>CM060618.1:19602500-20202500 GCA_030578275.1 Meda fulgida
AAAAAGGAACAAAGAGTATTTGATTGAGACTTGATTCGTTTAAGTGCATCTGATGGGAGCAGCTTTGCTATAGAAGTGAAAAAGTCTTTGAAAGTATGTGTGTAGTCAGTTTAGGAATGCATGTTAGGAATGCATATAAATGATGTATTATACATACCAAAAGATGATAATTAATTGCATGTTATGTCCAATAACTGATAAATGGCCAATACTATATTGTCTAAAAATAAAATTTATATTTTCAAATTCTAGTCAGATTTTTATAATGTACAAAAAGTTTTAATTATTAAGATTTTAATTATTAGTTTATTGCTGTTTGAATTTTATATTGATATTACATTATAATACTACTAATAAATATTTTAATATTAAATATCAATTTTACTATTTGATTTCAAAATTAAATATGTAATGTATTTTTACATTTGATTTTTTTTTATATCAGCCAATAGCCAATATGGTATATATTGTGCATCCTTGTACAGAAAGATATAGTACATTGAAATTATTAGATTATTTTTAAATAGATAGTTTGAAAATTATATATGTATAAAATTACATTTTAGTATCCATATTAAATATAAAGTGTAATATTAAATTAAACATTAAATGTTTACTATTTTAGTAAACTTGTAGTACACAATATCTAAACTAGAATTTGTGAGGCATGCTGGGTAATCGTTTTTGTGTATTTAGAACAGTATCAGGTTTTGTGCATGGTTTTACCATGCATTGTTTGTCCATAAACATAGAGAACTGTTCTTTATTGTCAATTTTACGCATGATTAATTTTTTTGCTATAGTAGGAAAATATCAGCAGTGCTTATATTTGACCACCAGAGGGCCTTGCTTTGTTTCTTTCTCTCACTCAAGAAACACAATCAGCAGCCATAAGCTAGCAAGTCTGCCTCTGTTCAACGCAGCTGTGCTATGCATTGTGTATGTGTGAGAGAGAGTCAATCCTCGCTCCGCTATGCCGTCTGAATGCTAATGTCTTACGCTGCAGCAGTGGCCCACTTATCCAAGTAACCTCGCGCAAGTCTGTCTCTTCCTCCTCTTTCATCACTCACTTTCCCTCTTGTCCTCCTCCTCCTCCTCTCTCTCTCTTTCTCTGACTGGATGGATGAGGAGGGGTGAATCAGCCCACAGGACTGAAATGAGGACGCCTTACTGCTGATGCACACACTTCTGCTCAAACAGCCCACAGTTCTGTGTTCTAAGGTGTGTGTATGCATAATTATTTGTGTTTGTGTTTTGCGTGCATTCCTCTGCACACATGCTCAAGGTAACGTTGCCGGATATTTGGAGCAGGTTGATCACTGGCAGCCCACACCAGGCGGCATCGTGTGTATATGTGTGCGTTTTTGCTAATGGTGACTGGCCTTAGCACATTAGCTCAGGGAAGCGCTGGAGCTTGTGACAGCCGAGCCAACGGCAGCCCGCATATGTCCACCCCAGCATGGGGAGTGTGGCTGCGGCATCTGGGGTCCTTTCAGAGGCACACATCTGCTAAAATATCAAATACGGGCATTAAAACAAAGCTTCTCTGCAAAGGACACAATCCACACTCTTGAAAAAAATGTCCCAAAAGGTGTTTTTGTCCCAAAAGAACCTTTTTTTTCAAGAGTGTAGATGCCAATAAAGAATCTTTTTTTTTTAAGCGTGTGGTTCTATGGTTGTGCTAGACATAGTGATAATTCATTGTCGGGTTTTGTGAGGTTCCCACGGTTATACGGTAGCCAAACACTATATGTCACATGTATTTCACACTTTACGACATGGAAATCGATTTGTAATACAACAAGAGAAGCCCCTCAAGCCTGTGAGATGGTATCTGAGAACAAAGGGAAGCTGTGATGGTGTGAAGAGCTCATGATGCAGTAGATCTGCTCTGGTATTGAAATAGCTCTGGAGAGCGGATCCACGCCGCAAGCGCTGGTTTTATTATCAGGCCAAATTAGTTTCAGATAACGGTGGTTTGTCTGAACATATGTTGGATATGTAGGAACAAAAGCGTCTGAGCAGAACACTTTTAGTACGTGTTTTAGTGTGTTGTTGTTTTTTGTGTTCTCAATGCAATTTATATTGGCTTTGTATCAGCTCTGTCCGGAGTTGGACTGATATAAAAATATTTTTAGTGTTTTCTTTCCTTTATGGCCATTTAACTGGGGCAAATGGAAAAAAGATAACGTTTATCTGATATCATTGTAGTCATAAAAACAGTACAAATGTTTTTTTTGAAAAAGAATTAAAGCCATATTAAAGCCTTTATGAGGCACTTTAAATGGATAAGATGCCCTGATTTATTTTTATGGTGACTGTAACAGGAGTCTGTGCATCTATAATTTGCAATTGCAAGGTGGCCTGCACTACCTGGTGAAAACATAATAATTAGCTAAATCTTAATTGCAGCTGCTTTTTGGATTTTTTTGTTATATAGTATACTATATAGTAATAGTAATTATTAATAAAAAAATTTCAGGATTTGTTAATTGAAATAGAAATATTTTGTAACAAAGTCTTCTTGATTGTATAAAATTAGGCATATTCATTTTCAACAGTAGTGTATACAGTCGAAAAACATGGTTAATTTTGAATGGCTGTCAATGTATACAGATAACCGACTTGGATTTACCACACCATGACGATGTCTTACTATTTTGTTTGGCCACTTTTAATCTTAAAATATGATTAACAAGTCAGAATACAACAGGTGTCAGTGAAGAGCATGCTTAAGATGAATGTTACGAACTGCTCCGAGACACGAAGGTTGAGAATCCAAACGCAGTTTTTAATGGGAAAATCCAAGATCATAAACCTTAAAACAGGCAGTGATCAAAAACACAGGGTAATCAGTCCAAACAATGGAAAACAAATCCAGAGGGTGAGACTGGAACAGAAAACCAGGACACAGGTAGATAAGGAAAACCAGGAACATGGAAACAGTGGAAACGTTCTGAAATGCAATTACGTATACAAGACTTTGCAGGGAATGAATGTGAAAACCAGGCTTATATTGGGTGAATAAACATGATAATGACATGAAGGTGGATATAATGAGTACTGATGAGTCCAGGCAGAGAATCATGGGAAATGTAGTTTGTGAGGGAATGACAATAGTCTGTTGTGGAGTGCCCTCTGGTGGCTCTCAAGGGCACTCCAGCTGGTGACCGTTACATAGAAATTGGAGACGCATGGAGAAATTAAGAAAATGAAGAAAACAGAAAATATCACTTGTGAACAGATTTTTTTGGTGTCATTTCCAGTTAAACAGTAATTTTGTAAAATTTTGCAAAAAAGTGTAGAGATATTATATTATTGTGGGTATTTAGGATACTTAATATAATATTATGAAATTGGCCTTAGGAAGACAAAGGAGTTTAAATTTAATAATGTAATTTTCACCAAGTCATTTCCACCTCAAAATGTAATCAAGCACAATATTTGTACAATAAACTCAAAAATCATTTGAGGAGGAAATTACATTTTGACTTTTTAAAAGTCCACAAAGCTAAATGTGCCCATTGTTGAAGAAACACCCATGTTAAGGCCAAGTGCTAACCAGCCAAGTCCAAAGCCCTTGGGCCATTGTATAAAAGTATAAATGCAGTGGGTTTATGTGTATATAATTTAGAGGATCACAAATTATTATTAATTACAGAATCCACTTTCTAGATAGCCCAATTCATCATCACAGGACCTAAGCCATGGCTCTGTTGCATCTGTCTGATGCTTTGCCAGAAATTCTACTTTGAACTTCCCAGTCTTTTCTTCCATTTTTTAAGGAAGCTCACTCTGCACTTAGGCTGAATCCGAAATAGCCCCCTAAACTCTCAATCACTATTCCCTACGTTAGTTTACTAATACGGTTCACTTGAAGAAGTGAATTTGGACAGCTGTAGAGTGTACATCGGCTCTACACTCGTTATTGTGGTGCAATGTGGGATAGAAGGAGTGCACTCAATAACGTACACTATGGTTCAGACACTACTACAGTTTACTGTCCCCTTAAATAATGCCCTATTAGAGGGTATAGGGGGCATTTCCAGATTCAGCCTTAGATTTTAGATTCGCAGCAGATATGCAGATCATCCATGACGACTGCTTCCCATTGGAATGGGGCGTCCCATTGTGGTTTAGTAATTATAGCCTCTGTAAACACATTTTCACCTACTTAGAGCAATGTTTTTTTTTGCCCTTTCGGCAGTGCTCAAGCAGTAATACGGCAACAGGCAAAGATAATGATTGCAGTTCCTTGACCATAGAGGCCGCACACAGGGCATCGTCTTTATTAGCCACCGCCTGACTAATTAATCACTGTACTTAGCAATGCATAACTGACAGCCACATACACAAGAGCAAGGAGAGTTTCAGCTCTGTAGTAAGTGGTCATCTTCACCGCCCTTGTCCTGCTTACAGCAAGCACATGACTGAGGGAGTCAGAAATAGCACTCTGAAGCAGAGAGGAAGGAGGTAAAGGAAGAAAAGGAGGTCAGAAAGATTGAGCACATATTTATCTACAGGTAAAATCTGTCAACCGTTTTGCTTGATCGTGACTTTTAGCTTTAATAGTGTATGTAACACGGCTAGCTGTGTTGCGCAGGCAAATCAACTCTCGTACCCTTGTTCGTGGCCCAGTTTGGAAGAAATTCTCAGTGTGTCGAGTCAAAGGCATTCACCCTCAGTTTCTATAAATGCGCAGTAATGAGCTTGCCCCCTTACCACCACACGCTGCCCTGCCTGGGGGCCTAGGCTTCATTCCAATTAGCCTGTTGCAGTTAACGACCATGAAATGAGATCTGGTCACCCAGCCGATCAGTGGTCAGCGGCCACTCAATGGGAAGGATTAAGATCACCCATAAATATTTAAGGAAACATTGCGTATACATAACGCAAGCACCTGTCCGCTCAAGAGGGACCGGTGGGTATACCGCTCACTGGTGTGTCAATAAAAAAGGCTTGTTCATGAAAAATGTATGCAACACTTGTTGTTAGAAGGGGTGGCATGAGCCCTCGCTGCGTTCGCTGTGCATCCTACTGTACTCTGTGCAATCTTTCATAGTCATAATGCAGCGGTGGCATTTGTGACATTGATATCATCTAGTGTGATGAGCATTTTCTCTTTCTCACTCTTCGAGTGCTGCAACAACTCGATTTTACTCAAAAAATTTAAAATGGAAGTTTACTACAAAGTGATATTACAAATATCTATTCTTCACTTTCTAATTAAATTAATAAAATGTTAATAAAACATTAAAATACAAGTTAAACACTAGCATTTACAATCAGTAATACTGATAATAATAATAATAATAATACTAATAATACTAATAGTGTAATTTATTGTGTCTAATTAATCAATTAATTAATGTATTATTTATTTGTTTTAAATAAAGCATTGGGTCTCATTCACTAATAATTCCGTGGATTATTCATACTTATAACGCGCAGGATAACTTCTCACTAAAAATTTCTCCCTAATTCACAAAACGTGTGTATCAGTGGTCAGTGGCCACTCAATGGGAAGGATTTATTTATAAATCCACTCATGGATTTATTATCTTATCCTTTATCCTTCTTTGAACGATAATGAAATTTGATATTGTAGCTAAATTAGCAACCGCGTACATAAGGTTACTAATTTTCATAAAGCACGCCCAAACCATGCCCATATAAGGGCTGTCCGCACACCCTTTCCTTTTTTGCACTCTCAGCATACATGGCGTTCTCTAAAGACGCGCTGAAAGCGCACACAGCAAGATCCTCAAGCAATGCCAAGTGTGCCATCCTCAAAACAAGAGCACAAACAAAAAACACCTTTAATACAGACACATACAGTACACAATACAGACCTCTGATTAGCTAGCTGTATATAACACAAATCTGCAGTATATATACAAATGTGTGCATCTCTCTCTCTCTCTCTCTCTCTCTCTCTCTCTCTCTCTCTCTCTCTATATATATATATATATATATAGATAGATATACAATATATATTGTATATATATTTTCTATGTAGAGCGCTTTTCTATGTAGAGCGCTGTGAAACTAGAGTCTACAGTTCATGAATTTATGTAAAAGATGTAATGTAAGTCTTTTCTTCCCTATTGTGACGTATATCTGAGTGAATGGTTTCTGGACTGAGAAAAATATAGGGAGGTTTACTTGTAATAAACACTGTAATATTCAGTAAAAAAAATGAGAATGGTCCATTTAGATTTCTTTTGACTTTAACTGCAATTTTTTTCGAGAGCTGAGACCCAATGACCCCATGTCAGTCACAATATGTGTGACTCATCAATAGCATCATCTATGTGGCACCACATTTTCTTCCTGTCAACCTCAACACTACTTCCTGTAACCCTCCCTAAACAGAGCAAAGGATCCGTGGGTGGACAAGTGTGTCTGATGTTGATTGTTCTCACAGGAGCGACTGTCGTATCTCATATGATGAGATTAGCTCACTCTGAACGACTGACCTCCTTGTTTGAGCACATAGGGCCTGAAATGATAATGCTGGAGTTTCTTATGTTCATAACTTTTGAGATTTTTTTTCTGTTTACCGCAAGCAAGAAAAAGCAGGAAATGGAGGAATAACTCATTAGCAACCAAGTTTTGGAAAATGATAAAGAGCCTGCAGGCTAAAATAAAAGGCAGGCTGTAGCGCAGTCAGCCTTGCATTGCGAGGCAGCCTTGTGGAAGAATAGGAACCCAAGGGCCTAGCGGAGAGACGGGCATGCTTTAGGGTGGGGGTGGGGTGGGATGTTAATGCAGTCTTTGGATTCAGCAAACAGTCCGCAAACAAACAGGATGTAAAGGAAGTGCTGAGACATTTTATGGTAAAAGGTAGCTCTATTTTTTTTCCCCGATTCACTGCAGGTCATTTAAATCTACAGAGCAATCATTTCTTCTTACAATTAAAATAACTTCAAACTTAGTGTGAGCAGTCTTCTAGAGTGTCCTTTAAACATGATGGTGTGTATCTGATCGTGAAAGACTTCCTGCAGTTTTCAGTCATGTAAGACCACAGCTCTCAAGGACATTTCTTTACCATAGTCTGTCGTTTTAAAGATGCCTTCTAAAAACATTCATTTGATCGTCTGACTATACTTGAGCATGCATTTCCCTGATGTATCTCTTGTCATAGGCAGAGCGTGCAATGGTGCATCTGAAAATCTAGGCCAGAGTAAGATCTCCAGCAGGCATGTGTTCACAAACCCTGTGGAGCTGGGCCTGCTTCCTTCCTTTTCTCGTCTGTGATCTGCGTAGGGTTGCACAAGCCATTCGTAATTTCTTTCTTAAATTGAAACGTTAAGTCCACTCTAAAGGCTTAGTAACTACTAGCTAGTTTGTAACTAACTCTGTACTTTATTTGGTTGCACCATTTGTTTTTAAGCCATAACGTAGCTAGTTGATCCTAAGCTCTCCTTAAAGTAATGTGTAGTCACATAATATGACATTTACCCTCAGTGATCCAATAGCAGCCTTCAGATACGTGAGCAGAAGTTGTGTTGAAATGCCGTGATTTTCAGTTTATCCTTCATTCTAATTTCTTTTGCCTCATGTAATGGTAAAAATATGTTTCCATTAAATATGATACTACTTAATCATGAATAACATAAGTGTAAGTGTATGTAAATCACATTCAGAAACTGTATTTGAATGAATAAGGATCAACAAATAAATACTGATACAAAACCAAACAAACAAGAAATGACATTTATTAATTATGATTATATTTGACATGCACAACAGGCTAATGCACAAAGTGGGGCGCCGTTTAGGATGGGTTCATGTTGAAGAGCCGATAACAAAGTCGCTAACTATTCACATAATGTTCTCTCTCTCTTAAAATGTAAGCGAGTGTAAATGTCAGAATTATCATAAAGCCGTTATCATTATACGTAGAGTTACACTTCGACTAAGTTTAATGGTGCAACACAAAAATATTTTGTAGCGTGTAAGTTAAAACTAGGCTAATTTACGTCAAAACTAGGCTAAGTTGTAACTTCGGTTTATGTATCATTGATGTTCCATTGACAGCAAGAGTCCTTTCAAACTCTAGAGAATTGTACCTATTACTCAGGTTTTGATGCAGTTAAACAGCTCAAACTTTTTACAAATTATGAAAGATATATGAAAGATATATTGATTTGAATGTACTGTATACTCTCTTGTAATTTCTCTGTAGATGTCCTAAAAACTTTTATGTTGTAAATAAGCCATTCTATATTTAGAGTGTGATGCAACCAGTAAGGGACAGTATGAAATAGTCCTAATCTCTGATTATTGTATATTTCGACTATACATTCAAATCAGTATTATGGAGTTCAAAAACTTGTCATGCATATTTTTGGATTTGATGTGAATAGGCTCGGTGCAGGGAAGGTGAGAATGACAGAACAAGAGACCCTCTCTAAAGTTTCGAGTGGGAGTAAAGGTAAGTCACGCGGTTTATGCAGCCCTGCTTAATGAAAAGATAAAGGGACATTGGCCTGGTGCTTGAGCGAGGGGAGAAAGACAATGCAGTGGATGTGCGGTCTAGACCAGAACTCCCTAAGGGACTGATCTGTCAGTGGCAGAAGAGAGAGAGAGAGAGCTGTTTTTAGATCCTTGCTGGCAAACCTAAAATCGATCCTGGGTGATTGAATTTTCAGAGGGAGGTGAGCGAAGATAAATTAGGCATGCCATCACACTGGGCATGTGAAGGTAGAGGACTGGAAATAGAAATGCATAAGATCAACCCCCCTGAAAGAGTATTTAAGGCCTGTGCTGGGATTAAAAGATGCAGCTGTTCACAAATAATGGTTACAGAATTCAGTGGCAGCTGTAAGAAGATTCATATGGGAATTAAAGAAGCTACGTTTTGATTGTAGTCTGCCTATATATGCTCCTCTGTACACGAGTATAGATATTTCATGAGAACCCACTGAACGGGTCTGAATGTGAACATAATGAGTGACACTATTACTATTATTACTACAATTTAACACGCAGGAATCGTATAAATGAACACACCCACTCATTTTGTCACCATTGATCACAGATTGCACAGATTCGCCGAACTGTGAAATCAAATCTCGCTTAACCAACCATTATGGGTTGCTTGGAGGACTGTCAGAAAATTTGTTCATGCTACCCATGGGGCCGACACAGGGAGGCCAGGTAAGCTATAAACCCGATCCCAGCCACACGTGGCAGATACAGCTTTGTGCAATGACTTGTGCTTTATAGAGCATGGCACTCTGACAGTCCTGTGGGAATGGGATTATGGCTCAGTTACGATTCTTTCGCTCTCCTTCACTATTGATTTACACCATCACAGGGGTGCGAACCCACGTGGCCGCTGGTCCACTGAAACGAATTCCCGGCCTGTGTACAATGTTAAAACATGTTTTGTCAGGTTACTAAAATGTTTAGCATCTAAAATACTAGGCTAATTAGTAGGCTATGACTGAATCGACCTGGTTTTATGAACTAAAGGAAATTGCACTGAAACGGCACATTTTAGTAGGAAATTGTCTTAAATGTACGGTTCACACAAAAATAAAAATTCTGAGTCCACCATGACTTTCATTCTTTTGTGCAACATTAAAAAAGATAACTTAATGAGTATGAGCAGTATTTTTTTTTTAAATAAAGCACCCAAGAGTGTCTGCAAAAAGTCCACGTGGCTTCATTTCCCAAGTATTCCCATTGGATTTGGTTAAAAACAACTTGGAATTTAAGCAATTTTAACTGTAAAATCAGGCCACCATTATCTTTATGAGCACCACAAAGTGCTTCACTCTTTAGTCCAGTAGGTGAAGAATATCTTTTACTCCTTCTTCTGGTTTTTCTACACACCAATGTAAAAGGTCCATGTCTGCCAACTACTGGACTGAAGTGTGAAACTCAAGATGTCAGCTTGTTTGTGACCAACAATTAAAAAATAATGCAGAAAATATGTGAAAATAATGGGCATATTGTGTAATTCATTCAATCTGAATCAATTGACAGCCCTAGTTTTTACTTTTTACAGTGTACACATGCCGTCTGTCCTGGAAACCAAGTGGCCAGTGAAAATCAGCTTACGAAAATGAAAATGATATTTTAATTGGATCAACATTGTTGTGATAAAGCGATCATCTCCTTCACTGAGTAAACAGTACTGTGGCTTGAGCACTTTTTGATATGATGTTTATGTGTGTGGAGACTAGAGATTGTCACCCTCTCTTACAAAGCCAAGGCCTTTCCATCTTCTCTGAAAGCTTTGGTGCAAATGAGCTGGTCCCAACTGCAAGGATCTGCCAGAGAGATACGAACATCAAATCACACAGGGGTTTGCAGTGATCGCTGGGCTGAAACTGTAATTGGAAGATGCAGTGAGCTGTGCAGCATTGGCCGGATACACGGTGAGATACAGCCATAAGATTCACTCCCATCCAAGTCCAAACTTTGTCCCCACATGCTTTCCTCAAGCAAATCACTTTGATCTTCAATTTCCTTCGTTCTCATGCACACCCTCTGTAATTTCATGTACCTTTTCAAAATAATATCCTGAAAGTGTTTGCCACCCAAAAAAACCCAACACAAAACAAAAAGCCATGCTGTCTTCCTCCAGAGTCCAGAGAAAAGAGAGATACCCGTTGTGGAGTTTGATTTACTGTATGTTACTACCAAAATTAGTTTTTGTTCTTTTTGTTTTTTTGCCTTTTGTGGTGGGAGAGTGTTTCCAATGGCTCTTTTAAATACCTGAGTGAAAATGGGGCAGGTGTTAATGACAGTGTGATTCATTATGGCACAAACATTCCGGACCCCTTAGAGAAAATCTCAGGTGGTGTGTTGAATCCACCGAACCGTATCTGATTTGTAAACGTGACTCAATGACGGTTAGATTAATCTTACAAGCGTTATTACTGTAAGTGCAAATCAATCTCTATTGTATTAAGTGTGAATCTAAGTGCCTGTGAATGTTAGTGCAGGATGTGAATTATGAACTTAAATGTGAAGTCTAGTTGGAGTAGAATTGAGTCGCTTTCCTCATCTGTCAGTGTGAGACACTTCCCCTGGCTGTAAGCTGCTGTTTTTATTGATCGATGTGTCTTTATGTGTGTGTGTGCAGCCATTTTAGAAATCTTTCATAAGCTTTCACCTGGCAATTACCCTGATCCCCAGTGTCTATTTGTTTGTAAATCTCTGTTAGGGAGAGCAAGTATCCTGAGCCACTATCTACAGTCCACTGAGATCTACTGGATCTACTGTGTCTTATTTTGTAATTGAATCTTAAACTCTTTCCTCTTTAAGTTTTTCATATTTTGTCTCACACTCATACACATTGGAAAAATGGTTTAACATAGTTCTTATCTGGTTATTGTTATCTGTATCTTGTTGTTAGTTAGTCATAGATATTAACTGGACTAAGATAGTCAATTACTTGTCTAAGATGGTTATTAGCTCATCTAAGATGGTTATTAGCTGGTTTTAGATGGACATTAGCTGATCTGAGATGGATATTAGCTGGTCTAAGATGGTCATTAGCTGATCTAAATGGTTATTAGTTGGTTTTAAATTGTTATTAGCTGTTCTTAGATGTTCATTAGCTTTTCAAAATGGACATTAGTTGGTATAAGATGGTCAATACCTGGTCTAAGATGGACAATCTGGTCTAATGCAACTTTTCCACTGCATGTTACGGCTTGGTATGGCTATGTTACAATACTAAAATGTGACATGTAAACACTGCAGATCATTGATTTGTCAGAGAGAATCGTCACTACTAGTGTAACTGGATTTGCGACACAAGACATTAAACCCGAACAAACAAACTTTTTCGTCTTGCAGTGAAAAACATCCACATGCCGAGAATCAAGAACACCATTCCATCGATATGCTCCATTTCTCCTGTGTTGTGCTTTATTTCTTCTTCTCACATTTATGATGATGTCACAGCAGTAGATGTGGCGCAACTATAACGATCAGTCTATAATCCCACTCACTTTGAAGCGTTACTAAACTGCAGTGGACAAGCTAACCGAGCCATGCCATGCCGTGCCGAGCCGTACCATGCAGTAGAAAAGGGCCATAAGATGGTCAATAGCTTGTCTAAGATGGTCATTAGATGAATTAAGATGTTAATTACTTGTCTATGATAGTTTGAAAAATCGATATTAGCCTTAGATGATACATTTAAACTGGTGTGACCATCTGGTACCTGGTTTGTTGTTGCTCCAAGATGGCCAACCACAGGGGTGTGCAAACCTGCTCCTGGTCTACTCGTGGTCTGTCAGCTAATGACCAGCTAATAACCAGGTTAGACTATCTAGAAACCAGCCATGTTTTAAAACTCAGACACTAGCTTAGGCTTAAGCTATTCTTTTGCAATAAAATAGACGCAGCAAATAAGCCTTGGTAAAGCAAGCTACACTGTATATTTGAGAGATAGGGTTAGAGAATCATGTACATGCGGTAAGTGACGTCACATTCTATACTTTTTCTCTTCACAAATAATTTGACATATGACACAATCCTGCAGAATTGAGGGCTTCTTTATTTAGTGCAGCTGTCTCAGAGCTCCAGCTCGGCCCATGCGAGGTTCAGCTTCCTGCTCTAATAATCAACCTGCTCTGGACCTCCAGTATGTTTGCGTTCCTGTTTTATAGGAAACCCTGTCACTTACTATCACCTTACCCAATCATACAGGATGCTGTGCTGTCAAATGAAAGGAATTCTAGAGGAAATTCACTGGAATTCCTGAGGAAACTGTGCTTTTATGGATTTTAAGCAAGACTCTGTCAATATCATATTTATCATTTTTTAAAAGGTTCAAACAACAGTGGTGTGTTTGAAACTGTTCTGGGGAGTGTGTGTGTGTGTGTGTGTGTGTGTGTGTGTGTGTGTGTGTGTGTGTGAGAAAGAGGAAAGGAACAGCATTTTGATGGCTGAGTGTGGTTGAAGGGAAGGAGCATTTGGCAGAGTAAACAATATGCACTAATGAGGTAAAACCACAGGAACAGGTGGCCTAAGATTGAGTGAAATACTGTGCGTGTCAAATCCAGGACTGATTCATATTCTTTCTGTCTCCCAACGCTCAAGTCAGGATTCTATGTGATGCATTCAGGGTTGGTTTTGATTGCTGTAGCTGACAAACACATATGCACACATTCCCACACACATTCACACATTTGACAGCATTGAAAGCAGGGGACTTGCTGAGGGGCAGGATAAAGTGTCCTAGCAGGCCCTGTCTATGTGCCGACCATTACTCTTTGCCTGACATGGCTGACCTGGTTTCACCTATGACCAGCAGATTGCCTTTCACTGGTTCACTGTAAACCCTAACAAGTTGGTACATCCATTGTCTCAAAGTAATTTTATGTGCTACCCTATGCTCATATCTTTGCTAACACAAGAACACAATGATTAGAAGCAGGTCATCCCTCCTTCTATATCAATTAGTCTGCTCTTATAATTCAATAAGAATATTAGAGTGATTTTATCTGACCAGTACTTGTTCACACTTTCCCATGTGGTAAAGATATGATTAGTGAAATGATGTGAGGTGGTCATTTTGGGCCAGGGCCAAAAAACAGTAATTTTTTTTGTGACTGTGGCGAGCAAGACAAAGCCGATGGCCACGGGAGAACGGTGCGAGGCCGGTATCGCGATAGCTGATAAGCGACACCTGCACGATGTACTGGCCTCATATCTCTCAAGGGGGAGTGGAAACATAAAAGGAGGAGCGACGTCAATGAAGGACGAGAGAGGCCAGGCCTGGACTTTACTTTGTGTTTCGTTTCTGTTTGATTATATGTGAAACATTATTTCACATATACTTTTACCATTACTTTCGTATTTGTTTATTTATTTATGTGTTAAATTCTTTGAATGTTCGCCGGTTCCCGCCTCCTTCTTCCCACAACATCTAACTAGTTCTTTTTTTTTTTTTGGCCAATGAAGCTTTTTGCAATTATTCAAAATGCATATGATCACTAACATATACTAGCATATAATCTAACAATGTGAATCAACACCACAATAACTGAAGTAATATTTTTAGCCACGGCTGTACATGTAATGACCTTAACACATAAGGGTTTACAGTGTTCTAAATTATAAGTTGTTATTTTATATGTATATCTGTAATTTAACACTACATATTGACTATCTGAGGCATTCCACCAGATCCTCCATACGTATACATAGTTGTTCTGACCCCAAGAAACCTCAGTGTTTGCATGTTACTGTAGCTATGAGATCTTAACTGATCCCTGATCTGTGTCATGTACACACACGTTCTGCTGACTGCGTGATGTCCGTGTGACTCACCGCCCCCCTCGGCAAGTGTCTGATGCATTACATAGCAGAGCGCTGGACATGTCCCCCTTTTAGTTCACCTTTAATTGCATGCTTTGTGTGGAGGTTTTTGTCATGGAGTTGATGCAAGGTAAGCTCTGTCTCCTGTTGTTGTTTCTGTTGTTGTGGATGTTGTTTCTGCCAACTCACATATGCCAGGACTGCTCAGTGAGACAGAGGCATTCAACACCAAGTCCAAACTTCTGTTGTGAGGTCAAGGGTCTCCATGGGTGTACCGCAAATTTGTACCTATCAACAGACGTTAGATGTGAGTTTTAAATACCACTGGGCAGCAAAAAAAGAAAGTGGAGAGCAGAAAAATTGGGGTAAATCTCCACAGGCTGTTTGGGCTATAAATATCTGACTCTCATTTCTTTGATTTACAAATTAGGAGGCGTTTTTTCTCTCTCTTTTTCCATTCCTCTCCTGCATCACGCTATCATTTAGGGCTGTCCCGAGCATCTGTGATAATCTCTCCACTAACACAGCATTACAGGGAACTGAGGGTGTAGCACAGGGCCGTGTCAGATCCTTTAGTCATGAGAAGCAAATGTTGTCTGTTCAGCTCTGCCTGCCAGCCCCATCCAATGACAATGTTCATTAGTGTACACGGACACACGTACGCTCTTTTACTCTTCTTCTGTTTGCCTCTTATCTCCCCTGTCTCTGGCTCTTTTCCAAGACCTAGTGTGCTGCCTTTTGCCTACATAAACAGCTGCCTTCTGAGGAAGCATCCTAATCTAAATGGATCCTCATAAGTAACCAATTTGGACCATTCTACATAGGTAGCATCTTGAAGCGCACTGAAGACTCGATTTGATTTGTTTGCACATTGCTAAGCTAACAGCATGATACAAGCATCGCACACACAAATATTGGGAAAAATAATATATATTTTTTTATTTTAATTATTAATTATTGCATGGGGTCAATTTGGTTTGAAATATGCTGGGGACAGAGACGCAATCGGAAGTGCATTTTCAGAAATGCTGGGTACAATGACGCAATATACGTAAATATATGGTTGGTTAGTAAAAAATATACTAATGTCATAAAACTAATGTACCTAATACAAATAAAAAACACATCTCCAGTTAACTAGCAGAGCATTAATTTAATTCTCTATTAAATAAGAGATCTAGCGCTTAAATCTGTTGTTTTTTAAATCAAGCTGAGTGCTCGTTGCCGCTGCTATCCGTTGCATGGATACAGTGATCTCTGTGGCTCGAGCACAGTCTTCACAAAATAAAATGCACACAAACGTGTCCCTGCTTGATATAGACTGTAACCACTGATGAACATATTCGGTTTTGATGAGAGAAAAAAAAAGATCTAAGGTCTCAAACTAAAATAAACTGTTGTCACAGAGGGGACATCTACACTCATGACATACTTTAAAAAAAGAAGCGCGATAGTCAGAGAGAATTATACCAGCATCATGTCAAAAAGAAGTGGACAGGACATCTGAGCTTTTTAAAAGTGGTGGGTACAAAATGACTCATGTCGAAATCTAGTGGGTACGCAGTACACGTAATACCAATATTAAAAAAAATCATAGGCGTCGACGCCTATGATTTATTGTAATATTTCTTTATTTGAATTAATTGATTAAATATATATATACTACAATTCAAAACTTTAAAAGGTGCGCTTAAATTTTTTTTAAAGTCTTTTATACTCACCAAAGCTGCTTTTATTTGATCAAAAAACTTAATATTGTTTAATATTATTACAATTTAAAATAACTGTTTTCTATATGAGTATATTTTTAAATCTGATTTATTCCTGTGATGGCAAAGCTGAATTTTCAGCAGGCATTACTTATGTTTTCAACCAGCTTTTTGTGCGCATTTTTGGATATCGCATAAAACACTCTGGATGGAAACGCCAAGATGGGTATCAATACAAATAAATAAAAAAAGTATTATAAAACTTATGCGCTCAATTGAGTCGTTTTTTTAATCTGATAAGAAGACTTTCGCATAAACTATTATGGAAACACATTTACCAAATAAATACCTCAATGTGCATAACTGGACCAACCAGTGGACCGATCTCGTTTCACAGCATCTAAAATACTGTTTTGGTTGCTCTGAAATGACATTCCCCGTGGTGAGGAGCAGAGAGTTCGCTCAGTGCTGCGCTAATCATTCCTCCCAGAATATAGTTCCCAGTACGTATACAGTTAAAAGATGCCGTTGTCTTATGACCTTGTTATTTGTACACACTGTGACTATGCAAATCACAACATATAAATAGGAAAATGTTGGTGTTATTTTGTCACTTATTGGGAGCAGTATGCTAGCTGGAGCCATTTACTTCCAGTCTTTGTGCTAAGCTAGGCTTGCAGTGTGTGCATCAGACAGAGTATGGACTTATCTAACTCTGGGGGATACGGTGAATAAGCTAAAGTCCCAAAAAGTCGGCTTGTTCCTTTAAACGGCTGCCAACGATGACAACTCGCTAGTTTTTTACCATCTCACTCCCACTACCTCCTTCCCAGGAGCGACAACAATCTGACTACAGATAATTATGTGTATGCGTGTGTGTGTTTGTCAAGGGTGATTTGGAAATTGCCAGGTTTGGGGAGGCCAGGCATCTGATCTTTGTGTGTGAGCAGGTGAGCCCTCGCTGTAAAGCACAGCTCTTTAAGAACAGCTTGAGTCTGGCGCTCATCCTCTGTTCTCATGCAGAGAGAGCTTTACCAACATGTTCTACTGCCCTCTCAAAAGGGGGATTGGAAACTTTGAAGGAGTGAAAGTAGGTCAGCAAGTTTTGCTGTGTTCTCCTCAGCCTTTTGATGTGAATTAAGCAAACGAGAAAAAACATTAAATGGTAATAAAGCCATGTATTATTTGTCTTGCCATTTCAGCACAATGGCAACTTGCTGCCTTGCAATCTTAATTAGCTGTTTTCATTTTTTAGTGCTCGAGTGCTTAGGTTTAAGTTCTGAGGCGCACTTTAGCCCAATGTTGCAGGTCTCAGCGCACACGGAAAGCTTTTCGGCTTCACCTGTGTATTGAAGTTGCTCAGGCTAAAGCGAGAAAGAGGACAGGACTGGGCGGCTGACCCAGTTACACTTCCCTCCTTTAGCAGTGCAGATCACAGATGGCTCACACTGTCTTATATAAGGACTTTAATTTACTGTTACTAAATGTTTATATTTCTCTGCTCATGCCCTCACGTTGAATGCCAGAGGGGGCCGTTTGTAGCAGACATTTGATTCAATGCATTTTATGAGCACTGCAGAGATGTCGGAGAAAATCGGATGATTTTAAAGAAGTCTTATTATGTTAATATGTTGAGGAAATAAGGCCTTTTTTATATTTTGTAAAAGTCAGGCTATTTTTAATCTTACATGGTATCAACTGTGTTGATTCTAGTCCAATTAGACTGCAGTAAAACACTAGGCTGAAGTAAACAAAAACATTACTTTAATAAGTTAATTATGAAGTAGGTCTGAATTGGAGGCTTTACTTTAAGCACAATAAACACAGTCTCTGACACCTTCAAAAAAAAATGGCCGTCATTAGCATCTGTTTAATGGATGCCTGATGATTTAAACTCATATGAACCCTCTCTGATTAAGACTTTTTTTTTTTGCAATCAGAACTGTTTTTATATGGCACAAAAAAAGGTCTCCATTTGGGTGATATTATTCGATCTGGTGAATTTACACTAAATAGGCCCTAATTTATATGAATGAGATGAAAATATAGTGATCTATAGCAGTATATCATTAAATGTTCATAGAAAAACAATTTATGCACGTGGAATCAAATTAATTGGTGAATCTTTTTTTTTTATCTATTCATTAAAATGAACTGTCCAAATGAACTAAATCATTAAAATTAATCTTATGTCACAGTGCTTTAATGGTGAATGATAAATGTTTTGTGAAGTTTTTTTTTCTTTGTTTGAAATGTAAAAATGAAATCCAGTACTGTATATCAACGCGATAATATCCGGAGTGTCCCAAGCTGTTTTTTAGTCCCAGCGCATCTCTGACATCAGATCTCCCTCAGGTTCCGTCTGATAAGACCAAACGTCTGTTCTGTCACAGACACTGATTGGTTGAGAGTGAACCAGACGTCCTGTCAATCAAGCTGATGAGTACACAGTGAGGCAGAAAATGAGCCACAAAGTCAATAGAGGTCAATGGTGACACTTTGGCTATTTATTCTTGTCCTTAGGAAAGTTCACAAAAACTTTTGCCATGGTTACAGAGGGAGAGTGTCTGTGTGTGGCAGAGGAAATCTAATGTTGAACACATGGTTATATTAAGACAGATGAGGCAAGCTGAGCTTTTTACACAAAGCTGCTCCATCTCTGTTTTCGCCTGATTTGTCTCAACATCGCAAACTACATTTTCCCATTTTATTGTCTCACTTTGAGCTTAAAGTCACATACTATTTTTTCAATTTGTGTAAACTCCAATAGAAAGAAATACGATTCTAGCACAATCATTGTCAAGGAGAGAATTGCGAGTCTCTGCAGCAGTTTCATTCGTTTGCTTTTTCTGTTTAGCCAGCGTCTCCTGACTATATACAATGATGGAATATAATGAGTACGATTATTAGCTTCTTTTGTCAAGAGATTGTGAAAGCTGAGAAGCAGGAGAGTTACGCAAAATGTTTCACAATTTAATAGCAATTGATTCTCAATTATGCGATAAAACAGAGATTTTTTTCAATTACTCAAGAAGACTAAATGTTCTTGTGTTTAGTCTATCAACTTGCTCCCAGATGTTTATCCTAAAAGATAAATATCTCCCTGCCAGTTTCTTTCCACCAGCATTTTTGATCATTTTTATAAAAGTTTCATGACCCCCATAATATTTTGTTGTACGAATATCTGAACATGCAATACCGGTATTTTAAAAGAAAGAACAGAGCCAATGCTTTTAACCCATTTATTTTAGCTTCATGCATTCTTTTTTCCCATCAACTCTTGAATGTGGGTAAGTTTAATAAAAAAGGCGGCATTTTGAGCAAAAAGCTGAGAAAATTGTGTTTTTGTCAAAGACTACATCTGGATCGGATTCAGAACGATGATCAAAACATTGATGGTAGATCGAGTCCATATTCACAGTCCTGTACCTCGTCCTGGGTCGACATTTTATTTGGTAACGTTTGGCAGTTTTGATTTATATCCTGTTTAATGTTGATGATCGCATTATTCACATATGCATCTGCTTACATATGCTATGGCTTGTTTCTGTTTCTTCTTCACATGACTTTTGATCTAG
This sequence comes from Meda fulgida, assembly GCA_030578275.1. NCBI lineage: Eukaryota > Metazoa > Chordata > Actinopteri > Cypriniformes > Leuciscidae > Meda > Meda fulgida. The sequence continues at coordinate 19,622,083 of CM060618.1, forward strand.
AGATTCAGTAATCTTTCAGAAATTGTATAATAGCAACTTATAGCAACATATTATATATAGTAATAGCATAAATAATCTCTGAGTTTATATTAAAATCTTTCACATTAATATTAAAAATAGTTTTCATTAATTGATATAAAGCTGAACTAAAATATAATACAGATCAAATAAATTAAAACTGAGAAGCATTAAAAAACAAATAAAATGCCGAAAGCACAAACAATTACTAAAAGTTAAATTCAAATGAAAACCTGAAATATAAAAATGAAAACTGCCTTTACAAACAGCATTAAAATAAATTATTTAATCTCATATCTGTCTTTGAGAAACAATTGAAATATTAAAGAGATAGTTGTGTTTTTTCTTTCGGACAATCTCTAAGGCTAAGAGATTGCTCTAAGGCAATCAAGCTAAGGTCATGATTTAACACCTAATATTAGATTTTATAAGATTTGATTTTTTTAATTAAAGACCAATAAAAGTGATGACTCTTTGTATTGGATGTGACTGTTGCACTCTTTACTGGACCCTGTGAATTCAAGTGAATTACATTTTTTTTTTTTTTTACAAGTGTGTGCATTTTCTAGGGGATGATCACAGTTAAAATCTGGTTGACATTGTATGTTATATTAGTCTGGTGCTGAAGTGGAGTATTTTGTGTACATCTATGCTTGAGTGAGTGTGAACCGTTGCTTGGTTTCAGGTTCAGTAGCTCTGGGTGGTTACGTCACAGCCTCGAGCGTGTCTGATTGACATCTCCCAGGAGTGCTGTTTGTCTGGTGAAGTATAACAAGTGCCAGTTACTCTACTGTTTGCTGGCAGCCAATCAAAATCAAATGGGAGCACTTAACACAGGCTGGTTGTGTTCCCCCAGCACCTGCCATGTGACGAAAGATGGAACAGTGTTTTTCCTCATTCTGTTTGGCTTTTGTTTTGAAGTTGATTAGATATGGCATCTTCTTTGGTGGTTTTAAAAAGTTAGATGGTGACGTTTGTAGCTGAAGTTTCTCTGTAGTGCAAATGGACACAGCACAAACCACAGGGCAGAACATCCATCCGTTCCAACACTCGGGCCCTGCCCAGAGCCACTGTATACATAATCTGATTTAGTCGAGATGTGTGTGCGTGTGTGTTCTCTGTCTACTTAATAAATGAATGCAAGCCAAGGAAAAAATGACAAAGAAAACGTCTCGGGTTATGACTATAACCCTTGTTCCCTGAGAAGGGAACGAGACACTGCGTCGAGAATCGACACTTTGGGGACGCTCCCTTAGCGTGCGCCTCTGAAGTATGAATGAAACTAATCCAATCCTGATTGGTGTTGCGTCGTGACGTAACATGTGACGGCATACCCGGAAGTATAAAAGTGACGCTGTCACAACACACACTAGCCTCGCGATGAAGCAAGACGCTCCAAGGCCTCAAGGGGCGTGGCAGAACGACGCAGTGTCTCGTTCCCTTCTCAGGGAACAAGGCTTATAGTCATAACCCGAGACGTTCCCTTTCGAGGGAACTCTACACTGCGTCGAGAATCGACACTTTGGGGAACGAGTGCCCACTAGGCCACGCCCCGAATAGGCCTGTCCCGGAGTGAAACTGTCCAGGCACTCAGCAAGGACTGAGCACGTGTGCGCCAGGCGTACTAGGAAGGTGGAGACTGTAGAACCTAATAAAAGTATGTGGAGTAGCCCAACCAGCTGCCTCACAGATCTCCTGTAGAGGTACTCCCGAAAGAAGGGCCCTAGAAGAAGCCATGCTTCTAGTTGAGTGAGCCCTTACGGCTAAGGGTGAAGGCAAATCGCGCACCTTGTAAGCCTCAGTAATAGCCTGAACAATCCAATTACTAATAGCTTGCTTGGATGCCGGGAGCCCCTTCTTAGGTGACCCAAAACATACTAATAACTGGTCCGACCTTCTCCAAGAAGAAGACCTCTCAAGGTACACGCTTAAAGCTCTGACGGGGCAGAGCAAATGAAGCTTCTCTTCTTCTGCCGACACATGAGTTGGAGGATGGAATGCCTGAAGGACTGTAGACCGAGCCGTATTCGATGGAACTTTAGGCACGTAGCCCGGACTCGGGTGCAAAAAAGCTTTTACTCTGCCAGGGGCAAACTCCAAGCAAGCTGGTGTTACTGCCAGGGCTTGGAGATCTCCCACCCTCTTAAGTGAGGTAATAGCCAAGAGAAAAAACATTTTCAGCGTTAAATCCTTAGACGAAGCCGACTCTAGAGGTTCGAAGGGGGCCAGGGATAACCCTTCCAGAACTATCGCCAGGTCCCAGCCAGGAACCCTAGACCTGGTTGCCGGCCTCATCCTCCAAGTACCGCGGAGAAACCGAATGACCAACTGGTGCCTCCCCAGAGGCCCAATACCTAATGGTCCGTGGAAAGCCGCAATGGCTGCCACGTACACCTTAAGCGTGGAAGGGGAGAGACCCGCAGAGAAACGATTCTGAATAAATTCCAGAACTGAAGCCACCGGGCAGTTTACTGGATCTAACCCATGTTCTCTACACCAAGTGACAAACACATTCCACTTGAGGCCATATAATCTCCTAGTAGATGGAGCTCTAGAGCTAAGTATGGTTTCAACCACTCCAGCTGATAGACCAGCATTTAGGTACTGAACCCCCTCAGAGGCCAGACCCACAGCTTCCACAGCTCTGGCTGAGGGTGGAAGATTGTGCCCTCCGCCTGAGACAACAGATCCCTCCTCAGAGGAATCTGCCATGGCGGAGCTATCAGGAGTGATATTATGTCTGAAAACCACACTCGGGTCGGCCACATTGGGGCAACCAGAAGTAGACTGATGCCCTCCTGACGGACCCTCTCCAGGACTCCCGGGAGCAGAGCGATTGGGGGAAATGCGTACAGGCGAAGCCTCGGCCAGGCCTGTACCATGGCATCCAACCCCAGTGGGGCTGGAAGTGAGAGGGAGAACCAAAGTGGACAGTGGGACGTCTCTCCAGACGCAAATAGATCCACTTCCATTGGTCCAAACCTCTCCCATATTAACTTCACCACCTCTGGGTGAAGTCTCCATTCCCCGGGCCTCAACCCCTGCCTCGACAGGATGTCTGCTCCCTGATTTTGAACCCCCGGAATATACATTGCCCTGATAGACAGTATTTTCCCCTGGGACCAAAGAATAATCTGATGCGCCAGTCTGCACAGAGGGCGTGATCTGAGTCCCCCTTGTCGGTTCAGATAGGCTACCACCGACGTATTGTCTGATCGTACTAAGACATGGTAACCTTTGATGTCTGGGAGAAAGCTCCTCAAAGCCCTGAACACAGCCATCATCTTTAGGCAGTTTATATGCCAAGAATGATGATGGTCCTGCCACAGACCCCTGGCAAAGCGGCCGTCCATGACCGCGCCCCAGCCAGTGAGGGAAGCGTCTGTCGAAACGGATTTCCGGCGACATGACACTCCCAACACTGGCCCTTGGGATAGGAACCAAGGTTTCTTCCATATTTGCAGAGAACGAAGGTATCTGCGCGTTACTCTGATTATACGAAACGGATTCCCCTTGGGAGAAAACCCCTTGGTTTTTAACCACCACTGAAGGGGCCTCATGTGTAGAAGGCCCAGAGGAATGATGTTGGATGCCGCTGCCATGAGGCCCAGCATTCTTTGAAATTGTTTTACAGTGATGGCCTGGCCCAGCCTTAACCCGGATACCATCGCCAGAATTGACTCGATAGGTGCGGGAGACATTCGTGCCTGCATCGTAATCGAGTTCCACACGACTCCCAAAAATATCATGCACTGGGATGGTTCTAGCACACTCTTCTTTGTATTGAGTCTCAACCCCAATTTCTGAATGTGGCCAAGGACGACATCTCGATGCCGAACTGCCATTTCTCGAGACTGAGCCAGAATGAGCCAGTCGTCGAGATAATTCAATATACGAATGCGTTGAAGTCTCAGTGGAGCAAGGGCTACATCCATACATTTGGTGAATGTGCGGGGAGAGAGTGCTAGGCCGAACGGAGGAACCCGATATTGGTAAGCTTCGCCCCCGAAAGCGAACCTCAGGTATCTCCTTTGACATGGAAGGATGGAGATGTGAAAATAGGGGTCTTTTAGATCTATCGTGACAAACCAGTCCTCGGATCTGATCTGACTCACGATTGCAGGAATGGTTAACATTTTGAACCTGAACCTCCTCAGAGATCGGTTCAAAACCCTGAGATCTAGAATTGGCCTTAACCCCCCATCCTTCTTTGGAACTATAAAGTACCGGCTGTAAAACCCGGACCCCCTGTCTAAAGGATGAACATGTTCTATGGCTTCCTTTAGCAGCAGAGTCTGTACTTCTTGTTCCATCACCTGAGCCTGCCTTGGAACCACTGTAGTTTGCACCACCCCAGAAAACTTGGGTGGGCGGTGCGCAAACTGCAGTCTCTACCCTGATTTTATTATATGCAGGACCCACGCAGATATGTTGGGAAGATGATACCATGCCTCTACAAAATCTACTAGGGGTACCAGCCTCTCGAGACTGGCCTCTGGTGTTTTTCGAGCATCTTTCTCGACTCCCTGAAGCGGAATACCGGCAGGCTGTAGTCGATACGGTTCTTGTGACCATAACTGATGCTTTTTCTTTTTTAGAATATTTTCGCTGGAAAGAGATGCGGCCCGAAGCGTCGTTGACGGCGGGCAACATACATCGTTTCCTAGAGGGCTCCGCTGCGAGAACAACCTCGGTTGCCCTGCAGCGGAGGGGACAGCCCTCAGAGGTCCTACCACTTCAGTTAGGACCTCTTCCCCGAAGCCCTCCTAGCCTGAATGACTTCCCTCAGGTCGCCTCTCTGGCTGGAGGACTTCGATTTCTGAGAGCGTTTCCTCTGTTGCCAAGCTCCAGGAGGAGGAGCTCTAGAGGAAATGCTCTCTCTCTGTTCTGCTCGGTGTGAGGAGCTGGCTGATGGCTCGGGCTGATCTCTTGGCCCCACCCTACTCGATTTGGACCTAGCTTTACGGGGGAGGTACTGCTGGAACGCCGCCGATTGCTTCTTTGCCTCCTGAAACCTGTCGACGACCGATGTAACGGCGTCGCCGAACAGGCCAGAAGGCGAAAGCGGCGCATCCAGCAGAAAGGATTTATCCTTCTCCTTGATACCGGATAGATTCAGCCACAGATGTCTCTCCGTGGCCACCATAGCTGTCATAGAGCGGCCAATGGCGCGGGCCGTCTCTTTTGTGGCCCGTAGAGACTTCAGGAGGTCGGCCTGGTATGCCTGCAAGATAGCCATAGAGTGCAGACATGAACCAGCCCGACCTGCCGCCATGTAAGCCCTGCCTATTAAAGCAAATGTATACCTGCAGGGCTTACTAGGCAGCGCCGGGGTTTTCAGGGAAGATGCCGACTCAGGGGAAAGATAACCCGCTAGAGCCTCTTCTACCTTAGGCATCTTCCCATAACCCATGTCCCGTGCCCCCAAAACATTGCTGTAATCAACCACACTGGGACTGGAGACACGGGACGAGTGCGGTTTATCCCACGATCTCAAGATCTCATTGTGGAGATCGGGGAAAAACGGCAAACCCCGGCGCTGAGGTTGTGACCTGTGCTGCAGGAAACGCTCATCAAGTTTACTTTTCACTTGTGTTCCCTGCTCATCATGTGGCCAGCTGATGTTAAGTCTGGCCACAGCACGAGTCACAACCTCTACCAGCTACTCATAACCTTGGCCGTGAACTGGCGTGCCCAAATCACGGTCATCTGCATCAATGCTGAACACATCCACTTCCTCAGAAGCAGAGAGCTCAAGCATTGGGACCTGATCGTGGGCAGGAGAAGCCGCGATGTGGGCTCCTGCACCACTCTCAGGGGCTACGGGATCTTCAGATGAAGAATGAGAAGGTGCCTCAGCAGCCTCATTCTCATCTACAAGATCCCGCTGCGAACCCCACGATCTCAATCGCCGCGCCGCCTCAACAGACGCGGGACCAGAACCGCGGGGAACGCGAGCCTGACCGTGCTCATCAAAGCACGCCAGCCGGGAGCGCAGCACTCTAATAGGAAGTGCTTCACAGTCTGCACAAGCAGCTCACTCGAGAGCTGCCTGTGCATGCTGCGCTCCCAAACAATTCACACATAAAGCATGTGTGTCCCCACCCGTGATATAACGAGGGCAGGGATGCACACATCTTTTAAATTGTTCGCTGGCCATATAAATATCGATCACAGGGACAAAACAACACCAAATAAGACAGACAGTTTTCAACACAGAACGCTTGCTGAAGAGCGAAAGCTAGTGTGTGTTGTGACAGCGTCACTTTTATACTTCCGGGTATGCCGTCACATGTTACGTCACGACGCAACACCAATTAGGATTGGATTAGTTTCATTCATACTTCAGAGGCGCACGCTAAGGGAGCGTCCCCAAAGTGTCGATTCTCGACGCAGTGTAGAGTTCCCTCGAAAGGGAACTGCATGAGACAATTGATGTAGAGCTGTAATGTTAATTATTTGGCTTCTTTTGGAAGTGATTAAATGCCAATCCTATAATGCAGTGCTACTCTCTCACTCTTTCTCTCTCTCCCTCTCTTGCTCTCGGCTCTTCTCCTGAACTGCTACTTAAAGGAATAGTTCATCGAATAATTAAAATTCTGTCATCATCTACTTGCCTTCATTTCATTCCAAACTTATTTGATTTTGTGTCTTTTGTAGAACACAAAAAAAGAAGTTATGATGAAAATCCACACTGCTCTTTTTCATAGTAGTGGATGGGCTCCAAAAAGGACACACAAAAAAAAAGCATCATAAAAGCATAATAAAATAGTCCATATGATTTATGCACTGTATTCCAAGTCTTTCAAAGCCATATAATAGCTTTGAACATTCTAAAACTATCACCAGGCATTTTCGTTTATTGCAATTAAGCTGAAATAAAATAATATAAAATATAAGATGAAAAACTAAAATGGAATTTAGAAATATTGCTTTGGCAACTAGCTAAAATAAAATAAGTTCAAGTACTAAAATTACTAAAACTGAAATAGAAATAAACAAAAAAATGATAAATATGCAAAAACAAAGAAAGAAATTAAAAAAATATGAATAAACTATAAAAGTATATTAAAAATGAAAATCTAAATGACTAAATCTTGATTTATAGCTCTGGTCACCATTCACTTTCATTGTATAAAAAAGAGCAGCTTGGACATATTGCCTAACATCTCCTTTTAAGTTTCATGGACTAAAGAAAGTTTTACAGGTTTACAGACTTGAGGGTGAGTATAGGAATTTTTTTTAAATAAGTGTCTCATATGCTCCTTAAGCGCAACTGAACACAAATACAATGAATCATTTATTTAAAGCTTCATTGCATCTGTAAAAGCAGCTGTTCTGTCATATAATGCTTTGTATTGAGTCATCAGGTCATTCCAGAGAAAAAGATGCCTGCTCTTTGTTACATGCTCTGCCACATCCGATGATTACCAGCCATCGTGACACTGACCTCTCTGACCGCCTGTATGATTTGGGGATTATCATCTTCCTGGACAGGCTGCGTCACAGATCATGACATGTAAAGATTGAACAAACAGCTTGAATAGAGTGCAAACATGCAGTTCTCCTCAGAATGACAGCACTTGTAATGTGATTAGTAATCTGATGATGCAAACATAAAGGACTCTGAAGGGAACAGGAGTGGGGCAGTGCCCACAGAGAGAGAGAGAGAGAGAGAGAGAGAGAGAGAGAGAGAGAGAGAGAGAGAGAGAGAGAGAGAGAGAGAGAGAGAGAGAGAGAGAGAGAGAGAGAGAGAGAGAGAGAGAGAGAGAGAGAGAGAGAGAGAGAGAGAGAGAGAGAGAGAGAGAGAGAGAGAGAGAGAGAGAGAGAGAGAGAGAGAGAGAGAGAGATGAGTGCTATCTGTGCTCGGATAAAGTTTATCTGCCTTTGTCAGCTTGCCCCTGTGGGGTTTTGGTGCTTGTTAAAAAGTCCTGACAGAAAAAAACAGCAGCAGTAACAAAAAGACAGTTGTGAATGCAAACTCAGTGAGCGTGTAGATGAACAAATTTTTTTGCCGTCTGCTATTTTTAAACTTTATCTCACTCCAAAGAGCGTCTTTTGCCTCTCGTTGCCTCACTTTGCGAACATATCTAACTCTATAAAGACAGTAGCTGATCATCCGTTTGACCTCATCATAAGTTTTCTTAGTTATTGTAATGCATCTTTAAGAAATCCCAGCTTAGATTAATTGAATAAGCATGTGATGTTTAAAGTGCAGGCTCAAACTAAGTCTCAGTGTTATTTTAAAGTGCTTTAGGGGGCTCAATGTAAGAGGGAGCCACTGTGATCATTCATTCATTACCACCGCTTGTTTGAGGTAAAATATATACTCTGTTCTCTATTGATCTCCTAACAGTTTCCAGCAGGGATCAGGTCTTATTCTGAAGCGGGCATGGGAATTAATAAAGGGATTTTTCCAGGTTAGCATGGAAGATTCATTATGATGGGTTACAAATGTAGACAGTGTTCTGCTTCTCTAGTTTTCTGCTTTATCTCTTCTTTATCCCATCGGTTTCTGGTTCCTGTGAGCCAAAGATTTAGGGGTTTTCAAGCTTTTTTTGGTGTATATATGAGCAATATCACACGAGTAGGAGTGCGATATGGCTCTCTATCAGCATAATTGTGTTCAGGCCCTAGACTGAGTGCCGCAGGCAATCACAGCAGTGCTGATATAGAGCCATATCGCACTCCTACTCGTGTGATATTGCATTTATACTACAATTCGACGGCACAAGTGTGTAAATAAATACGAAACAACTATGGAGTGTCTTTAAAACACAACATCTTTTTTGTTGAACTACTTCCTTCCACCACGGATTCAAATCTCAAGTTGACAGTTTAACAGTTACCGTAACCTTAAGCCGTTACTAATTCTAAAACGTCACTTTAGAACTAGCAATGAAGGAACTTTGAGTCGCTTCATTGAAACTTATTGTATTATGTAAATAAGAGTATTATGAGAGAGAGAGACCGACTAAGCAAGTGTATTACCTGCATCTGTTATATCACTTATTCTTCAGGTCAATCTGATATCCATAATAAAAAATCAGTTGTCCGCTGAGTAAATCCTTAGTATCCTTTTAACAGTTAAGGGGATTTCCCATGACAGCACTTGTCAATGCATTTGTCGGTTGTGTCTTATAAGGTGTTGTTTAAAGTTAAAGTAAAGTCCTTGTTTACAACCTTGGGTGCGTTTTAATCAGCTCCCTATCTTCCGAGGTCGTGAATCAGTATATTGTGTACACAAATTTGGGCACTGGTAAGGACAGTAGGACCCTGGATCACTAGCCCTTGGTACACTGAAGACTCCGGTGATATGACAACGTCCTCCTTGTACATCTTCTACTAGTATTATGAACAATGCACCCAATGTCTCAGTCCCTTTCATTATAAGTCTTTGCTACTGACTCACTCAAAAATACAGTCTTTTCCACCATCTAATGGTGTAATAATGTAATTTCCTCTGAAGTCGAAATCACAATAACTGATGGACCCTTTCTAAATACCAAATACCCCATGTTATTTATATAAAGTAAAATATTAATTAACAATAACATTTAAATGAACAATAATAGCCATTTTAAAAGTATAATAAGTTTGTACAATAGGAAATAAACACAGGCAAACAGTTAATTCAAAAGTACAAAAGCAAGCCTCTAGTTATTGTATAGGATTAAGTTAAATAAAAATATGTATAGTTATGAAACTCAACTTTGCAGATTTGCTCTGGAACAAGTAATAGATTAATAAGGCCAAAGATTGCCCATTTGATATATCCAAAATGAATTATATCTCAAAGTTAACCACTATCTACATAAGAGCCAGCTGCAAATCCCTGAAGGACTGGCCGAGATAAAGCTGTTCTCTGGAGCTCAGCCAGGAGCTCATATCTCCGAAACCGTCTAAACATTTTCAAAAAGGCTCTATTTCTGTATATAAATCCCATATTTGAGGTCTAAAGAACTACATTCTCTCCTAAAAAAAAACTCCTAAAGCTACATTCCGTGACACAACAGTAGTATTTGTAAAATTACAGTGGGTTTGCTCTTTCGCCATTGATGCTTGCTGTGAGAAATGCTACCAGTATAGATGTGGCAGAAACATACGAGGGGCTCTTTTCCAAAACGCGATAAACGCCATTAAAAAAAAAAAAAAAAAAAAAAGAGTTTGTCATGTCATTTTGCTGTTCTGAACCTATCCACTGCTCCATCAATGTTTCATGCCAAATCGCTATATTTCCTTGTTTAAAATGTACTGCAAGATGCAGTTCTTTTCCAAACCGCGATAAGCGCCAAACCTATTTTTAGCCTAAACGCGATAAATCCTCTCTCGACCAATCAGAATTCAGTGAGCGTTCACTCAACATCGCCGCGCTGAACAGAGGTTTGTTTATGTTCATTCATTCCTCAAAATGAGTGTTTTAAACGGTGATAACACTTTTGATGGCCTTGATGAGCCAGTGAGACCTACACCTGGGGTAGATGCTGCTGCCAAAGGTTTCTGTTTATAATTTCTGCCAAAAATGGCATTCGACAATCCAGGAGCAAAAGTCGAATATCGTTCGAAAATCGAATTTTTTTATTTTATTTTTATGAATCAACTGTTTTCTGTGTGTCAGTGTCTGCAAAGATGAAACTGAAGATTAGCATCTCTGTAGTGAACGCGCCTAGAGAGAAATGCATGTAATGGATTACATAATCAGAGAGTATGCTATTTATTTTAGTTTTTAATTGTTTCGTTTAAAGACATTTCAAGCTTTCTATATAGATATATTTCTCATGACTCTGTGAGGCATACGCTGAGTTTCGGTTAATTTATGATGAGATGCGCTCCAGTTCACGTGCAATGCAAGTGACCACGCCGGCGCCTCCATGTCATGATTATATTGTCTATTTGCTTGTTATTTATTAAATCCAGGCAATTGGTTGATGAAAAAATTATTAAAATTAAGAAACAATTTATACAAAACGAAATTCACTTTAAAGAAAGCCTTTCTACAAAACAAAACGTCTCGGTTACGTATGTAACCCTAGTTCCCTGATAGGGAACGAGACGCTGCGTCAAACGCTGTGGGAACGCCCCTGCGTTGTGCGTCATGAAGCACGTATGGAATCAGTCCAATAGAGAGATGAAACGTCATAGGCGGGTGACGTCATCGACCAGGAACTATAAAAGCACCCCAAAATACAAGCGCATTAGCTTCTGATAGGCCTGAAGGAAGCCCTAACGGGAGTGTAGGGAGTATGGCGGAACGACGCAGCGTCTAGCGCACAGAGGACGAGAGCACCTGTGCCCCAGGGGTAGAGCTTAGGCCTAGGTCATAGAACCTAATAAAAGTATGCGGTGAAGACCATCCACCCGCATCACAAACATCACTCAGGGAAACTCCTGACAATAGAGCTTTAGAAGCAGCCATACTCCTGGTAGAGTGGGCTCGAACAGCCAAAGGTGAAGGCTGGCCAGCCGACTCATAAGCAAGTGAGATAGCCTCAACCACCCACTTGCTCATTCTCTGTTTAGACGCAGGACACCCTTTCCTGGGTGGCCCGAAACATACAAATAGTTGTTCTGATTTCCTCCACAGGGCAGCTCTGTGGACATAAGCGTCTAATGCCCTAACAGGGCAGAGTAAATTAAGCTTCTCCTGGTCTGATGACATAAACATAGGAGGACAGAAAGCCTGCAGAACCGTAGGTCTAACAACATTAGTAGGGACCTTGGGAACGTACCCTGATCTAGGATGCAGAAAAGCCTGAACCATGCCAGGCGAAAACTCCAGGCACGAGGGTGAAACCGACAGAGCCTGCAAATCTCAGATTCTTTTTAAAGAGGAGACAGCAAGAAGAAAAATAGTTTTAAAAGTGAGAAACTTCTCAGGAACTTCTTCGATAGGTTCAAAAGGAGCTAAAGAAAGACCTTCCAATACAATAGCCAGATCCCAGGTCGGCACCCTCGTACGAACTGCTGGCCTCAGCCTCAAAGTGCCGCGGAGGAAACGAGTTATAAGTGGGTGTCTCCCAAGAGAAACTCCACTGAAAGGGACGTGGTAAGCAGCTAGTGCCGCCACATACACCTTTAGTGTGGAGGGGGATAACCCTGTGGAGAAACGTTCCTGCAGGAAATCCAGCACTGCACCCACTGGGCAGTTAACTGGGTCCTGCAGGTGTTCTCCACACCAAGAAGTGAAAAGTTTCCACTTCAAGGCATAAAGCTTCCTCGTGGATGGAGCTCTGGAGTGAAGAATGGTCTCAACAACCTCAGTTGAGAGACCAGAATCTATGAGCTGGGCCCCCTCAGAGGCCAAGCCCACAGTTTCCACAGCTCTGGGCGGGGGTGAAATATCGTGCCGCCCGCCTGAGAGAGTAGATCCCTCCTGACCGGGAGCTCCAAAGGAGAGCCGTCCAGGAGAGAAATCAGTTCCGAGAACCATACTCGGGCCGGCCAGAACGGGGCTACTAATAGTAGGCTGACCCCGTCCCGGCGAACTCTCTCCAGAACTCCTGTTTTCAGAGCAATCGGGGGAAAGGCGTACAGGCGTGACCTCGGCCACGGCTGCACCATAGCGTCCAACCCCAGAGGGGCTGGAAGACTGATGGAGAACCACAGATGAAAATGCGTCATGCGTCAGATCTTCCGTCATAGCGTCATAGCTTCCCCTGGGACCACAGGAGGATCTGACGGGCCAGCTTTTAAAGCCGGCGAGACCGCAGGCCCCCCTGATGATTGATATAAGAGACCACCGACGTGTTGTCTGACTGAACTAACACATGATGACCTCTCAGGTCTGCTAGGAAGTGCTTCAGAGCCTGAAACACCGCCAACATCTCCAGACAGTTTATATGCCACGAAAGATGATGGTCCTGCCACAGCTCTTGGGCTTGACGACCACTCATGACGCCCCCCACCCTGTGAGGGAAGCATCCATCGTTAGCGTTACGCGACGACAAAGAGCCCCCAGCACAGGACCTTTGGATAGGAACCAAGTTTCTTTCCACATGATCAGAGCACGAAGGCAGCGCCGCGTGACTTTGATCGTGCGGAGCGGATTTCCCCTCGGGGAAAATCCCTTGGTCCTGAGCTACCACTGCAGCGGTCTCATGTACAACAAGGTCGCAAGGTATAACGTTGGACGCCGCTGCCATCAGACCCAACAGTCTCTGAAACTGCTTCACAGTGTGTAGCTGGCCTAGCCTTACTTGTTTCACAGCTGAGAGAATCGAAGCGATGCGGGTCGGAGAGAGTCGCGCCCGCATCGAGTCCGAATCCCAAACGACACCCAGAAAAGTGGTCTTCTGAGAAGGAGATAATACTTGTTCTTTGCGTTCAGCCTCAACCCTAACTTTCTGATATGAGCAAGGACGACATCTCGATGCCGAACCGCCATTTGCTCCGTCTGAGCTAAAATCAACCAATCGTCGATATAATTGAGAATACGAATGCCCTGAAGCCTCAGAGGCACTAGTGCCGCATCCATGCATTTCGTGAAAGTGCGGGGAGATAAGGCTAGGCCAAACGGAAGAACCCTGTATTGGTACGCCTCGCCCCTGAAGGTGAACCTCAGGAATTTCCTGTGTTGAGGAAGGATGGAAATGTGGAAGTACGCGTCCTTTAGATCTATCGTGACAAACCAGTCCTCGGATCTGATTTGAGACACGATCTGCTTGATAGTGAGCATCTTGAATTTTAGCTTCCCTACCGAGCGATTCAAAAGGCGCAGGTCTAAAATTGGACGCAACCCCTCATCCTTCTTCAGAACGATGAAATCTTCTTCCATTACCAGAGCCTGCTCGGGGCCCACCACTGTGTGCAGAACCCCTCTGAATTTCGGTGGACGACACCTGAACTGGATAGCATAACCCTTTTCTACTGTCTGCAGGACCCAATGAGATATTCTTGGAAGGCTTTTTCACTTTGCCAGAAAATCTACTAAGGGTACCAGTCTCTCGAGACTGGCCTCTGGTGTAACTTGAGCAGCAAACACAGCGCCCTGTAACGGCACACCGGCAGGGAACGACTGGTTTGACTGCTCTGAAACCCTCCTCAGAAGGAGCGAGCGTCCCTCGGGAAAGCACTCACTGGGACCGTCTACGCCCCGGCATAAAGGCGGGGTTGGCAGAACGGCCCCCTGAGGGCACCGAGGAAGAATGGGCACCGTAAAGAGAGGTGAATTCCTTTCTGCCTCGGTGGGGACCACCCTCAGCATCCTGAACACCTCGGCGTCAGGACTTCTTCTTAGCCGAAGCCTTTTTAGACAATAACACTGTCCTCAGATCAGCCTGACCTGCAGCCGAATACGCTTTACCCACCAAAGCAGATGTATTTCTGAGGGGCTTGGTGGGTAATACCGCTGTCTTAAAAGATGACGCCGCCTCAGGGGAGAGATGGCTCGCGAACGACTCTTCCACGCGAGGCAAAGCGCCATAACCATATGATTTAGCCCCCATTATATTAGAATATGTAGATGTCTGGGGACTAAATATTCTATATGAAACCGGTTTCTTCCACGATCTCGACACCTCAGTGTGGAGATCGTTAAAGAACGGCAGACACCGGCGTGGAGGCTGCACACGTGACGGCAAAATCTCTCATCTAATTTAGATTTAGAAACTGACTCCTGTCTAGTCACTGGCCACTCAATACTGAGTTTATCAACAGCTCTTGTTAATACCTCCATTAACTCATCACTTTCGGGAGAGTGGGGTGGCGAATCCTCCACATCTCCCTCAACACTAACAACATCCAGCTCCTCAGAACTGGATAGTTGCAGTGTTGGTGCCTCAACTCGAACGGAAGAAACCGCAGCGCGTGCTTCCGAACTCGGGACTGAGGCACTGGATCTCACAGGTGAAGGGAGAGATAAGGCAGCGCCGGTCTCGACCCTCGCTGAGAGATCCATCTGCGATCCCCATGATAAGCGCCGCCGCTCTGCCTCAACAGAAGCGGGACCCGAACCGTGGGGAGCACGCACCGAACGCCCTCCTCAAAGAGCGCTCGGTGGGAGCGGAGCGTCCTTAACGGCAGACGCTCGCAATGCTCACAGTCAGCTCCCTCGAGAGCAGACTGGGCATGCTGCACTTCCAAACAAACAACACAAAGAACGTGTGTATCCCCACCCGTTAAATAGCGCGGGCAGGGAGTAACACACTTCCTAAACTGCTGTTCGTTCGCCATTCTCTCAATATATATATATAGATATAAATTGTTTGTGTGGTGCAGAGTATGTAAGACAGACAATATCACACAGGGACAGATTCACATGTAGCGCGACTGAAGGCACAGAAGCTAATGCGGTTGTGTTTTGGGGTGCTTTTATAGTTCCTGGTCGATGACGTCACCCGCCTATGACGTTTCATCTCTCTATTGGACTGATTCCATACGTGCTTCATGACGCACAACGCAGGGGCGTTCCCACAGCGTTTGACGCAGCTCGAAGTTCCCTTGAAAGGGAACTTAATTAAGTGGCCAAAATCATCCATTTTTGGATTTTTCTTTTGTGGATTTATAGCTGTAGCAATGTTCAGGGAAGAAGGAGGCGGGAACCGGCGAAGAATCAAAATATAATTTATTTCAAATAAAACAAACAAACGAAAATACCGCCAGCAGCCCCTCGCGGACGACTGCTGGCTACCGAAAATAAATATAACTAAAGTAAAATACAAAAACAAAACACAACTAAAATACAGGCCTGTTCCTCTCTCGATCATCAACGTCGTCGCTCCTCCTTTATGCTTCCGCTCCTCCGTGAGAGATGCGAGACCGGTGTGCCTAACAGGTGTTGCTCATTAGCAATCGCACCACCGGCCTCGCGCCGTTCTCTCACGTCCCTCGGCCGTCCTGTTCGCCACATACCCCCATCGCCCCTCACAGGCCGGGGGGTACCCACGAGGCTGTGCCTACTCCCCCCCCGGCGGCGGCGATCCCTGGGGAGTATGGACAGACAAACCGAGGGAAACGGAGACGGAAGCATGAGGAGCGACAGATCGAGAGAGGGGAGAGAGGAAAAAAAAAAAAATTGGTCCAGTTCCCACAACGCGCTGCCATCTGGTCCCCCACCAGCTAGGCGATCTCCTCCGCGGTGCCTGGCGGTGACACTGGGTAGCCCTCGGTGGACGGCTCGACGCTCCTCCGCCGCCCGGTGGACGGCGACGGCTCCTCGGGTGCCTTGGGCAGACGGTAGGAGTCCCCCGCTCCCTGCTCCTCCCCTTCACTGGTGGACGGCAGCAGGCTCCGGCCCACGGCGAGCGGCGGCGACTCCTCCTCTCCCTCCCGGATGGCAGCCGCCCCTCCAATACCCAGGCGGCCGGAAGCGAGCTCGACCGTCCCACCGGCAACTCACTCCAGCGCCCCGCCTCGAGCGTCCGTGGCCGCGAGTCCCCCGCTCCCTGCTCCTCCCCTCGCTCGGCGGATGGCAGCAGGCTCCGGCCCACGGCGAGCGGCGGCGACTCGCGCACCATGCTCGATGGCACCGCGGATTCCCCACACCGGCGAGGACTCTCTGACAGCGCGTTCCTCCCTCTTCCCGGGTTTCGGCACCAGTGTAGCAATGTTCAGGGAAGAAGGAGGCGGGAACCGGCGAAGAATCAAAATATAATTTATTTCAAATAAAACAAACAAACGAAAATACCGCCAGCAGCCCCTCGCGGACGACTGCTGGCTACCGAAAATAAATATAACTAAAGTAAAATACAAAAACAAAACACAACTAAAATACAGGCCTGTTCCTCTCTCGATCATCAACGTCGTCGCTCCTCCTTTATGCTTCCGCTCCTCCGTGAGAGATGCGAGACCGGTGTGCCTAACAGGTGTTGCTCATTAGCAATCGCACCACCGGCCTCGCGCCGTTCTCTCACGTCCCTCGGCCGTCCTGTTCGCCACAATAGCGTTTTGAAAAAAAAATACTTTGAATTTATCATCAACAATATTGTTGTTTGATTTAATAATCATTGTTCAACATGTTCAGACTGAGGGGAAAAAACATTGTAACATGCTAAATTGAATATTCACAAAATTTGTGGGTCTAGGTAAAAAAAAAACAATTTTCCTGAAAACTATTGAAATGGATTTATCGCGTTTTGGAAAAGAGCTCCTCATATGGAGTGATACAAACGGTGAAACGGTTTCCGTGGTGATGGTAAAAATTTGCTTATATATGCAAAATATATACTGTATATATATTCTATGGAATATATAGGATACATTCTATAGAATATATAGGCTATATGTACTGTAGCTACATTAATGTTGGGTGTACAATCCTGGAGATGACCAGTCTTTAGAAAGCAGAACAGTAATAAAGTCAAATTCTGTCACTTGCCATTTGAAAATATTTTTTGTTCATAGTTACTGTGTTTTGCCTTTGTATGTCAGCCATTGACAGTTTTTGAGTCCTCCTTAAACCAGGTTCTCTCGTTAATAGTAATCTGTATTTCACTTGTATTGTGAGGTGAACATCTTACTGTCTTAGGCAGCTGTCAGTCACTTTCCCCTAAGGCTATGGGAGCGTTCTGCAAAATCCGTTTTTGAGAAACTCATGACAGTTATGTAATGAACACTTCATGAAACACTGGTGTAGTCATTACTCAGAGCGCAGCATCCAGGGGTTTACAGACGCTTTTCATCATACCTCCACCCATCTTCTCTATCTTTTCCCTTTTCTTTTTCGCTCAAACATTGTGGAGGAATTTCATTAAATTTTCAAAAGAAGCGGTTCCAACAGGATCATAAATAATGTTTCTCTCCCAATTGTGACACACAAAGTGATGAACCTTTTTATCGCAAGGTTTTCAGACATGATCTTAAAGAGAATAATCACGTCTTTTGTTCAAAGGAGAGCTAATTGCACTTCAATGAGTGGCGTTTCACTAGGGCACTGTTTTTTTCTTCTTTTCTCCAGCACCCCCCCCCTCATCTCTCTCTCTGTCACCAGTATGTCAGTATAATTGAATTTCTGCACACGTTCCCCTTTTTCATCAATCACACGTGCTGATAAGGTGGTTTAGGAGGGACACTCAGGCGGAGCCCAGAGAGAGAGGGAGATGAAAAGAGAGAATGAAAAAGGAGGGAAAAGGACATTGAAGGAATAGAAAACAGAGAGAAAGACTGCGGAGTTGTGTAACTAGTGACGGTGGTGCAGTGCGGTGCTTTGTAAGTTCACTTGACAGTGCCCCACAAAGTGGATTCACAGGGAATTTAACCGTCTTCAGTGAGATCAGAGCCGGCACCTCCATTTTGTGCCCATTACCATCAGGGGGGCCATCATATCCCCCAAAGTACCCATTGGCACCTTGTTGTAAAGTTCCCTTTCGAGGGAACTCAACACTGCGTCGAGATCGACACTTTGGGGACGCTCCCTAAGCGTGCGCCTCTGAAGTATGAATAAAACTAATCCAATCCTGATTGGTGTTGCGTCGTGACGTAACATGTGACGGCATACCCGGAAGTATAAAAGTGACGCTGTCACAACACACACTAGCTTTCGCTCTTCAGCAAGCGCTCTGTGTATGAAACTGTCAGTCTTATTTGGTGTTGTTTGTCCCTATATCTATATATCTATATATATTATGGCCAGCGAGCAGTTCAAGAAGTGTGTGCATCCTTGCCCTTGTTATATTACGGGTGGGGATACACATTCTTTGTGTGTGAATTGTTTGGGAGCGCAGCACGCACGGGCAGCTCTCGAGGGAGCTGCTTGTGTTAACTGTGAAGCACTTCCCATTAGAGTGCTGCGCTCCCGGCTGGTGTGCTTTGATGAGCACGGTCAGGCTCGCGCTCCCCGCGGTTCTAGTCCCGCGTCTGTTGAGGCAGCGCGGCGATTGAGATCGTGGGGCTCGCAGCGGGATCTTTTAGATGAGAATGAGGCTGCTGAGGCACCTTCTCATTCTTCGTCTGAGGATCCCGTAGCCCCTGAGAGTGGTCCAGGAGCCCGCATCGCGGCTTCTCCTGCCCACGATCAGGTCCCAATGCTTGAGCTCTCTGCTTCTGAGGAAGTAGATGTGCTCAGTATTGATGCCGATGACCGTGATTTTGGCGCGCCAGTTCACGGCCAAGCGTATGGGGAGCTGATAGAGGTTGTGACTCGTGCAGTGGCTAGACTTAATATTAGCTGGCCACATGATGAGCAGGGAACGCAAGCAAAAAGTAAGCTTGATGAGCGTTTCCTGCAGCATAGAGCACAACCTCAGCGCCGGGGTTTGCCGTTTTTCCCTGATCTCCATTTTGAGATCTCGAGATCGTGGGATAAACCGCACTCGTCCCGTGTTTCCAGTCCCAGTGTTTATAGCAATGTTGTGGGTGTACGGGACAGGGGTTATGGGAAGATGCCTAAGGTAGAAAAGGCTTTAGCAGGTTATCTTTCCCCTGATTCGGCATCTTCCCTGGAAACCCCGGCGCTGCCTAGTAAGCCCTGCAGAGATACATCTGCTTTAATAGGCAGGGCTTACATGGCGGCAGGTCGGGCTGGTTCATGTCTGCACTCTATGGCTATCTTGCAGGCATACCAGGCCGATCTCCTGAAAGATTTGGATGAGGGGGAGGGGCTAACTCCTGAAGATATTTTAGAGTTAAGGAGGGCCACAGATTTGTCTCTCCGGGCCACAAGAGAGACGGCCCGTGCCATTGGCCGCTCTATGGCAGCTATGGTAGCTACGGAGAGACATCTGTGGCTGAGCCTATCTGGTATCAAAGATGGAGATAGATCTTTTCTGCTGGATGCACCGCTCTCGCCTTCTGGCCTGTTTAGTGACGCCGTTACATCGGTCGTCGACAGGGTTCAGGAGGCGAAGAAGCAATCTGTGGTGTTCCAGCAGTACCTCCCCCGTAAGGCAAAATCCAAATCGAGTAGGGTGGGGCCGAGTGATTAGCCCCAGCCATCAGCCAGCTTCTCACACCGAGCTGAGCAGAGAGAGAGTGTTTCCTCTAGAGCCCCTCCTCCTGGAGCTTGGCAACAGAGGAAGCGCTCTCAGAAATCGAAGTTCTCCAGCCAGAGAGGCGACCTGAGGGAAGTCTTTCAGGCTAGGAGGGCTTCGGGAAGAGGTCCTGACCGAAGTGGTAGGACCTCTGAGGGCTGTTCCCTCCACTGCAGGGCAACCGAGGTTGTTTTCGCAGCGGAGCCCTCTGGGAAACGATGTAGATTGCCCGCCGTCAACGACGTTTCGGGCCGCATCTCTTTCCAGCAAAAGTATTCTAATAAAGAAAAAGCATCAGTTATGGTTAAAAGAACCGTATCGACTACAGCCTGCCGGTATTCCGCTTCAGGAAGTCGAGAAAGATGCTCGAAAAACACCAGAGGCCAGTCTCGAGAGGCTGGTACCCTTAGTAGATTTTGTAGAGGCATGGTATCATCTCCCCAACATATCTGCGTGGGTCCTGCATATAATGGAGCTGCAGTTTGCGCACCGCCCCCCCAGGTTTTAAATTGGGGTGGTGCAAACTACAGTGGTTCCAGAGCAGGCTCAGGTGATGGAACAAGAAGTACAGACTCTGCTACTAAAGGAAGCCATGGAACGTGTTCATCCTTTAGACAGGGGGTCCGGGTTTTACAGCCGGTACTTTATAGTTCCAAAGAAGGATGGGGGGTTAAGGCCAATTCTAGATCTCAGGGTTTTGACCCGATCTCTAAGGAGGTTCGGGTTCAAAAAGTTAACCATTCCTGCAGTCGTGAGTCAGATCAGATCCGAGGACTGGTTTGTCACGATAGATCTAAAGCACGCCTATTTTCTCATCTCCATCCTTCCATGTCACAGGAGATACCTGAGGTTTGCTTTCGGGGACGAAGCTTACCAATATTGGGTTCTTCCGTTCGGCCTAGCACTCTCTCCCCGCACATTCACCAAATGTATGGATGTAGCCCTTGCTCCACTGAGACTTCAAGGCATTCATATATTGAATTATCTCGACGACTGGCCCATTCTGGCCCGGTCTCGAGAAATGGCAGTTCGGCATCGAGATGTCGTCCTTGGCCACATTCAGAAATTGGGGTTGAGACTCAAGAGTGTGCTACAACCATCCCAGTGCACGATATTTTTTTTGGAATCGTGTGGAGCTCGATTACGATGCAGGCACGAATGTCTCCCGCACGTATCGAGTCAATTCTGGCGATGGTATCTGGGTTAAGGCTGGACCAGGCCATCACTGTGAAGCAATTTCAAAGAATGCTGGGCCTCATGGCAGCGGCATCCAACATCATTCCTTTGGGCCTTCTGCACATGAGGCCCATTCAGTGGTGGTTAAAAACCAAGGGGTTTTCTCCCAAGGAGAATCCGTTTCGT
This sequence comes from Meda fulgida, assembly GCA_030578275.1. Lineage (NCBI taxonomy): Eukaryota > Metazoa > Chordata > Actinopteri > Cypriniformes > Leuciscidae > Meda > Meda fulgida. Next base: position 19,643,367 of record CM060618.1, read on the forward strand.
ATAATCAGAGTAACGCGCAGATGCCTTCGTTTTCTGAACATATGGAAGAAACCTTGGTTCCTATCCCAAGGGCCAGTACTGGGAGTGTCGTGTCGCCGGAAATCCGTTTCGACAGACGCTTCCCTCACTGGCTAGGGCGCGGTCATGGACGGCCGCTTTGCCAGGGGTCTGTGGCAGGACCATCATCGTTCTTGGCATGTAAACTGCCTAGAGATGATGGCTGTGTTCAGGGCTTTGAGGAGCTTCCTCCCAGACATCAAGGGTTACCATGTCTTAGTACGATCCGACAATACGTCGCTGGTAGCCTATCTGAACCGACAAGGGGGACTCAGATCGCGCCCTCTGTGCAGACTGGTGCATCTGATTATTCTTTGGTCCCAGGGGAAAATACTGCCTATCAAGGCAATGTATATTCCGGGGGTTCAGAATCAGGGAGCAGACATCCTGTCGAGGCAGGGGCTGAGGCCCGGGAAATGGAGACTTCATCCAGATGTGGTGAAGTTGATATGGGAGAGGTTTGGACCAATGGAAGTGGATCTGTTTGCGTCTCGAGAGACGTCCCACTGTCCACTTTGGTTCTCCCTCTCACTTCCAGCCCCTCTGGGGTTGGATGCCATGGTACAGGCCTGGCCGAGGCTTCGCCTGTACGTGTTTTCCCCGATCGCTCTGCTCCCGGGAGTCCTGGAGAGGGTCCGTCAGGAGGGCATCAGTCTTCTTCTGGTTGCCCCAATGTGGCCGACCCGAGTATGGTTTTCAAACATAGTATCACTCCTGATAGCTCCGCCATGGCAGATTCCTCTGAGGAGGGATCTGTTGTCTCAGGCGGGGGGCACAATTCTCCACCCTCAGCCAGAGCTGTGGAAATTGTGGGTCTGGCCTCTGAGGGGGTTCAGTACCTGAATGCTGGTCTATCAGCTGGAGTGGTTGAAACTATACTTAGCTCCAGAGCTCCGTCTACTAGGAGATTATATGGCCTCAAGTGGAATGTTTTTGCCACTTGGTGTAGAGAACGTGAGTTAGATCCAGTAAACTGCCCGGTGGCTTCAGTTCTGGAATTTCTTCAAGATCGGTTCTCTGCGGGTCTCTCCCCTTCCACGCTTAAGGTGTACGTGGCAGCCATTGCGGCTTTCCACGCTCCGTTAAGTGATGGGCCCCTGGGGAGGCACCAGTTGGTCATTCGGTTTCTCCGCGGTACTTGGAGGATGAGGCCGGCAACCAGGTCTAGGGTTCCTGCTTGGGACCTGGCTATAGTTCTGGAAGGGTTATCCCTGGCCCCTTTCGAACCTCTAGAGTCGGCTTCGCCTAAGGATTTAACGCAGAAAATGGTTTTTCTCTTGGCCATTACCTCACTTAAGAGGGTGGGAGATCTCCAAGCCCTGGAACACCAGCTTGCTTGGAGTTTGCCCCTGGCAGAGTAAAGACCTTTTTGCACCCGAGTCCGGGCTACGGCCTAAGGTTCCTTCAAACACGGCTCGGTCTTTAGTCCTTCAGGCATTCCATCCTCCACCTCATGTGTCGGCAGAAGAAGAGAAGCTTCATTTGCTCTGCCCCGTCAGAGCTTTGAGCGTGTACCTTGAGAGGTCCTCTTCTTGGAGGAGGTCGGACCAGTTATTAGTATGTTTTGGGTCACCTAAGAAGGGGCTCCCGGCATCCAAGCAGACTATTAGTAATTGGATAGTCCAGGCTATTACTGCGGCTTACAAGGTGCGCGGTTTGCCTTCACCTTTAGCCGTCAGGGCCCATTCAACTAGAAGCATGGCTTCTTCTAGGGCCCTTCTTTCGGGAGTACCTCTACAGGAGATCTGCGAGGCAGCCGGTTGGGCTACTCCGCATACTTTTATCAGGTTCTACAGTCTCCACCTTCCAAGTACGCCTGGCGCACACGTGCTCAGTCCTTGCTGAGTGCCTAGACAGTTTCACTCCGGGACAGGCCTATTCGGTGCGTGGCCTAGTGGGCACTCGTTCCCCAAAGTGTCGATCTCGACGCAGTGTTGAGTTCCCTCGAAAGGGAACGTCTCGGGTTATGACTATAACCCTTGTTCCCTGAGAAGGGAACGAGACACTGCGTCGTTCTGCCACGCCCCTCGAGGCCTTTGAGCGTCTTGCTTCATCGCGAGGCTAGTGTGTGTTGTGACAGCGTCACTTTTATACTTCCGGGTATGCCGTCACATGTTACGTCACGACGCAACACCAATCAGGATTGGATTAGTTTTATTCATACTTCAGAGGCGCACGCTTAGGGAGCGTCCCCAAAGTGTCGATCTCGACGCAGTGTCTCGTTCCCTTCTCAGGGAACAAGGGTTATAGTCATAACCCGAGACGTTTTACTAAATTGTTTTACTCAGTATATTTATCTTTCAAGATTTCAAGTTGTGCTTGTTGTAACCACAGTGACAGCTGTATTTCTGTTGTTCCACAAGTGCCACCTACTGTCAGAGTGTGAGACATTGCATTTTCTTTTAGCCGGTCTGCTGCTTTTGTTCTGATCAATGTAAAAATATTTTTTATGCAGAAAATACACAGTGTTGTTAAATGTAACCGGTCAATGGGAAAGAAGCTAATGTGCATTCTACAAAACGAAACAATTTTGATAAAAAGGTATCTAGAATTATTCACGTTTTTTAAGTGCCCACGACAACAGTCATCATGCATGTTCATAGCCGCAATATGGATGAGACTGACACTGTTACATTGGCACAGTGTCTTCAGAGCGCTCACGAAGTGCTGAATTAAACCGATAAGACATGATGCAGCAACTACCATTTCAACAGTGTCTTTTCAGAATTAATCACTTACCCTTATCTTGCTCTCTTTCTTTCATCTTTTTGTACTAGTTTGATAGTGCTGCCTGTTAATTTTCTAACACAAACACATGCAAACTTTAACAAAGTTATTATTATTTAGAGTATCTATACACCTGGCATAGGCCCCTCTAGTGGCCACAGAAATTTCAAATCATAGTAAATGTTCAGCCTAAACTACACTCACTTTGCAGGAAGTGGAGGATTTACCCACCAGTCATTGCACACCACCTGATTACTAAATGAGTTTGGCTCATTTAAACACAGCGAAAATGAGCTGATGCTCCATTATTTTTATTCAGCTTAATTCCAAAAATTAATTCCTTAATTCAGCTTAAAACTGTGAATCTGGTAAAAGCTTATTTATCTCTCTCAGAGGTCCAAAATGTAGCAAAATATCATTCATTGAAATATGTTAAATGCATTTAAATTGTGGAAAGTCCCCGTCATGATAGAAAAACAAATGTGTGCACGTGAGGTTTTTTTTGTTCTTTAGCATGTCACATACTTTTTTTGTGTGTGTGTGACAATAATCATTATGCAGAAATGTAATCTCTGCTTTCATTTAATAAATGTTGATATACACATATTGACAGGGCTGTCCCAAGCATGGGACAGGGCCCAGTGCAAGTTAGAGGAAGTGGGGCCCACCTCAGTTGTTCTGCGTTCGCTGCTGGGTCCCCAAAAGGTCCCGCTGCTCCTTATACAGTAATGTGTATACTGCAATGGTTCTTGACCAAACATCCCAGGGACATCAAGATTTCAAATTTAACAAAACAACCTAAAATACAAAATAAGCTACAAATCAAATTATCTTTTTAACCTCTTTAACAACAGTTCCCTTTCGAGGGAACCCGCGATGCGTCGATGACGCTTTGGGAACGCCTTCGCGTGATTACCTCTGAAGCACGTCAACTAGTCCAATGGAATGAATGAACGCCACGGGCGGGTGACATCATGACCAGGAAAGGATATAAACACATCCGGTGCATTACTCGCGTTAGCAAAGCGCTCTGTGTCAAAACTGTCTGTGAATATTTATTGTTGTCTGTCTGATATATATATATATATATATATATATATATATATATATATATATATATATATATATATACACACTATGGAAACAAAACAATTGCACAAACTCTGTGTTCTCCCTGCTCGCGTTATTTAACGAGTAGGGACACTCACAAGCTTTGTGTGATGTGTTTGGAAGTAGAGCATGCGGTATCAGCCTTGGCTGATTGCCAACATTGTGAGAAGCTTTCGCTTCGCATGCTCCGCTCCCGCCTGTCACTTTTTGAGGGAAGTGGCAAGGCTTGCGATTCTCAGGGTGCAGGAGCCGCTTCTGCCGAGGCAACGCGGAGAATGCATTCCTGTGGATCGCAAATAAGATCTCTTTACGGAGTTGGAGACGGGTCCGCGGATCTTATCTCCTCACTTTCCACGAGGGGTCCATTGCTCTCTCTCCGGTCTCGGAAGCCCGAGGAGGTAGATGTGCTGGGCATTTAAAGTGAAACACACAATCATGGGGGAAGTGGATTTGCCATCTCTTTCCCCAGCGTATGAGAAATATATATATACAAAGTTTATATATAAAATAAAATAAATGTATATATAAAAAGAGAATATATATATATATATATATATATATATATATATATATATATATACAGGTCCTTCTCAAAAAATTAGCATATTGTGATAAAGTTCATTATTTTCCATAATGTAATGATAAAAATAAACTTTCATATATTTTAGATTCATTGCACACCAACTGAAATATTTCAGGTGTTTTATTGTTTTAATACTGATGATTTTGGCATACAGCTCATGAAAACCCAAAATTCCTGTCTCAAAAAATTAGCATATTTCATCCGACCAATAAAATAAGTGTTTTTAATACAAAAAAAGTCAACCTTCAAATAATTATGTTCAGTTATGCACTCAATACTTGGTCGGGAATCCTTTTGCAGAAATGACTGCTTCAATGCGGCGTGGCATGGAGGCAATCAGCCTGTGGCACTGCTGAGGTGTTATGGAGGCCCAGGATGCTTCGATAGCGGCCTTAAGCTCATCCAGAGTGTTGGGTCTTGCGTCTCTCAACTTTCTCTTCACAATATTCCACAGATTCTGTATGGGGTTCAGGTCAGGAGAGTTGGCAGGCCAATTGAGCACAGTAATACCATGGTCAGTAAACCATTTACCAGTGGTTTTGGCACTGTGAGCAGGTGCCAGGTCGTGCTGAAAAATGAAATCTTCATCTCCATAAAGCTTTTCAGCAGGTGGAAGCATGAAGTGCTCCAAAATCTCCTGATAGCTAGCTGCATTGACCCTGCACTTGATAAAACACAGTGGACCAACACCAGCAGCTGACATGGCACCCCAGACCATCACTGACTGTGGGTACTTGACACTGGACTCCAGGCATTTTGGCATTTCCTTCTTCCCAGTCTTCCTCCAGACTCTGGCACCTTGATTTCCGAATTACATGCAACCACTGAGCAACAGTCCAGTGCTGCTTCTCTGGAGCCCAGGTCAGGCGGTTCTGCCGCTGTTTCTGGTTCAAAAGTGGCTTGACCTGGGGAATGCGGCACCTGTAGCCCATTTCCTGCACGGTGGCTCTGGATGTTTCTACTCCAGACTCAGTCCACTGCTTCCGCAGGTCCCCCAAGGCCTGGAATCGGTCCTTCTCCACAATCTTCCTCAGGGTCCGGTCACCTCTTCTCGTTGTGCAGCGTTTTTTGCCACACTTTTTCCTTCCCACAGACTTCCCACTGAGGTGCCTTGATACAGCACTCTGGGAACAGCCTATTTGTTCAGAAATTTCTTTCTGTGTCTTACCCTCTTGCTTGAGGGTGTCAATGATGGCCTTCTGGACAGCAGTCAGGTCGGCAGTCTTACCCATGATTGCTGTTTTGAGTAATGAAACAGAGTTTTTAAAAGCCTCAGGAATCTTTTGCAGGTGTTTAGAGTTAATTAGTTGATTCCGATGATTAGGTTAATTGCTCGTTTACAGAACCTTTTCATGATATGCTAATTTTTTGAGACAGGAATTTGGGGTTTTCATGAGCTGTATGCCAAAATCATCAGTATTAAAACAATAAAAGACCTGAAATATTTCAGTTGGTGTGCAATGAATCTAAAACATATGAAAGTTTAATTTTTATCATTACATTATGGAAAATAATGAACTTTATCACAATATGCTAATTTTTTGAGAAGGACCTGTATATATATATATAAATTAAAGCTGGTGGGGGTGTTTACTAAGGCTGTAGATAAATTAAATATTTAATGGCCAGCAGAAATAAGGGGGCTCTCATCCTAAAAATAAAAGAACGAGTTTCCTTCCCTCTATTTTTTCACCTCCATCACGGGGCCTTCAATTTTTTTCCTGATCTGCACAGCGAGCTGTCTAGATCATGGAAAAAGCCTTACTCATCTTGTCTTTTAGCCCCCAAGTTCATGTATATTCAGATATTAGGGGATTAAAAGAGTATGGCTATGGGGTAATACCCCAGGTAGGACAGACACTTGCGAGCTATCTGTCTCCCGGGGTCAGTATCGTCCCTGAAGGCCTCGGCTTTTCTCACTAAACCATTAAAGAAAACTATTTTTAATCTAGTGGGAAAAGCATTTACGGCAGTGGGTCTAGCAGGAGGCTGCTTGCACACTATAGCAGTGCTAAAAGCATATCAGGCTGACCTGCTGGGGTATTTCGACAGAAGTGAGGGAGTTTGGCCCGATGGGGTTTGAGAACTTCGTCGGGCCACAGATTTATCTCTCAGGGATACTAAGGAGACCACCTGAACATTTGGGCGGTCTTTGGCAGCCCTTGTAGTGACTGTGAGACACCTCTGGCTCAATTTGATGAAAATGATGGAGAAAAATACAAGAGATTCCTCCCTCGCTATGTCCAACCCCCTGGGGCTGCTGGGCGTGAGTAGCTCCAGCCGTCTTGTTTTTCATACGCAACACAGCAGCCAAAGCCTTCAAAGCAGGAGCCGGATCCGAGGACCGTTCTTCACGGTGAGAAGGCTTCGGCTCAGAAGAAAAGGTCTTGGCGCTACCGGCATCACACCGTTGAGGGCAGCCCCTACCGGGGTGGAATGGTGTACACCTCATTATACGGTGCCCTTTCCATCTCGGTGCCCTCAGGGGACTGTTCTGCCAACCCCGCCACCTTTGGTGCTTCGGGGCACACCAGTCTCCAGCGAGCTTCTGGCGCAGCGTCAACTCGACTTGCCTCGGACTCACGCCCTCTGAGGGGGGTTTGAAAACAGTCAGTTCAGGTGGTTCCTGCCAGTATGCTTCAGGCCCCCTAAACTGCTGTCTCACTTTCACCAGAGGCCAGCCTCGAGGGGCTGGTTCCCTTGGTAGATTTTCTGGCAGCGCGGAAGCTACTGCCGAATATATCTCTATGGGTCCTGCAGTTAGTAGTAAGAGGCAGATTTGGTTCTCGTCCTCCAGGTTAAAACGGGGTGTTGCTCATGTTAGTGCATCCTGAGCAGGCTCTGGCAATGGAGCAAGAGGTAAAGGCCCTGTTAGCAAAGAAAGCTATAGAACAGGTGTACTCACCCGACATTGCGTCGGTCTTTACAGTCGTTATCTCATTGTTCCAAAAAAGGATGAGAACTGCGTCACATACTAGATCTTCGTCTGTTGAAGTGTTCGGTGCTGGAACTCAAGTCCAAGATGCTGACACTCAAACAGATTGAGACTCAAATCAGATCTGAGGACTGGTTTGTCACGATAAATCTGAAAGACGCATACTACCATATCTCCATCCTCCCTTAGCACAGGAGGTTCCTGAGGGTTTCTTTCAGGGGCAAAGAACACCAATATCAAGCACTTCCTTCAGGTCTAGCTCTATCACCCCGCACATTCACGAAGCGCGTAGCTGCAGCTCTGGCCCCACCAGGCATTCTGAATTGCATAGACGACTGGCTGATTCTAGCGGAATCAGAACAGTTAGCGGTTCGGCATCTAGATGTCAACCTCGCTTATATACAAAGGTTGGGGTCGAGGCTCAATGCCAAGAAGAGTGTGCTTCTCCAGAGCTAAAGCTAGGCCAGTCACACACTGTGAAACAGTTCGAGAGACTGTTAGACCTCAAGGCAGCAGTGTCCATTGTGTTACCCTTTGGCCTGCTGTACGTGAGACCTTTGCAGTGGTGGCTCAGGACCAAAGGGTCCCCCCCGAGGGGAAACCCATTCTGTATAATCAAGATCACATGGCAGTATCCCCGCGCCTTGGTTATATGGAGGAAACACTGGTTCTTGTCCCAGGTTCCGGTGTTGGGAGCTCTTTGCCATCGAGTTGCTATCTCGACAGATGCTGCCCTCACCAGCTGGGGAGCGGTATTGGAAGGCCGCTCAGCTCAGGGCTTGTGGAGGAGTCATCATCTCTCTTGGCACATGAAATGCTTAGAGATGATGGTCGTCATCAATGCGTTGAGACATCTCCTCCCAGACCTGAGGGGCCATCATGTGTTGCTCTGGAACAGTGAATGTTAGGCCTCAGGGCAGCAGCATCCAATGTGATTCCCTTTGACCTGCTGTACGTGAGACCTTTACAGTGGTGGCTCAGGACCAGAGGGTTCTCCCCGAGGGGAAACCCACTCCATACGATCAAGATCACACGGCAGTATCCCCGCGCCTTGGTTATATGGAGGAAACTCTGGTTCTTGTCCCACAGACAACACGTTGGTGGCTTCTTATTTTGGTCTCTCAAGAAAATACGCTATCTGAGGGCAGTGTATATTCCAGGGGGCCAGAATATTGGAGCAGACACCCTGTCGAGGCAGGGGCTGAGGCCAGGGGACTCCACCCTGAGGCGGTGGAGCAAATATGGGAGTTTTACGGCCAGGCAGAAGTGAATCTGTTCACGTCTCAGCATACGACACACAGTCCACTCTGGTTCTCCCTCTCTCAACCAGCCCCCTCGGGGCTGGATGCTATGATGCAGACGTGGCCGAGGCTACGTCTGTACGCATTTCCCCCTGTTGCTCTGCTCCCAGGAGTCCTGGAGTGAATCCGCCAGGATGGTATAAGCCTATTGCTAGTAGCACCACCCTGGCCAAGCTGAATTTGGTTTGCGGACCTAATTCTTCTCCTCAACGGCCCTCCCTTGGAGGTCCCAATCAGGAGAGACCTTCCGTCTCAGGCAGGGGATGCAATAATGCACCTCCCGGCAGGGGATTTGGAAACTGTGGGTTTGACCTCTGAGGGGGCCCAACTCATTGAGAGTGGTCTCTCAACCGAGGTTGTTGAGATCATTCTAAGCTCCAGAGCTCCCGCTACGAGGAAACTATATTCACTATTTTGAGAGTTTTTCACTTCTTGGTGTTACCAGTGTCAGTGGAATCAGGTTAACTGTTCAGTAAAGACAGTATTTGAGTTTCTGCAAGAACGCTTTGTATCAGGTCTATGTCCTTCCACGCTTAAGGTATACGTGGTGGCCATTGCGGCTTTCCACGCCCTTGTTGGTGGTACATTTTTGGGTCGAGACCCCCTGATCACTCGTTTCCTTCGTGGCACGTTGAGGCTGAGGCCTGCAACTAGCACTAGGGTGCCGGCTTGAGACCTTGCAATAGTTCTAGAAGGCCTATCTGGGGCTCCCTTTGAGCCCTTAGATTTGGTGTCAGAGAAGTTCCTTTCTTTCAACACTATTTTCTGCTAGCTATTTCGTCCCTCTAAGAGTCGAGCCCTTCAGGCCCATTCGATCCCCACCTGCCTTGAGTGCACCGGGTATGGGCAAAGCAATCTTACCCCAAACATGGATATGTTCTTAGGGTGCCTACCATTATTCCGAGGCCTATTGTGCTGCAGGTTTCTGTCCTCAACCGTTTATCGGACCAGGAAAGCTGAACCTTTTGTGCCCAGTGCGAGCACTGGACACTTATGTTCATCGGACTTCTCTGTCGAGAAATTCCAGCCTATTGAGCAAATAGATAGTCGAGACTATTCTTCTTGCATGTGAGTCCTCTGGCCAACCATTTGGTGGTCAGGGCTCATTCCACTAGGAGTATGGCTTCTAAGCTTTATTATCTGGAGTTCTCTCCAAGACGTCTGTGATGCGGCTGGCTGGTCCTCACCGCTCACATTCGTGAGGTTTTACAGCTTGGACCTGGATGCTGACCCAGATTCCCAGGTGCTTCTTACTTAGTTTGCCGACAGTTTTATCATCTGGCATTTTGTAAGTACCGAGGATTGGGTATTCTCGTTCCCAAAGCGTGATTGACGCAGCGCGAGTTCCCTCGAAAAGGAACGTCTCAGGTTACGACTGTAACCCTAGTTCCCTGAAAAGGGAACGAGACAATGCGTCGCCCTGCCATACTTCCTGCATCCCTGCGATCGACTTTGCTTCGGCTCTAAAAGCTAACGCGAGTAAATCACCGGATGTGCTTATATCCTTTCCTAGTCATGACGTCACCCGCCCGTGGCGTTCATTCATTCCATTGGACTAGTTGACATACGTTCTTCAGAGGTAATCACACGAAGGCGTTCCCAAAGCGTCATCGACGCATCGTCTCGTTCCCTTCTCAGGGAACTAGGGTTACAGTCGTAACCTGAGTCGTTTTCCTCTCTACTATGAAGTAGCCTGATTTTAAAAGTGTCATGCATAATCCAAATAAATTCCCACTCTCACTTGGAATTTATATAATCAATATAGATTTTCTATTAATGCAGAGCTCAGTGAGTAGAAAAGTCAAGTTTATCATAAATATTTTAAAGTCATAGGACCTTTGAATATTTTTGTGGATATTTGGGGGCCTTGGAGTCAAAAAGATTGAGAACTTTTATACTGAAAGTAAATTTGTCTGTTAAAGCCAAAATCCACTATTGAGCTGAATTGAAGCCTCTGACCATTTCTCTTGTTCTTTTTCAGACTTATGTTCACAAATAAGTATGATTATGTAAGTATTTTCATTCCAAGGATTGGCATCTGGCAAACAAATAAATATCTGCACCAGAAATCTCTCAAAAAAAAACAAAAACAAAAAAACGTATTCAGTAATCATCATGAATGACAGTAAAAGTCATAAAATTAGAGAAACCATGTACGTTCATATTTGGGATAGAATTTCTTCTGCATGGGTAAGATGGTGGTGTGTAGTCCTGTCTCTTTGGCTATAGTAATGCTCTGTTTATATCAGCCTCTCTCTTTCTTTCTTACTTTGGCTGCACTAATTTGCTTTATTCACTAAGAATTCTATACCACACTTAAAATGAGCTCATGGAGCTGCTCTTAAGATTTACTAAGAGCTTGCACCAGCGCAAACCCTCTTTTGGCGTTAAAAAAAACTACTTTCAGCATTTACTGAAGACACGCAGTGAAAAATTAATGCTGAAAAGGCATGGACAGTTATTTTTGCGGCTGTCCTTATTGCATACAGCTGTTAGCTGTATAGCTGTCGGAGATTCCCTTTCAGATGCAATTTTTTTTTATTTGCGCTAATATTTACTGCCCAAAAAAAGCACGTCTTAAACCAGACGCTAATTTGCACTGCTCTTGTTAGATATGCGTCATTATAGAAATTATCTGTCTGCGTCTGTGTTCTTTAATTTGAACACGTCATCAGTACGCTTCACTTTTTTGGAATTGTGCTCCTACTCTAATTTGCCCAGTTTAGTGAATCTGGTCCATAGTCTTTGACAAACGGTGCAAGACACTGGCATTAGCAACAACAACATTATGCTACTTGGTGGAGTACCACTCCATCAAAAGCAAATTGACAATTTATAGAGTTTTCAAAGTCACAATTGCTGGGCTGGATGCTGTGATTGCGTTAACACTGTGTGGCTTTTCTGTGATATATTATTAGACTAACTCTGCTGTGTTTGCTCCGCTGTTCTGGGAATGATATAAGCTGTAGGGATAACACCAGCCACCCCTAAAGTGGCCATGGGAAGCACTTTAGATTATCCACATGCTCGCTCGCATACAAAATGGCATATTTACCGTAAACTATGTACATGCACTCTTGTTGCTTGCTCAGCCAACGACGCCAACCTATACTGGCGGATCATATCTCCTGGTAATGGAGGTCTAATCAGGCTAACAGGCATGAGAGATTGTGGCCACTTGTTCTTGCTGCTAGATGCTGTGATCTGAATATCTTAGTGATTGTTTCTGAACAGAGAGATCTAAATGCCTCTAATGTGTATGAGAGCTGTTGAGATTTCAAAAGAGCACCTCAGATGCTCTTAGTGGTTATTGATGTGATTCATTGCATTTGGTTTCTTCAGAAATAACACATTCAGTCTGTCAAGTTTGTCGGCTGCTTTTTAGATTTAAAACAGTGCAAATACACAAGGAAAATTAAGTGTTTTTGATGTGGTGCTGCGAAGTATGAGCTCGCAATTAAGATTTAACCTTTTTTGCAGAATGATTGATGTCAGTCAAACCCCAGTATCACATACAATAAATGAGTTATCATAGAACTTCATAAGGTCTGAAGATCTTAAGCGATGTGTATTGAGAATTATCTCCACTCCAAATCATGTTTTTTTTTTCAGATAGGCTTAGAAATAAGACACAGCACGGTTCCTATTTTTGAGTAAACAATATAGCTTTATCGCCTCTGGCTGGTAATGGCATCTTGTTATATGAAGAAAATGGCATTGAGAAAGCACAACAGCAGGCAGGTGTAGTGAACAGCAGACAAGATGGCACCACAGGTTCTCTCGTCACAAAAGGAGTCCCTTTGTCCCACTTTGATGAAAAGACAAACGGGTGTGATAAGACCCTCAACAAAGGAATATCACAAACAAGTGACCATTTTGGTCAGGATTGTCAGAGGTGAATGGCAAGAATGAAGACATCAACGTCCCACTGATCACAAGCTAATCTCATGACCAGTTGCCCATTGTTCACGTCAACCCTCCATTCCTGAGACCAAGGTGTAGACCAAGCTCCACCGGATGGAAAGGTGGGACGTGTTGGGCGGACACTTTAAATGCTACGACCCAATCACACCACTACCGTAGGAAGGCGGGAATTAGTAACCCCCTACCCAACTAGAAGGAATAAAAGCTTTCCCAAGCGAACACACCCTCGTTCTGAGTTTTTGACGTGACGGGGGACGGAACAAGACGACGACCAAGGTGATACTCTCGCAAGTAAACCTTCACCCGCACAGTCCCTCAAGCAGCCCAACCGCTTCTGCAGAGGACTTCGGCTCCAGCAATCAACGCCGGACCTGCAAAAATCTCGCTGTTGTAACCTCCAGCCTGCAAAGGACCCTGCAGATCGACCACCGCCTGACCTACAGTTCTCCGGATAACACAAGGACCAGCAGTGAACCCCCAGCACTCACTGCGGCTCTGCAACTGTTGGAAAGCGATCCAGTCTACTCCCACTGCAAGCGGAAAAGTACCAGTGGAAGACATACCCCATCGCCGGACTGATAACCCAACCACGTGGAACGTAAATATAAGCTAACTAAACCTCTTCCCAAAGGCCTTGGCATTAGGTTGTTGCTATATGAGATTGCTATTTGTGTAGAGGCTGTTTATCTAGGGTCAGTGTATACAGATACATTAGACACGTTATCTGTAGTCATAGTACCTGCTTATTTACTATTTCATACTAGCATCCAGAAATGGTAAATGGACTGCATTTATATAGCGCTTTCACAGACCCAATGGCCACCAAAGCCCTTTACTGCGCACATATTGCCTCACATTCACCCATTCTTACACAGACGGCGGTGTCAGCCATGCAAGGTGCCATCCAGCTCGTCGGGAGCAGCTGGGGTTAGGTGTCTTGCTCATGGACACCTCAACACTTGGTCAGGTGGAACCGGGGATTGAACCACCAACCTTCCGGCTTGTAGACAACCTACATGAACCACTGAGAAAGACCACAATTGACTCCCCCATAGACTGCTAATTACCCATTCATTGCTTTGTCCAATCCGTTGCTCATCTACTTGGCATTAATTTGTTAATGTCCATTTGTGTTGTAGTTTGTAGTTTCTGTTTGATTATTGATTACATTTTTTTAGTAGTTTAGTCATTTTCCTTAGTAGTATTTAGTAAGTGTGATATCTTGTATATCTTTGTGTGAATAAATTAATATTTTTGCAAACTGTGTCATTCTTGTGTTAATAATCAGAGGCTCTACAAGCTCTCCAGAATCTCACTAAATCCTTCAGATTGATCAGATGAGGAACTTCCTACAATTTATATAATTCTAATTTAATCAACAATCTTCCATGATTGTTCTTTATTGCCAAGGTGAAATTCCTTGGTTGGTGCCCCGTAGTATAGGAAGGAATCATCTGACATTGTCAAACTCATCTTAGGTGACGTGTGACCAAAAACTCAATATTAATATTAATACCAAATATTAATATGAATATTTAAGATCATAAATCACCACACAGGGATGATGCTGCAGACTTTTAGGAAAGTGGGTGGGAAATGAACGTCTCGGTTACGTATGTAACCCTCGTTCCCTGAGTAGGGAACGGAGACGTTACGTCGGATGACGACGAATAGGGTTTCGCTTAGAAAGCCTATCAACTTCGAGTATTTAAAAATGAGCCAATGGCAAAGAAATGCCATGGGTCTGCGGAATTTGCATGACGTAACTCCGCCCCACCTCGTGGGTATAAAAGGAGGACGCCGGCAACATGCAGTTATGTTTCTTCGCTGAGGAGCCAAGACTGAGCTCAGGCGATCCCCGCGGTACAGCGGAAGTGGCAGGAAGACGTAACCGAGACGTTCCCTTTCGTTGTCACTCCGAGTTACGTCGGATGACGACGAATGGGGTTATCAGTCTAATCACGCCACCTTCACAGCTGTCTTCCAGTGCCCTGCGTAAATCTGAGCCCTTGTAAGACTTGTAAGGACGAAGGACTCCTATTTAACACAGGAATACCAAGGTACACTGGGAAGCATATCCCATAGTTTAGAGGAAATATGCAATTAACACCAACCCAGAGGGGGGGGGCATTTGGAATACACATATGACCCGAAGGAAACATATGGAGAATACTGAGGTGTCCAGCCGCAGGTGGAATATTTCAACCTCAGGGGTGGCAAGGTGGCTTGCCAAGGGAAAGACACATGCTCAGAGAGGCTTACAGTGGAAATACACGTGTGGGGCTAGCTCAGGGGAGGGACCATGCACACGGGAGGCACCTAGCCGACGCCCAGGCAATAGACACTGGCGCTAGCATCAGGGGTGCTGGAGGAACTCAGGGCTTGCGGAGAAGCTCACCTGAGGAGAATATCGCACGTATCCAGTCCGTGGAGTGGAATGGCGAGCAAGCGAAGACACCTGAGCGGGTCCGGTACTAGCTAGTTGAAGCGAGTACATGAGAGGACACAGGCTCCACTCAGAGATTGTAGAATCTGGCGAATGTGTTCGGTGTCGCCCAGCCTGCAGCTCTGCAGATGTCTGTCTGTCTGTCTACATAGGCGCGGAGAGCACGTACTGGACAGAGCAGTGCCAAGGCTGGGTCTGCCTCCTCCAAGGGCAGCGCTTGCAGGTTCACCACCTGGTCCCGGAAGGGAGTGGTAGGAACCTTAGGCACGTATCCAAGCCGGGGTCTCAGGATCACGTGAGAGTAAGCCGGCCCGAATTCCAGGCACGCTTTGTCAACGGAGAATGCGTGCAGGTCCCCGACCCTCTTGAGAGAGGCCAATGCAACCAGGAGCGCTGTCTTCATCGACAGGAACTTAAGCTCCACTGATTGCAGAGGCTCAAAGGGAGCACTCTGCAGGGCACTTAGAACCACTGCGAGGTCCCAAGAGGGAACGAGAGGAGAGCGAGGAGGATTCAGTCTCCTCGCCCCCCTCAGGAGCCTGACGATCAGGTCGTGCTTCCCTATGGATTTACCTTCCACTAAGTCGTGGTGTGCGGCAATAGCGGCAACATAAACTTTGAGGGTGGAGGGAGACAGCCTTCGCTCCAACCCATCTTGAAGGAAGGAAAGCACGAAACTGATCGGACACCTCCGGGGGTCTTCTCGGCGAGAAGAGCACCAGTTGACGAAGAGGTTCCACTTCAACGCGTAGGTGTGCCTAGTGGACGACGCTCTAGCGGAAGTGATGGTAGCCACCACCGCAGGTGGTAGGGTACTCAAACCTGCCTCGTCCCGTCCAGGAGCCACACGTGGAGGTTCCAAAGATAGGGACGAGGGTGCCATAGGGTGCCCCGTCCCTGAGAAAGGAGGTCCTTCCTCAGAGAAATTGGCCAAGGAGGTGCTGTCGCGTGGAGCACTAGTTCGGAGAACCAAGTCCGGGTGGGCCAGTACGGCGCAACCAGAAGGACCTGCTCCTCGTCCTCCCTGACCTTGCGCAAGACCTGCGCAAGAAGGCTCACTGGGGGAAACGCATATTTGTGGCCCCGCGGCCAGCTGTGCGCCAGAGCATCCGTGCCGAGAGTGCCCTCGGTCAGAGAATAATACTGGTCGCAATGGGTCGAGTCGTGGGAGGCAAACAGACCTATCTGTGCATCCCAGAACTGGTCCCAAATCAGCTGGGCCGACTGGGGATGGAGTCGCCATATTCCGGGGAGGGCTGAAGCCGTGAGAGCTCGTCGGCTGCACAGTTCAGGGCTCCGGGAATGTAAATGGCTCGAAGGGACCTCAGATGCTTCTGACTCCATAAGAGGAGGTGGCGAGCGAGTTGCGACATACGGCGGGAGCGTAGACCACCTTGATGGTTGATGTACGCTACAGTGGCGGTATTGTCTGATCGGACTAGTACGTCCGGAGGCGGTGCAGGGCAAGGCGTACTGCCAGTAACTCGAGGCAATTGACATGCCATAGGCGCTGGGGTCCTGTCTTGGAGCCCGCGGCAGCATGTCCAATGCACATGGCGCCCCAGCCCGTGGTGGAGGCATCTGTTGAGACAACAACATGCCGGGAAACTCGTTCCAGGGGGACACCAGCCCTGAGAAAACTGAGGTTCGACCACGGGGTGAAGGTCTGACGGCAGGTCGGAGTAACTGATACTCGGAGCGTGCCTTGTTGCCATGCCCACCTCAGGACTCGGTCGTGTAGCCAAAGCTGAAGCGGTCTCATATGAAGCAATCCGAGCGGCGTCACCGCGGCTGCAGATGCCATATGCCCCAGGAGCCTCTGAAAATGTTTCAGTGGAACCGCACTCTTGCCCTGAATTTGTCTCAGACAAGTCAGCAGTGACTGCGCGCGCTCGCTCGTAAGCTGCGCGGACATGGCGACCGAGTCGATGTCCATACCGAGAAAAGAGATCCTCTGCACGGGGCAAAGTTTACTCTTCTCCCAGTTGACCCGAAGGCCCAGACGAGCTAGGTGCCGGAGCACAAGGTCCCTGTGTTCGCAAACCTGATCTCGAGAGTGAGCTAGGATCAGCCAGTTGTTGAGATAGTTCAGGATGCCAACCCCGTGAACCCGAAGGGGAACAAGGGCTGCCTCGACGACCTTCGTGATAGTTCAGGATGCCAACCCCGTGAATCCGAAGGGGAACAAGGGCTGCCTCGACGACCTTCGTGAAGACGCGAGGAGACATGGCTAGCCCGAAAGGGAGGACCGCGTACTGGTATGCCTGACCCTCGAAAGCAAACCGGAGGAATGGTCTGTGTCGAGGAAGAATGGAGACATGAAAGTAGGCGTCCTTCAGGTCGATCGCTGCAAACCAATCCTGGGGCCGAACACATTCGAAAATGCGTTTGGCGGTGAGCATCTTGAACGGCATCCTGTGAAGGGAGCGATTCAGCACGCGCAGGTCCAGGATTGGTCGTAACCCACCGGTTTTCTTGGGGACAATGAAGTAAGGGTTGTAGAAGCCGGACCTCACCTCGGCTGGAGGGACAGTCTCGATTGCACCCTTCGCCAGCAGGGTGGCAATCTCTGCTCTCATGATGGGGGCATTGTCACCGACCAATGTGGAGCGGACTCCCCTGTAGCGGGGAGGAGACCATGCGAACTGAATCGCATAGCCGAGCCTGATGGTTTGGGCGACCCAGCGGGACAGACGGGGAAGCTCTAGCCAGGCTCCCAAGAACTGAACCAGCGGGGTCATGTGAACCACTGGCGTCCCCCCGGAGGGGCAGCGAAGCGGAGTAACTGGCCCAGACGTGGACGGCATAGCGGCCCGGTGTGGGGGCACAGTTAACACCCGCGCCCTGACAGAGGAGGCCAGGGAAGGACCAGCGTTCCGCGGGGGCCTGCTCTGCCAGGGGTCTGGCGACAGAGTGGGACAGGGACGAAACGGTCCGTGGGACAGAGGGGGACGAGGAGAGCACGGCTTGTGGGCGGCGCTCTGTGTCGTTTGAGAACTCTGTGTCCTCAGGGATGAGGGGGTTGTTTCTGACTTTAACCACATTAGGGTGCTGCCCACCCGTGGGTGAGCAGCGGGGAGTGGAGAACAAAAGATTCTCCCCCGGCCCTCCACCGGGGGAAGGAGTGGTCCTACTACCATCTCCTGAGAAACAACCATCATCCCTGAGCAGCCCGTCTAAGGAGCGCCGCTTGGCCCGGCGCTTGGCGGGGGGTGGGGCTGGAGAGGGCTGTGGCGCCTTCCTTCGGTTTCCTCCGCGACTGGGCCTGGATGAAGGCTGCTGCTTTGGCTGAGCGGGAGGAGCGGGAGCCTTAGGAGGGCGCTCTTGGCGGGAAACAGGCTGAGGCGTCTGCCTGGCCGGCGTCGAGGCAGCAGCGGGTCGGCGGGGCAGAATGTGTTTGATTGCCTCTGTCTTTTTCTGTGCAGTTGAGAACTGTTGGGCAAAATCCTCAACTGCGCCGCCGAAGAGGCCAGCCTGGGACAGGGGTGCATCGAGTAGACGTGTCCGCTCGGTATCCCACATGTCGGCCAGGTTCAGCCAGAGGGTGTCTCTCCTGGACCACCGCAGTGGACATCACCAGACCCAGGGAGCGCGCGGCTACCTTCGTCGCCCGGAGAGCGAGGTGGGTTGCGGTGCGCAGCTCATCGAAGAGCCCTGGGTCTGTCCTGCCCTCGTGCATGTCTCTGAGCATCTGGGCCCGGTAGACCTGCAGAGTGGCCATAGCATGCAGAGAGGTAGCCGCCTGTCCCGCCGCTCTGTAAGACTTCGCCGCCATGGACGACGAAAATCTACAGGCTTTGGATGGGTGCTTAGGCTCGCCCCGAGAAGAAGCACTCTGAGGACACAGTTGCATCGCGACAGAGCGTTCAACCGGGGAAGGCCCAGTGCACCCACGGGGAGCCGCCCCATCGAGGGGAGGAAAGGCGGATGAGACCAGCGAGCGGTCCCGGGAAGACAGGGGGGTCTTCCAGGACTTCGAGATCTCATCATGCACGTCCGGGAAGAAAGGTATTAGGGTTTGCCGTGGACGTGAGTCGGCAGCCTTACCCAAAAACCAATCGTCCAGCCGCGAGCGCTCAGGACAGAGTGGAGGCCTTCCACCCGGGAAAGCATGGCCGTCATCTCCGGATCCGACTCAGGCACAACCGTATGCACACCGGAAGGTGGCAGCTGCGCTGAGTCTTCACTTCCGGAAGAATCAAGCCCACCTTGTGATGCTGCTACAGACATAGCATCTTCCTCTGTAGCTTCAACCGAAACTCGCGGGCCACCCGAAGGTCGACTCGCGGGAATCGGAGGTTCACTAGTGGGCACCGTCACACAGGAGGGGGGCTGGGATCGCGGACAGATAGTCGGCGCCTTGTTCCAGACCGTAACCCTCACGTCACCCTGGCCACCAGCCAAAGTAGCACTCCTCGGGGGAGCGCTAGATGGGGGTGTGGATGAGGGGGTGTGGAACTCACTCTTGCGAGTTCATTGAGTCTCGACCTAAGTGACGCGATGGTCATGTTCCCGCAGAGAGAACATGACTCATCCACGAGCGCTGCTCTAGCGTGATCCATGCCCAAACACACTAGACAGCGCTCGTGCCCATCAGAGTCAGACAACAGCCTGCCGCAACCAGAAGTGCACGGGCGAGGCATCTTTAAAAAGACGTGCCGCTTGCAAGCTCTTTTAAGAGAGAAACACTCTGAGTGTTGAAGCGCCCGGGGAGACACACACTCTCTGGCAAACCACTGCACAGATAAGCAGGAAGCGCGCGCTCGCTGGAGATCGCCGTCACACCAACACCAGAGGAACTCATTTGTAAAGCTGACAATTCAGAGATGGCTTGTGGAGTGAAGAGAAACCCTTGGCTCGGAAGCGAAAACATAACTGCATGTTGCCGGCGTCCTCATTTTATACCCACGAGGTGGGGCGGAGTTACGTCATGCAAATTCCACAGACCCATGGCATTTCTTTGCCATTGGCTCGTTTTTAAATACTCGAAGTTGATAGGCTTTCTAAGCGAAACCCCATTCGTCGTCATCCGACGTAACTCGGAGTGACAACGAAAGGGAACTAGTATTGCTACACTTCAGATCTTCTTTCACACCTCTGAAGTTGATTATACATGCCTGTCATGTCACACTCTGTTCTTCGCTGTGAAATTACATTTACTGTAGACAACAATGAAAAATCTTTATAAATGTACTTTGTGAATCATACTTTTCATGATGCAGTTTGTGGCTATAAATTGTATTAAACACATTATACAATTAAATTATATTATACTAAATATAATATAATATAATATAAATTCTTTCACATCACACATTAGAATAAATGTGTCAAACTGTATAAAATATCTTACTTTTGTTCATCAGTGTTTTTTGTTTCTTTTTCATGGTCTCTGTAATTATTGGTTTCACTCATGTTGCAGAAAGAGAACACATTGTTTTTAACATGACAGTTACTCCTCCATCTCTTTCCATCATCTATTGAGTTAATTCGCAGAATGATGTCAACGAGGGCTCACCTCGCACAATCTACATGTTCACTCCACACATAACACCCACTAGACTGATGATTATGAGGTCACGTTTGGTTAACCCTACATTTGAGTTGATGGACAACTGTGGGGAGCTGGCAGCTTGAGCGGATTAATCTTTATGCCGTTATTCGATACATGTAATATAATCTGCTCCATTTGCATTGACATCTCCAGATCTGATTGAAAAGAAATTGCCAATCAAAACTGTGGCTCTTTAAGATAACATCATGATAACATTTGAGTAATAATTAAAATCTTTTCAAGGTGAGACAGCGAAAATAAATTAGGACCGTCTTGTTGTCGATCCATCATTTAAATAAATGCCTCTAGTCTCATAGGGGCCAGTTGAGTTCACATGACAGGGGACTAATTTTTTCAATGCAAAAAAATACAGTGTTTTATCAAGTTTATAGATTCTAGATTCAAAATGACATTGTAATGCTTTTTCATTTCCCCAGAATGCATAATGGGGTTTAAATTGACCCAATAGTATGCAATTTATAAATCTTGTGTGAGCCTCAGCAATATAATTTAAATATTTATTTTAAACTACCTTTTTTAAATACATTCTATGCATATGAATTTTGATTTTAAATTTAGATTAACTATGGTATTTTATTTAGCTTGTTCTAGTTTTTTGTTGTTGTTGTATTTAGTATTTAGTCTATAGCCCTATTCGCAAGGGATACGTATTAGCTGGTGACCTCTAGTCATTTGTAATAATTGCGGAGGTTGTCTGTGACCTTAATCCCGTGCGAATAGACCATGTCTGTAATTTGTAAAGTAAAAATTCCCCCGCAAATGACCTACCATATTTCGCCGAACACCGACGTCCTGTGGTAATATAAGTCCTGTGCGAATCGGCATCTCTGTGATTTGGCGGGATCGTATATAATTTTTTCAAGGTTTTTGTTTCATGCGCGCCTTTTTATCCATCTTTCGCGAAGAATGGAGGCTGCGTTGGAGTGTTTTGATAGTATTTTGGGTGCAGGGTCATGTCGCTAGTACCAACTACAAAATTTGCAGAAAGAGAAAGCTGAAAATCATCAGAAGAGCAAAAACAAAAAGAATGATTAGATGGAGATGCATGACATGTATAGCAGTATCCGGTAAGGAACATTATTCTGTTTTTGATATATCATACAGCTAGACCTATAATAACGGCAAGACTTTTCCAAGCAATAGCCTATTGATGTCATATCCGGGAGATAAGTCAGTGAATTTGAGTAAAATCACAGGTTTCGCTTATCCCGCCACACGAAATTCAGATGTGGGTGGGGTGGGGGGTGGGGGGTAATTTCTAAATCACACGTGGTCCCCAGATAATACTAGTCCCGTGCGAATAGGGCTTATGACAGTCTATGGATTACTCAGAAATTTGGTTTTATGACCGTTTCCTTTTTTTGACAAAGAATACAGTCAGTCACAGGCGATCAACACTCCAATCCAGAAGGGGGAATGTGCGGTAATGCAACGCTGTTTGCTAACCACCACAACAGGAAAAATTACAGAAGAAGAACACATGATCTATGCATAGATATGTTTACGTGGCGTGATTTCTTTCCCAAACTGGTTGAGAGTTGTAAACATGTGATTCCCCCTCCCCCAATTGGGAGAGATTAAGAGTGCTGATTATTATTTTTAATAATAAATAGCAAGGTTTGGGCTCTGTTCTTAACTGTAACCTTTAATATTGTAGTAATGTGTTAGTAAGGCATCCCCGTATAAGGTTTACTGCATTAGCAGAGGTAGACTTTTTTTATCCTTAAGAAAATGTTAATTATAATTGAATTTATTTAATGTGAGAGACACAATTTGTTCAATTTGTGTTGGCCCCAACTATCCGTCACCAAAACAGAAGATAATCACTGCGTATCTCAGAAGCGACTTTTAATGAATGTGTTATATTGGGCTGGCATCAAATGAAAAGATCGACAAAGCCCGGAAGAAGATCTGATATGGTGTTTGAAGATATTGATGCCGCTGAGTGCCAGATGGTTTGTCATTTAAAAGTAACATTACGGTTTTGGTCAAAGCAGATTTGTGTTCAATTGGGCCGTGTGTGTGTGTGTGTGTGTGTGTGTGTGTGTGTGTGTGTGTGTGTGAAGTGTTATCCTTAGTTAGCTTGTGTTTACTTTGCAGTGTCAGTGTCTATTTAGTTTCCCCAGTGTGTGAAATTGGCAATGTCCAGCCAAGCTTCCTTAAAAATAGCGAACCAACTAAGTGAAACGTTTTTTCCTCCCAACATATGCAGACTCACTACATGTTGCTTACTACAGGCATCTTTCATACATTCACAAATACAGATGCCTCAACTTCAACTGTATTGATTAATGGGCTACCTTTCATTTCGCATTTATAAGGGCCTTAGTCATTGGTTTGACATTGAAATGGTGATGGGAAAACTAGCGTCCACAGTGATTGAGAAGGTTAATGAAGGCATGTTACGTTCCTTACAAGCTTCCGATCCTCTCATTCATAAAATGACTGAAAAGTTTGAACTCAAGAGTATGAATCTTAAAATGATTGTGTCCTTTGTTCCTCAGAGTGCCTGTTAAAGCTGTGGAATTGTGGGACGCTGGAGGGAATAGTTCTAAAGGCACATGGGGATTGAATCTGCTCAGCCAGAAAGAACTGGCTCAGTACATCATTATGATCAGACAATGAGTTCATCAAGGCCAGAGCTGCACATATCAGATGGATCTCAAAGGAGTTAAAGAACCAGAATAGCTCTTCTCTTTCCTTTCTGTCTCATTACATTTTAATAAAGAACCTTATTAACTTTTGTTAACTTTGTCAGTCTGTAATACTGAGTTCAGTGCTCCCTAAATATTTAAAAAAAATCCGAATTTTTTTTATGGCTGTTCTACTGTATTTATTTGAGGGAATTATGGAATTTTAGCTGATGTTTAATTTAAAGTTTATTAGGGATGCACTAAAAATGTAAATTACAAGTAAAAAAAAAAAAAAAAAGACCCAAAAGCGATATGGTACTGATGTATTGTTGAAAGCCTATATTTAGCATGTTGTGACTCACATATTTTTTATCTTTGTTTGTCCAACAGGATGTGAAATCAACATTCTTCCAGTTCGGAGCCTCCATCCAGCAGGAGGCCCTGCTCATGCTTAACATCATGGAAGAGTACGACTGGCACGTCTTCTCCATAGTGACCAGCAAGTTCCCAGGCTACCAGGATTTCATCACCATCCTGAAGACAACAGTCGACAATAGCTTTGTGGGTTGGGACCTCCAGAACACCATCACCCTGGATGCCGTGGACGGGGACACCAGGACCCAGATCCAGTTGAAAAAGGTGCAGTCTCCAGTCATCCTCTTGTACTGCTCCAAGGACGAAGCAGCTTACATCCTGGAAGAGGCCCGTTCGCTGGGCCTGACCGGGTTCGGGTACATCTGGATTGTGCCCAGCTTGACCACGGGCAACCCAGATATCACTCCAGATTCGTTACCCTCTGGAATGATCTCTGTATCCTACGATGACTGGGACTATCCTCTTGAGGCACGGGTTCGAGATGGGCTTGGGATTATAACCACAGCAGCTGCAGCCATGTTGGAAGAGTTTGGGGACATCCCTGAGGCCAAAACCAGCTGCTATGGCCAAATGGAGAAAACCAAGTTGCCGCCCAGCGCGTTACACAAGTGAGTGAAGGACGAGAACCGTCTTATTATCTGTGTGTCAACAATATGTTAGTGTTTTCTGTCAACAGCCTGTCCATCTACTTCCTGCACTTTAAAAAGTGGAAACAAGAGGGATATTTATGTGAGAAAACACAAACAGTTTTTGACCAGTCAAGTGGAAAAAGGAAAAGGTGGAAAAAAAAAACAACCCAAGTGGTCTGTGTTAGAGACATAGGGCATGTCGGGTATATGCAAAGTAAAGTCTCCGCTTTCTAATGATAGAACTGTTTCTAGGTGGCCATCATTAAAACTGTTTTTAAAGAAAATGGCCTCTAAAGATTGCAAATATAATATATACATATATAATTATAAGTATTCATATCAATGAATACTTTTAATTAAGACATCAATATCAGGTTAAATAAAAATATAATGCAAATATAATATAGCGCCTATATGTAAGTTTGGGGCCAGTATGATTTTTTTAAATGTGTTTGATCTAAAATTCATATTAAATATTATTTTAAAATATTCACACATATTTGAAATATTCATATTTCTTATTATTATCAATGTTGACAACATTTGTGCTTTTTTGTGGAAAGAGTAATACTTTTTTTAGGATTCTTTGATGAATAAAAAGTTTAAAAGAACAGAAATGATTTGAAAGAGAAATCTGCATCCTTGAATGGCATTATATAGATGTATATTAATGTGGTGACAAGGTGTTGTTTTATTGACATCTTATATTGATGTCAGTAAATAATTATAATATTTAAATGGAAATAATCTTTTATTGACATCTTTCAGCTATGTAAACAGATCTATAATTGAAACATAATTTCAAAGCTGAGACTTTGTTTTGTCAAAAACAAGTTACAAAGTGAGTGAGAGACCAAGAGCTGGTTATGTGTTATTTGTGTTTTCTGTCCATCTTGTTCCTGCACTTAAAAAGTGGAAAAAGGGGGCTATTTATGTGAGAAAACTCAGTTTTTGATCAGTCAAGTGGAAAAAGGAAAATGGGTGGAAAAAAGCAACCCGAGAGATCTGCAAGAGAGAGGCATGGGTTGGGCGTATGCAAAATTCATTGTTACATCTTGCTTCATTGTTAAATATATTTCTCAGTGTGAGCTGCGTTCTTGAGTAAGCTAATGGTCGAATGCGGGAAGGGGCAGGCGAGCGACGCTGAGGGAGGTTTTTAGGGAGTTGCAGAGTGCCCCTCAGACACCCAGAGGTGGGTACTGCTGCACTTCTCAAACTCTCTCGGGACTGCACAGCGCTCCTGTGCTTTTAATGAATAATGTTTAACACTGCATCCTGAGAGAGCCAGTGCTGAGCAGAACAGCTTGGACTTTGCTAATGCGCTTGGAGAACTCTCCAAATATAAAGTGCTCTTGATGAGCCTTGGTGCTTTTGTTCCTTTATACTCTTGCGTTGGAGCCGGTGTCGGCTGCAGCACACCTCTTACATGCTACCAGTCCTTAGTCTGTCTCACCCATATGCCTCTGTACCTGGCAGTGCTGAGCAGACACGCTGAATTGCCCCAATTGCAGTGGAGCGATGTTGCCTGAGATACATGTTCACCCTGGTGTCTAGGGTACATTAATCCTGATAGTCTCAGCACAGATGGTCAAAGGCTTGGCCAGAGATCGGCACTACTAAAGCCAGCAAAGATGAAGACTCGTGCCCTGAATGCATTGGGGTCTCTTTTGTATTGTAGACTTTCTAGTTGGGGTGTGAACCTACACTGGTCTCACGGTTCGGTTTGATTACGATTATCATGTCATCGATTCAGTTCAATTCGATATCTCGATACATTGCGATGCACCGCATCCTCAATTTTCAATTTTATTTCAAAGTGATGTGTGTGTGCGCGCGCCCGCGTGTGTGTGCGTGTCCGCCTGTTCGGGAAGTCGGAGTCACATTTCAGTTTAAGTTTCAAGGGAGTAACGCCTGTTTATGCCATTAAGAAAATTAAATTCTGTCAAATCAATTTTGTTTGAAAGAAATGTGCATTTAAAAGCAGCACTCATTCATCGGTGTATAATGTTACCAGATGCTCGCATCAACCGTCGCCGAGTCCGTGTTGAAGGTGACGATCATCCATTTATAATCATGCGTAACAACACAGAATAATTGTAATTTGACCATCGGGTGCGGATGCTTAAATCAGAGAACATTATTAGTGCGGGTGGATGATGTTTTTGGCTGTGGATTTGGGCGACGGAGCTCATCTTACTCTAAAGCGTTCAGACTCTGCAGGCGTTAACAGCTCGGGTGAACACGGCTAACGTGGTTTATCAAGTTAGTGGTATTACCTCCTGAATATTCTATTTGTGCATGACATGAGCGCACACAGCGCATGCGTGTCTTCTCCAGGTCTGCTTACCAGGTTGTTCATAAAAGCCATATGTGCCCAGATGTAGGCTTTTAAAGTAGTTGGAGCATGTTTAATTACTCGCACTCGCGTCTCGTTTCCCTCTGTCAGTGTATGCTACCGCGACAAAGCACATACGCGATAAATGACGTCAGAAAAGCGTCAGTACATTATAATCGGTTATGGTCTATTACTGAACCGATACCGAGTCGTCCTTGTCTGCATCGCGATGCACCGTAGAAACGATTAATTCCGACACCCCTACCTTTTAGGCATGTAGATCACACGAGGGAAGGTATCGGATTCTTTGAAAATCCAACCTTGTTCTTGGACTGAATTATTACTGTTAAAATGTCAACACGTTCCTGTAAATATTAGATTTTCATTTAATTTATTTTACACTATATGTGACATGCTCATTTTGAGTCACTTTGACCCAGAAACACATTTGGAGTTTTATGCACTGGCAGAAAAAAAGTTTAAACTTTCTAATGATTAATTACTACTATGTTTAATGGTGGAATTATGATAGAATTATAATATATTGGCTATAATAGATATAATTACATTTGTAAATTAATCATTCAAACAGGGCTGTCATAAAGCCTCAAAAGTTTGATTCTAAATAGACTCTTTTTTTCTCCTGTACAGACATTTTTAGAGATTATGGAAAATATTCTGGATTTAAGTTGGAATGTAATTCCAAGAATATATCTGGCACAGCATTTTTTCTTTTCTTTGGGGTGACAAAAAAAAAAAACTGGCAATTGAACCTTTTTCTGAATTTCATGATCTTGTTAAGATTGAGTGTCAGAAGCCTGGGTGAAATATGTAGTCCCCAAGCAAAATGTTCCTTTATGACAGATTTAAGACTGTCTTCTGAAGTGCTGTGAAAAGCAGACCTTAGCAAAATTTAGACTTCATATATCAGTGACGAATACTGAAATTACCTGTCAACAGGGGAGAGGCATGGCAAGTCCAATGTGCCTCCTCCCACATGTTGGGGACCAAGGGTAGCTGTCAGCTGTGCTCTATGGAACCATACATTTTTTAAAATAAAGGGCACTTTAAACACTCCCACTGAGATGGGAGCCAATCTGACCAGCAAAACACAATTTCACAGAGGGCAATGCTACAGAGAGTCACTGCTATTACTTTGAACTTTCATAGGCAACATGTAATATGACTTATGGTAGTTATAAAGATGGATTAAAAGTGTGGGTAGAGCATTTCCTGGCAGTGGCAACAGGTCATTCTCTTTTGGGGAAGGTTAGCAGCGATGTCATTGTGCCTTTGCTTTAAAAAGGGCCTGAGTCTTACCCTCAACTCAAAGCCTTTGTGGGCTGGAGTGAAGGGAAATATGAGCTCCTGTAGAAATAATACTTTTATATGGCCATCACATCACATTAAAGGGAGTTAAGTTGGCAGGCAGCAGCACAATGGTAAGCATTATAAAGAGTTGGGTTAAAATAACTGTCTTGAGCCTTGACTGTCCTCCCTATGGGGAAGAAGGCAGTTTTTTTTAAAGTGTCAAAGAATTGGTTCAGACTTTTTTAGCCAATCAGAAACACTTTGGCTCATAGTCAATTTTAGTCATTTTTGTAATGTTTGGGCTTGCTGACATTCCTGTTGAGAGAGGAGTTCTCTAGGACAAATCTATCTGTCTGTCTGTCTGTCTACCTTGTACTTTAATTTGTAATTAAGTTAGAATTCAATTCAATGGTTATTAGACTCTTACTACTGTTCTTGTGTCTACAGTAAAGTAGAGACACTCAGACAGAACACACACACCCATTGGTTTACTGACTATAGTGGAATGATCTGGTCAAGGTATGAAGAATAATAAGCCTAAAGATGGTTTTTAAATTTGTATTTATGGTCAATATCCATAAGGTCTAGAATCCATTTTTTACACAAGCCTGGCAAAAGGTAGCATGTTCGAGTCATGTTTTAATTTTAAAACCTTTGTTTGGAAGGACTTTAATTGACCTGAATGTGTCCTCAGGGGAGAGGAGAGAGAGCAAACACCAGTCACTCCCTTCTCCTCAAACGGGCTGTCAGGACCATATTTGCTTTTATATGGTTCGCCGTGCCCCACTTTGTATCTGATGCACTTAGTACAGCAGGTTTACGCATGCACTCATTCTGCCATTCCCTGGGTCTTTGTAACGTCTGCCTGAGCCCCAGGTGAAAAGACCTCCACAGTCCCAGCTGTCCTGGTATTGTCGCACTGATGCAATGCTCTCTTATGACATTGATTGAGGATTGCGCAGATACCTGTGTCAGAAAAATGATTGGATTAGCTTGTATATCATGTCCGGAGTTATTACTCAAGGGAGAGTTGATTTCATAACACGTTCCATCATGCCATTGGATTCAGCTCGAGATGTGCAGACTCCCCACAAATGAACTACTGTAACTTCATGTAGGAACATTTTCTTGCTTCTCTAATGACTGAAAAATTCTATATGTCGCATAGGAAACATCTTGCCTGCCCTTATTAGTGTCAACCCCTTTACTATAAATGCCTAACGAGGAACTTTTATATTCAACTGTACTCGACCGGTCGGAATGCAGCTACCTACTTCAGTTTGACCATGTATAAAATTCTGCGAACATTTTCAGGCCAGTTGTACCACCCACCCATTTAAATCTGTCTGATTCCGGAGCAGCTGTGTGGCACTTTCAGGAACACCTGCTGTAATGAGGACTCTGATGAAGGGTTCACAGTGAGCAAGTGTGGGTCAGGGATGGTTATGTGTTTAATTAGGAAGAAGTGAGCTGTGTTCAGGTTGATTTCTTATCCTTGCTGCACTAGGTTGCCTTGACATTGTGCTCACTTAAAAATGTTGGGTTAAAAATAACCCACCGAACTATCGGGTGGTATAGCACCTTCATAACTGTGGGTTATTTTAACTCAATGCATTGGGTTTAAATTGAATAATAAAACAGTAACATAATGCGTTTTTGCAAGAATTTTTGCTAGAATTTCTGTTATGATGGTTCTTTTCCATATGAATGTGAATGTGGTACTTAAGAGTTGGTAATGCTTTAAACTTTATCTATGATATAAATATCTATAGTTTAATAACAAGAACACTCAGTTACGACTTGAACCCGAGAGATAAACTAATCAATTCTGTATCCGGTACCGATTACATAGCTCAACTTATGTGGCTGTCACGTGTTGAAAGAAATGACTCGAACCCGAAGTCGATAGACTCGAAACGTGAACTAATCAATTCTGTATCCGTACTACAGACTGCAAAGCTCAGTATATGAGGATGTCACAGGATGAACAAAAGGCTTAGATCAGGAGGTGAGGTAAACTACTGCCAAGCCCGAAGACCCAGATAAATTAATGAATTGTTTCTGTTTCTCATAATTTGGCCTCTTCCTTGCATTGAATTTTTTTCTTATTCTAAATGTGATCAACATTTGACGTGTTTATTGACATGTAACATTTTAAATAGATTCTGCTGGAATGAACGAAATGACTTGAAAAAAGATTTGTTCATTTTTATGAACGAGATTCAGAGATCCGAGTCAGTAAAATGATCCGAACTCCCACTACTACTGTACTGTAGCTTTCGGGAGTGTGTAAAAATATACCTCAGATTTCTTGTCAAATCTAGTTGTACAGTCAATCAAAAAGCTCTTTCCCATTTTTGATGCATTTTGTGTGTTTTTCACGGCAGTCATTCTGCCACTCAGTGGACGTAACCGCAGTCACTCGACAGTGACGTCACGCACATACCCTTTATACTGAACATTAAGCTCACCATTCCAAAAAAACTGTGAAGTCTGGGATGTTCTCTAATGATTTCTTCGATAGGTTTTGTTCCAGAGGATAAATTCCACGCACTGCAGTTTGTTGAGGTGGTGTGTGTCTCATGAACTCCTCGACTTGGCTGTGAGGACTTCTTGCTTTCTTTTGCCACTCAATCATTGTCAGTCATCAGACAGCTCAGACTCTATTGAAATTAAAACATACTGTATTAAAACAGCTGAAAAAACAAACAAACATAAGTAATTAACTGTACCTGGATCTGTAGTAGCCCCTGCACTGCACATTTGATCTCTCTAATCATTATTCAACTTACCAGCTTGTTCGTAGAGGGACTCCAAGACCGGTGCCAGATAAGGAAGACATCCAAAATGTGTACTATTGTACACTGTCCAGGACCAGAGTTGAGAGAACCATTGTCATCCATCAGCGTAAAACTTTCATTTCCTCCTTCCTGTGTTAGAATGAAGCAGAAAAAAATATATTTTCATAGAAGTAAACTAGTCCTTAAAAACTTGTTACTACAGTAACTCAAGGTAATCTGTGTATTGGAAAACATTACAAAACTAATCATGAACTAATCGTTTATTTGTTGCACAATGTTTCTCATGTTTTCCGCTTCAATGTTGTTGGGAATATCTGCACTTTTTCATCTTTCTTTCATCTCTGAGATTTCAACGAATTCAAACGCTTCTCACTGCATATCACAGAGCTGTTATGGTGTCATGTGACTGATGTCTGAGCTGGCGCTGCTGGGCCGAGCTGATAAACGGTCTATGCACTACGGTTCAAATGAGTAGAGCTCTTTCGTTCCGCATTTAGTGACAATTGTAATCGCACCTGTACGAAAAAAGTATGTTACCAGTCTGGAACACTGCTTCAGCTGTGATAGACCATCACTTAAGTCCCTTTAAGACCTTTGCTATCACGAATAATGCCAGATAGTGATTTCAGACTAGGCCTACTTAGTTCATTGTAGTCGTTAACTTACTGGTAGTTCATCTCTAAACGGTTTCGCAATAATGTTTTAAATAATTACTTTATTACTGCTAGCAAACTAATTGGGATAGCTAGGATTCATTTCCAATCGATCTCACTTCCTGGAGACCATTAAAACGGACTAAAGGCAACTTTGTTTTTAAAAAATATAAAATTCAGTTTCAGAATAATTATATTCAACATCTCAGTACACAATACTTAATGTTATATATACATAAAAACGATATGACTTACCTTTCATAATCAGGATGTAGTAGCAGCTTCTGTGTAGACTGTCTGTCACTGGACCGTTAAAATTTGAACTGGCGCTGCGAAAACTATAGGTTATTTAACCTAAGCTATTTAATTCTAGAAATTAACCAACGATTTTACTAATATTACCCAAATATTTTGGAAAATAACCCAACATATTGACCCAAATGTGTAATTCAACAGTTGGGTTAAACAAATAACCCAACGTTTTTTACTGTGTGGAGATGGTCATGGAAGGGCTGTTGGGTTAGGTAGGGGCTGGTGTAGGGCATTGTGCTTTTTCTGGCAGTCCTTATTGGTATTTGGCAGTCCTATCCAGTCTGTTCAGAGGTCTAGTGGTGACAGAACATACTAAGCTTATGAGCACGACTCTCACACTCCTGCGATCCTGCTGAGAACCTAAAGCACTATTGACACACTGTGTCCAGTGTCTGGTTTCCTCAGTAATTGGTAAAAGGGACTCTGCAGGTGTGATCAGTGTAGTGATCCATGGCTCACAATATTAGGTGGAGATTAGTTCCCCAAAGGGAACTAGAAGGTGTAAAATATGAAAGAAGGTTTAAAATAAATAAACGAGCCCATTGTAAATGGAAACATGTCTTGTAGTGGAGGAGAGCAGAGCTTATCGATTATTTTCCTCTCCTGCAGTCTGATGTAATTGGATTCAACGATATATCTAGGGTGAGTGGGCCTTCTCTTTGCCCCCTAAATGGGACCCCAATCAATTCAACAAGCTACTCCGTGCCATTCAGTCACTAGACGCCCACTAAGACCAGTTTCATAAATCGATTATCGCACCACACTTCTAATTCTGCTCACCTGGCAGTACTGCGGCATAAACCATACCACCAGACTGTACCCGTGCCGCATTATACGTAAAAATAACTGGGTTGTGATAACTAAAGGAGAGGGGCAGTGTGATGTGTTTGTGTCAGCTGGTGTTTTTCCTCTTGAGTCTCTGAGGTAGGCCTGACGAAATGGTGTGAAAAGTGAGAAGGCTACACAATGTGTTTCTCGGTTTATCACTTTTAAAGTGACATGACAGGAACATGGTGGCATTGTGAAAAGTGAAGGATCCTCTCTCTATCCACTTGGGTTTTACTTTCCCTAAAAAAGCTCATCATCATCTCATAAACTCAGTTTTTTGAAAGATGAATGAAATAGTAATAATTATAGGGATTATCGTAACTATTTTAAAAAAAATATTGCATTTCACATATTTAATTAAGATCAATACATTTTGTAAAAATCAAGTTGAACCAAACTGCAGTGAAAAACTGCAGTGAACCAAAGACAGTCTCAGAAATGTGATTTGAAATCACCCATTTCCTACTGTCACAAACAAGTAACCAATACGTCATCATGTCATGCTCTGTGGGAATTTTAATAGAGTGAGCACAAAAACACCTTTATCAAGGGACAGGAAAAATCATCAATTACTGTTATGTGTCCGACGTTGTAGACCTGTATCAACTTGTAGACGACCCTGTCCCTGTATCTCTTTTCCTTTTCTTCCTCTGAATCTGTTTCTGGTTCAAACATATATGTTTACATATATGTATTACTTCTGCACTGTAACTGCGAACACACACAAAAAAAACTAATCAGATATAATGCAACAAATGCAATTAAAGTGCTTGTAATGAACCCAGACTGGTCTATTTGATCTCTACATGCTCTCTTTTTCTGTTTCTTTGAAGATGAGGACAAAAGAAAGAATGGTTGTGATTCATGTAGATTTCATTAGATACTAATAATAACTCGGGCAGATTTTTCATCTTCGCTTAATGTGACGTCTGATTTAGGTCAGTCATTAGTCTTCAGATGGCTCATTAATTCCTCTTTTTGTCTTCTTGCATGTTTAAAATGACCTTCATATGTTATTTTGATCTTTTAGGTATAGAACGAACATCATTAGGATGAAAAGTTATTTTTATGCCTACTGCAGCAGATAAGATTCGTGTCACCTGACTTGCTCTATTTCTGGACCTGATGAGTTCTCTGCTTCCTGTAGGTACATGATGAACGTGACCTGGGATGGCAGAGATTTGTCCTTCACCGAGGACGGTTACCAGGTGTATCCCAAACTGGTGGTGATCGTGTTGAACAAAGACAGAGAGTGGGAAAAGGTAAGGCTGCCGAAAACAACTGACCTTTTTAACTGCGTCATTATAATTTCATTATAACTCCTCCAAGCAAAGTGTCATTAACAACTGTTCACACAGTATTAGTACCCATGAATTCGCCATCTTAATTACACCCTGGAACGATGTAAAAGTGTGTCAGTGCGGTAATTACCTCAGACACACACAGCCAGAGTCTGCAAATTCAGAGGTGTAATTGGGGCTGTTTTTTTTTTCCCTTTTCAGACTGTAATCCAATCCAAGTCCAAATATGTACAGAAACACACACGTGTACATTAGTGCTGGTATCTTGGATGAGCATCCCTCTTTTATCTGTTCTAGGAGAGAATGTGGTTCAATGAAACCAGTGCGGGAGGAATAATTGGAAAAGCAAAACAGAAATTGATTTGTGGAGTTTGCTCTGCAAATCAATCAATGGGAGTCTAATTGACAGAATAAGGCTCGCACTGAGAGACAGACTTGGTTATGAATACACATCCATTTGGCAAAAGGCACATTTGCTCTGATTAGGCCTTTTGATCTCTTGTTGGAAGAGCATGAAGATCATCAGTGATATGAAAACATCCCAAATAAATTGCCTTATTTTTGAGGGTAATCCGCATACCGGTGGTCTGTCCTAATATAACATTCTATTGCTCATTAAACGGCAGTTGTTTTGCAGATATGATATTGGGTTTGTATTACAGTAGGATACAATACACTAAATTTGCTCCCAGAGGTGGTTAGGGCCTTATTATACATCTGATTAGTAAAGCATTCTTGTGGGCTCCATTACAGTGGCTCTGTATTTTTCTTGCTGTTTTGACTGTCGATTGAGCTTTTGGAGTTTCATAAATCTGTAATAAAATGCATCCCATGTCGTTCAGCTCATTGGGACTAGATACTGTAGTATTATTAATGTTTAAAGCAGAATACATTAGGTGACAACAACATTGTTCAAATTCTCTTAAGTGTCTGTACAGCCAAATGTATAGCCAAAATATATATTTTAATTATTTTAATAAGGATTAAATTAGTACTTAATACATTTTTGTAAGTGTAACTCACAGCACTTTAAACTTGTTTCGCCTATGCAATATTCTCCAAAATAGCAGTGTGGAGAAAATATTTGCTGAACCAACACGAAATGCAGTGAGAAGAGTATAAAATAAACAAGCTGTTCAAAAGAATGTTTTAAAAAAAAAATCAATTTGGACTTTTTAAATTCAGTGTACAAAAGTTAGCTTCACTGTGTAGGTGAAAGCATTTTACTTTTAACTTTACAGATTTTAAACAAACGTGGTGCTTGCGCTTGCTCAATTCCATTGGCCAATTTTAAAGATGTTTTGGTATAAACCAGGTTTAATTATCCAGAGCTCTGCCAATACATCAGGTATTTTTATTTATATTTTTATTTATCTATCAACTGATTCATATCAATTTCTACAATTCAGATCATGAGGTGGGTCATCCAAATGAGTGTAAACTCTGAAACCAGCGATTCTCAGCGTGGTCAAAGCTGATTCAATGAGATGCAGCACTGGCCAAAAGTGAAATGAACTACACAAGGGAGGCTGAAACTGATTCA
Source organism: Meda fulgida (assembly GCA_030578275.1). Taxonomy (NCBI): domain Eukaryota; kingdom Metazoa; phylum Chordata; class Actinopteri; order Cypriniformes; family Leuciscidae; genus Meda; species Meda fulgida. The sequence goes on from CM060618.1 coordinate 19,678,746, forward strand.
CTCTTTCTCTCCCACACATGCTCAGTCTGACTGTCACTTGCAGATTCAATCTTGATCCAATTCTGATATTGTAAAGCATCTCAATGAATCGTGATTGTTGCAATACATATTGTACCGTGAGGTGGTTGCCAGAAATGCCATGGTACTTTGGTACGATACTTGTTAAAATGATCAAAAGTGACACAGCAATGTAAAATGTTACAAAGATTTCTATTTAAAAAAAAAACTGTTCTTTTTAACTTTCTCTTCATCAAAGAATTCAGAAAACAAATCCATAAATATTGATATTTACAAATTTTAAGCAGCACAACTCTTTTCAAAATTGATAATAAGAAATGTTTCTTTAGCAGGATCATGTGACACTGAAGACTGGAGTAATGATGCTGAAAATTCAGCTGTCATCACAGGAATAAACTATATCTTAAATTATGTTCAAATTCTTCTTAACAGTTATTTTAAATAGTAATAATATTTCACAATATTACTGTTTTTACTCAATTTTTCATCAAATAAATGCAGCCTTGTTGAACATGTGAGACTTCTTTGAAAAGCATTTCAAATAAAATCTTACTGACCCGAAACTTTTGATCGGTAGTGTATCATGGTATTTACATTTTTCCACCCTGGCAAAAATAAATAAACAAATAAATAATGAATCCCCTCCTGATTTCCACATGTGATCTGACTCTTTTGTGATGGCAGACAGCCCAGTTGTTGGGCCGCAGTCACTCTAAAAATAGGCTTTGACTCTTTGCACTCTGCGCTCGCCAGTGGCCATGTACAAACGTAACGCTCTCCTCCCTCCTTTTATCAGGGAGCTGACAGCTGCAAAGATCAAGCTGCTATGGTGCCAAATTAAATCCACATGAAAGTAATTACATTAATTAATTCCATGTCAAGTTGCCTCTTGTTGATGTTGATTAAAGTGGATAAAATGTTGAACTGGTTGTCACTCTAGCTGTGTGCTGTCACATATTATTTTTCGCCTTTGGACAGAGTTTTGGAAACAGATGACAGAAAACATTGAACTACAAGTGTTAGGAAAAGAATTACAACTTAGTTGGAAATATCCACACAAATATGGCGACCTTACGGCAGACTACTAACTGCCTACTGACTCATCAGTGAACCTTCTCAATTGGGTTTCATCTCAATGGATTGATAATATACTGCTCGCAATGATGTACTAGCTTCATGGTGGAGGACAGAAGACCATCAAAAAATCATAAAGGTGAATAGCTTGAAGAATTGACCCTGATACCACAGGTCTGCCTGTGTACAAGACTGAGGAGAACTCTTAAAATCCTTTAGGAGAACACGCAGAGTTACATGTCAAACGTGTAGCTCTAAGGAACATAACGGCAGAGTAATGCAGTTTGACACCACACTATGTTAATATTAATCTGACAAAGCCTATTCATAAGTGTTTAGTGCTGTCAGAGCTAAGACAAAAGCATGGGGCAGATTTACAGCCCCGTTGAACCAAAGCAATATCTCACACCTTGGCCTGACGACATGTCCACGTGGTCATTAGTGTGCAACACGTCATGAAGCATATTGCACAAAGACTGCACCAATGGCTGTAACTGAGCACAAAAACTATGCAGAATGACATTGATCTTGCATCGATAATGGATAGTTCTGTAAATGCCTTAAATGTTTCTTTATCGGGTAAAGGTCATAAACGATTCATGCAAAACCTGATTGAATACGGACACATCGTTTTTTGTTTATTTTACAAATTTTGCTCTGCACATGAAACATGTTTGTGTGCATGTTCGTTTAAGCTTTGATGTCAAGATACACATAAAATGCCAAAATACACATAAAAACTATGAAATTCAGAATGAATGATTCATGAATTTTATGAATAGAAGGTGGGGATTTGCATATGTGCATTTGCACATTTTTTTGTCATCCTGCATTTTTTTGTGTGAAATGTGAATAAAAATACAGAAATCCAGCTACTGTCAACACTATATTTGTCATTTGTTTAAATTTAAAATAACTTGCACATTGCCATCGTTTTTTTTTTGTCACTTATGTCACCAGAAATCCACTCTAAAAGAATGACATCCGTTCATTTTATCATTGCAAATCACTTTAAGTGTGAATGTCCCTTTATGCTTATAGAGCTGCAGTAGTAGCAGCAGTCGATAAGCTTGACATGTTCTTCACTGGAGCACTGGGAAATCTTTGGAAATTTGTTTCAGCTACCTTTAGAACTACAGTTAGATATAAAAGATTGAATACAGTGTTGGGTTTTGGCTGTAAAAAACAGTGTCTGTGTAAAACAATGTTTATTAATGATATCACAACCTTGCAGGCTGCCATGAAATCAGTTTACACAATTTTTGCAGTCATTTTCATTCACAAAGTATATGTAAATGTGATTAGTCTGCAAGTTATGTCTGCGCAGCTCTGCCAAAGAAATATCTGTCTGTTCTTTTATTGTTTCAACTGATCTTATTGTGACTGCAACGGTTGTGTTGTCATCATGACACTGTCAGGAATGTCTGTCACCTCTGAGCTTCTTATTTCTCAAGCTTGTTTGTGTGTGCATTCATTAAAACACCAAAATAGATGCATTAATGAAGAGTGTGCAAAGTCTTGATGAAATGCTTCAAGTGTGACTGACATTCCAGAGTAGATACAGGAGCAATATAACATCATAAGTAAATATCACCAGTAGTCTGCACATATCAAACTCCTTTTTCAGTTTAAGAAATAACATCTCAGTTGTATGTATATATATATATATATATATATATATATATATATATATATATATATATATATATATATATAAGCTGCATTTGATGTAAATGTTGTGGTCTACTTAGGGCAATGTAACATGGAATGGACAAAACAAAGTCTCGGCCAAACAAAACCACTAATCATTTTGCATTTAAGCCAAAAAGGCAGTGCTGGCAAGACCCTGCTCCAGCTGCTATGTTGAGGACTGGTCTGAATGCCTATTAGAGATGAAGGAGTGATGAAGAAGGCTCCAGAACCCGAGGCTTGATGAGGCCAGCATGGGGGGGAGGTGATGGTTGAGCTACTACACTGTGTTTCTGTTTTGACGCCAAGCGGGAGAAGTGCTCTCATGGAGAGCCAGGAGGAGAACATGATTGGCTGATTAAAACAGATGAAGACAGAGCATCTTGGCTGCTGATGGGCCTCTTCAATGCCTGGAAGTGACTGGTACAGTCAGGGGCCACACTGCCACTCGCTCAGGTCTTACAGGGGCAGCAGTGTGTGCGTGTGTTTGTGTGGCATGTACTGCCAACATAACAGTGCAAGTCTCAGCATAAATCATGAAACACACTGTCTGTGATGTGCAAAGTGCTGCTGAATCATACATAGGCAAGTCAGTAAATAATTAACATTATAATCTTGGCTTTGTACTTACATATTCATGAATCTAACTGTAGTCCACCATGCACACTTTGTTCACCTCGTTTAGACCATCTAATATCTAGCTGTTTGCTTCATTTGTCTGCCACATGTGTCCAATGCTTGAATAGTGTTTGTTACAACACCTGAAGCAAACATACTTAAGCTCATCCCAGTGGCTCAAAGCGCAGATATTACTGCAGCCAGTGAACTTGAAAAACATCTGAACCTTGAGTTAATCAAAATCTGATCCCCGAGATCTGCTGGACTCGCTGCAGTTTGCCCTCAGAATTTAATTTATTGACAGAGCTGCCGCATGGGGCCATGGCGCTGAACCTGTGTGCACTATAGCTGGGAAAGATATTTATCTGAGTGATCTCTCCATGACAGAGGATTGACCGCTAGATGGAGGAAAGATTTGGGACTCTGAGGGGCATAATTGCAGGTCAAGTAATAGTCAACATACAGAATTTCTTTCTGTCTGTCTTTTTCTGTCACACATGGAACAATAAAAAGTTCATTGCTCACTAAGTTAGAGGTGGTGGTGGGATGCCCTCAGGACGTTCTTGCAACTGAATCTGTGGAAGGCAGTTGCAAAACTATGTCAGTGTGAAATGGATCCCACTGCCATTTTTGCCTTCTCACAGTGGAAAATGACTGTGCCACCTGGGCAATTGCTGGGATCTGACCTTCCAACAGCTCTCTCATAAAAGAAAGATAGAAGAAAAAGATGGAAGACACATTTAGTCTTTGTTTTTTGTTTTTTTATTTGTTTTTTTTTTCCATTCTTTTACATCATAATTAATGTAACTTCATTATAAATTGATACATTTGCTCATTGTTCGTTTCTTATTTTTGCTTTGCACTGTTATATTACTTTGTCTTATTTTATTTGATTTCATATTTTTTATTTTATTTGTTTGGTTTATTTTATTTTGTTAACACTAGTCATGTTTTGCTCTATTGTGTTTTGGCTTTATTTTACTTATTGTACACTGATTTGACCAAACAAATGTGCAGAACGAAAGAGAGAAAAAGAAGCAAACAGATAAATACAAAGACAGACAATGCTGGGAGCTTTAGCAGGGCTTCTGCTGCCTGCACTGGCTTTGACTCATCCAGCAAAGATAAGGTGGAATTCTCTTTAGTAAGCCTGGTGTGCTTCTCTTCACCTCCGCTGTCCGTCATACTTACAGCTGTGCCCCTCTCCATCTCCACCCCTCACTACACTGACAATCACAGCTCTGCCCTTCATAGCCACTGCGTTCTGCTGTGGAGATACACTTGATGATGTGCTCGTCTGCTGCCTAATTTTACGCACTATCAAATCAACAAAGTTTGACTGATGGGACGGTCAAGTCTCACTGCATGTTGTCATGGTCAACAGTGAGGTGCTGTGCTCGGTCTGATAGCAGACATTCTCATTCTCAGTCTGGACACAGGAAAGCAACAAAAAGCATTTTGTTAAACATTTCACAGAAGATTTTATCCTTTCAGTGACAGTCGCTCTAGAGTGACCTGGGGTTAATAAAGCTGGGTTTACATACACATCTTACATCATAAAGCTGGGTCTGGTACAGAGGTAATAGTCCTTTCGTCTCTATATCTTTGACCACTACGTCACACGAACCCCAGGTTTAAAAAAATTATAGAAACTGTTGAACTAACTTAGTCATTTGAGAATATATCTTTTTTGGGTAATTTAGCATTCACTTCACTCCTTTCTTTAAATGTATTCCATCGGTTCTGATTTCATTTCTTTTGTTTAAAAAAAGTTCGTGCTATTTTTTTCTCTCATGCTAACATAATCTGATCATCTAGTTCCGTTTCCAAATGTTGCCACACACACACACATACATATATATATATATATATATATATATATATATATATATATATATATATTTGTTACAGTGTATGTCATGTTATGTTGTTATTTTATACCATGTCATTTTACAGTATGTTATATCATAATATGTTATGCTGCAGTATGTAATGTTACAGTTATTTTACAGTATATTTTGTTCTCTTACATTTACACTTTACAGCGACTTACAACTGAGGAACATCACAAGCAACATCGCAAGTATACAGTATATGTTATTTTAATCTTATATTGTATAATTCTAACATTAATAGTTTCTTATTGTAGAATCTCTGTGAGAAACATTATACATTTTTATTTAGGCACCTTGTCTTTATGAATAATAAAAACATCTTTGAACATCTAAATTAGCCCCGCCTCCACTCAACTACAGCAACTCAGAATAGAATGGTGCAGGTGTGACATCACTTTGTAGGTCAAAACGTGGAAGGGAGTTAGCATTTTAGCATTTAGCATCATCCTGAAGTCAATGGTTTTTTTTTATGTTTTTTTTTTTTTAGTTAAATGGCTGAAATAAGATCTGTGGTAAACACAAGCTCAAGACACTTTCACGTTTTATGCTACGACATAAAACACATACATTTTACCCCACTCGTGATTTTTTTAAGCTGTTATGTGTCTTGAAAAAGGCGGATACTAACAAGTGGTGAAATGGGACTAAAGAGGCTGTCGTGGAGATTAAACATTATTACGCCGAACAAGTAAACTCAGTCCGCTTTTACAGGCTCATTATGCTTATAATTGTGCTCTTATAAACTATTCTAACTCAAACGTTCTGGGAAAATGTTTTTAGATAAAAACTGAAAGAGATTGAAAGATTGAATTTGTGGGATCGTGGTGCAGTTTGTTTATAGCCTACGTTTAGCTTTTTACTTCTGGAGACTGCATTTAGGCTTCAAATTTCATAAAAGTTGTGATAATCTGTGATAATTATCTTGATGGACAAAACGTGCAAGAATCATAAACTTGTGTTGATCACAGAGCTTGTTTTCAGAATCCTTAGAAACGCTTTGAACAACTCAGAACGTCAGTGGAGAAAGGCATATAGTTCACCATAACATCATAATTCACATCATATACATAACATATACTCGATTCTTCATATCAGAAGAAACATATACCGGGATAACCTGGTTTCTCTTGAGACTCCCCTGCTTCACAGCATAGTAATGATATGCTCAACGCCCAAACGTTGACGCGGTTGGTTACAACATGCTTGTGACAGAGAACAAGGGTGATTTCAAACCACGTTTTTAAAGCTGTCTTTGGTTCACTGCAGTTTTAAAAAGAAAATACTCAGCAATGATGTTGACTTATGAATTTGCACATGGTTTGTCTTAAAGCATATTAAAAACACCGCATAGACATATAAACAACATTAAAAACTTGATTTTCACCACAGGGGGGTTATATAACAAATATTTATATAGGGAAATATTTAATTGACCTTTTTTTTTCAGCAGACCTATTATTGTGTTGTTATTTTTTAAATACTTTCCAAAGCATCACCATTATAATTACAGCTTTAAAAATATCCCAAAATAAATGTAATAAATAAATAAAATGTTTTCACAACTATACAACTTCTGAAAGAGTACTGAATCTCCAGATCAAAAGACATGTGAAGAAGGAACAGAAACAAGCCATAGCATATGTAAGCAGATGCATATGTGAATAATGCGATCATCAACATTAAACAGGATATAAATCAAAACTGCCAAACGTTACTGAATGAAATGTCGACCCAGGACGAGGTACAGGACTGTGAATATGGACTCGATCTACCATCAATGTTTTGATCATCGTTCTGAATCCGATCTAGATGTAGTCTTTGACAAAAACAAGATTTTGCTCAAAATGTTGCCTTTTCATGAGACTTTCATGAACCACATTCAAGTGTTGAAAAAAAAAAAAAAATATATATATATTGATATATTGATATATTGATATATTGCATGTTCAGATATTTATACAACAAAATGTTCTGGGTGGGGGCTATGAAACTTTTGTAAAAAATGATCAAAAATGCTGCCGCTGGCTGGCAACTTTTTTCAAAAACACTGGCGGGGAAAGAGTTAATGAATAGGAAGTTCAAAGAACAGCACTGATTTGAAATATAATTATTTTGTAATATCATGAATGTTTTTATTGTCCCTTTTGATACATTTAATGTGACATTAATTAATAAAAGGATTGTTTTTTCATCAAAATAAACAAAAACATTGATGGAAGTTCACATGTTTACAAGCACAGTGCAGTGGGCATTGATTCTCAAGTGTTTCAGCAATCTGCAGGAATATCTTTCACTTTGAGCAAGAAAATCTTAACGAGAAATATGCTAGATGTTTTCCAATACTCATTTGTATCCGTAATAAAGTTAAGCATGTGATCCTTTGGAGAGGTGAAACATGATCCTAGTGTGGCTTTTCCATACTGTGTAATTGTTGGTGTCTCCGTGAGCTATCTAACTCAGCAAATAAGACGAGAAGAATGAGCACAAACATTTAGGTGGCATTATGCAGGTGTGACCGGCGGTTTCACCACACAGCTGTCAGCCTGTCTGTATGGGGAGAAGCCGTGTTCAAAATAAAGACATCAGAATTCACCGTATGCGTGAGTCCCCTAAGAAGAGATTTCCTTCAGCTTTCTTCTCGTGAATAATTGTTTACACAATGGCTTTTATTTTGGAGTGGAGGTGTTGAATGTTTTAAGAATGGTGCAGGGCATTAGGGAAGGGCAACAGAGGTGTGTTTAACTACTGATGAGCTGAAATGATGCACAAGTGCACATCTCCTTGACAATTATGCAGAAAGCCTTTCCATTCTGTCTTTGTCTGTCACTTTCTCTCTCCCCCTCACTCCCTTCTCTCCCGGCCTCGTCGGCCTTGTGGCAAATTGCTTGTGTTGTGTAATTTACTTAGGGGCCAAAGCTTCCCATCAGGAATCCTTTCTGGGGGGTCAACTCTGTCCTACTCATCTCTGCTCAGGGGCGGCCTCTTGATATTGCCCATAAATCTGGGTATCGTTGATTATTTTGATACTATTGTCCGACAGAGTAATGGAATGTCGGCCCTCTTAAAGTAATCCTCCTATCTGCGTGACCTACCTGAGACCTGCGGTGAATTGGCCTGGCCGCTAAACCCTGGGCTATGGTTGCAAGAAATAAGCTGCTGTCCTACTTCCGTTCTTCTTCTCCTTCTTTTTCACCCAGAAAGAGTTTGAGAATACAAGTACTGTACTATAGCATTCAACCTGTACTGCTGTCACCTTGAAAAAGAGCCCTCATTTTTCACAGTTTTTTTATTTATTTTATTTTTATTTAGGCAGCCAAAAAACACACACCTCCCCCAAGCCCTTTCCCCAATGTGCTTTTCATATTGTTAAATATTGTAAATATTATTAAAACGTTGAGTCAATCATTGAACTGGACCAGGACTTTTATTCAATGGCAGCATGAAGCGTTTAAGCGAGATTGCGAGATTGTTTTTATAGACTAAATCTGAGATTATGCTTTTATTTTTCCTGTAGCTTCTCAGTCATTCAGGTGTCATATGATTAGCTTTATGCGGAACAGATTACAATTTAAGTGACTGATTGTCTTCATCTTCTGCTGAGATCGAATCGCTGAGTCAGTTATTAAATATAAGAACCAAATCAGTCAGATTTGTGAATTAATCATTCAGACAAGTTACAGGAACTGGATCAAACAATTCATTGAAAAGATGTGACTCAAATGAATGATACATACACATGTTACTTACAATGTTACTTCTCTCATGAACTCTCATAAATACGCAGCCCCACACATGCTGAGAAAAAAAAAAACGAATCAAGAATTAATTCTCACGACTTCTTATTCCGTTCCCCAAATTGTGTATGCGTTGTATTTATTGATTTCCTTGTTATAGTTAAATTGTGGCCACGATTTAACTAAATTAAAATGATGGAATGAATAAGTACAATGGGGGCATGATATAAGTAAAAAGAGGGAATGAATTAGTAAAATGTGGCCACATTGTTATAAGGTTTTTTTTTAATAAATTGTGCCCACAATTCAATGCACTGTAAAAATTAAAATAAAAAATAAGGCCCAATGTTGTTAATATGAATAATTTTTCACAGGTGGTTTAACTGTATTTTGAATCGTGGATCGTTGTGTTTTAGGCTGTGAGTCCACCAAAGCATTTTTAGCCAGCTGTAAAGACTAGGTGGTAGGCACCCTGCTGAAAACGCCTGGCTGTGGGAGCTTGAGAGCGAATCGGCACCGCAGCATTTTTTTTCAGTTGAGATGCTTTGTTATAATACTGAATGTCCCCAGAAGTGTTACTTGTATCTTATTTCACAGATTTGCTTTTGTGTTGTTTCTGTAAAGGATCCACTGATGGCAAGTTGTAGAGAACCCCCGTGCAGTTTTATATATAAACACAACAAGATCAAACATAAAGCAAAAGCATGGTGTGGGATGAGCATAGCATGAGCATGAACATGAACAATACAATGTAAAGTATTTGCTCTGGCTCTTGTTTTAAATTATTTTGTTGTTGTCATCTGTTGACGTTTTAAAAGCAGAATGTGCTGTTGGTCGGTGTGTTCTTTGTCCTGCCCCTCTTCCACTATGATTGGACGTTGGGTAAAAAGTGACAGTGATGAGCGCTGCGTTTTACCAAAATTCAACATTTTTCAACTCTCGGCAACCAGTAAAAAAACAATTGGAACCATTGAAAACAATTGGAAAAATACAGTAGCCATTAGGGAAAAAAACAGTTTGGTGGACTCACAGCCTTGGGGCCAGAGAAAATATTCATAAACTTAATGGATAATGTCCTGGCCTATTGGAACAAATTCTTAATTTATGGCCACAATATCTATATTTTCTTCCACATGTCATATGTGTTCAAAACAATTTTATGGTGAGTAAATAATGAATTTAAATTTTAAGGTGAACAATTAATTTAAGTGTTTTCTTTTTTTGTGTGTGAACTATTAATTTAAGCACTATTTTGGATGTGATTTGGACCTTAAATTTTGCTGGGAATATTATTATTAAGATGGGGTTCCTTTGATTTCATGTACTGATTTGGACGGATTGGGCAAAAGGTCTGAATTCATAATGAAGGTGCACCAGACAGAGCAGCAACATGCATTTTTATCCGGATGGGATTCCGTTCCTTGAAGGGCCTCCAAGTTACTGAAAAACAGTATTTTTTTTGCTTTGTGATTTTTACCCGAGGTTGTGCCAGAATACACAAATGTATTCGATCTATGCAGAATTAGAATCACAAAGTACATCTTTGAGTCACAGATTTCTGAAATTCTTAAGGAAAACTATTCCCATCTGATTAGGCTTTAGCTGGCTGGCGTGAGATGAAGCATAACCCGAATGGATTGCCCAGGCTCAAGTGTCAGTAAATAGACTCAAATGAGCAGGTCATTGTGCAGGCAGTATGGGTGATGCTGTGGCAAAACTGTGGCCGAGAGGCAGTTCATCAGACAGTGTCGCTGCTTTTAATCAAAGAGTGGGTTACTGTAAATCGTGACCAGAGGCTGTGATGAAAACGACAGCGCTGCACCTCATGACGCACATTAGAGCCCTGTTGTCTTTTATTCCTGTTTATCTTGCTTTAACTCTCTCTCTCTTTCCCATCTTTATGTCTCAATCAGGCAGAAATCCCATGCTACTCAGTCCAGCTCTCCTCTACCATCATTGAACTATAAATAATCAACACCTCACACTTAAAGCAGATCCATCCTCCTCAGATGTTACGGAGGAGTTTGGTTTTCTGGAGCTAATTACAGCTTCAGCCTTCATGATTAAACTCTGCCCCAACTTTGATTGGCAGCCAGAGAATCTGTTGTCGCTGTCTCATGTTGGCTGAATGCTGGATCATGGATCCACATGGGACTTCAACATAAGAACAACTGCTGCCCACACAGAAAACCCAGACTTGACTTGACCGATGGATTCCACAGTTTGACAAACAAAAGAGAATATAATTGCTTTCTTAATGGGCTGAACAGTATGCCCACCTAGGTCTTCAGTGGTGTCCTACCTGAATTAATAACTTTTAATAGTGTAGCAGCGCTCAGACTCTCTATAATTGTTGTGAAATTGCTGTTTTTATTTTGCACCGGCAGTTATTGGATTAATGCGGTGAGTTCGGAAAAGGCCAGGTAGAGAGAAACGAGCAAGTGAGTACGGCTTGTGTTAGTGTATACAGTGGTTCTTGCGTTCCTATTATAAGTTCAGAAACTGAGCCTCCCTTGACTTGTCATTCAAGGGGTACAATAGTCCCTTTTCAGACGTTACAATAATATGACTCTTTGATAAAAATGAAGTTTTGATCATAAATTTAAAAGGAAAATTAAGAAGAAAATCATATTCACCCCGGAAAAACGGGGGTAAAAAAAGCAAATCCATTATTTCTTTCCTCAAGAAGACTTCAATTACTCTGTTGTTCAGGTTATCTGTGAGTTTCAGTTCCAACAATAAGTCTTTTCTATCGAGGCTAATGCTGAAAGTCGAGTCCCATCATATTTCAGCCGTCATGTGTTGCTAGGGTCAAAGAAATCTGCCTTGAGGCCTTCAGAATCGATAGTGTGGGCGCCTGTAGCTTAAAATGAATGGCAATGAATCTGTTGCTTTAACCAATCAGATAATCAGTCAGATTTAATCAGCCAATCAGATTTCGATTTGACTGCAACGGGGCCATCTAGCAGGCGTACAATAACATCGGCATTTTCACGTCCTGTGATTGGATGTTCAGAGCGCATACAATTACTGGTAGTCAGAGCTAACTAACCGCATCTGTAGCGAACTGCGTAAACTAAAATATTTTCCTGTAGATTTAATAGTTTTTCAACCCACAAATTAATGTTCCCTTTCGTTGTCACTCCGAGTTACGTCGGATGACGACGAATGGGGTTTCGCTTAGAAAGCCTATCAGCTTCGAGTATTAAAAAACGAGCCAATGGCAAAGAAATGCCATGGGTCTGCGGAATTTGCATGACGTAACTCCGCCCCACCTCGTGGATATAAAAGGAGGACGCTAGCAACATGCAGTTATGTTTTCGCTTCGGAGCCAAGAGCCTCTCTTCACTCCACAAAGCCATCTCTGAATTTGTCAGCTTTTCACGAACGAGTTCCTCTGGTGTTGGTGTTTGTGGGCGATTCCAGCGAGCGCGCGCTTCCTGCTTATCTGTGCAGTGGTTTGCCAGAGAGTGCGTGTCTCCCCGGGCGCCTCGACATCAGAGTGTTTCTCTCTCTCACAAAAGAGCTTGCACGCGGCACGTCTTTTTAAAGATGCCTCGCCCGTGCACTTCTGGTTGCGGCAGATATGTGTCTGACTCTGATGGGCACGAGCGTTGCCTAGTGTGTTTGGGCATGGATCACGCTAGAGCAGCGCTCGTGGATGAGTCATGTTCTCTCTGCGGGAACATGACCATCGCGTCACTAAGGTCGAGACTCAATGAACTCGCAAGAGTGAGAGTCCCCTCATCCACACCCCGATCTAACGCTCCCCTGAGGAGTGCTACTTCGGCTGGTGGCCAGGGTGACCTGAGGGTGACGGTCTGGAACAAGGCGCCGACTATGTGTCCGCGACCCCAGCCCCCCTCTTCAGTGACGGTGCCCGCTAGTGAGCCTCCGATTCCCGCGGGTCTACCTTCGGGTGGCCCGCGAGTTTCGGTTGAAGCTACAGAGGAAGATGCCATGTCTGTAGCAGCATCACAAGGTGGGCTTGATTCTTCCGGAAGTGAAGATTCAGCGCAGCTGCCACCTTCCGGTGTGCATACGGCTGTGCCTGAGTCGGATCCGGAAATGACGGCCATGCTTTCCCGGGCAGCCGCGAGCATTGGTTTAGAGTGGAGGCCTCCACCCTGTCCCGAGCGCTCGCGGCTGGACGATTGGTTTTTGGGTAAGGCTGCCGACCCCCGTGGTCCACGGCAAACCCCAATACCATTCTTCCCGGACGTGCATGATGAGATCTCGAAGTCCTGGAAGACCCCCCTGGCTTCCCGGGACCGCTCGCTGATCCCATCCGCCTTTCCTCCCCTCGATGAGGCGGCCGCCCGTGGGTACACTGGGCTTCCCCCGGTTGAACGCTCTGTTGCGATGCAACTGTGTCCTCAGAGTGCTTCTTCTCGGGGCGAGCCTAAGCATCCATCCAAGGCCTGTAGATTTTCGTCGTCTATGGCGGCGAAGTCTTGCAGAGCGGCGGGACAGGCGGCTACCTCTCTGCATGCTATGGCCACTCTGCAGGTCTACCAGGCCCAGATGCTCAGAAACATGCACGAGGGCAGGACAGACCCAGGGCTCTTCAATGAGCTGCGTGCCGCAACCGACCTCGCTCTCCGGGCGACGAAGGTAGCCGCGCGCTCCCTGGGTTTGGTGATGTCCACCGCGGTGGTCCAGGAGAGACACCTGTGGCTGAACCTGGCTGACATGCGGGATTCCGAGCGGACTCGTCTGCTCGATGCGCCCCTGTCCCAGGCCGGCCTCTTCGGCGGCGCAGTTGAGGACTTTGCCCAACAGTTCTCAACTGCACAGAAACAGACTGAGGCTATTAAACACATTCTGCCCCGCCGACCCGCTGCTGCCACGTCGTCGGTCGGGCAGACGTCTCAGCCTGTTTCCCGCCGAGGGCGCCCTCCTAAAGCTCCCGCCCCTCCCGCTCGGCCAAAGCAGCAGCCTTCACCCAGGCCGACGCGAGGAGGAAGGCGCCACAGCCCTCTCCAGCCCCGCCCCCCGCCAAGCGCCGGGCCAAGCGGCGCTCCTGAGACGGGCTGCTCAGGGATGACGTTTGTTTCTCAGGAGATGGTAGCAGGGCCACTCCTTCCCCCGGTGGAGGGCCGGGGGAGAATCTTTTGTTCTCCACTCCCCGCTGCTCACCCACGGGTGGGCAGCACCCTAATGTGGTTAAAGACAGAAACAAACCTCTCACCCCTGAGCACACAGAGTTCTCGGACGACACAGAGCGCCGCCCACCAGCCGTGCTCTCCTCGTCCCCCTCTGTTTTAGAGTCGGTTGACACGGCGTGCCGCCCACTGGCCGTTTCGTCCCTGTCCCACTCTGTCGCCAGACCCCTGGCAGAGCAGGCCCCCGTGGAACGCTGGTCCTTTCCTGGCCTCCTCTGTCAGGGCGCGGAGCTTAACTGCGCCCCCACACCGGATCGCTATGCCGTCCACATCCGGGCCAGTTACTCCGCTTCGCTGCCCCTCCGGGGCGACGCCGGTGGTCCGCATGACCCCGCTGGTGCAGTTCCTAGAAGCCTGGCTAGAGCTTCCCCAACTGTCCCGCTGGGTCGCCCGCACCATCCGGTTCGGCTATGCGATTCAGTTCGCACGGTCTCCTCCCCGATACAGGGGAGTCCGCTCCACTTTGGTCGGTGGCAACGCCCCGATCATGCGAGCAGAGATTGCCACTCTGCTGGCGAAGGGTGCAATCGAGACTGTCCCTCCAGCCGAGATGAGGTCCGGCTTCTACAGCCCTTACTTCATTGTCCCCAAGAAAACCGGTGGGTTACGACCAATCCTGGACCTGCGAGTATTGAATCGCTCCCTTTACAGGATGCCGTTCAAAATGCTCACCGCCAAAAACATTTTCGAGTGTGTGCGGCCCCAGGATTGGTTTGCAGCGATCGACCTGAAGGACGCCTACTTTCATGTCTCCATTCTCCCTCGTCACAGACCGTTCCTCCGGTTTGCTTTCGAGGGACAGGCATATCAGTACGCGGTTCTCCCGTTCGGGCTAGCCCTGTCTCCTCGCGTCTTCACGAAGGTCGTCGAGGCAGCCCTTGTTCCCCTTCGGGTTCACAGGGGTTCGCATCCTGAACTATCTCGACGACTGGCTGATTATAGCTCACTCTCGAGACCAGGTTTGCGAACACAGGGACCTTGTGCTCCGGCACCTAGCCCGTCTGGGCCTTCGGGTCAACTGGGAGAAGAGCAAACTTTGCCCCGTGCAGAGGATCTCTTTTCTCGGTATGGACATCGACTCGGTCGCCATGTCCGCGCAGCTTACGAGCGAGCGCGCGCAGTCACTGCTGACTTGTCTGAGACAAATACAGGGCAAGAAAGCGGTTCCACTGAAACATTTTCAGAGGCTCCTGGGGCATATGGCATCTGCAGCCGCGGTCACGCCGCTCGGATTGCTTCATATGAGACCGCTTCAGCTTTGGCTTCGCGACCGAGTCCCGAGGTGGGCATGGCAACAAGGCAAGCTCCGAGTTCCAGTGACTTCGAGCTGCCGTCAGACCTTCACCCCGTGGTTGAACCTCAGTTTTCTCAGGGCTGGTGTCCCCCTGAGACGAGTGTCGAGGCATGTTGTTGTCTCAACAGATGCCTCCACCACGGGCTGGGGCGCCATGTGCAATGGTCATGCTGCCGCGGGCTCCTGGACAGGACCCCAGCGCCTATGGCATGTCAATTGCCTCGAGTTGCTGGCAGTACGCCTTGCTCTGCACCGCTTCCGAGCGCTGCTCATGGGTCAACACGTACTAGTCCAATCAGACAATACCGCCACAGTAGCGTACATCAACCATCAAGGTGGTCTACGCTCCCGCCGTATGTCGCAACTCGCCCGCCACCTCCTCCTATGGAGTCAGAAGCACCTGAGGTCCCTTCGTGCTATTCACATTCCCGGAGCCCTGAACTGTGCTGCCGACGAGCTGTCACGGCTTCAGCCCCTCCCTGGAGAATGGCGACTCCATCCCCAGTCGGTCCAGCTGATTTGGGACCAGTTTGGCGACGCACAGATAGATCTGTTCGCCTCCCGCGACTCATCCCATTGCGCCCAGTTTTATTCTCTGACCGAGGGCACGCTCGGCACGGATGCACTGGCGCACAGCTGGCCGCGGGGCCGCAAGTATGCGTTTCCCCCAGTGAGCCTTCTTGCGCAGCTCCTGCGCAAGGTCAGGGAGGACGAGGAGCAAGTCCTTCTGGTTGCGCCGTACTGGCCCACCCGGACTTGGTTCTCCGAACTAGTGCTCCTCGCGACAGCACCTCCTTGGCCAATTCCTCTGAGGAAGGACCTCCTTTCTCAGGGACGGGGCACTCTATGGCACCCTCGTCACCGATCTGGAACCTCCACGTGTGGCTCCTCGACGGGGCGAGGCAGGTTTGAGTACCCTACCACCTGCGGTGGTGGCTACCATCACTTCCGCTAGAGCGTCGTCCACGAGACATGCCTACGCGTTGAAGTGGAACCTCTTCGTCAATTGGTGCTCTTCTCGCCGAGAAGATCCTCGGAGTTGTTCGATCAGTTTCGTGCTTTCCTTCCTTCAAGATGGGTTGGAGCGAAGGCTGTCTCCCTCCACCCTCAAAGTTTATGTTGCCGCTATTGCCGCTCACCACGACTTAGTGGAAGGTAAGTCCATAGGGAAGCACGACCTGATCGTCAGGTTCCTGAGGGGGGCGAGGAGACTGAATCCTCCTCGCTCTCCTCTCGTTCCCTCTTGGGACCTCTCAGTGGTCTTAAGTGCCCTGCAGAGTGCTCCCTTTGAGCCTTTGCAATCAGTGGAGCTTAAGTTCCTGTCAATGAAGACAGCGCTCCTGATTGCATTGGCCTCTCTCAAGAGGGTCGGGGACCTGCACGCATTCTCCGTTGACGAAGCGTGCCTAGAGTTCGGGCCGGCCGGTTCTCACGTGATCCTGAGACCCCGGCCTGGATATGTGCCCAAGGTTCCTACCACTCCCTTCCGGGACCAGGTGGTGAACCTGCAAGCGCTGCCCTCGGAGGAGGCAGACCCAGCCTTGGCACTGCTCTGTCCAGTACGCGCTCTCCGCGCTTATGTAGACAGGACGCAGTGTTTCAGGACCTCAGACCAGCTCTTTGTCTGTTATGGTGGGAAGCTGAAGGGAAAGGCTCTCTCAAAGCAGAGGTTGTCTCACTGGTTTGTGGACACCATTGCTTTGGTTTACCAGCAGCAAGGCCGACCGTGCCCCCTTGGTGTGACCGCCCACTCCACCCGGAGTGTGGCATCCTCCTGGGTGCTGGCGCATGGCGCCTCGCTAGCAGACATCTGCAGAGCTGCAGGCTGGGCGACACCTAACACATTCGCCAGATTCTACAATCTCCGAGTGGAGCCTGTGTCCTCTCGTGTTCTCGCTTCAAACAGCTAGTTCCGGACCCGCTCAGGTGTCTTCGCTTGCTCGCCATTCCACTCCGCGGACTGGATACGTGCGATATTCTGCTCAGGTGAGCTTCTCCGAAAGCCCTGAGTTCCTCCAGCACCCCTGATGCTAGCGCCAGTGTCTATTGCCTGGGCGTCGGCTAGGTGCCTTCGTGTGCATGGTCCCTCCCATGAGCTACCCCCACACTTGTATTTCCACTGTAAGCCTCTTTCGAGCATGTGTCTTTCCCTCGGCAAGCCACCTTGCCACCCCTGAGGTTGAAATATTCCACCTGCGGCTGGACACCTCAGAGTTTCTCCATATGTTACTTTCAGGTCATATATGTATTTTCAAATGCCCCCCCCCCCCCCCCCCCCCACTGGGTTGGTGATATTTGCATATTTCCCCTTAAAAGCTTGGGATATGCTTCCCAGTGTACCTTGGTATTCCCGTGTTAAATAGGAGTCCTTCGTCCTGATATCTCGAGGGCTCAGATTTTCGCAGGGCGCTGGAAGACAGCTGTGAAGGTGGCGTGATTTGACTGGTAACCCCATTCGTCGTCATCCGACGTAACTCGGAGTGACAACGAAAGGGAACGTCTCGGTTACGTATGTAACCCTCGTTCCCTGAGTAGGGAACGGAGACGTTACGTCTTCCTGCCACTTCCGCTGTGCCGCGGGGATCTCCTGAGTTCAGTCTTGGCTCCTCGGCGAGAAAACATAACTGCATGTTGCTAGCGTCCTCCTTTTATACCCACGAGGTGGGGCAGAGTTACGTCATGCAAATTCCGCAGACCCATGGCATTTCTTTGCCACTGGCTCGTTTTTTAATACTCGAAGCTGATAGGCTTTCTAAGCGAAACCCCATTCGTTGTCATCCGACGTAACGTCTCCGTTCCCTACTCAGGGAACGAGGGTTACATACGTAACCGAGACGTTTCTTTCCCACTTCAACCCCCAGCAGGTTTAAACCTACCCTTCAAACCTAAAAAATCCTTATTAGTCATGGAACTCTATTCGATCTGTCCTGGTAAAAACAGAACTGACTAATGTATGCCACGAATGGTTTTGAAGGCAAAAGTCCCGCTGATCTCATTGATTTCCTTCAAAACTGTGTGAGAGCATGGGTCAGCTATCTTCATGTTTTGCAGTGACTGTCCCTGTGTCCACTGCTTCTGTCGAGAGGACATTCTCAGCCCTAAAGCGAATTAAAACTTAGGCCAGAAATATGATTGGATAAAAGCTCTAACATAAACATGCACTACTAGAAGCAGCGCAACCAAGAGAAAAGCTATAATATTAAGAGAATGGACTATTGGGAATAATTTAATAATCATTCATGGAAAAATATATTACAGTGCAAGTCAGTGATTCTGATAGTGTTTAGGCCAGGAGAGAAGGGCTCCTGATGGCCCACCACTGACATAAATGTATGAGTGTTTCTTCCATTTCTAACTGCTGGCCATTCAAATGGCAAGATAAAAGAGTAGTTCACTCATAACGAACAAGCTGTCATTATTTACTCACACTCATTGGTTCTGTATGACTTTATTATTTCTGCGGAACACAAAATGATTACCATAATTTTGAAGAATTTGCTGGTCTTTTTATTCAATGCAGAGTGAGAGTGAATGGGAACTAAGGCTTTGAAGTTTAAAAAAGGACACAAAAGTACCATTAAACTAAAAGCGTCACAAAAGTAGTCCATATGACCCATCTGCTATAATGGAAGTCTTCAGAATCTCAATCTGTACAGTACATTTTTGTGACAAACATACCAATGTCCATGTCTAAGTTGTAACTGATTGGTTGAATACTTATGTATATTTTTCATAATTTACTTTATTATTTATAATTATTTTAAATTATTATATATAATTTACTGTATTATTTATTTTAATATAGGGAATAGAACGTTTTTAATATAGTTTTTAATGGAACTGTCCCCTCACAAACTACAATTTTATATAAAATAGCCAAAATTAGCAAAAGTGTATATAAATATTTGTTTTTTGGACAAGAATGACCAGTATATTTTTCAAAATTTCTTCTTTTCTGCTCTGGTAAAAAAAGAAAATCTGTGAATGTAATGAGATTGAATTTTCACTTTTAGGTATACTGCTCCTTTAAGAAAGTTATCTCATGGGCATCTGTGTCCATCACTGTACCAAGAGCATGTCAGTGAACAGAGTTTAATTTTTGTCAAATACTCCGATGTTCTGCAGCACTGATATGAACAATTAATCAACCCTCAGGGTATGACCCCCACATCAGCACTCAGTACCCACATCGTAATTCATTATGCGTCTTTTGGCCCTGGTAATAAATGATGCTTGTAGAAATATATAGAGTGAAGTATCCAAGGTCAATACTCTGCAGCAAGCTGCAGCTCTACCAGTGTGGAATTTTGAGTGGGCAGCGGCTGACACGTTGCTGAGTGTCAGCCGCTTTCAAGCTAGCTATTTGGTTAGCGCTTATATGCACACAGCCCCTCCTCTCTGCACAGGAGTCATTAATTATACCTCCTCAACCGAATTAGACATGGAGCATTTTATCTTAATATCTCTCTGCAAGCAAGCCTCCAGGATGTGCATTATACTTTTTTTTTTTATCTGGCGAAGGCGTTCTCATTCAATTCAATTCCTCTCTGTCGCTTTTGAGGGCAGAGCATCTATGAAGGCTTGTCACAAGCCTTCCTCATCCTCATGGGGCCTGAAGGTGAAGCCAGGGCCTTCCGATATTGTGTGACACTCATGTAATCACTCCTGAAGGGGGGAAAAGTTGATTGGAATAGAAGCAGGTTGAGATCTACAAGCACAAAATATATTTGCACCGTGACCATGGAAATGCACAGCGCACAAACAATTAAAATGCTAATTTCCCATCCCTGTGGTAAAGTGCTAATGACTTTTCCAGTCATCCAGCATCTAATAAATAGTTCCCAGTGAAGGTTATAGCATGCAGTTTGAAAACCAGTTGAAGATATACATGCACTGTGGGTCAGTGGTTCAGGTCGATACATACACTGTAAAGTATACAAATACTTGAGTTCACTGGCTATAGCCTGTTCCTATATATTTTTTATTTATTTATTTAACGTTTTATTTTATTATTTTTTATTTTATTTTGTATAAATATGTAGTTTGTGAGGAGACAGGGATACATTAATTTTATTAACAAATATTTAAAACCATTATTTTATAATTTATTCTAATTTTAAATTAGTTCATTAATAATATTAGAATTATAGATACTTATTTTATAAAATGTATCAATCATTTAATATTATTTACATTTTTGATAATAAAAATATGCCTTTAGTTAAATAAAATAATTGGGATTTTTATCTGTCTCCTCATAAACTACATATTTTCTGTGTGTGTTCATAGTGGGTGGAACTAAAAACACCCGGGGACAGTCTTATCAGCAAGACAGACACATAATCACAGATAACCATGTCTGTTTGAGTGAACAGAAAATTGATTGTTTTTACAAACATTCGGTGATATGTCAACTGTTCATTTGCTGCCAGATGCTCCGATATTTGACAGCAGAAAGAAAAAGTGCTGCACCCTGTCAGACAGTAAGTAAAACAAAGTTAGATAAATCACACTACTGCTTGGCGAAAGAACCGCCCTGCATTTTCAAGAGATGGACTTTAACATTGTCATGGTTTTGGTCTATATGTATTTTGGGACTCTTGGTTCGAAGTCCTTTCTGTTCCGTTTTGCCTAGCTTCCCTTTTCCTGTTTCCTTAGTTGTCATAGTTATTCATTGTTTAATTGATAAGAGTCTCACCTGTTCCTCATTGCCACTTTGTATTTAAACCCTCAGTTGCCTTCTGTTCTTTGACCTGTGTTGAAGTTTTGCCCTGGTGTTTCTGTGTTTATTAAATGTTATTTCATCGTTCGTCTGCGTCAAGCATCCTTGTCTGGATTATCAAGTCAAGCCAGTATGTGACAACCATCTTCCCCAGCTTCAATCCCCTATAGCACTGGTTTAGTTTTCAATAGTGATTTTACTGTCAGTATGGCAATGTTTGTCTCACTCAACTTTTTAAAGTTTTCGCCATATTCCTTTTTACCACATTTTTTCCCCCAAGTAATTTAAATACTTACAATGCCATTTTTTATACGATAATTGTATTTGGACACGTAAGACATAAGACGTAAGTTTGAACAGTTTCTACTGTTTGGGCCTCTTAAATAGTCAGAACTTGGTTAATGTGTGCCTGTATCCACAATAACCTCATTTCACTGTCATAGTAAACACAAACATAGTATATTCAAATGAAATAAGAAAACAAACTTACTTCTCTATTAAGAGCAGTAATACAATGAGGAGGAAATTAAGCATCTTAATTTGGATTCTCTGCTCCATTGCTTCACAAAGTTCCCTTTTAATTATATTTATCTAATGAGGTCATTGAAATGCATAGGCGCAGCCTGCTTACTTCGCATAGTGGCGGGATGCAACTGTTTTCATCACCGGCGCTACATTGCCTGTGTTTTATTAGATTTTGAGTGGCTCAAACACTGTCATTACTTAGTGTCTGGAGCACAAGTGCCTTTCCTCATTAATTTAGTTTATCCAATTTCTTTGTCTTTCTCTCTATCGCTTTGCAAGTCTCGGTTTGGTCTTGGTTTTTGCATGTTTTTTAGAATATTCACTGTTCATAAAAGGAAAGACCTTTCGCACAAAAGAGACAAGGTTTCACAGCTTGATTGTAATGCCTCATAAATGCATTATGTCGAATATTTAAAACCCTTTTCTTTTCACTACTTTTTCAAGTGCAAGGACATTCCAAATGGTTTTCACACAGTATGGTTCGCAGCTATTTGTCAGTATGTTCTGATTGCATTCAATCTACTACACAACCTTTTCTATTCAAAGTTGACAAGTGTAAAATGTAGTGGAGCAGGCAATAATGGCTTATTGTTTATTTAGTAGTTGTATAAAAGCAATATCACACTTTCATTTGTGGTGTTGGCTTGAATATTGACATATTGTTTATATCTAAGGTCTTAAGACATCAGGGGCCCTATTTTAACGATCTAAGCGCATGGTCTAAAGCACATGGCACAAGTGCACTTAGGGCGTGTCCGAATCCACTTTTACTAGTTTAACGACGGGAAAAAAATGGTTGGGACCATGGGACAAGCCAGATTCCACCATATCTTTATGTATACAATAATAATCTTTTACATTGTAATCTTGTTATTTTTAATATTTGGCTAGTTTGTGTGCTGCTGCGTGTCCATGTGTATGTGTGTAATAAGCAGAGTATACGCGCATTGTGCACCCGCCTATAGGTGCATATTACTAATGTGCCCTTTAAATTACAAAAAAAAAATGTTATTGCCACAAAATAGCAACGTTTTCAGACCAGCATGCCCATGTGTGCACAAATGGGTGCAAATTAGAGATGTGACGGTGATAAAATTCTCCCACCGGTTATACGACTTGTGACAACACCATTAATACCGGTTTCATCGGGGTATAAAATATTTTTTTTTTTTAAAATACGCCGGGAGTTTGATTGACAGGCGGTTTGATCAATCATAATACGCCATTTTTTTCCGACAAAGTAGTCAGGACAGAGAAGATTGAATTTGAATAATGGATTGTAGGCTATTGACGTCTTTCGGCGGTTAAAACAACAATCCTCTGATGTAGGTTACATTCATGTTTATTTGATGCTATAAATTAATCAAGGAAAAGATGATCGGTCCACGAGCAGCTTTAAAGGGGAACTTGGCAACTACTTCAACTAAACAAAAACCGTTTAGAAATTATTTGGATGGTTAAATAACCTGTTCTGGTGAGAATGGTGACTTTCCCCGCTCCCCCCAGCGTACCCAGACGGAAAACCAACCTTCCTACATGAGGACTAACGTCCCGGTAAGTTGGAAATTGGAAGTCTCGTGAGAGGTGAGAACGAGCGAGAAACACAAACTGCTTTACGGCAATTCGACATTAACACACACGCCATATGATACTGTGTATGATGTATAACCCACCTCGGTAGACATACCTCCACATCATAAAGTTGGCCGCACATGAGCAGTGGTAGAAAGGGAGAGGAGGGTGCCGCTGCTGCAAGTGAGTTTTTTTAATACGACAGTGTTGTGAAATATACGCCCCACGGGGCGAGGGGGAGCTCGTTGAGAAAACATGCGACAACAAAAGTGAAAATCAGCGAAGAAATGGCTAGAGTTGCCAAGTTCCCCTTTAACTGAGGCAGTCTGTCTCGACACATTAAAGAGACACAAAATAGTAGGCCTATTTATGGTTTAACTTTCTTTGACTGACCAAATTTGAAAGTTGAGACTATTAAATGTTACCTGCTTGGTCCTGTCTGTCAGCGCGTTGTCAGTGTCCTCTATGTATTAAGTTAAGGAACAACCACAATCCATCAGGAAACGCCACAGGTCGCTGCATTTCACTGCGCTTCATGACATTTTTTTCTTTTGCGCGAAGAAGCCGTTCCCCGGAGATGTGTTAAAAGATAGTGAAGTGCATTCATGATTATTAGGCTGCCGGTATAATAATCATCCTGGCGCGGGGTCTGAGTGAGTAATTTACTCTCTTATATTGTGGCACTTTAAGACCAGCCGCTTCTGCAAATTTCACGATCTCACACGCGTCCCATTTTCTCACAATTTTGTAAGTTTATGTAAAAGACAGGTTGATGAAAGAACTGTAAGCTCAAATTCAAAAGCTTTTGAAGTCTACTTCATTAAAGCATGTTTACACACACACTTACTGTACACTTAGGCCTACTACACGTGATTTTAAAAACAGTATCATTGCAGTTTTTATGTTATGATTTTAAATTGGTATTGATTTTGCAGTTAGCCTACAACAAATTTAACACCCTCGTTTCTATGAAACTGAAAACAATTGAACCAGCTGGAGACTTTGACACAAGACAAAACAGAACAGATGTTTCAAAACCGATCAGATAACGTTACTATGGCTTATTGGCTTTGTATGGCAGGCAGTAACGTTAGCCAACTAGTTAGACTAGGCTAGCTATCGATAACGTTACACTGACACAAGTTAAGTTAATGCTCTGAATTCGCAGCTAATATCAAATCCATAACTTTTTGATGAAGTTCACGAGTTCACACTTACATATAATTTTGAGGGAATAAGATTGAATGCGTATTCGGCGTGCTGTCCGGAGGGAGGGCTCCGAGCTCGGAATTCAGCCCGAACACAGAGTACTCCCCCGTAAGTGATTTTTAGAACTAGGAGTGTGGAGAACTAGGAGTGTGGAGAAGGGGTGGAGGGGGGATGCTGCAAACTGTCAATGGATCGAGGTAAGACTGCTGAGTCTATATGTACCCTCTTAACATTGATTGCTGATTGCTGTCCACTCGTGTTAATTATCTGAACGTGCTCCTCCCGAACTTAGTTAATAAAACTTCATTTAAAATTTCCAGGTCAACCACAAATAATCCCACTACCTTTAAATATCATCCGATAACTAATTCAATGCCGATTTGTTGCTTTGCCCACTTACTACTTCAAGACCATCTGTAAAACATTGCCTGCTCAACGTGCGAGACGAGTGAGTTGCTTGAACATACACAGCAAAGATTCTAGAGCGCTACGTGGGTTTTTGATTTGATATACACAGATATACTCTAGATACTCTAGATTTGATATACACAGACACCATATTAGGAAAAAGGGGCGGGCTGATGCTGACCGATTTATTACACATCTAGAAGAATACATTTGAGTCGTTATAGGCTCTGGTAATTATGGAGCATAATAGGAATAAAGTTGTGATAAAAAAATTATCAGGGAGGAAAAATCTGAGGGGGCACGTGCCCCCTCACTTTGAATGGGCATGACGCCACTGATTTGTGTGTGTTACGGTTCGTTCAAGCTCGAAAGAGAACTCAATACTGACGCGCATTTTTCTGTGGGTTGTGTGTGTGTGTCACATAGGCACAGACAGCGCAGCCTCTTTTGTCTTGTCGCGCTTGAATGATTTAGAAGCATTTGCATTAATAAGAGCATGTTCATACAACGCTAGTCAACGGGTGACAGAAAATAAACAGATACTGCGTTAATTGTGTTAAATATTTATTACGCTTTAAACTGTTTTTTTTTTTTGCGGTGGGCAAGTGATGAACACCGACTATCGTTGCAAGCCTAGTGCAAATGCATTTGCTATTTAAACAATATGGCGCAGGATGTGAAAATGCTAACTGCTTCGGGTTGAAACTAGCAAATAAAACACTTGCGTTGCGCCTGGCGCTGCATTGCGCCGAATGTATGATAGGGACCCAGGAGTGCCATGTCTGGATGTTTACAATATAGGTATGTGTGTGCATTTGTAATGAATGTATGCTGAAGTGTTTCAAGGGCAACAAAGTTTCAAATACAAATGCTCAAACAAATATAATCCAAATAACAGGAAAAATAAGGAGAGAAAGCTGAGCCAGAGGCCGATATGAGCAGAATAAAAGCAAGAGAGATAGTGTGTGTACTACTCGAGACGATGGAAAGAAGTTAAATGAGAGAAAAAAGCAGCAAGAGCTAGGTTTAGCAATTTCTGAATCCTGTTCCATTAAGAATTAATAGCTCGGTGCAGTTTCAACTCAGGGCAGCATTCTGTTGTTCTTAGCATTTGCACTCTGTTTTCATCGGTGGGCTTGCTGACGTCAGCTCACCCTTCCAAAACACACTGAATTATTCAGTTGCTTGTGGCCTATCGCTCCATCATCAGCAAGTACAGCAACATATGTGTCCTGCGAGACATGCATAAGCATCACTATCGACACGCAAAGTGGGACTTGTGTCCGAATATTACACGTCTTTACTCCAGCATCACTAAAATGTTTGCACGCCATCTCTGTAAATGACTGACAATACAAGAGGAGTCATGTTCTTTTATTTTCAGAAAAGTAAATACTCTGAAAACATTGAATTCATTAATCATTCTTTTAGTGTGGGAAGCCTGTCAGAAACTGCTAGGAGTTACTTTTGTCTTCAGCTGAGACAGATAAGCTGGGTGAGCCATTTTTACCCACAATACTTGACAAAAGAAATGTACCATCAAACCAAATGAAACAGATTAATGAAATGAAATTTTCACACAGTAGAACAAGCAGCGTTGAAGAAAGTTGGGGGGGGGGTTCAAAAAGAAAGGCGCTTTGACTCTAATAAGGTTGCGGTTGAATCGGCGGCTGTGCTGCTGATAAAGGGAATTCTGACAGTGTCAGACACGTCCTCAGTCTCCAGTTTATCAGGAGTAGGAGGACCGCGATTACGCTTCCTCCTAAAACTCACTGATAGGATTAACAGAATTAACCCAAATTTCCTGTGACACTGCTTAGCACTACTGCAGCTAGTGAGATGACTGTTCATCTTTCTCAAATACACTGACCTTGCACACTTTGGAAAGTTTGGTGTTTCTGAACCATGGATGTTTCAGCAGATCTGCTTGGTATCTTGACATCATGACTGAACGTCTTTTTCATTTTTTTTTTCTTGTTCCCCAGAGTGGCACCAATCTGGGTATCATCCGGGTATTGTTGGCCTACTGTGAAATGAAGACTGAGTATTCGAACATTATACTAATTTGATGAACAACTTTTTACCTAACTGAATAGAAGAGAAGGATGCATATTCGGATACAAGGAATGTGTTATATGCAAGCTTTTCATAATGTTGTTTTATTATTTATTTATTTATTGTTAATTAAATTTTAATTCTACTGGAATCTTTTAAATTGACTGTCATATTTATTTTATTTATTTATCCTTTTCCTGTCACTGTCTTTATTTTTGTGTATTGATCCATATTCAGACACGGGGACTATGTAGCACTATTTGATGAATGTGTTGGGCTGGCCTCTGTGGATCTGATATGATTTGCTCTCAAGCATTGCTTTATCCCCACACCTTGCCCTCTGGGACAGAGAGAAAGATACAAAGCAGAGATGGATCCTCAGCAAATACAGGCTTAGTGATCACAGTTTAGCCACAGAAGACTGACAGACAAACATGGCATCCAGAAGAAAAATGACTGTGCTTATTGTGACACTGGTGATGTCAAGACATAGGCAGACTTTACCTTTCAGTACTATAATTTGAAAAATAAACTCATTCCACATTCAGCCAAATAAACATTTTTTTTAATTAATTTTATTTTATGTTTAGTTTGATTATTTTTTTAATGATTCTTATTTTAATTACACCAGGGACGTCGTTAGGCCTATTTTAGGGGGCCTGAAGCTACACCAAAATGTTCCTTAGGCCCCCCCCCGGTCTTCCAAACCTAGTGACGTCCCTGATTAACACCCTCATTTTTCATTATTTTTTTTTTCTGTGACTGTTATTATTGTGTATATTGATACATGGCAATATTGCAAGTAAACCACCATAATGCCAATAAACTACTTTGAAATGTAAAATTAAGCAAGAATATGAAACTCCTCTTTTTGATTTATTTCCAGATGGGCAAATGGGAGAACCAGAGTTTGACCTTGAAATATCCGGTGTGGCCTCGCTTCAACTCGTTTGGCGATGCAGAGACAGACGACAATCACCTGACCATTGTAACACTAGAGGAGAAGCCCTTTGTCATCGTGGAGAATGTGGAGCGC
Organism: Meda fulgida; assembly: GCA_030578275.1. Lineage (NCBI taxonomy): Eukaryota > Metazoa > Chordata > Actinopteri > Cypriniformes > Leuciscidae > Meda > Meda fulgida. The sequence continues at coordinate 19,706,760 of CM060618.1, forward strand.
CTCACTGGCACCTGCATGAGAAACTCTGTGCCCTGTCGTAAACACATCAAAGAGTGAGGCTTGTTTTTCTTAACCTCCCCTCATGCTCACCTTTCCCATCACTCACGTCACCTCAAAAAATCACTCAAACTGTTGGATGTTTGATGTTTTGGCCTTAGAAAGGTGCAAAGAGGGATGTAAGTGTGTTTGATATATGTTGAGTGTTGTTGACTGCATGACTACATATATCAGTCAAGTCACCTTTATTTCTATATTGCTTTTTACAATACAGATAGTTTCAAAGCAGCTTTACAGTGATAATAGGAAAATAATGCAACAAAGTTTGTTTCGTCTGTACAACAGGTCTAGAAGAAAATAGTGTCATAGTCCAGCTTAAGTAAGTTCAGTGATGGTTCATTTTTGTTGTAAAAAAGTTATTCATTTAGTTAATTTATATTTATATATAGTTATATATAAAACAGTGATGTCATTGTCCAGCTCAGTTCAGTTCTCATACAATGGTGTCAATGCAGGCAGATCACTAATATTGTTGAATATTAAGTGTCTCCAACTAAGCAAGCCAAAAGCCAAAGGTGACAGTGGCAAGGAACCAAAACTCCATCAGGTGACAGAATGGAGAAAAAAACAAGGCTCAGTCAGTGGGCCAGTTCTCCTCTGGCCAATGAACCAACAGTGTACAGTATGATTATGATTCAGGCAGCATTACAGGTCAGAAGTCGGAACATTGGATCGTAACATTCAGATCCATCTGGTTGAAGATCGGAGTCATCACGCCGGTATGGAGACGGGTTTGTTGAGGATCAGTGCCGATGGCTGTCGTGTCGATGAGGCATTCACAGGGGAGATTAGTTGACACAATCTCTGCTGACACTTCAGGGATGCGTTGTGGTCATGTCTAGGTACAGGTCCACCATCTGATCTGGATACAGAGAGTAATACAGAGAGACTAATATTAGCATATATGCCATTTTTTCTTATGATGTAACGAGTACATCGGGTGTAAGTGTGGTAGAGTGTTACTGTCCACATATGATTGGAAGAAATATTTGATTTTACAGGTGTAAACTGAGTCTTAGAGGCTTATTGTCAGATAGACATGAAGGTGTTTAAAAAAAATGCTACTGCTTAAAAGTTTGGGGTCGGTAAGATTTGTCAAACAATTTGAAAGTCTCTTGTGTTCATTTATGTTTTTATGTGCATTTAATTACATAAACAATTATTATTATTATTATTTGTGATTGTATTGTGCTACTAATTATTTTTGGTGGAAACCGATGAATCTTCTCTGATGAATATAAAGTTCAAAATAACTTTTATTTAAAAAAATATCTTTTGTAACATTACAGATGTATTTACTGTCACTTTTGATAAAATTAATGCATCCTTGATGAATAAAAGTATTAATTTAATTTAAAACTTTTGAAATGCAGTGTACACTTTTGAGCATACAAGTATTTAAAAGGTCACAGTCATAAAAGTTGTTGTGATCTGTGAGCCATGATTAATGCAGACTGTGAGAACTGCCCATGTCCCTTAAATAAATGCACTGGGGCTTTTATTGGATTTCATAAACTGCTAAATAGGGCGAAAAATATATGATCTCATAGGATCACTATAGCCTGCTCTGTATGCATGAAGATTAGTCTCATCAAAGAACTGAGCACACACACAAACACTCGAGAGAATACATGGATTCCACACATGTCCACTTGCAAACAGGCCAACGCTCTCTGTTGTTTTCCTCCAACGGCACAATTCCCACTCAAGCATCCATTGTGCCCGTTTGGAGGAAGAGGAGGAGGCAGGAATTACTGAGGCATGCAAAGACACTGGCAGGATAGACCTGCCTCTCTCTCTCTCTCTCTCTCTCTCTCTCTCTCTCTCTGTGTGTGTCTATCCCTCAGCCTTACTTTATTGGTTCCTCATCTGTTTGCTTTTATCAGCAAAATTACTCCGCCAACTTAACTACTTAGCCATAATCACAGTAAACAGAACTAGAAGTTGTTAACTTTAGTGCATCAGAAAACCCAACGGGAACTTCTGCCCTGATTCAACCTAACGTAAACAAGATCAGAGAGTTGTTATTATCTTCTGTTTTATGATTATATTCTGTGTGGTTTGATAAACAACCTTTAAATTACATTCCCAAAGCTAAAAGTTTTATGGTAAAAGCTATAGAAAATTTCCCACTTGTTTGAAAGCTCATCTGTCAGTGATAAGCAGTTTTAATTTGCAATTTTGCATAAATATTGTCAAAGGATTAGTTCACCCAAATACTCAAGTCACAGTAAAGGCTTACATTGTTTCAAAAACATATTTTAAATAAATACCATTCATTTGAACGTTATTCAAAGAATCAAAAAAAATCAACAATATTATAAAGCTACACAATGTTTTCAACATTGATAATAAATTAGAATGATTTCTGAAGGGTCACGTGAAACTGAAGACTAAAGTAATGATGCTGAATATTCAGCTTTCCCATCACAGGAATTACATTTTAAAAATATAACAATAGAAAACGTTATTTTAAATTGTACTAATATTTCACTATATTACCTTTTTTACTGTATTTTTTTTTATTAAATAAATGCAGCCTTGGTGAGAATAAGAGACTTCTTCCAAAAACAAATTGTACCGACTTCAAACTTGTCATTATTTACTCAGCCTCATGTCTTCTCCAAACCTCCATGACTGTAAGGAAGTCCACTGAAAGAGAGTTGCAGTAAGAACCCATCTGAAGTTTAGCGAACATGAAAAAAAATAAAAGACCTGACTTGAAACATGAAACAAACATGACACAAAACAATGTGACATATCCACCCCCTTAAAAAAGGGCGGCATTCGACATCCTAACGAACCACCCAACAAAACAAACACAAAACAACAAATAGTTCGGAATGGTGGAGGAGTGGAGGCCAGGCCCGTGAAGAGCAAAAGCTTCTGGATTGTGGTCTAGACTGTGCATCGGTGGCAGACTTGGACCATGGAGTAGAGGCGGCCCTGGGCCGTTGAGCAGAGGAGGGACTGGACTGTGGAGCAGAGGTGGCTGTGGAACAGTGGTGGGCTGTTAGGTAGAGGAGGGACTGGACCATGGAAACTTGAAACTTGAAACGAACATGAACTAACTCACCAACAGAGGTTACAGGGAACAAAGCTAGACAAAGGAACGTCTCGGTTACGTATGTAACCCTCGTTCCCTGAGTAGGGAACGGAGACGTTACGTCGGATGACGCCGAATGGGGTTTCGCTTAGAAAGCCTATCAGCTTCGAGTATTACAAAACGAGCCAATGGCAAAGAAATGCCATGGGTCTGCGGGATTTGCATGACGTAACTCCGCCCCACCTCGTGGGTATAAAAGGAGGACGCTGGCAACATGCAGTTATGTTTTCTCGCTGAGGAGCCAAGACTGAACTCGGGCGATCCCCGCGAAACAGCGCAGGAAGTGGCAGGAAGACGTAACGTCTCCGTTCCCTACTCAGGGAACGAGGGTTACATACGTAACCGAGACGTTCCCTTTCGTTGTCACTCCGAGTTACGTCGGATGACGACAAATGGGGTTACCAGTCAAATCACGCCACCTTCACAGCTGTCTTCCAGCGCCCTGCGAAAAATCTGAGCCCTCGAGATATTAGGACGAAGGACTCCTATTTAACACAGGAATACCAAGGTACACTGGGAAGCATATCCCAAGCTTTTAAGGGGAAATATGCAAATATCACCAACCCAGTGGGGGGGGGGGGGGGGGGGCATTTGAAAATACACATATGACCTGAAAGTAACATATGGAGAAACTCTGAGGTGTCCAGCCGCAGGTGGAATATTTCAACCTCAGGGGTGGCAAGGTGGCTTGCCGAGGGAAAGACACATGCTCAAAAGAGGCTTACAGTGGAAATACACGTGTGGGGGTAGCTCATGGGAGGGACCATCCACACGGAGGCACCTAGCCGACGCCCAGGCAATAGACACTGGCGCTAGCATCAGGGGTGCTGGAGGAACTCAGGGCTTTCGGAGAAGCTCACCTTAGCAGAATATCGCATGTATCCAGTCCGCAGAGTGGAATGGCGAGCAAGCGAAGACACCTGAGCGGGTCCGGAACTAGCTGTTTGAAGCGAGAACACGAGAGGACACTGGCTCCACTCGGAGATTGTAGAATCTGGCGAATGTGTTCGGTGTCGCCCAGCCTGCAGCTCTGCAGATGTCTGCCAGCGAGGCGCCATGCGCCAGCGCCCAGGAGGATGCCACACTCCGGGTGGAGTGGGCGGTCACACCAAGGGGGCACGGTCGGCCTTGCTGCTGGTAAGCCAAAGCAATGGTGTCCACGATCCAGTGAGACAACCTCTGCTTTGAGAGAGCCTTTCCCTTCAGCTTCCAACCATAACAGACAAAGAGCTGGTCTGAGGTCCTGAAACACTGCGTCCTGTCTACATAAGCGCGGAGAGCGCGTACTGGACAGAGCAGTGCCAAGGCTGGGTCTGCCTCCTCTGAGGGCAGCGCTTGCAGGTTCACCACCTGGTCCCGGAAGGGAGTGGTAGGAACCTTGGGCACATATCCAGGCCGGGGTCTCAGGATCACGTGAGAACCGGCCGGCCCGAACTCCAGGCACGCTTCGTCAACGGAGAATGCGTGCAGGTCCCCGACCCTCTTGAGAGAGGCCAATGCAATCAGGAGCGCTGTCTTCATTGACAGGAACTTAAGCTCCACTGATTGCAAAGGCTCAAAGGGAGCACTCCGCAGGGCACTTAAGACCACTGAGAGGTCCCAAGAGGGAACGAGAGGAGAGCGAGGAGGATTCAGTCTCCTCGCCCCTCTCAGGAACCTGACGATCAGGTCGTGCTTCCCTATGGACTTACCTTCCACTAAGTCGTGGTGAGCGGCAATAGCGGCAACATAAACTTTGAGGGTGGAGGGAGACAGCCTTCGCTCCAACCCATCTTGAAGGAAGGAAAGCACGAAACTGATCGAACAACTCCGGGGATCTTCTCGGCGAGAGGAGCACCAATTGACGAATAGGTTCCACTTCAACGCGTAGGCATGTCTCGTGGACGACGCTCTAGCGGAAGTGATGGTAGCCACCACCGGAGGTGGTAGGGTACTCAAACCTGTCTCGTCCCGTCGAGGAGCCACACGTGGAGGTTCCAGAGATCGGGACGAGGGTGCCATAGAGTGCCCCGTCCCTGAGAAAGGAGGTCCTTCCTCAGAGGAATTGGCCAAGGAGGTGCTGTCGCGAGGAGCACTAGTTCGGAGAACCAAGTCCGGGTGGGCCAGTACGGCGCAACCAGAAGGACTTGCTCCTCGTCCTCCCTGACCTTGCGCAGGAGCTGCGCAAGAAGGCTCACTGGGGGAAACGCATACTTGCGGCCCAGCGGCCAGCTGTGCGCCAGTGCATCCATGCCGAGCGTGCCCTCGGTCAGAGAATAAAATTGGGCGCAATGGGATGAGACGCGGGAGGCAAACAGATCTATCTGTGCGTCGCCAAACTGGTCCCAAATCAGCTGGACCGACTGGGGATGGAGTCGCCATTCTCCAGGGAGGGGCTGAAGCCGTGACAGCTCGTCGGCAGCACGGTTCAGGGCTCCGGGAATGTAAATAGCACGAAGGGACCTCAGATGCTTCTGACTCCATAGGAGGAGGTGGCGAGCGAGTTGCGACATACGGCGGGAGCGTAGACCCCCTTGATGGTTGATGTACGCTACTGTGGCGGTATTGTCTGATCGGACTAGTACGTGTTGACCCATGAGCAGCGCTCGGAAGCGGTGCAGAGCAAGGCGTACTGCCAGCAACTCGAGGCAATTCACATGCCATAGGCGCTGGGGTCCTGTCCAGGAGCCCGCGGCAGCATGACCATTGCACATGGCGCCCCAGCCCGTGGTGGAAGCATCTGTTGAGACAACAACATGCCTCGACGCTCGTTCCAGGGGGACACCAGCCCTGAGAAAACTGAGATTCAACCACGGGGTGAAGGTCTGACGGCAGCTCGAAGTCACTGGAACTCGGAGCTTGCCTTGTTGCCATGCCCACCTCGGGACTCGGTCGCGAAGCCAAAGCTGAAGCGGTCTCATATGAAGCAATCCGAGCGGCGTGACCGCGGCTGCAGATGCCATATGCCCCAGGAGCCTCTGAAAATGTTTCAGTGGAACCGCTTTCTTGCCCTGTATTTGTCTCAGACAAGTCAGCAGTGACTGCGCGCGCTCGCTCGTAAGCTGCGCGGACATGGCGACCGAGTCGATGTCCATACCGAGAAAAGAGATCCTCTGCACGGGGCAAAGTTTGCTCTTCTCCCAGTTGACCCGAAGGCCCAGACGGGCTAAGTGCCGGAGCACAAGATCCCTGTGTTCGCAAACCTGGTCTCGAGAGTGAGCTATAATCAGCCAGTCGTCGAGATAGTTCAGGATGCGAACCCCGTGAACCCGAAGGGGAACAAGGGCTGCCTCGACGACCTTCGTGAAGACGCGAGGGGACAGGGCTAGCCCGAACGGGAGAACCGCGTACTGATATGCCTGTCCCTCGAAAGCAAACCGGAGGAACGGTCTGTGACGAGGGAGAATGGAGACATGAAAGTAGGCGTCCTTCAGGTCGATCGCTGCAAACCAATCCTGGGGCCGCACACACTCGAAAATGCGTTTGGCGGTGAGCATTTTGAACGGCATCCTGTAAAGGGAGCGATTCAATACTCGCAGGTCCAGGATTGGCCGTAACCCACCGGTTTTCTTGGGGACAATGAAGTAAGGGCTGTAGAAGCCGGACCTCATCTCGGCTGGAGGGACAGTCTCGATTGCACCCTTCGCCAGCAGAGTGGCAATCTCTGCTCACATGATCGGGGCGTTGCCACCGACCAACGGACTCCCCTGTATCGGGGAGGAGACCGTGCGAACTGAATCGCATAGCCGAACCGGACGGTGCGGGCGACCCAGCGGGACAGTTGGGGAAGCTCTAGCCAGGCTTCTAGGAACTGTACCAGCGGGGTCATGCGGACCACCGGCATCCCCCCGGAGGGGCAGCGAAGCGGAGTAACTGGCCCGGACGTGGACGGCATAGCGATCCGGTGTGGGGGCGCAGTTAAGCTCCGCGCCCTGACAGAGGAGGCCAGGGAAGGACCAGCGTTCCACGGGGGCCTGCTCTGCCAGGGGTCTGGCGACAGAGTGGGACAGGGACGAAACGGCCCGTGGGCGGCACGCCGTGTCAACCGACTCTGGGACAGAGGGGGACGAGGAGAGCACGGCTGGTGGGCGGCGCTCTGGGTCGTCCGAGAACTCTGTGTGCTCAGGGGTGAGAGGTTTGTTTCTGTCTTTAACCACATTAGGGTGCTGCCCACCCGTGGGTGAGCAGCGGGGAGTGGAGAACAAAAGATTCTCCCCCGGCCCTCCACCGGGGGAAGGAGTGGCCCTGCTACCATCTCCTGCGAAACAAACGTCATCCCTGAGCAGCCCGTCTCAGGAGCGCCGCTTGGCCCGGCGCTTGGCGGGGGGCGGGGCTGGAGAGGGCTGGGGCGCCTTCCTGCGGCTTCCTCCGCGCGTCGGCCTGGGTGAAGGCTGCTGCTTTGGCCTAGCGGGAGGGGCGGGAGCTTTAGGAGGGCGCCCTCGGCGGGAAACAGGCTGAGGCGTCTGCCCGACAGACGACGAGGCAGCAGCGGGTCGGCGGGGCAGAATATGTTTGATGGCCTCAGTCTGTTTCTGTGCAGTTGAGAACTGTTGGGCAAAGTCCTCAACTGCGCCGCCGAAGAGGCCGGCCTGGGACAGGGGCGCATCGAGCAGACGAGTCCGCTCGGAACCCCGCATGTCAGCCAGGTTCAGCCACAGGTGTCTCTCCTGGACCACCGCGGTGGACATCACCAAACCCAGGGAACGCGCGGCTACCTTCGTCGCCCGGAGAGCGAGGTCGGTTGCGGCACGCAGCTCATTGAAGAGCCCTGGGTCTGTCCTGCCCTCGTGCATGTTTCTGAGCATCTGGGCCTGGTAGACCTGCAGAGTGGCCATAGCATGCAGAGAGGTAGCCGCCTGTCCCGCCGCTCTGCAAGACTTCGCCGCCATAGACGACGAAAATCTACAGGCCTTGGATGGATGCTTAGGCTCGCCCCGAGAAGAAGCACTCTGAGGACACAGTTGCATCGCAACAGAGCGTTCAACCGGGGGAAGCCCAGTGTACCCACGGGCGGCCGCCTCATCGAGGGGAGGAAAGGCGGATGGGATCAGCGAGCGGTCCCGGGAAGACAGGGGGGTCTTCCAGGACTTCGAGATCTCATCATGCACATCCGGGAAGAATGGTATTGGGGTTTGCCGTGGACCACGGGGGTCGGCAGCCTTACCCAAAAACCAATCGTCCAGCCGCGAGCGCTCAGGACAGGGTGGAGGCCTCCACTCTAAACCAACGCTCGCGGCCTCCCGGGAAAGCATGGCCGTCATCTCCGGATCCGATTCAGGCACAGCCGTATGCACACCGGAAGGTGGCAGCTGCGCTGAATCTTCACTTCCGGAAGAATCAAGCCCACCTTGTGATGCTGCTACAGACATGGCATCTTCCTCTGTAGCTTCAACCGAAACCCGCGGGGCACCCGAAGGTAGACCCGCGGGAATCGGAGGCTCACTAGCGGGCACCGTCACTGAAGAGGGGGGCTGGGGTCGCGGACACATAGTCGGCGCCTGGTTCCAGACCGTTACCCTCAGGTCACCCTGGCCACCAGCCGAAGTAGCACTCCTCGGGGGAGCATTAGATCGGGGTGTGGATGAGGGGACTCTCACTCTTGCGAGTTCACTGAGTCTCGACCTTAGTGACGCGATGGTCATGTTCCCACAGAGAGAACATGACTCATCCACGAGCGCTGCTCTAGCGTGATCCATGCCCAAACACACTAGGCAGCGCTCGTGCCCATCAGAGTCAGACACATATCTGCCGCAACCAGAAGTGCACGGGCGAGGCATCTTTAAAAAGACGTGCCGCGTGCAAGCTCTTTTTGTGAGAGAGAAACACTCTGATGTCGAGGCGGCCGGGGAGACACGCACTCTCTGGCAAAATCACTGCACAGATCAGCAGGAAGCGCGCGCTCGCTGGAATCGCCCACAAACACCAACACCAGAGGAACTCGTTTGTAAAAGCTGACAATTCTCAGAGAGGGCTTGTGGAGTGAAGAGATGCTCTTGGCTCCGAAGCGAAAACATAACTGCATGTTGCCAGCGTCCTCCTTTTATACCCACGAGGTGGGGCGGAGTTGCGTCATGCAAATTCCGCAGACCCATGGCATTTCTTTGCCATTGGCTCGTTTTGTAATACTCGAAGCTGATAGGCTTTCTAAGCGAAACCCCATTCGTCGTCATCCGACGTAACTTGGAGTGACAACGAAAGGGAACAATGAAACATGAGGGCTATATATACACAAAGACTATTGAGCAATAAGAAACACCTTTTAAAAAAGACAATAAACCAATCACAAAACAGAACAAAAAAAAACAAAAAAAAACATGACATGAAACAACCAATCAGAACATGACACATTCACAAGGGGGGCACATAGCAGGATAACATGAGGAGCAAGGGAAGCACATGACTGTGACTAAACTTCAAAATAAACTACATGAAACGTATAAACATGAAACAAAACCCAAAACAATGTGACAATGACAACTTGTAGTTCTTATAGTAGTTTTGCATTTTTTTAAACATTGAAAACTCCCAGCCCCCATTCATTGTAATTGCACAGAAAAGTATGACCTCAAAACATAAGTAGATCTTCAAAATTTCTTCTTTTTTTGTTTCATGAAATATTTTATCTTTATGAGTGAACTAATCCTTTAACCTCAAATTAATTACTATATTAATGTGAAGGTTTTTTTTTTTTTTTGGCCCAGTCTGACAGATAGACAGTCCAAAACTCATTTTTGTTAGAGATAAATCTGATGATGTGGTATCCTTAGCTGTCATTGTACCCTCTACTTCAGCTGCCACTGAAGTCTGTATGCAGAAACTGATGCAGTCCCAGCTTGACAAGCCACAGACACAGAGGAAACATCCTTCAGTGACCAGGACACACACACACACACACACACACACAAATGCAAACAATTCAAGATCATTCTGCGCCTTTGAGATATTTGTGCTTTCAAAGCAAATGTCAAGAATTCAGATATCTGAAACCTGTTGTCAATTCAGAGTATAACCTCCATCTTTTAGCTCCATCTTTTATCTGCCTAGATTTACACACTGTGTTGTCTTGGCAAGTGACCACATTAGCATGCCATATTTCTCTAAAAGAAGAAACAAACATGTCGGACAGTGTGTCTTCATAAGAATATAATTGGTGTAGTAAATGCAGCGAGGAAGTGCTCTGATAACATAAGGGATCCCTTCTTATTGCCGCTGGGGTAATCGAAATGTGAAGAAGACTGTAATAATATGGATTCTGCCATGTGAGAGTTTGAATAGAGCCTCTGCAGGAGCCGGGGGAATACATCGTGTGCGTCATAGCCAGCACAGAGGGGAAGAGATTGATTTTAAACTGGATTTTGCCTAGGCAGTCGAATGTATGTCTCTCTCATTGTGGAGACAGGAAAGTTTGTTAAATTCTGCAGTCAGAAGCCATGCGGCCACTTCCTGCTGCCAAAAACACTCCTCTGCTTTTATGCGATCAGTGCTAGGCTGGCTTTACAATAAGCTTTCCACCAAAACACAATAGCAGGGAACACACATTTTATTGCTCGGCTTTTCAGTTTTTGGTAGACTGCAATTTCTCTGTATTGTAGACTAATTTATTTTGTTCAGATATTGGTTGTAGAACAGCTAGGACAAACAGTGAGCACTGTAATTGATTAAAAATGTATTCTATTCTATTCTATGCCTTAGTATTTATTCCCCAGGCTTATGCAATGCACATGCACTTTTTCTGGCCATACATGGCTGGAAGCATTTATAAATGTTGCATTATTTTGAAGTATGATATTTATAGCTGTTGCAATCAGACTTCATCAGGGGGACAAATACAGGGCGATAAGTTCACACTGAGAAGAAAGAATTGGTGCACATGGGAGCAATCACATGTGAGACAAAGTATATTCATAAGTGTTGATCTGTTTAAAGAATGAGGCTGGGTTTAAAGAATGAGGTGGCTTTGCTAGTGTTGTCTGTATGAACTCCACAGTGGTGATGCTCCTCTCACTCAGATGGTGGCTTGATATGGTGGCTTTACTAATGCAGCTCTGTCCTGTCTACAACCCTGTCATTTTTTTAAACCAAAGTAAAAAAAATAAATAAAAAAAAATCTACAAGCTTAGCTGCTTTGTACAACTGCCTGATAATTGTATATAGTACTATATTTACTTTAGTCTCTCATAATTATGTCCAAAACATGCCTACCACAGAGAGGATGTTGTGCAGACTTGTGGTTAAGCATCTGAGCTGTTAACCAAAATATTGTAAGTTTAAACACAAGAAGAGACAGTCCATTAACCACTGCCATTGTGCCCTTGAGCAAAGCATTTAACCCCAGGCTGCTCCAGGAGGACTGTCCCTGTAATAAGTGTACTGTAAATTGTCTTGGACAAAAGCAAAAGTTTCACATATCCCTGACTCAAGTGTAAAGATCTCTGCGAATAGAAAATGCACAACTTTTCCTCACTACTTGTCAATATGGCAATGTTAAAAACATCTGCTCAAGTGACAGTGTTAAACACAGGTGTATCTGGGGGTGTTTGTATCTGGAGGAGTAGGAGTGCCACTTATAAATGTGAATTAAATGCATCAATTAAAAAATAAAAAATGTATTAATAAATAAAGAATAGAAACCACTTATTAATTAACAAATAAAAAGATATATTTAAAAAGATGTTTATTTGATTCTTGTTAAACAAAATTTTTGACTGTAACAAAGAATAAATTGAAGTCATTGCATTTTTTTTTATCCTTGTGCCATTTGGCATGATTGAAGTGATTTATTTATTTACATTTTTATTTATTAAAAGTTAATACAATTAAATTATAATTAAATAAATAAACAAACATTCATACTCCCTACCAGGTATACAATTAAATGTTTCTGGCTAACCATTTGGGATTGGATAACACCAGACAGATTTTAATACCAGGTTGTAAACAGGATATTTGTTTGGATGAGGTAATATTCTTCAACTGAGAAATGAATGAATAAAGGGGGGGAATGAGAATATGAACAAGACATAAGCTGGAGTAATGCAGGTCCTACTCCAGTCAACGTCTCCTGACTGTGTCTAAGAGCAGGACCTTCTTCCCCATGAAATAATAATCTTGACTACCTTTAAATAGAATTGTCTCCCTCCTTGCTCGGGAAAACCGGAACCCGAGTGCAATTAAGTCGGCACAGATTGGAGGTGGTCTTTACGAGGCATCAGAGATCTCCAGCCAACTGCGATTTTCACCAGAGGTTTGGCACTCCCTTGATGGCACCCAGAGTGGCTCTCATGGGAAAACACTTCATTCATTGTAATTAAGAAATATCTTCACTGCCGGCAGCAAAATGCTCCATCGTTCATGCTTCAGTAGACTATGCCTACTGTACTGTAATCCCAGCTAGAGCCTGATCGGCACAAGCAGACAGCTGTCCAAAATATGCTTTAGACACACTGCAGCTAAATACGATTGTGACTCCTCTTCTGAGTGCTTTCACAGAGATTGGTTATATATGCAGTGAAAATCATGTGAAGCTCACATATCTAATATACTGTTATGCCGGGGACACACTTAACGACTAGCTGAAACATTCTAAGACTGAACTGAACACACTTACAGACTGTTTCCAATGACTGGAGCAGATTTTGTATCCAAAATCAAATTACATTAATAATCGGCCTTAGTGTCCCCGGCTTAACTATACTAAATGAGGGCTGCAAAGATAACAACTATCATTTCGCTCCTAATTTCATGTTTTTGGTGAGCGAAGTAGTGTGTGATGTGGGTAGTCATGAAATCAGAGACTTGTAATTCGGATCAGTACTAAATTTCTTTCTGTTCACACTGACTTTTGATCTGAATTTACTCCAAAAACAGAGGGTTGTGACAAAATTAATTGGGTAACCCATAAATTATGTCCCAGAGAGAGCATGTTTATTTAAAACAAATGCACTTCTGTAAATTACAGTTTAGTAATAAGTGTTTGTAGTTGTTAACATTTCTTTCGTTAAAAATATCTGACTTAAAATGGATTAAACTCTTGTTATCTACACTGCCTTTCGAAAGATTGGGGTCGGTACAATGTTGTTTTTTTTATTTTTTATAAAGAAGTCTCTTTTGCTCACCAAGGCTGAATTTATTTGATACATTAAAAACAGTAATACTATTACACTTTAAAGTAACCATTTTCTATTATATTCTATTATAATGTAATTTATTCATGTGATGGCAAAGCTGAATCTTCAGCATCATTACTCCAGTCTTCATTGTCATATGATTCTTCTAAAATCATAATAATATGATGATTTGATTTAGATTTTTTGTTGTTGTTGTTGAAACCATGATACTTTTTTTCATGGTTCTTTGAATAGAAAGAAAATTAATAACAATGAAAAAAATGAAAATGTCGTTAGGTTTCACTTTTGATCAATTTAATGCATTCTTGTACAATAAATTTTTTCTTCTTCTTTTTTTTTAACTTACTTCAAAACACTGACCCCAAACTTTTGAATGGTACTGTCTTTTGAATGGTACTGTGTTTTTTTGCTCAGTCATTGCAATTTCAAGAGTTACTGCTGTTTTTTTAATGCACAAAACTTTGCATTTTTTACTGCTATGAATGTTCATTGCAACACATGCCATATATCTCCCCATACATGGATCAATCTAGAGAATGCATCTGTCAGCTAAGTGTGAAATGGACCTGACATCATGATTCAGATATTTTGCTTTAAGTTGAGTTTTGATTAATATGCTCTATTCATCAGCAACACCACCGAGGGAGGAGGAACATACATCAAAAAGTGCTGCAAAGGCTTCTGCATCGACATACTCAAGAAAATTGCTCGGAATGTGAAGTTCACCTATGACCTTTATCTAGTGACCAACGGGAAGCACGGGAAGAAGATCAACAATGTGTGGAACGGCATGGTGGGAGAGGTGAGAATATTTAAATAGCCAAATCTGCTTTTCCAGTTACAGAGCTAAACAAAGGTTAGATTGAATAAAGTTTTCTTCACAGAAGCGGAGTGAGCTTCTCTCTCTTTCTCTCCACTGGAAGTAATCACTCAAAGCCTGATAGCAATCAGATGTGAAATTGGGGAAAGGAGCTAGATATTTGTTCAATTTGGATCCAGCAGGAGTGAAATGCTGTTGAAACTCAAGTTTCATTTGGTTGCAAAAATTAATTGAAATATCCCAGGTGTTCTGTATTTATAAACTTAGCAGATTTTGTCTAAGCCTTTGTGTTGTCTTGTCTTCTGCCACAGGTGTTGACCAAAAAAGCAGTCATGGCCGTGGGCTCCCTGACAATCAATGAGGAGCGCTCAGAGGTCATCGATTTCTCCGTCCCCTTCGTGGAAACGGGGATTAGTGTGATGGTATCCCGTAGCAACGGAACTGTCTCTCCATCAGCGTTTTTAGGTAACTATCTGCAGGGCACAGCAGCCGTTTTCCTGATGATCGTGAGAGGCGCATTTATTTCCACTTGTCAACATATTGAGGTCTTCTCACCAATCAAAGCACAGATCCAACAGGCCAATAGAGTCTCCCATAAATCTGCTGAAGTGGACCGCTTTTAGATTCATAGCACCCTGAGTGCTTCTTTATGCTTAATGGGACTAGATCATCAAGCCATTATTTAATTAGCATAAGGCCAATAATTATAGGGTCTGAGAAACCTCCCCAATGGACACTTGCCAGTTTTCCATTTACTTCCCATGGTAAAGCTCTTTAATCTCTTCAGCTTGTCTATAGTCACATACCATGCAGAATGCCTACATGACAGTCGCTGATTGTCGTGTTTTTTCCCCTGATCTACCTGTCTCTTGCTCCTCCTTCTCCTCCCTCGCTGCAGAGCCCTTCAGTGCGTCTGTGTGGGTGATGATGTTTGTGATGCTGCTGCTGGTGACTGCAATGGCTGTCTTCATGTTTGAGTACATCAGCCCCCTGGGCTTCAACAGGAACCTTGCTCAGGGCAAAGGTACGTTACTAGCACCCTCAGCTACTCCCTCCCCCTGCGGTTCCCCTTGTAATGCAGTTGGTCTTTCAGTTCCAGGTACACTCGTAAACCCTTGGCCTCCTCTGATAGAGCTTATCTCATAATCTGTACCACAACCCCTCGGTTCTTTTGCAAAATATAAAGGATTAATTTATACTTAATTTCACTGTTTTCAGTGCTGAGTGGTTTCAGGCTCAGAGTTAGTTCAAGAAAGTTCAATTCATTTTCATTTGATTCAAGTGGATCAGATTTAATTCATGTAGTCTCATTTGGAGTGCTTTTGTCATGTGGCATTAAAAAGCATTTCTTCTCTCATTAGATGACTCATTTAAAGCTCAGATTTTTCAGTTTTCAAAAGGGAAACACATCAGAGAAATCTAAAGATGAATCAGTTGACTAGTTCTACACCCACCTTACAAATTAACCTTTTCCAGCTTCACTTCTGTGTATTTACCCCAATGTTCCAACTGTTAACTCTAGCATGCAGTCCTGCTTATATGAAAACAATGAACTATTCAAGAATATAATGATTAACAGCTGAGCAGTAGGGTGCTCTAAGTTGTCATTAATATTTGCAAGAACTCTAACGACCATGCAGAGGGGAAAATATATTATTTCCAAAATTAAAGTACTGACATATTTGTCACAAATGAAGGATGCTAATGAAAACTTGTCTTCCGCAGACCCCCACGGACCGTCTTTCACCATGGGGAAAGCAGTGTGGCTGTTGTGGGGCCTGGTATTTAACAACTCTGTGCCAGTGCAAAACCCCAAAGGCACCACCAGTAAATTCATAGTGTCTGTCTGGGCCTTCTTTGCTGTCATCTTCCTGGCCAGCTACACTGCTAACCTGGCTGCCTTCATGATCCAGGAGGAATTTGTGGACCAAGTGACAGGTCTAAGCGACAACAAGGTAAAACGATTTATATATCCATACCACCATTCAAAAGTTTGGAGTCAGTAATTTTTTTTTTTTTTAAAGAAATTAAAACTTAATTTATCAAAAGTTACAGTAAAGCTATTGCAAAAGATTTCTATTTCAAATAAATGCTGTTGTTTCTACTTTAAATTAATCTTGAAGAAAATGTATCATGGTTCCCACACAAAAAATATTAAGCAGCACAACTGTTTTGAACACTGATCATAATAAAAAAATGTCACAATAATTTAGACTAATTTCTGAAGGATCACGTGACATGAAGACTGGGGTAATGATGCTGAAAATTCAGATTTGACATTACAGGAATAAATTAAATTTTAAAATATAATAAAATAGAAAACAGTTATTTAGCATTGAGCATAAGAGACAATAACAAAAACCAAACCAAATATATATAAATATTTATTATATATTTCCCCCAAATAACCATTTCATATTATTCACATTCTTAATGCCTTTTAAATGTAAGGATATTCATTTGATAGGTCTTGTGGCAAGTGCTAGTGTCTCCCAAAGATCTAATGAAAGCTATGCCACTGATGGCAGCACAGTTAGTGGTTTCGATCCTGTAATAGTGCAACAAAGTACTTTGACCTTTGGTAAGACATTGCAGTCTCTGCTGGGTATTTACTGCAGTCTAGAGTGTTTACTTTGCAGACTTGAAGTTATGTTGACCGCTGGATGTTTTGTTCATAAGGCTTGTATCCAAGACTAACGAGTGTCTCGCCTTTACATGAAAACAAAGACTTCAGAACTGATTAATATTAGAGCAGAGAATGCACACGCATCTTTCATGATGCTGCTGTGAGTGTTGAATTACAATGAGGTTGAGCATTCTTTAAAATAATTTGTATGCTTGGAAGTTTTTAAAAGGACATTACATTGGAGAATTAGTATGTGGAAGGGAAAAAACGGAACAATAAGGATGACCAATTGCCCAGAGCCATTAATAGTATTTTAATATAATATAATATATAATATGTTCAGGTATTACAGCTAATTATAAGCATATTGAACTAGTTCAATTAATTTTCTGCCACATACAAATATATTGGATCATTTAAGAAGTTGGTTGAATTAAAAAAAAAACATTTATGTGTGTGGTGGTGGTGTTGGAGCTAGTGAAAAATTTGGCAGAACAAGTATAAATCTAAAATATACAGTATTATCTGAAAATAAAACAAAGCCCAAAGCTCTTTGACATAGATTGTGAACGCTCTTATGTAGTAGTGAGGTCGATTAAAGTAGAATCATTTGTCTTGTTCAGCTGTCATGGGACTTTTAGTTGGTGTTTTACTGCAAGCTCAGCATTTGTGAATGGTGTAGGAGAGTTTTGCAATGCAAAATTTCATCTACAGAACACAGAGCATATGCTTTTGTAAAACAGACAGTAGTGTATGTATGAGTCTGTATTTTTCCTGATTCCCAAATACAGATATTTTTTGTCCATTCAGAAAATGTGTTATTTAAGTGTTGCCATGGCTGCCAAGTGAAAATAAATAACCATACTGAGTCAAGTACAGGGAGAGCAGCAGGTGCAGACTGACTCGAGAAGAGCTCCTCAGCTACTTGTTCCAGACAAAAAGGGCATTTATTTGGGTTGTAATAGAGAATTAATGGTATAATAAGACCGGCAATGTCAGTTCTCTAAAAAGTAGGTCAAGAGGAGAAGTGAAGCCATCTATGGGCCTGCAGGAAGAAATGAAGAGTCACTCATGACACAGTTTGCTCATGAAGACACAATAAAGTGGCATAACTCTGGTCAAATGGTCAACAAACAAACAAACACCTCAAACACTACTGTATATAGGTTTTAAAAGTACTAGAGAATGAAAAGTCCTTTGTGAACTTTAAAAGATTTGGCTCGTAAAACCATTTTTTGTTCTTATTGGAAGCAGTATTTTTTGGAGTGTAAGTGATAAAACTCAATGTTTTGTAAACATAAAATAAAAGCATTTCCTGTTGTTTTTTTATCGATTCTTTATTTTTTTATTTTTTTTACTTGTAGTTTCAGAGCCCCTACTCCTACTCCCCTCCTTTCCGCTTTGGAACGGTCCCAAACGGCAGTACAGAGAGAAACATCAGAAAGAATTACCCCGACATGCACCAGTACATGGTGAAGTACCATCAGACCGGGGTGAATGATGCGCTAGTCAGCTTGAAGACCGGGTATGTATATTACACCCTCACTGTTTGTCTTGTCAGTCTGAGCAGAATGGTTGAAGAAGTGAGAGTCATTGTCTTACATGCTGACCATGCTTCCTTTAACTGGCAGGGCTGTTATTAATGGGATTAGTTTGCCCCAAAATTAAGATTTTGTCATTGACTTTTTTCTTCTTCAGTGGAACACAAAAGGTACATTTTCCTGGCCACTATCAAGGCTGTCGAGTTACAAAATGTCTTTAAAAGTCATACAATAGTTTTGTGTGAGTGAAGGAACTGTGAATGGTTCAGGTAAAGTGAGGGTTTGGTGAGCAAACGGAGTCTCGGTCAGAAGGCATCAGGTGATATGGAGTGATGAATGAGGCAGGGAGAAGGCAAGGGCTTTTTTCAACACCAGGAGTATCTTATTTGATCATTCAGGTTTAACTTTGGTTCAATGCATTGTCTGTGTGCTGCATAAGGGGATAACAAAGAAATAATACAATTAGTGACAGTAATCAATCAACACAATTATACAAATGAACGAAGGAGAGGTGAGGTTACTAATCACAACTGAACAAGCAAAAATTCAAACAAAAATCTTCCCACATAACTCATGGCACATGTCTGGCAAACAAAGGAATCAATCACCAGTGCACATGTTAACAGAGTGACAGGCATTAAAAAAAGACAATCAGATAGATAAATGGACTCGCGTTATTTCATACAGACGCACACAGCATGCATCGCAGTGCCAGTAGAGAGTGCAAAGAATGAGCCAAAGGGTTCACAATTTACAATTTATAGACAACAGGTGAGGAGGGCGTGGTCAGGAGGCATGTGTCAAAAGTATCATTGAAAGAGAAAAACAGAGTAGAAAGGGAATGGAAGGGCAGGAGTCTTTTCAGTGAGGAACACAGTTCCCTTTCGAGGGAACTCGAACTGCGTCGTCAGAAACGACTCTTTGGGGACGCTCCCTTAGCGTGCGCCTCTGAAGTATGAATGAAACTAATCCAATCCTGATTGGTGTTGCGTCATGACGTAACATGTGACGGCACATAAAAGCGACGCCGGCACACACACACACTTTAGCTTTCGTTCTTCAGAAAGCGCTCTCTGTGAAACTGTCTGTCTTATTTGGTGTTGTTTGTCTGTGACAAAGCTCTACATATGGACATTGAACAGTGAACATTACATTAATGTGTGTACCCCTGCCCTGTATATCTCACAGGCGGGGACACGCATCAGTTGTGTGTGTGTAGTTATAGGAGCGCAGCACACACAGGCAGCTCTCGAGCGGGCTGCCTGTGAACTCTGTGAAGCACTTCCTAATAGAGTGCTGCGCTCCCGCTCGGCTAAAGTATTTTCTGATGATGGCCAGGGTCGCGATCCCCGCGATTCGGCTCCTGCGTCCGTTGAGGTGGCCCGGTGGCTTGGATCGCGGGGATCGCAGAAGGATCTCACGGATGAGAAACGAGACTGCTAAGGCACTTTTTCGTTCATCATCTACTGATTCTAGCCTATAACACTCGTTCATGACGCAGAAGCCCGCGATGCGGTTTCTTCTGCCTGTGACGAGTGCCTGTTGCTCGAGCTATCTGTTTCTGAGGAAGTGGATTATGCTCAGCATCGGGAACGAGCAACATGGGTCACACTCGCCGGCTCATGTTGAATGTGGTGGGTGTGAGAGAGGCGGGTTATGGCAAAAAGCTGTAAATGGAGGAAGCTTTAGTGAGCTATCTTTCTCCTGATGTGGCATCTTCGCTTAAAGTCCTGGCGCTTCTCAACAATCATGCAGGGACACCATATATATGTTGTCCCGCCGTTTTGAACGTTTCGGGCTACATCGATTTCCAGTGAACGCACACCGTGGCGTTCACCCCAAGAGCTTACAACCGGGCACCGACTATGGTCACAAAATTTTTCTAGACTTTTTCCTGCCGGTTATCTGCTTCAGGAAGTTGAGAATAGTGCTCGAGAAACACCCGAGGCCAGTCTCAAGGAGCTGGTTCCCATAGTAGATTTTGTAGAATGGCAACACCTTCCAATTATCTATATGGGTCCTGAATATTTTTAAATATGGGTACAGACTGCAGTTCGGTTACCGACCTCCCAAGTTTGTTGGGGTCGTACCGACCGCAGTGGTTCCAGAACAGGCTCGAGTTATGGAACAAGAGGTACAGACTCTACTGGAGTTAAGGGGCCATAGAGAGTGTTCCCCTACCAGACAGGAAGTCCAGGTTTTACAGCCGGTACTTTTTAGTTCCAAAGGAGGATGGTGGACTGAGGCCAATTTTAGATCTAAGGCTAGATCCGAGGACTGGTTTGGCATGGTAGATCTAAACGTTGGGGCTGTCCACTCAGTTGCAAGGGAACCGATGTTGTTCTTGCAGTGGGGCCCGGAAACGATGTGTATTGCCCGCAGTCCATGACGCTTCGGGCCGCATAATTTTCCAGCAAACGCATTCTGCGTCGTTTTTCCTCGAAAAATAAAAAACGAGCATCAGTTATGGTAACGAAAACTGTATCGACTACAGCCTGCCGGTCTTCCGCTTCAGGCAGTCGAGAAGGGTGCTCGAAAACCGCCAGAGGCCAGTCTCGAGAGGCTGGTTCTCTTAGATCGGGTTCTTCCGTTCGGCCTAGCACTCTCTTCCCTCATGTTCATGTGTAGGTATATGGTTGCGACTCTGGCTCCACTGAGGCTTCAGGGCATCCGTATACTAAATTACTTCGACGACTGGCTCTTATTGGCCCAGTCTCGAGGAATGGCAGTTCAGCATTGAGATGTCGTCCTTGGCCAAAATTTGAATCGGTGGTTGAGACTCAACACTAAAAAAAATGTGTTGGACCGAGCTCAGAAGACTGCTCTTCTGGGCATGAAATGGATTTCGGTTACAATGCCCGCTCGTATCGAATCCATCCTGGCCATGGTGTCCGGGATAAAGCTAGGCCAGGCCATCACTGTAAAGCAGTTTCAAAGACTGCTGGGCCTCATGATAGTGGCATCCAACATTATACATTTGGGCCTTCTACACATGAGGCCCCCTTCAGTGGTGGCTGAGAGCAAAGGGTTTTTTTTCCCTCAAGGGGAATCTGTTCCGTATAATCAGAGTTACGCGCAGATGCCTTCGTTCTCTGGTAATTTGGAAGAAACCTTGGTTCCTATACCAAGGGCCAGTGCTGGGAGCGCCTCCCTCACTGGTTGGGGCGCGGTCATGGACGGCCGCTTTGCCAGGGGTCTGTGGCAGGACCATCATCATTCTTGGCACATAAACTGTCTAGAGATGATGGCTGTGTTCAGGGCTTTGAGGAGCTTCCTCCCAGACATCAAAGGTTACCAATTCTTAGTACGATCAGACAATACGTCAGTGGTAGCCTAGCTGAACTGACAAGGGGGACTCAGATCGCGCCCTCTGTGCAGACTGGGGCATCAGATTATTCTTTGGTCCCAGGGGAAAATACTGTCTATCAGAGCAATGTATATTCCAGGGGTTCAGAAATCAGGGAGCAGACATCCTGTCGAGGCAGGGGCTGAGGCCCGGGGAATGGAGACTTCATCCAGATGTGTTGAAGTTGATATGGGAGAGGTTTTGGACCAATGGAAGTGGATTTATTTGCGTCTTGAGAGACGTCCCACTGTCCACTTTGGTTCTGCCTCTCACATCCAGCCCCACTGGGGTTGGATGCCATGGTACAGGCCTGGCCGAGGCTTCGCCTGTACGCATTTCCCCCGATCGCTCTGCTCCTGGGAGTCCTGGACAGGGTCCGTCAAGAGGGCATCAGTCTACTTCTGGTTGCCCCAATGTGGCCGACCCGAGTATGGTTTTCACTCCTGATAGCTCCGCCATGGCAGATTCCTCTTAGGAGGGATCTGTTGTCTCAGGCAGAGGGCACTATATTCCATCCTCTTCCGGAGCTGTGGAAATTGTGGGTCTGGCCTCTGAGGGGGCTCAGTACCTAGATGCTGGTCTATCATCTGGGGTGGTCGAAACCATATTTATCTCTAGGGCTCCGTCTACTAGGAGATTATATGGCCTCAAGTGGAATGTTTTTCCACTTGGTGTAGAGAACTTGAGTTAGGCCCAGTTAACTGCCCAATGGCTTCAGTTCTGGAGTTTCTTCAAGATCATTTCTCTGCGAATCTCTCTCCATCCACACGTAGGGTGTACATGGTTGCCATTGCGGCGTTCCATGCACCACTATATGTTGGGCCTTTGGGGAGGCACCAACTGGTCATACTATTTCTCCATGGTATTTGGAGGGTGGGACCGACAGTCAGGTCCAGGGTTCCTTCCTGGGACCTGGCGGTGGTTCTCAAAGGGCTATCCCTGGCTCCCTTCGAATACCTCCAGTCGGCTTTGCATAGGACCTCACGTTCAAGATAGCCTTTCTCTTAGCTATTTCTCTAAAGAGACTGGGAGATCTCCAAGCCCTGGCATTATCGCCAGCTTGCTTGGGGTGTGCCCCCGGCGGAGTTAAGGCCATCCTGCGTCCGAGATCCAGCTATGTGCCTTAAGTGCAATTTAACATGGCTAGGTCCATGGTCCTGCAAGTATTTCATCCTCCACCTCATGTGTCGGCAGAAAAGGAGAGGTTCCTTGCTCTGCCAGTCAGAGTTCCGAGAATTTACCTTGAGAGGTCCTCTTCTTGGAGGAGGTCAGACCTACTGTAGTGTGTTTTGGGTCACCTATTAGGGGTTCCCGGCTATACAAACCATAAGTAGTCCTACAAGGTGCGCAATTTGCCTTCACCTTTGGCCACAAGAGCTCATTCTACTAGAGGCATGGCGTCCTCTAGGGCCCTCCTCTCGGGAGTGCCCCTCCAGGAGATCTGTGACGCAGCCGGTTGGGCTACCCCGCACACTTTTATCTGGTTTTTAGTCTGCACCTCCCTAGTATGCCTGGCGCACATGTGCTCTCGTCCTAGCTAGTGCTTGAGATCAGTTTCACTCTAGGGCAGGCCTTCTTCGGTGCGTGGCCTAGTGGGCATTCTTTCCCCAAAGAGTCATTTTTGACGACGTAGTTTGAGTTCCCTCGAAAGGGAACGTCTCGGGTTATGACTATAACCCTTGTTCCCTAAGAGGGGAACGAGACACTGCATCGTCCTGCCACGCCCCTCGAGGCCTGTGAGCATCTTGCTTCATCGCTAGGCTAATGTGTGTGTGTGCCGGCGTCACTTTTATGTGCTGTCACATCATGACGCAACACCAATCAGGATTGGATTAGTTTCATTCATACTTCAGAGGCGCACGCTAAGGGAGCGTCCCCAAAGAGTCGTTTCTGACGACGCAGTGTCTCGTTCCCTTCTCAGGGAACAAGGGTTATAGTCATAACCCAAGACGTTATTTTAGCATCACTTATATTTGGTATTTACAAATATTTTACATTAGCTTTTATTTTTATATATTCATTTCTATTAAGCAGTTTTTTTGTAATTTTAGTACTGCAACTTGAATTTGTTTCAGTTTTTTAACATTAATGTTTTCATATAATATTTAAATTTATTTTATTTCAGCTTTATTTCAGTTAACAAAAACAATTGTTCATATTAAATTATAAACTATTATATTTATGTCAATATTATAAACTCATATTAAAATTATAAACCTAAAAATGAACTCTTCTGTTTAAAGCTGCTGTCCGTAGCTTTTCCTTTTTTGTCGCCATCTTTCGGAATCTGCAATTGCAGTTATTCGCGGAATTATCAACACGTGGGTTGTGCCTCGGCATGGCACAACGCGGATGAATCCAATGTTTTGAGGAGAATGTGCTGTCAGTCACCACGCCGGTGTGGAAACTGGCATTCGTAATCACAGATTCTACTTTTTTGAAGTATGACCATCATAAGAATTTTCACTGGAAAATGTCTTCTGAACAAGTAAGTAACATCCACTTTTGTTCTGAGCAGCTAAGGGGAAAAAGTATTGCAGTAAACTGCGCTGATTAAATCTAACGATCGCTTATGTCACGTCAAACCGTGCAAATTATACTTCGTTCTCAAATTGTTAATGTTAACAGCATTGCGTGACTACATTTAATGTGTATTAGGGCTACCTGTACTCCATAACTGAATAAATTAAGCAAACAAGTGTGCTACTGTTACATAATCGAACCATTGAAATGTCTTACCTGTCCAGCAGAAAATTTTTTGAACCCCTCCAAAACACGGATTTCACGCCACCTTTCAAAAGCCCTTACAATCCTTGTTTTCGCATGGGCCCGGTTGCAGTCTCTTTTTTTCTCTTTTCTGTAGCCACTCCAAAGTCTTTTGCATTTTACAACGGGTGAATCTCCAGTTGTCACTGGTGATTGTCGTTTGAACCTTTCTGGATCTGCCATCAAATTGAAAACTTCAATTATATCAAATGCTTTGAGAAAAGACATGCTTGAATTTACCGCGGAAATCCACCAGTACCACTGAAATTAAAAACATTATTACAAGGTTACCGTTTTGAATTGAGCTATGGCAAGCAGATAGTTTTCAACACTGGCTAGTTATGTACTTGCTCAAATTATTTTGGATAATTTTTAACCCCAAAAATTTACGGACTGCAGCTTTAATGAAAATGATCAAACAAAATCAATGATGATCGCATGGCCCTAGTTCATTTCCTGACAATTTTACTGGTTACTAAGACAATTCAGTTTAATGTAATTCATGAATTACAAGCAATACTGCCTTCTGAATATTAGGGGTACAGTGAAAGAGAAGAGGAGTAGATCAGTTGCAAGGGATATTAAACAACTTTCATTATCTCTCTTAATGGCAGCAAAACTGTGCTGTTGTATAGGCTTATTTGTGGATGGGTACAGCAAATGCACAATAACAAATTGCCTTGCAGTATAGTAATAAATTGTCAATGATTTTCTTTGGTTGTACACTGCATCATTTCTTGCAACTCAGCATATCACTACACATACTGAAGATCCAGCCAGCACCGTTACAAAAGAATCATTGAGCAAATCTACTGGATGTCACGTGATCCCTGAGTTACATTTGACATTCTTGAAATGTCAGACAACCAGACTAATGAGTCTTAGACAAAGGCTTTTCCAACAGAGAGATCGAGTTTGACAAGCAGCCCACCATGGCTCCAAATGTCAGTTTCTAGGTGGGGTTGAAAGTCAGGTGCACAAAGTGTGAGTTTTCACGTTTTTGCTCTTTGAGACAAATTTCGTAGGAGATTTCTGTCATGAGCTGATCATATGGATTTGAATGAAGAAGCACAAACTTCCTTGTTTCGAACTAGGGTTTTATTTTTCTAGGGATTTAGCATGATAAGAAAACAAATATTTTTGTATGTTTCTTTTGTGCTTTGACTGTCACGTTCAGTTGAGTTTATAATAATGAATTATAATACAATCTGTTCCCAGTGTTATTATTGTTAATCAAAAAATTAAAAAAAAAATCATTAATTGAAATAAAGTAAAATAGCTTATTACATCGTCAAAGACTGAAAAATGGTCTCACTTGAGAGACCCAATCACCTTTGAAAACAGCCAATGGAATTGGCGAGTGGAATGTGCATGCCAAGCCACTCCCCCGTACATACGGGTATATGGCACGCATCCACTCATTCAGGTTTATGCTGAGGAGCCGAGACAGGGATCCCGGCCATTCAGAAGGGTGGTTCAGGGTTGTGACATAATGTCTCTGTTCCCTCCATCAGGAAGATGTTCCATATATGTTAGTCACATTCGACGTTATGTCAAAGACTGACAAATGGGGCCCCTATGGAAAGCGCCACTAAACTGTGCTATGAGTGTTGGAGACACAGATGCTGACAAGCTGTTCTCATACAACTTCTATTATACAGTCATAACCTAACCAGTGCCCCACGTAAGCCCAAAGAATAATAGGCCTCTATGCCAACGGACTGGAAGGGACAAGGCTTACCATGGAGACGAACGTAGCTGTTGTTCCTTTCACAGATGTTGACTAGGTGTTCTCATACAACTTCTATTATACGGTCATAACCTAGCCAGTGCCCCACGTAAGCCCAAAGAATAATATGCCTCTATGCCAACGGACTGGAAGGGACAAGACTTACCATAGAGACGAACGTAGCTGTTGTTCCTTTAGTATGTTTACTCTATTGGAAGAGTGCGTCGGTTCTCTATTCCTATTTTTTTTTCAGCCATGACCGGTTTTGTTAACGCTGGGGAAGCGTACCTAGTCCAATGTAGATGGACACTACGGAGGCCACATCCTACCTCTAGGGAGAAGCATGTGGAAATACATGGATGGACTGACCCGTGGGGCAGTGCTACATATGGAAAGATCTCTGCGATAGGTCCTTCCTAGACAGGAATGGAACTACTACATAAGGCTGACAGCCCAGACGCCTTGGCCGTGTCAGGCTGCCGAAGGAAACTCAATCCAGGGTTTGCCGAGTTGGGAACTCACCTAAAGAGTAAAGAATGCGCTCATATTGCACCTTAGAGGAGAATGGCGCTTTCGAGCCAGCCTTCTTGCACATTACCTGTTTGTACCCAACACATGGGAAGAACCCGGCTCCACCCGGAGATTTTAGAATCTCGCAAAGGTATTAGGTGTCGCCCAGCCCACAGCTCTGCAAATGCCTGCCAAAACGCCTTGCGCCAACACACAGGAGGAGGCAGCACTCTGAGTGGAGTGAGCACCGACTCCTTACTCCCTCTTGATGGAAGGGAGCGTGGTCAGGAGCGCTATCTTTACAGACAGGATTTTAAGCTCGACTGACACCAGCAGCTCAAAGGGAGCTCTCTGCAGACCAGAAAGGATCACATAGAGTTCCCAGGAGGGGATGAGGCACGGCCTGGGAAGATTTAGCCTCTCAGGAACCTGATAATCATGTTTACTTTCCCAGTGACCTACCATCAACTGCAATGTGATGTGCCGCGAGAGCTAATCGGGTATTTCCCGAGGTAGAGGGTTTGGTTGCGGCCTGAGGGATGTCTCCGGTGGTGCCGGAACAGGTGTAGAAGCCGCAGGGGGACGCCCTCGGTGACGAGCAGACTGGGAACCAGCATGTAGCAACCTTATGCCGGTGGTATCATGCCGGGGCAGGATGTGCTTAATGGCCTCAGTCTGCTTTTGGACAAAGTCCTCGACAGTCCTGCCCAGTTCCTGCATCAACCCTGGCTCAGAACTACCCTTGTGCAGTTCTTTGAGTGGTTTGGCCTGATGGGCTTGCAGGATGGCCAGCGCATTCAGGGCGAAGGCGGCCTGTCCAGCGGCACTGTAAGCCTTTGCAGCCAGGGCTGCTGTCGTCTTACAGGCCTTGGATGGGAGACGCGGATGGTTCTACCAGGTGGCGGCACTTTGTGGGCACAAGTGCACCGCAATTGCACACTACACCTGGGGAATCTTCATGTAACCCTTGTCGGCTCCATTAACAAGCGTAGTGAGAGAGGAGGAGGCTGTGAAGCGGCTTCGGGCAGTAAAAGGTGCCTTCCACGACTTCTGTACCTCTTCATGCACTTCTGGGGCAGAAAGCGGCTGTGAATTGCGCGCCGCACCAAGGAAACAATAGTCCAACCGTGAGCGCTCAGGACAAGGTGGAGGGTTCCACTCGAGTCTAATGTACGCGGTGGCCCGGGCAAGCATGGCTATCAACTCTGAATCTGAAACAGCGTGAGCAACCTGTGAGAGCATGAACCATGCAGTGAGAGCATGAACCATCTCAGCATGCTTGTGGCCCAGACATGTGAGACAGCAATCGTGAATGTCATATGAGGACAGGAAACGACTGCATCCAGAAACAAACGGAAAGCTCTTTTAAGGAAATCTGCTCTTTTGCACTGAAGTGCCCAGGGGAGAATAGCTGTACTTAACTGTGCAAATTCTCTTTTTTGAATAGTGAAACACCCTTTCACCGGCGATAGAGACCTGCACGAATGCAAGCTCTTTTAGATCAGGAAAATGCTCTTT
This sequence comes from Meda fulgida, assembly GCA_030578275.1. Taxonomy (NCBI): domain Eukaryota; kingdom Metazoa; phylum Chordata; class Actinopteri; order Cypriniformes; family Leuciscidae; genus Meda; species Meda fulgida. Next base: position 19,734,885 of record CM060618.1, read on the forward strand.
GTGAGGCAGTTGGAAGAGAGTGATCACTGTGCGCAACCACTCGGCTCCGAAACAAAAATCTGAAAGAGTGGATACGCGCCGCAATCTTATATACCCTTATGTACGGGGTAGTGGCTTGGTATGCAAATTCCACTCGCCAATTCCATTGGCCATTTTTTCTACAACTCAGAGGTGATTGGGGCTCCCATGTGAGAACGCATTTGTCAGTTTTTGACATAATGTTGAACATGACTGACAGATAGGGAACTTCTATTCTTCATCTCCCTTTCTCTATTTGTGTGTGCTGTTTTAACTTTTTAATGCCAAAAGACCCCCATATATGGTGACAACATTCCTAAAAAGGCAGTTAAGTATTCTGTGAGAAAAAAATTCCAATATTAAAAAGATAGCATGTTGTTTCCAAAACAAAATAATTGGCTTTTTTTTGTCTTTGTACTACAGCCAGAAGAAGAAAAAAAAAAAGAAAAAAGATCTGGACTAAAATATGTATATATTTACAGTTAATATATAATAAGTTAATACATATCTTTTTCTACCCAATGTGAGACTGTTATATTTTCAATTCAAATTTACTGCACATTTCACATCAAATATTATTCCAAAAGAGCATTACAGAGAATTGTTCCTCACAAGCCCCAGTGAACAAGCAACAATGGCAAGGCAGAAGCTTATATAAACAAACAATTCTGGAAAGTATGCAGCCTTGTTTTTATTTATTACAGTTAAAATGGACTTTGTATTTTTTTCTCTCAATATTTCGTCTCCTTACAGACAGCAGTTTAACAACCCCTGCCATAAAATAAAATTAATTGATTAAGCCAAAGTCAATCAAATAGCCTTTATTGCTCTGTTTCTCTCCATTGCTTGTGATGTGATTGCACCCAGTGCTGTCTCTCACCTTAAACTCGTGACTCTGTCTACATCATAACAAGTTAAAATGTGTTATGATTCATGACAGTGGTGTTAAGGCATGAGAATGACTCAGAACATTTAACCTCTCTATTTGCCATCTGAATAGTGTCTGTGCTCTTTCCTTTCACCAGCAAACTTGATGCCTTCATATATGATGCAGCTGTGCTGAACTACATGGCCGGTAGGGATGAGGGCTGTAAACTAGTGACCATTGGCAGTGGCTACATCTTTGCTACCACTGGCTATGGCATTGCCCTGCAGAAAGGGTCGCTTTGGAAGCGCCCGGTGGATCTGGCCATTCTCGCTATTATTGGAGATGGTAAGTGCACGCATGCCTGGCAGCAGTCCAGAATACTATGCTTGTTAAAATGGGCAGCTTGAAAGCCCTATAAACCCACTGAGTTCACTGTTGTACAAGTACTATTGACCTTTCCATGGAATCCCAAACATAGAACTGTATGTAAATTCTTATTAAATATGTATATTCAAAGACATACAGGTAGTGAATAACTCCTTTTTAGGTTATGGCCTTGGAGGTCCACACATGCACAATGAGCGGCCATAATCATTTGTAAAATAATTAAATAATATTTTAATTATAAAAAATTATTATAATTCAGTGGATATTAAAAAAATGACATTTAATAATTTAAACTTATTTATTAAATAATGAATTCTGTTCATTCTAAATTAATTTGTGGATTCAGTGTGTAACTATATTTATGAAGTTTCTGTTTTAGTAGCAAAAAATCAAGCATAGCGTTAGTTCTGGCAGATCACGTTAGTCAAGCTCCATCAGCTGACTCTCAGCTGATCCACGTCTACCTATAGGAATACGACGCCTATCACCATCAACATATATAAAAGCTCCTTCAGTATTATCAGCAGATATTGCGTTTTTCAGGAACTAATTACCCTCTTCCATCCCCAGCTCCTCCTCTCGTCAGTCAGGATTTGACATTTTGATTCCCCTAGAATCAGAATAAATTCTCGAATTATTTTGTACTTTAAATCTTGAATAATGATATCTGCAAAACATTCATGTTGGTTCTGTTCTGTCTACCCCAAGGGGGGTTATTGCGGCTCTCCCTGCTCTTATCCATGCTAGTCTGCATGGATGCTCAGGGAGTTCTCGCCCAGAACGGAGCCATACCGTCAATCCAAAATGTATGCTAATTGTCATCGTATTTGACAATAGTGGTCCTGACAGAACTATTGATTTCATTCATAGAGCAAAAAAAGAAGATTTAAAGCTTTTTTTATATAATTTTTTACCTTCGAGAAAACATTGGGACATTTTGTATCAACTACTCATTTTCATGTACGTGGTTTATAACATTTTGGAATATTTATGTGGTGTGCTGTCTCTACCTGCATGTTGAAAATATATCTATTCCTCATTTGTAAGTCACTTTGGATAAAAGCGTTTGCTAACTTAATACATGTAAATGTAAATGTAAATATCTGCCCTAAAGAGTTTTTATGCAGTGTAGTAAAGCCAGAATTAGAATGTGTTGTTTTCATACTGCAATGCCCATCTGTTACATTATTTAGCCTTCTTTAAGTTCAGATTTCTTCCTTGATAGACTCCTGCAGTATTTCTCTCTATTCATACTATATGCTGTTTCGCAGTAGTACTATATGGAGAGCATGACAAATGACAGAATTATCCACCTGGCAGATGCACCTTGTAGAGAAAGAGAAAAAAGTCTCAGATGGTGCTAACATATGGCTGAAGCTTGAGTGTATAATTGTATTGATCCTCACTTTGACATGTTATTGCATGGGGAGTTCTGAAAATGGAGGATATGTCTGTGAACGGTAACAGTGTGGCCCACTGAAGTGTAAATGAAATGCGAGACAGAGCTGATTGATGACGTGGGCTTGGGCATGTGCATATCTCCACAGGTGAGATGGAGGAGTTGGAGGCTCAGTGGCTGACTGGGATCTGCCACAATGAGAAGAACGAGGTGATGAGCAGCCAGCTGGATGTGGACAACATGGCTGGAGTGTTTTACATGCTGGCAACCGCAATGGGTCTGAGCCTCATTACCTTTGTCTGGGAGCACCTGTTCTACTGGAGACTCAGATACTGCTTTACTGGCGTTTGCTCAGGCACACCCGGCCTGCTCTTCTCCATCAGCAGGGTAAGGCTTCTATTATCTCTTTGTGGTCAATAAAAAATTGTAATGTTATCTTGAATAAAACATTTAATTAAATATAATAATAATAATAATAATAATTATTATTATTATTATTATTATTCATAATAGTAAATAAATAATTCTAATTAATATTATTGATGGGTAGAGTCATACTTTTACAGTATATTTTAGCTTTACCTAGTAAATTTTAATGTGGGAGGGACAATAAAAAACCTTTTCACAAATTATTTTGAGATCAAGCTATAATTACTGCACTAGACCCCTAGGGGTTGCGAACCAGCTGCTGAAGACCCTTGTTTTGATGTTGTATTGGATCACCCTCACAGTTATTGATTTTAATATCATGCCACAGAAGATGTCCTCTGCCTGAGTTGTCCTGTCTTGACAGTAGAGACAGCCAATAGACAGCCAATATCACTCAACGTAACTTGTGACAGTGTCAGCAGTAATCCAGTTGGCATTTGAGCTCAGTATTTACCCTGACATGGCCAGTGTTTTAAAGAAAAAGTTTGTCCGAAATTTTATTTTCGACCACTAGTTCCATGGCCACGGAGCTTAAAATGACAATGCAGCAGTCTGTTTTGACAGCTTGATTTCTAGCACCGCCAAATGTCTTTGTTTAGTTTAGAATGTCTTTGTTTAGTTTAGATCCCTGATGGGTTTGTGTACTAGCCTGGTTAAAACCAGACCCTTCTCAGTCGTAACTGAGTTAGGGTCTGGGGAAGGTTCATTGACAGCTCATTTCCAAAGGGTTAGTGGGTTAGCCTCAACGTTTGTGATTGGTGCCTCGATTTTGAAAGATTGTAAATGAGCTTTAATGGGCTCTTCGCCAGACTAACTTGCAGAGTAAATCTAAATTTGCCGGACGTTCATCTGGGTTTTCCCAGGCTATTTGAGTACATGCTGTCAGTGTGAGAATATGGTGCCTCTGATTAACATCTTCAAAGAGATTCATAGAGGTAGTGAGAGGACATGGTCATTTTTCAAAATAAACCCACAAGCAATTAGTTTTAAAATTTGAAGGCATCTTTGTCACCGCCTTAATCTATGCCCTAAATAAAAACTTCATAGTGCTCTTCGATCTCACTGATGGGAACATTTGCAAGTCTCTGCAGTAAAATCAGATATTGGGGTATTGTGATACTGTAAGAAGAACTGAAAGTCATATTATTCACAGACACCAGGGTCAGTGCATGAATATTGAGCTTTATTCACTTTTTTCCATAGGGTATATGGAGTTGCATTCATGGTGTCCATATTGACATGAAGAAAAAGTCATCTGACCTGGACTTCAGTCCACAGTCCAACATGCTTAAGCTTATCAAGTCAGCCAAGCAGATGACTAATATGACCAATCTCAGCGGCTCCAGGATCAACTCTCCTAAACGCGGCAGTGAGTTCATGCATTCGGCAAGCCCCATGATCATGGACATGATGGCGGAGAAAGGGAACTTCATCTACACTGACAATCGCAGCTATGCCCAAAAGGATATATATGGGGACTCCAGTGACTTGCAGGCATATCTGTCCAACCGCCATAAGGACCATCTGAACAACTACATCTTCCAGGGTCAGCATCCCCTCACCCTAAATGAATCAAACCCTAATACTGTAGAGGTGGCGGTGAGCGCAGACACAGCCCAGACCAATGCAAAACCCCGAGCTCTGTGGAAGAAATCTGTGGATACTTTGCGTCAAACACAGGGGCCTGATACCCTAGACCCTCGTTTGTCCATGAAGAGTCAGAGGTACCTGCCAGAAGATGCTGCACACTCGGATATCTCTGACTGCTCAAGCAGGGCCACCTCCTACAAGGATCCAGACAATAACAAGCACCTAAAGCCCAAGGATAACTTAAAAAAAAGATCGATGACGTCAAAATACCCTAGGGATTGCAGCGAAGTAGAGCTGTCCTACTTAAAAAATAAGCAGGGCGGAGCGGGCCGGGAGAAAATCTACACCATAGACTCTGACCGGGAGCTGAGTCTGCACTCAGAGCCACAACACTACAGGGAAGGCAGAGCCTTTACAACCGACGATTTGGATTTTGGTGAAATTTACTCAGACCACAACGACAATTACAGGAAATGTGACCAACCCATCATCCATCTCAACAGCAGCCCCCTGCATCAAGGTGAATCTGACCTCCTGCCTGACAACGCCTACAACAAACACTACAGCTTGAAGGAGAAGAACCTCAGTCCGCACGAAACCAACGACCGGTTTAAACAGACTCATTGCCGGAGCTGTCTTTCCAAGGTACCCAACTACAGCACAGGGCCGTATGCTGCCTCACGCTCGCCATATAACCGGTGTGAGGCATGCATCCACATGGGCAACCTGTACGACATCAGTGAGGACCAGATGCTGCAGGAGGCCATGATCAGCCCTAGCATGCACCAGGATGACATGTTTAGCCACTACTGGCCTCAGACAGACGGGCCACACGTACAGAGGAGGAACAGACTGAGGCTTAGCCGTCAGCACTCCTTTGACAATATCATGCTCGAGAAGCCCAAAGAGATTGACCTGAACCGGCCGGCGCGGAGCGTCAGCCTTAAAGAGAAGGACCGCTTCCTGGAGGACAGTCCTTATGCAAACATGTTTAACATCAAGGCTGAAAAACTGTTTGGCAGTAGGTCCATGCTCTTTAACCGAAGCCTGGAGGAAAGCAAGCGTAGTAAGTCACTTTACCCCGATCACCCCTCGGACAACCCCTTCATGCAATCTATACGGGACGACACTCGCCTGGTCCACGGTAGGAGCTCCTCAGATATTTACAAACAGTTGGCTCCCATTAAAAACAGGAACGAGAATAATCTGAGGTCCTCCGTGAAGTCCACCACTTCATACTGTTCCAGGGATGGTCAAATACCCAATGACATGTACATTTCAGAGCATGTAATGCCTTATGTAGCCAACAAGACTAGTGCATACTCAGCTCCCCGGGTTCTCAACTCTTCGCAGTTTAGCAATAGACGAGTGTATAAGAAAATACCTAGCCTCGAGTCAGATGTTTAATGCTTTTTTGTGAAGTTGAACTATTTACTCACTTAGAATGCCACATTCACCTACATCTATAAAGTACCCGAGATATCGCTCTTCTTATACGAGCGTTTTCCAAAGGTTTTCAGCATTTTAAGATGCCTTCTGGTCGTAAGCCAATAAGATATGGTCCAGCATGGAAGTTGTTAATTATCCCCCACACTTGGCCTAGTGCTAGTGTGTACTCAAAATGCTGAGTGCTAGGACAGATGTAATGCTTCGAAGTCCGACCCGAAGCCATGGTGGACCGAAACAGATCCTAGGGTGGGGTTTCAGGTATTTGGCCCCACATTGCATGTGACAAGAGCGTACCTGTATCAGACAGACTATGGTTGGAATAGTTCCTGAACTTAAGGCAAGCAAGGGTATTTCATTCATTCATTTGCACTCAGCAATTGCATTTTTGCTTTTATTACTATAGACTTGGGATTTTTGGCATTCTAATCCCTATTTAGAATTTAGACTCTTCTCTATCTTATTTGGTAGCACAATAATCATTAGTTAACCGCCCACCTCTGCTTTATAAACAGAACTTCTATATTACTGTCAGCAGTAGATTTATTTTGCATGTGTGTTTCTTTTCTTGTCTTATTTGTTTTGAAAATATACTTACATTAAGGTGATTTCATTTGATAGCTGAGGTGGTCATCTGTGCAATGAAAACTTGACCTGTATGTAGGTTGTTCGACTAGGAATATTGTGTTGATCCTCCATTTCAAGATTTTGGGGAAGTTTTTGCGATGGAAGTTTGTCGTGCATTTATTTCGTTCAATACTTCCATCCTGTCACTGTACACTGTGAAACCGAATCAGAGCATCACCTCTCAAAGACTGTTGTTTACTGTAGCTCAGCGAAGCCTTGCTTCGCTGTCGCAATCCACTCATTTAATGTAACGAGGGCCATGTATGAAGCTTGAAGTCTGAACTAGAGCATTGGTTTTCTGTTGCAGTCCGTAACACGGTCAACACGCTGTTCACATTGAGGACTACCACGCAAGATCTTTGTTCTGCAGACCTATTACTAAACTTTATATTGTACAAACACGCTCAATGAACTCCATGAAATGTGAATCAGAACACATAGCCAAATCGTGTATTAGATCAAATACCTCAGGATGGTTCTGTATCATTTTGTGTAAGGTTTTCTCTGCACCACCGAAAGGTACATTCACGCATGTTTCCCTAGACTCCGCTATGGTTGTCCAAGGACTTCCATTGCAGTTGCGTTTATGTGAACAATAGAGAGGGGATCTTACAGCCATCTTTGAAACAATTTTTATGTTTACGATTTCAACGTTTGTTGGAAAACAGGATGTTTATCGACATAGCCGGTTTATATGACTGCTGTAGCAGCTTCCATTCTCATATCAGATTTGCTTTCTTTGAACTTCCCCAATAATGTGACATTATTTACTGTACACTTATCTTGAATATGTCATCACTGTCACAATCATGAACATATTCAACATATGAAGTGCTGCTTTAAGAAGCTAATGTGCGTATGCACATGTAAAATATCAAGGTCTTGTAATCATATATGCCATACATAGTTTTTACTCTTTGCAACTTGTTTTTCAGTTATTTTTCACCCTTGTAATAACCCCAGTCTTTAAGGAAAATGTATTTTGATTACATAAACATGAATTATAATAATGGCATGCTACTCAATTGTAACTCTTTCTATGTTTTTGTTATGATGTTATGATCACAAATTATTTGTAACAGGGTGCAAATATAGCATATAAATGAAAAGAAAATGATCATTCATATTGCAGAGCTGCAGTTTTGGGGAAATAAGAAAGGCATTAGCCTCTATTATTAATCACAGAGCTACATCTGTATTGATTTCATATGCGAGGTGAATATCCTTGCTCTTCCTCGATTAGCAGGTGAAAACATCACCAACTATGCTTTCTGTCTCTTACCTGTCACATATAGCCAGATTTAACCTGTAAAGAGAGAGAGAAAAAAAGTCGGGTCTTCTCTTTTCGGGTCTGCTATCCCTCCAAAGATATGACATCTTCTTGATTTTCTCTATTATCTATGGTTTGCTGTAAGAATAGAGCTTTTTTTTTATTCCTCAAAGACTTAGCAACTATTTTGAATATAAGGCACTTGTATATTGCTTGTAAATTCTTACTCAAATTCATGAAAGTTAAGATGATACAGAGTAAACAATATTTTTTGTGTGGGTTTCACAGGTCTGTACAGTAGCACTCGTTTTCTGTAGCATACGTACGAAAAATGACATCACTCACAAGGTCTGCATCGAAACGTCACCTTTCGAGAATTCAAAGTCTCCATGCAGTTCGTTATCAGGGATTGTAGCCCTGCAGTTTTTGTAAGCTTGAACATTTCGGGGCTGGGGTGAGGGTGGGGGCTACAGGCATTGAGGCAGATTTTTTTCTAAATACTGTCAATCCACTTGAAGGTGAGCTTGGATCAAGCAGATCAATGCGAGGAGAACTGGCTTCCTTTGCTCATAGACATACTGCGCAGGGGTCGTCATGAGACTGCAGGGTATGAATCCATCCTGCTCATGAACCAAAGCTCTGTGGCCACTCTGACCTGTCGTTTAGGCTGCCAAACTTCTGGGATTTTTAAACAAAAACATACTGAAAACCAAAATGTACTTTTTACTTCATCATTTTGTTTTTGTCGAAGGTTATCAGAGGCGGCCGGATGTGTCGAGTGGAACAGTGCAGGTCAGGTATTGATTGCAAATGGAAACAGATGAACTGTGTGGGATTATTTTATGTAGCAGTTTTTGGCTAGGCAAAAGCCATCTGTAGTTTATTGAAAATCTATTATATTATATTTTTGGTTTTATTTACCTCTCATAGAATAGTGCACATATGTGAATTTAAGGTAGCTCAGATGCTGATTATTTCCATAAGATGAGCTAGACTAGGCAAAGTAGTTGAGTAAGTCAACAAAGGAGGATTTTGAAGTCACAGAAAAAAGTTAGTATTTTCTAAATTACACATTTAACAGCAGTTAAGGGTTAATCCTTTTTGTCCTTCATGTTTGTTAAACTCCACTTCTTTCAGCAGAGATGTGTGTTTGGGTAAGTTTATCTGTGGATCATGAAGAGAGGGAGTTTTAGGATCAACGGCTATTGGCACTCAGTTTGTATGCTGAATATTTACACTCTAAAAAGTCTTTGTAGATAACAGAGATGCCTCCATCACCGCAATTTTGTCTTTTATAAAAACCCATTAGACTAAAAGATACAACCAATTTTCTTTCCCTTTGAGGCGAATTTTATGACCACATAGAGCAGAATATCGAAAAGCGAAGAAGGGAAAGACAGTTACTTAACACAACAATAGATCTCTGCATCCACATGGAAGGCCATTTGAAATCTATTCTTTCCTAAATTGATATTTTGCAGTGCAGGTGCAGTGCAGTAAGAAGGATAGGCCCTTTTCGTCTGCTAGGCAAGCTGGTGTACTGTCACTGCATCATTGGCTGTGTTCCCATCGAGGTAGTTTCAAGGAGAAATCACCTCAGCTCAAATTACATCTGCCAGAGCCACACAAGGCACGGTGAGAAGGGGCAGGTGGCTAAAGACAGGAGCGGGAGTCCTCATGCATGACTGTGTCGACTGCAGCTCGCTCCCTTTCGTTCTCAGGCTGCTTTATAACCCTCAGGAAGAAGTTTGCAGGGGCAAAAATGGCAGCTTGGAAACAACTTGTAAATGCTCACTGTCAGTCATGCGGCTCTTTCAGCAATGGCTTTTTTATCATTGCATTACTGACATGAGGATTATCTTTGCTCACCTTCAGTTTTAAAACCAAGCGCCGCTCATGATTTCTGTAATGCATTTCCTGTGATGGATATTTTAAATATTTGATTATTTTAATATGGAATCAAAAATGAAGGGCAGACAGCGATTTAGTGAGTACTGACCCTAAAGGTGGCAAAAAAGTTTTTTTAAAATGTTTATTCTTTGTTTGGTTGTTTGAGTTTGAGCAGAGATGCTGGAATACTTGCACTTATTAAAGGAAAGAGGAACGCTGCCTTCCCTGTAAAAAACAACAATTTTGATCGTAGCAGACTCACAGTAGGAAGAAACATTTGTTTGAAACTAATCACTTGTGTTTCCTGTTTAATAATCACTCTCGTGAGCTTTGCATTCATATTTTATGTTGTTAAAAGTATAAATTATTTTAGAACAGTGTTTTATACTGGGGCGGGTGGGGATTGTCATGTGACTATAACCTATTTATCACTGAAACATGTGACCTGCTGCCTAAATGTTATTTTATAATGAAGCATTATCATTAGTGTGCGTACTGAAATGTCTTAAGAACTTTTTAAAGTAAGTTGGAAGTAATCGCTTACATAAAAGCTGACACAAACTTGCATAAATTAAATCATTTCTCCTATTGGCAAATTGCATGAGAAAGTACTAAATCATTGGAGCAGTTTAAACATATCTCCTGTACATTTCGTTTAAAATATTGTGTTCAGATTTTTTTTCTCTGCTTTTTTATGTGTATGTAGATCATATTAAAGGAACAGGTCTGATATGTGACTTGTGAAATGTCAATACAACATGGTTGCAGGACGTGTGCTGGATTACAAGATGTAAAAACATGTATATAAGTCAAAGTTTCATTTTTCTAATAAAGGCTCTTTCTGCCACTTTATATGATCACTGTATCTGTTGCGGTATGTTTCCGAATCCCATGCTCAGTGAATGTTACAGACTCCTAGATAGTTCATGAGGCGGGGGGTTGGGAGCTGACTGACAGCTCTGGTAATTCCAACAGTTATGATTAGTACATGCTGTAATGGCGACAAATGTGGCACTCAGGCTTCAAGTCCTGTGTGCAAGTCCTTCAAGTATGTGTGCAACAAGGGCCTTGACCCAGCAATATTACATGAGTCAAAAAAGCAGCTTTGCTATCAGCAGAAATGAAGCATTATGTGTGCACAATGAAGACGCTCTGTCACAGACAGCACTGAGAAATGAAAGGGATTTATCTGTTTAGTCATTTGTCCTTAGTTTTGCATCATCCATTCAAAATTATTAACTGATTCAAATATTTGACATTCCAAGTTTTAGTGCAGTCATTAATTATGCAGGATTACAGTATAGTTACCAGCATCAAATTATAATTAAAATGTATATGTGATATTTAATAATTTATTTATTTTATATTATTTTTAACAAGTATATTTCTATTTAATACATTTTTCAAAATCATATCCACCAAACCAAAAAAAGTTCAAAGGTTATTCGGTCACACTTTATTTTAGGGTCCAATTCTCACTATTAACTCTGACCTTTGCCTCAGTAAACTCCAAATTACTGCCTATTAATAGTTAGTAATGTAGTTGATAAGTTTAGGTATTGGGTAGGATGTAGAATAAGGTCATCCAGAATAAGGCATTAATATGTTCTTATAAGTACTAATAAACAGCCAATATCCTAGTAATATGCATACTAATAAGCAGCTAGTTAATAGTGAGAATAAGACCATAAACTAAAGTCTAACCATTTATTCTTATAATCTCATTGACAAGTATTGTTACTTTTAATGATCCAATCACACACAGACAGTGAATCATAATTTGCGCTTTTGTTCTTGACCACTCATTATTAAAGTAAATTATTCTGAACCGTTTAAAGTCAACAGAGAAAGTAGAAAAGAGAGAAACTAGTTTCACTAAATAAGTCAGGAATAATTTCAGGTCATTTTCCATCAATTTCCACATTGGAGCAAAGGTTGTACTGTTCTAAAACTTGCATCTTACGTACTGCCTCTTGTTCTGAGGCAATGTGATATTGATCATATCTGGTATGACTGGGACAAATACTCTTTCAATATCTAAATAAGCTTTATGCATTAGAGAGAAGAATGCACTATCGCTTATGTCTTTGCTATTTATTGGATCTCTAGGCTTCTGTGTAGTCATGGTTGAATACACTGGAACAAAGCACAATACTATCTAAGACTAACAATGACTCACTTTCACTGGGAGAAAGAAAACAATTGAAGATGTAATCTTTAGGTGGATTAAAACTGTTCAGAGTAAGTGAATTTATTTAGATGGAATTACTGGCAGCATTTCAGCACTAAAGAATTAAAAATCATCTGCACATGAGGATGCTAACAATAACAATGTTACCTGTCTAAAATTATTAATCAGCCATGCAATAGTTTCTTATTTTAATCTTATGAGTAATCTAATTTTTTTCCAGAAGAAAGAGAAATGAAAAATAAATACAAAGGAAAACCCTGCAGGTGCTGAAAGGAAATATGCAATGACAGCAAATCTATGGGCATCTGTGTGCTATGAGTTACTTGCATGCAGAATGACTTCAGCTGCTGATGTGCCTTTGTTTCTCACTGAAGGGAAATGATTAAGTTTGCTCAGCTTTGCTTATTTTCAAACACTGGCTGAAGTAGACTCTTGATCTCTCTCTTGTATCTTCTGAAGAGCTGCAATTAATCATCACAAGCGCAATGCAGGATTGAACCTGTAATTAATTACTTTACAAACTAGCCAACAAAACCCACAGACCGTTTACACTGTAGTTGACACAGGCTGACCAAATATAGCATTCTACGCTAAACACTGTCCTTCTCCCTCCTTTTCTTCTGTTGTGATTCTTCTCTATTCAGCAGAACAAATGAAAATGTAGCTTTAGTGTAAGTTCTGCCGGGAAGACTCAATCATTACGCCACTGATTACCTTCTCTTTATCAATCGTGCTCTAAATACCCATAGTATGAAAGATCGAAACTTACACGTTTGAGTTTGCAGATGCTGATGCTTCCATTCACCTCCATCCTCCCCTCCACCACCAAGATGTCCCTTCTCCTCCATCCTCCCCAACACCACCACCAGGATGGTCCCGTCCCATAACTCCCGGGGGTTGGCTGCGCCCCTGCCTTCGTCTTCAGGCAGGATATGCAGATTCCGTACCCTCGGAATGCGAGCTACGGACGGGGCCTACGCCAAAGAACTTTATATCATAATTGTGCTTGCTGAGCTGTTAATAAATGTATACTGGTAACGGCATTATTCTCCCGAGTCTTTCTGGTAGAACTCAATGTGCATGAATCCTAACAACAAATCAGAGATTTTTATTATTGTAAGGTTAAAAATGAATGCCTTGTAACTGCTTCAGTATAGACCTTACGCTAATGGTGTGTTCATGTCATGTCGGAAAGAACGAATTTTTGCAAGATTAATGCAAATGAGTGCCACTACATTTACGACTGGGAAACTCTGGATTTTCTTTCAGCTTGGAGTTTCCGAGTTGGCGGTGTGTCAGTGAGAACATGAAAACTTGGCGGATGCAATCTGTAGTTGAAGGTAAATTTGTTGAAATGTATATCGTTTTTCATTTACAAAACTAGCCAAGTTGCATGTACAAAATATGATAGTGTTAAAGACGTAGAGTTAAAAAAAACCTTGCTGTATTATTATTATGATTTAGCTTTAATTAACTTTCAATTTTAATTTCAATTTTAATTTTAATAAAATAAATTATTATTTTATGAATTAAGCATTAAGCATCTCGTAAACATTCTTTATAAGTAGAAAAAAAATAGAATAACCCATTAAACATGAAAGTATTATGCAATCATTGAGTCAAGAACCCCACTTGGTGGGGAATGAAAACTACAACACATAAAATTGTTGCGTCAGATTTCCCGTTGTATCACAAACACTCATGCTGGAGCATTAATTAGTTTTCTGTAAGCTAATATAACAAGAAAATATAGTGTTAGAAATGTGCATTTCATTAAAAAAAAATGAAACGAGGGGGAATGTGTGTACTAGATCAAACAAAACTGGACTACACATGTGCTAGAGGGGCGAAAGTTGGAGACGAAACTAGGCTTTCGGGGAAGGACTGAAGTTGATATTACCTGCTATGACGTGACACAGCTGTTTAACATATCACTGTGCAGTTCCCGTTGCTGATCTCTGGTGTGCTGCATAGCAATGTTCTGTTCTGTCAGGGACTACATCTTCTTGCAGAGGGGTAACACTTTAATGAATTTGCTTAATAACATTTTAATGAAAATGTGTGTTCTTAATCTTTGTAATATGCACAAACTGTATTGTACAAGACATATGAGTGCCTAGTATAGTTTATTATATTATTATATTATAAACCAAATCATCAGTCAGCAATCCTTTCACCTATTTAAGAAGTCATTTTTATTCAGAATGGATATATTCAGATCACCGGGTCTTGCTGGCCTGAGGTAATGTACAGATGTAATGGCTCATCTTTCTGGAGTCATAATGCAGGGGGCACAAGATTTATGTGATACTCAATAATGTTCCATGCTCTAAGATACCTTCTAGCATTATTAAAAGTCAAAAAGTTATCTAGGTTGGCAGTATGGATCCCCAAGCTGACTGCTTTGAATATGATTTCCAGCAATTTAGGCAGGCTTATTTGGGTATCTAGGGCACATATTTAAATGCATGTGCTTCCATCTCCATGTTGACTGCTTATCTGTGCAAGCTTATTTCACATGCTGCGTGTCTCTCTCTCCACCGTCCTTTATCAGGTTGTGACCTTACACAGGAACTTCTCAGATCCCAGAGAAGAGAGAGAGAGAGAGAGAGAGAGAGAGAGAGAGAGAGAGAGAGAGAGAGAGAGAGAGAGAGAGAGAGAGAGAGAGAGAGAGAGAGAGAGAGATTTAATATCCAACGTTTAATATCCTTCATAATATCATAATATCCATTCAATCAATTTAGCAAACTACTGTATATAAATATGGGAACAGTAATATTATTATAGTTGGCAGTAGAATTCTTTCAATCACTTTGGTTTTATTCCCAGATTTAAAAGGGTGCTGAGCATCACCCTGAGTAGGAAACACTAAAACTCACTAAAAGTGATGTTAGGGGGTGTTACAACTATCATCTGTTGTTGCTGACTTGTGAGTCTATCACATATTGACCACCTACAAATTTCATGGTTTATAACAGGACCAAAAGATTACACAAAACATTTCCTTCTCTCATATAGGTACAGGTCTTTAAAAAAATAAAAATAAATAAATAAAAAAAAAATATATATATATATATATTTTTTATCACAATCAAACATAAGCTGTGTACTAATTCAGATTTCAAGGATGCAGTCTTCAAATTGGAATGCAGCTATAGTTCCCTTTCAAGGGAACTTGTGCTGTGTCGATTGATGCTAAGGGAATGATTTGCGTGATGTCTTGAAACACATGTGAAATCATTCCAATGGTGCGGCGGAACGTCAGAGGCAGGCAGGTGACGTCATGAACAAGGAAACTTATAAAGCCTGCCCAAACAAAGCAACGCTAGTTTCTGTGTCTTCACAAGCGCTCTGTGTGAAACTGTTTTTGTCTATTTGGTGTTGTATTGTCACCTTATATACATGATTGAGGCACCAACACTGCAGCTATCTAGTTCCGAGGAACTAGATGTTGTTGGTGTTGAAGCAGGAGATACTGAGGACTCGCTTGTGAGGAGCTTGTTGAGGTTGTAGCGAGAGTGGTTGAAAGATTAAGCATCGATTAAGACGAACGCTTCCTGCCCTCTCGTTTACAACCTCAACGCCGGGGCCTTCCATTTCCCACGATCTCCACACAGAGGTGACGAGATCGTGGGATAAACAAGTTTCATATAGAGTTTATAGTCCACAAACATCTCACTTTTCCTCTATCACAAACTATAAAGAGCACGGTTATGGGGAGATGCCAAAGGTGGAAGAGACGCTTGCGAGCTATCTCTGCCCTGAATCAGCATCTTCCCTTAAGGCCCCGGTATTACCCACCAAGCCAGTCAGAACAACTTCAGCTTTGGTAGGTAAAGCTTATTCAGCTGCTGGTCAGCCTCCACACCATGTCACTGCCTCAGGTTCACCAGGCTGAATTGTTAGGAGATGATGAGGGCAGGTTATTGGCCCGAACGCGGTTTGTGAACTGCTGTGAACGGTTCACTGCAGGTTTATCCCTGTCCACTTTAAAGGTTTATGTGGCGCCCATAGGTGCTTACTACATTCTTTAGGTGGAATGTCTTTGAGTAAAGACCCCTTGGTATCTTGTTTCCTTCATGGTACATTGAGGCTGAGGCCTGCAGCTCGCACCAGGGTGCCAACGTGGGATCTGGCCATTGTCCTTCAAGGCCTTTCCCAAGCTCCATTTGAGCCTTAGGAAGAGGTGCCAACTAGGTTTCTTTCATTTAAAGCTCTGTTCCTCCTCGTCATCTCATCTCTTAAAAGAATAGGAGATCTACAGGCATTGTTGGTTGCACCCTTGTGCTTAGAATATGCGCCTGGTATGGTTAAAGCATTCCTTCACCCTAGACCAGGCTATATTCCCAAGGTCTCCACTAATGTGGCTAGATCAATGGTACTGCAGGCCTTATGTCCTCCTCCTTTTCAAGATTCGGACCAGGAAAAGAAAAAATCGAGGTTACAGTCTTAACCGAGACGTTTTTGACTTGATATTTTAGTTTACTTTTTAATAAAATAATTTTAATAATTTCTATATATATATATATGTATATACATACACAAATTTTAGCCAGTGATCACCATGTATTCTTCATTGTAAAAGGGTAAGTACTGTGGGCTTGGTATAAAAAAAGGGTCTTTATTTCAAGGGTCCATAATTATGCTTGACTATTAACAGTAGTTGATAGTAATTAATGATTAACTCCAAAGGTATATTAGCCATTATTTATGTTGTAATTACTGATATTTAACATTAATTAATTACTACTAATAATATTGAATTAAAGGGATGTTCAGCCTAAAATGAAATTTAAGTTATCATTTACACACCCTGGTGTTGTTCTAATCGCGTATGCTTTTCTTTCATTATGCTGCAATAGGCGATTCTCTACAGAATTTTGTTGTTGTTATGCTGGTATAAAGTCTCATCATATCCAGATAGCAATCAATATAAGCGTTCTAAATGTATTTTTTTTATATAAATATATATCTTCTTTGGAAGGGGTAGGACCATAAAATGTTCATTCAATCATTGCATTCGGTCCAAATGAAATGATACCATGTATTCCCTGTCAGTTAATGTGTGTTTATATAAATCTGCATAGCCTGTTCAGCAAGACATCATACGTCAGCAGCGCATTTCATAGTTCGCTATGCAGACAGAGCAAGAATGGCAGGCAAACAACCTTCCTTCTGAACTGACAACAAGTTGCAAGTATCTACATTTTATGTTTGACAGTACAGTTCTATGTACCGGTGACTTTGCCCTATGCAGATAATTCAGGGAGATTTAACTGTGTTGCCCCTATGTCCTGAAATCGCATATGAATAAATTTGAAATACAGTACATTCTTTCCTTTATGCAGTGGTCCCCAACCTTTTGTCCATGAAGCCCTCCCTCCTTATACTGTATATAAGAAAACCTGAGCACCAAAAAACAACAACATACACTTACATTATAGAACAGCAGCAATATAGAGTTTCCTCTGTAAACAAAGCAGTGCTGCGCTTATAAGCAGCTCTTTATTAAGCATCATACGTAGGTAAGATAAAAAGAAAATGTCATCGAAACTTTTGTGAAGTCAGTCAGTTCCCTTCGGAAATGCATTCTTATAACCACCCACCCCAGTTTAATATGTTGAATTTTCCTCCAATATCCCGAGCATCGGTGAGCTTGCTCTGCCTGGTACAGTATAATCTCTGCTCTTCTCTTTGAGTCTCTCTTCAGCGTGTCCCGTCTCTGGCCTCTGTTACAGACTTCGTAATATTTCCACACAAATTATATTTTGGGAAATGATTGCAATGCATTTTGTGTGCAAGTCCGGAACAGAGATCGGCCGAAATAAAACCAAAAACTGAACTGTCTGGTTCTGATTGATGGTCGGTTGACCGCTGCATGATGTGCATATCTGCTACTGACAACTCTTCACCTGGAGCTCTAATGAGGAAAACACACTCTCGTGTGAGGGGAAGAGCTCAGAAGAGAGTGGAAGAAGAGCAGCACATGGTGTGAGCAAGATCACGTCTTTTGCATTTTAAAAATGTCATCGGTTTATGTGATTGGCAAGCTGAGAGCCCACATATAGATTCAAAGGAAGTGATTATCAGTGGCCAATCGTTTGGAGCATTCCTAAACTATACCTAATAAAAGGTTTTTATAGGTATAGAAACCTTTATAGGTATAGAAACCTATAGAATCGGAGACGGGCATCATGGGGTTCCCAGATGGAGCTCGCTGATTGCCTTGAGAGGGGAATAACCCTCTCAGACGATTTGGCGGCTGATGAGGGTGAGCTGCAGGTGGGGGATTACTCTCCTCTTTCTAGCCCAGCAGTGAGTGCTCTTCAGGATGAGCAGGAGATGGCTGATGAGGGTGGTGATAATCAGATTGGTGGTGAACTCTCTCAGCCACTCTGCCCAGTGTATGCTGTGAGCCCAGTGAGCTGGTGGATGTCATGGATCCCGCTGCGGGCAGGCTGCAGCTGCCATGGCAGCGCGTTAGGGGAGAGATCGCTTCGAGTAGGCTTAATGATCGGTTTCTCCCCGAACATAAACTACCAGCTCAGGTGAGCCTTCCATTCCTTCCTGATCTCCATACTGAGATCGAGAGGGCACGGAAAAACCCATGTTCTGCCTGTATCCACTGACATCAGCAGGCTAGTTTTGCTGATGTTGAGGGGATAGGAGAACATGGGTATGTGTCGATGCCGCCCATCGACGAGACATTTGGGGATAAATGTCTATCTCGCGTCTGGGCATCAACAATGAGAGCTCCCTGCCATCCAAACCGTTGAAAGCAACATCGCGTTTGAATGGCAGAGCATACATGGCAGCGGGTCAGACTGGTGCTGCTCTGCTTACCATGGCGGTGATGCAGTCATACCAGGCCGATCTGCTGGGGGATCTTGACCAGGGGGCAGGGATGTCCCCTGAGTCAGTTGCTGAGCTGTGCCACACCACAGATCTTGCTCTCCGGGCCACTGTGGCCACGGATAGACATCTGTGGTTGAACCTGGCCGACATCGGGGAGAAAGAGAAAGGCTTTCTCCTTGATTCGCCAGTTTGCCCTCTGAGCTTTTTGGCACCTCCGTGGAAGAAGATAAATTATGTCACCTCTAGAGACACTGGCAGGCCCGCACCCTGTTAAATTCTCTGTGGCAGGTGGTTGGTACTCCCCTGTTAATACAGGGTAGGTCTGAGTACTCAACTTTCAGTTATGTATTATTCTTCCTCGCAACACTATGGCTCGGGGTCGAGCGGAAAGTTCTAACCCTCACTTCATTTTGGTGTTCGAAGTAAGCTCCCTTGTAGCCAGAGCATTGCCATGAGCTGACACCCATCTGTATAGATGGTAGGCCCCTGAATCTGGGGCCTCCATTGAGGCAGGGTGGTGTATGTTGTACTCCCCTTGCTTAAAGGGTGTTGTGTTTTTGCTGAGTACACTGCCATGGGCAATGTGGTTAGGCTTCATTTGTGCGTACGTGATGGCTTTCCTTCTTTCGTATTTAAGATAAAACGAGGTGTCCTTGACTGGAAGCCCCCAAGAAGGGCTCTATAGGCCAGCTTGCCTCAGGTAGTTCGGCCAGAAGACTCACTGATGGGTAGTAGTTCGGCCAGAAGACTCACTGATGGTAGTAGTTCGGCCAGAAGACTCACTGATGGGTAGTAGTTCGGCCAGAAGACTCACTGATGGGTAGTAGGTCTTAACAGGCCTCCTTAGAAGAGAGTCCCAATGTTGTGGGACATACATTATAGCTTCGGCCAGGTAGCCAGCCTCAAGAGGCCTCCTGGGGGTGGCCCCAATTTTTGTGTTGGTGTAGTATGGTTCCCAACGGTGTTGTGTTCGTAGCAGAATAGACTTGCTATCAGTTAGTAGGCCCTACCAGGCCTCCCTCAAAGTGAGTCCCCTGCATTATGGGTAGATGGCTGACAGCAATGGTGTGCTTCAGGCAGAGTAGGCCTCTCAAATCCTCAAATGAGTTTTCGAGTGACGGAGTACACAGCCAGCAGTCTTGACGGTCAGGCACTGGCCTTAGCAGGCCTTCCTGACCCTGAGCGAGCCCCAACATAGGGTGCTTGGCTGTTAAATTCACTGGTCAATCAGACAATTGGCTTCAGTGGGCCTCTCTGGAGGCGAGCCCCGATCATGATCAGACAAATAAGATTTTCCGCTGTATGGTTGGCCGTTTAGACCTCCCAGAAGGCAAACCCCCAACAGCGTGGGCAATTTTTGCCAGCTAGTTAGACCACTGTCAGGTGGTTGCCCTTATCAGGTCACCATGAAGCTCAGTCCCCAACCTAACTGGTCCATGGCAGTCAGTTTCTTACATAAGAAAACTTTCAGGCGTCCGCTCTGAGACTGAGCCCCAGGACTGGGCAGGTGGCCTTACCAGGCCACTCTGGGACTGACACCCGTAATCGGGGTTCATAGCAACCAGTTTTCTAGCTTGCTTTCAGGTAGTAGGCCTTTAGTTTAGGGTCTAATGCTCACTATTAACTAGTTTAATTACCATGCAATGGCAGGGTTTTATAATCACTGTAGTCCCGAATGTGATGCAGGTTAGTTAGGGGGGTTTGGGGTCTCCCCTAGAAAATTTTCTGATCTACATATGTGCATTTTAAGATGTTTTGAAGGCCAAAAAAATTGGATAACAACTTTAAAACCATGTCAGTGGGCAGCTGATTATTTTTCTTTCCTTATCAGCATCACACTCTTTTTCTCCTTGTTTTAATCTTGCCCTGTCTCTTCCCCTCCTAAAGTTGAGTGTTGACTGATATAGGCTTTTCATTTTTGTCTGTCAGTGAAGAAAGTAAACATAGGGTCAACTGATAGGTTGATTTTGCCTATGAATCATTTTCTCAGACGCGTTCATTTACTGAAAGCTACTAGGACAGCTAGGTAACTGAGTTTATTAAATTCATTAACAATATGTAGGCTATATATTTACATGTGTTGATGATCAATAGCAATTGATATGTCACCTTTTACTGGTAAAAAAAAAAAAAAAAAAAAAAAAAAAAAAAATGCACCGTACAACTGCATGTCAGGCAAAATTGAGGAAGTTCTCATCCATGCAGAATGAACACATTTGATCATTGTGAATAAGCCCCAGTTATTTTTGGGTGACGGCCTGGCAGTTGTTTGCTTGTGACGTTGTATATTTAATTCACTCATGCAGCTATTGTTTGTTGGGAGTTTCTGACAATTTAATATTTGAGATATTATTATTCTGATAACCTCAGTGACAGTTTAATATAAAAATTGCTGTAGATACCTTGTAAATCGGCTCTGATTTGTTTGACCTATAATTATGTTTCACCACCTTGAAATCATCTAAGCCACATGGAGGACAACAGTCTCTCAGTGAGCCAAAGGCACATAGCCATCCATGCGCTATCTTCAAGGCTGGTTTAAGGACAAGATGCAAGACCACCAGTGACTCATTGCTGTATGTTAGAAAGCTGTTGAATATCTCTTTTAATAAGCAAACGAATGACTCATGTGGACTAACTTTAGTTTTAAATCTTGATCTAACACGCTCTCATTTCAGAGAGGGCAAAGACAGTGCTCATTGTTTAATGTCTTCTGTTATCTTCATGCAGTCAGAGCTTTGACTGTCCTTCACAACTCAACAGGCAGTGATTTGAATTTCAGGCTAATTTAGTTAGCAGCGAGACTGTCTCCGGAGAATTCCACTCCATATCTGAACATATGGACAGTGTCTCAGTAGTGAGGCTCCATTTGGGGGAAAATCTCCAATTAGTCAGAGAGATGCTTTCATGGCAGAGCTATTTTCTCCTTCTTTATATTTAGATAATGAGCACTATCATATTTAGAACATTTGGTCATCTGGAGGTAATTAAATTCATCACACAGAGCAGACAATGATGTCTCATTAACATTAATACTGTAAGTCAAATCCTATGTGTAAAAACTAGTATCAAGTTTAGTTATCAGGATTCGCTTGGGGGTCCGTTTGTGGTCAAGTTTGACACAAGTGGATTGCGCTAATCCATACGGCCGCCTCCGTTATTGAAGGGAGCCACGGTGCATGAAATTAAGTGTTCGCGTTGACCAACCCTCATCGTCCCCTTCTTCTCTCGGCTCGGCTAACTTTTGAGCTGCTCTCTGCACTGTAAGTTTAATTAGTACCAAAAACTGCTACCTTTGCTGTAAAGTCAAGAAAGAAACAGAGAAAGTCACAGCTCGGATCAATTCGGCAGCTCCTCTGGAGTTTCACTCACGAAGTCTAGTGTTGTGAATGCTAATGTCGGAGACTAGCGCACTGCTTCAAACCTGTACATCCACCTTATCTCTGTGCAGACACTTCACAGAACTGCAAATGACCCCAAAAAAACAAGTTTGAGAAAAGTTGCTGAAAATTCAAGGGCAGCTTAGCAAGATAAAAAGGAAGCACTAAACCATTTTAAGGTGGTTGTTTAATATATTATCTTTTAATGAAAACAATGATGGGGAAAGCAGTTGAGACAGATTAAATTTGTCAGACAAACTGGCTTATATTAGGTGCTCATATTACTATATAGGCATATGAATTCTTATTAAGAAGTATTTTGTTTCCCTAAGGTGAAACGGAATTTGCACAAAGGTCCTTGCAAAATCTGCATGCCTTGTTTGAACTGTGCAGATTGTTTCAATGCAGCATATCAAATAAAACACCCTAACATCAACGTTATTAAAAATAAGTCAAGCAACAATTCAATTCAGTGATGTGGAGGGCCAATCATTATCCTAATACGTACTGATAATCAACTATCCTAGTACTCTTTCTCCATTGAATGTAACTAAAATTGCCATTCTATACCAGTGGATGTATAATAGTGTGTTTTATTAGCTCATCTGCATGCAGTGAGCAGTTTGATCTCATTCATATCCTGCCTTGCCAAAGGTGTGGTCTGTAAATTAGAATTTCAGATGCACAAGGATATATTAAACTTAGATTAGAAATCGGTAATTAACCCTTTTTTATTTTTATTTTTTATCTACAGTCAAACCAAAAATTATTCAGACAAGATTTTTCAGACAATATTTTTACTAGTGGGTGCTGGGCATTATTTATCATTTATGTAAGTGCAGGATAGCAAAATAAAGTAAAATGTGACATATTATGTCCAAAAATTATTCATAAAGTGGACTACCAGTAAAATGTATAAAAATTTGGGACCAAAAATTATTCAGACAATTTGACCTTTTTCTTTAATTGCTAATGTGACCTTTTTACACCACAGACTGAAAAAAATTAAGCATTGCTTGTTAATTGGTTGACCTAAATTGGTATTATCTAATTGTGTACTTAAATCTAACAGCTGACAACTATTCAACCTAATTCATTTGTGAGACAGTCTAACAGAAAAATGGCCAAAACCAGTGAAATATCAACTAATTTGATAACTCTGAGTTCTTGTCATATTTTATTACCATTTTCTAAACTATAGCGAATAAACTGTGATAATGTGAGGAATGTTGACGGTGTCTGAATAAATTTAGGTTTGACTGTATATATAAATCTATATTAAAAAACCCTGACTGAGCCACATACTAGTAATATTCTGCAAATTTTCCATATTTGTCTTTCTAATTAAAAGCTTTAAAAAAAGAACTACTTCACGCTCCAAGGATAGAACAGAACTCTCTTGATACATCACATGGTCTAAATTAGACTGTAAAAAGACACATTAGTTTCCAAATAGCTAAGTTACTGAAAACTTGCCTGTAACTCATGTTTTTCTAATCATACAAGATGGGCTAGTTTTCTCTGAAGGGACATGAATCATTGTGATACCTCTTTCTGGTAAGTCTTGCTTGTTTTTTCTTGCCAAAATAGCCAATTAAAACTGAAATAAATAATTGATGAAATAAAGCTTTTAACTGAAAGTGAATCATGTTATTTTGCATTAAAACATCCTCCGTTGCTTTTAACCTGAAGTCAGGACAGGAGCCATTTAATACTGAATGTGGAGGCCAGCCATTTCAGTGGGAGCTTCAGTTTGACCAAATTTCATCATTGTTCTCTCTGAGATATTTAAATAGATGATTCATAGCTCTTTCAATGACTCAGGGTATACATTTTTCAGCAGTTCTAAAAATAATTTATGAGTAGATTTTGGTCTGTTCAGAATGTGACAAAAATGGCCTATAGACATTTGTCCCAGTGTATCGCACAGATTCAGTTGTCAGTAAGTAGATAGTGAGCGTCTGTGCATGTCAAACACCTCGGATCATTTTTATCTGATGCTTTTTACCCTAGAAAGCCCAATTTACAGGGATAGCAAATCTGCCAAAAGCAAGTCTCACAGTGTGTCTCAATTTCAGGGTTATAAAAGACAAACGCTACATGACTGTCACTGAACATCCAACCCACCTTACAGCAGAATACACAAGCCACGGTAAGGTAATACTTTAATCTTGACAAAGTTTTTAAGCAGAAAAAATGGGATTTCAGTTAATCTGGGTAAGGGGTTTAAATGATGTCTTTGGGGTTTTCTGCTGTTTGGTGGTTTTGACAAAAGCCGTAGTGACATCTTTCTGTTACACCTGCTTTGCAAAACCCTTGCTAACAGGGTCGGCTCAAGGCTTCAAAATGTGAATTAATTTTGATCTCTCAGAAATTGTGATAAACCAGATCAATGGGCCAATCAGAGGACACAGGAGTCGAAGGAGGCAGAGGCACAAATAGACTTTTCCAGCCACACTTTTTTTTATATAAAAAATAATCAATGGAATGGAATGAAATAAATCAAACCAAATCAAATCAAATCAAATAATTAAACACTAAAGACAAAAAAGTAGATATGAATCAACAATACCCTTTAAAGAAAATAAATTGTACACAATTCAATTGTGATTTAAACTTAGTTACAAATTAAAACAATTACCCAAATTAAATACAAACAATGTCAAAAGACAAATGTCAAAGTTTTAGTTCCTTTCTTTTTCCCTTTTAGCTAGTTGGTTTCTGTTCTGAGTTTCCTTACAATTTAGAATTGTGCTTTATTGGCTTTTGACCTAATTTAATTACACATAATTAACAGGTTTTATTAGTTATTTACTAGTTTTGGATAAATCTCTTTCGTTTCCTAATTTCAGTGTATTTTTGTGAAATAAACTTTTCACAACAAAAATTTAATTACAATTTTCCAACAAAATATAAACCAACAAAATAAATGTACAATACCATTTCGTTACCACATTAATAATGAAAGAAAATATGTAGGAGATATATATCTCTTATCAGATCAAATAATTATGTTCAGTTCAAAGATTTCAGTCCAAACAACAACATAAATTTGAATTTCCCCCTTAGTTCTTGGAAAATGTCAGTTCCAAAAGGAAAAAAAAAAAGAGACCTCAATCCTTAAGTTCAAAAGAGAGGAACTCCTACAGATGAACGAACTGCAGGAATGTCGCAAATCCAAAGGAAAATGAGAAAAGTAGATCCAAGTTCGGTTTGTTTATGGGTGGCTTGCCCTCTACTTTCTTCACTCGTCACACGACTCGATACATCCACACCAAAGAACACAGTACACCGTATGAAAATCCAACGTCAAAACACATGCAAAAACTGGCCTGCACACAACAAATTTATGAACAACAATTAACATTGTAATCGCACTATACACATACTGAAACACATTGCTTTTTCTGTTTAGTCTCACATTAATACTGTTCATAGACACAGTTAACCACATTTATCAAAACAAACATTCAACTCACCGCTTCCTCTGTAAATTAACCGTTCTTGTTCATTTGTCTCTCTTCCAGGTTACACAAGATGAACCACAATAAGTTTAGTTAGTGTTAGCTTGGCCTTAAACATCTATAGATCAACAGGAACTCTGTGCAGGTAAGTATTTAAAAAGTTGTAACATAAAACTGATTCTCAATAAATTCTAAGTCACCCACTCGCTTGTCCGATGCCAGGGCTACTTAAGCGGCTCAAACGGGGCTACCTTAAGGGCCCTGGGGACCATGGATAGGTCCCAGGCAGGTATCGAGGGAGGTCGAGGCGGGTTAAGCCTACTGGCCCCTTTAAGGAAGCGCACGACCAGGTCGTTCCTTCCCAACGACTGGCCAGCCACAGGAGCATGGAAGGCTGCTATGGACACTACGTATACTTTGAGCGTGGAGGGGGTCCGACCCGCGTCCAGCAGCTCTTGAAGAAAAGAAAGTACCATTAGTACATCACACAAGTAGGGGTCAAGGTTCCCAGCTGTACACCAGCCAGTAAACACTGACCATTTAAGGACGTAGAGGCGTCTCGTTGACGGCGCTCTAGCCTCAGTGATAGTGCTTAGGACTTTTTCCGGGAGGTTCCCGGATGCCTGTTGAGGGGCCATACATGAAGGGCCCACAAGTTGGGGCGGGGGTGCCTGACTGTCCCTTTCGCCTGCGGGAGGAGGTTCTTCCTCAGCAGAATCGGCCAGGGAGCTGCATCGAGCAGCTGCACCAACTTGGGGAACCATGTCTGGGTCCGCCAGAGAGGGGCTATTAGGAGGACTGCACGCTTGTTCTCCCTGATCCACTCGATGACTTGAGGGACCATTGAGACCGGAGGGAATGCGTAAAGGGGGAGGCTGGGTCACTCGTGGGCCAGGGCATCCCTGCTCTTTGAGAAGAATATTGGGCAATGAGAGTTGTCTTCTGAGGCGAAGAGGTCTACCTCTGCCCTGCCGAAGACACTCCAGATCAGACGAACCGCCTGAGGGTGGTGAGACCATTCCCCGGGAGGAACGTTGTCTCGAGATAGCATGTCTGCACCCTGGTTCAGTATGCCCGGTATATGCGCTCCCCTTAGGAGCTGTTTGGCCATGATTTGCTGTTTGGCCATGTTTGCTAAAAGAAGTTGTTTGGCCATGATGTACAGGCTGTGCGACCTGAGGCCACCCTGACGATTTATGTATGACTCCATTGCCATGTTGTCCATCCGGACCAATACATGGTGTCCCGCCAGGTGCGGGAGGAAGGTTTTCAGGGCTAGAAAGACCGCTCTCACTGCAAAGCAAGTCTTCTTCAAATGAAATATGAAATATGCTGTATGTGCAAATAAGGATATTGATACAGCGGTAGGCTTACGAACGCAATGACACAATTATTTTTTCTGATACACACAATGATGAAGACCGAAAATACAAAGAAGAATGGACAAAAAAGCCTTTATTCTTTCTGTGTTAAAATGACGTGTGTCGTTTGTTCAGAGACTGTAGTGCTCGTTAATGTAATGAAAATATTATTTAACAATTTAAATGTTCAATCGCGTTTCATGACACTCATCACATCTGCTCACTGTAAACCCTAATGCTCAAAATAATTATTTGCTTTTAGGAGGGTAAACTTAAATTAAACAAATTAGCTAATTAACTAATATTCTGAACTTTCTCTTTCTTCAGTTCACAAAACTGGCACATTTTAAGTAATCTGAATTGTTTCATTGTTTTGAGTTTTTTTAATGTGTTTCTTTTAATTTAGACAAACTTAAATTGAACTAAAACTGGGCTGGGATTTCTATTTCCCTGCATGTTTTTAATAATGTCGAAGTTAAATTTGTTCAACACAATCTCTTTAGCAAAGTTCATACTATGTTCTGTTTGTTTTGATAAATCAAAGACATATTTTTAAATATGTCAACAAATGTAAAAGTCAGACAGCTATTTTTTATCATGTTAATTATTGTGCCTTTTACCACAAATACTATACTTTTACAAATTCTTGCGTTATTGAAAAACTGTTGCTTTAATTACCTTGAACAAAACGGAAAATCATTAAGAATACCTTTGTCTCAAAATATATTCAATCATTTTAGCGATTCTCATTTGCTACTTAAATCTACATTTTTAAAAACTTCTCGGTTACATATGGTAACCCTCGTTCCCTGAGGGAGGGAACGGAGACGTAGGTCATGACTGACCAAATAGGAATCTCGCTAGAGAGGCCAATCTACTTCGAGTGAAACTAAAACAGGCCAATGCACATTGGCGTGCAATCATTTGCATCAGCTGCGCGACCTCGTTAGCGCGTGTATTTAACGAGCAGCTGAACGATTGCACAGTTAGTTTTTTGCTGAGGAGCCAAGCCTGAGAAGCTGGCCGCCCCGGCGGGCGGCAGCAGATGTGGCGACGGGACCTACGTGTCCGTTCCCTCCCTCAGGGAACGAGGGTTACCATATGTAACCGAGACGTTCCCTATCGGTCAGTCACTACAACGTAGGTCATGACAAATAGGAATCCCTACCAAAGCGCCACAGCTGCTGCACCCCATCCAGCGCCCCCGTGCAAGCCTCTACACCTTCTTGCCTGGAAGGACGATAGGAGGAGGCCTACACAGAGAGTTTGACACTGTTGTTCCGTGATAACCCATACAGTGACATATTGGATAACACTGGGAAAGCGTGCCTTTCCTGTTTAGGAAGGAACGCTGCGGAAGCCACTTCTTCAAAGAGTTATGTGGAAATACATATGGACTAACCCGAAGGCTGTACTGCATATGAAATAATGGGTGACTTAGCCCAAGGGAAAGACACGGGCTTCCGATACGAGCATCCGTGGAATATATACACATATGGGATCCCCGTAGGGTCACACATATGGAACCCAGCCCAGATCCGGTTCTCAAGGATTCAACGGATAAGGGCCTGGCGCCGGACGCTCCGCCAAGTCCGGGCCGAGGGGTTTTGGAGGACTCGACAGGTTTTTCACTCTGGAGCAATAAGGGTGCACAGTAGGGTGCAGCAAGCCGACAGAGCCAGACCTCTCAGTGCTTCTACCCGTTTAGGGTGAGAACACGGGAGGAGACCGGCTCTACACGTAGGCTATACTATCTAGCGAACGTGTTAGGTGTCACCCAGCCCGCAGCTCTACAGATATCTGTTAGCGAGGAGCCACGTGCCAGCGCCCAGGAGGATGCAACGCCTCTCGTAGAGTGTGCATGCAACCTAAGCGGGCAGGGCACGCCTTGTGCTTGGTAAGCCAAGGCGATGGCATCCACTATCCAGTGGGCCAACCTCTGCTTGGAGACAGCCTTTCCCTTCTGCTGGCCTCCGTAACAGACAAAGAGCTGATCTGAGGTCCTGATGCTTTGAGTTCTGTCCAAGTACATACGCAGAGCGCGAACGGGACAGAGCAAAGCCAGGGCTGGGTCTGCCTCCTCCAAGGGCAGCGCTTGCAGGTTCACTACCTGGTCTTTGAAGGGAGTGGTAGGAACCTTGGGCACATAGCCAGGCCGGGGTCTTAGTACCACGTGGCCGTCACCCGGCCCGAACTCTAGGCACGATTCGTCGACCGAAAATGCATGCAGGTCTCCTACCCTCTTGACAGAGGCCAATGTAACCAATAGCAAAGTCTTCATGGAAAGAAGCTTTGAGTCTACTGACTGCAGAGGCTCAAAGGGAACATCCTGAAGTGCTCGAAGCACCAGGGAAAGATCCCAAGAGGGTATGGAGGGTGGTCAAGGAGGATTTAATCGTCTCGCCCCCCTAAGAAACCTGACGACCAGGTCGTGCTTTCCAACTGTTTTGCCATCTATGTGGTCATGATAGGCAGAAATAGCGGCAGCATGCACTTTGAGGGTGGAAGGGGACAGTCCAACCCCTGCTGCAAGAAGGAAAGCACAGACCCTATCGAACATCTTCGGGGGTCTTCTCGGCGAGAAGAACACCACTCGACGAACAGGTTCCACTTCAGGGCGTAAACACGTCTCGTGGACGGCGCCCGTGCTGAAGTGATGGTGTTAAGTACCTCTGGGGGTAAGTCACCTAGAACCTCTGCGTCCCGAGGGACCAGACATGGAGTTTCCAGAGGTCTGGGCGCGGGTGCCATAGGGTGCCCCGTCTCTGAGTCAGAAGGTCCTTTCTCAGAGGAATGGGCCAGGGAGGGACTGTCGCGAGGAGCATGAGTTCCGGGAACCAAGTCCGGGTGGGCCAATAGGGAGCCACCAGAAGGACCTGCTCCTCGTCCTCCCTGACTTTGCACAATGTCTGTGCAAGTAGGCTCACTGGGGGAAACGCATATTTGCGGAGGCCCCGGGGCCAGCTGTGTGCCAGTGCGTCCGTGCCGAGTGTTCCCTCGGTCAGGGAGTAAAACAGCTGGCAGTGGGAGGTCTCTGAGGAGGCAAACAGGTCTACCTGAGCCTCTCCGAACTCTCTCCAGATCAGCTGAACCACTTGGGGGTGGAGTCGCCACTCTCCCGGAAGCACAGCTCGTGATAGCTCGTCGGCCACACGGTTGAGCACGCCGGGGACATACATGGCTCGAAGCGACCTCAGATGCTTCTGACTCCAGAGGAGGAGATGGCGGGCGAGTTGCGACATGCGACGGGAGCGTAGACCACCTTGTCGGTTGATGTACGCAACGGTCGCAGTGTTGTCCGTGCGGATCAGTATGTCCCTGCCCCGTAGCGGCCTTTTCAAGCGGCTCAGAGCGAGATGTACTGCTAGCAACTCGAGGCAATTGATGTGCCAATGCAGTTGGTGAGCCGTCCACACCCCTGACACTGCATGCCCGTTGTACGTGGCACCCCAGCCGGTGGCAGAGGCATCTGTGAATACCACAGCATGCCTGGAGACCTGTTCGAAGGGGACTCCTGCCCGAAGGAACGAAAGGTCTGACCACGGGCTGAAGGTCTGACGGCAGGCCGGTGTGATTGCCACCCGGTGAGTGCCGTGATGCCACGCCCATCTCGGGACTCGGCCGTGAAGCCAGTGCTGAAGCGGTCTCATATGAAGCAAGCCGAGCGGGGTTACCGCTGCTGCCGCTGCCATATGCCCCAGGAGCCTCTGAAAAAAATTTCAGTGGGACCGCTGTCCTGCCTTTGAACGTGTTCAAGCAGTTCAGCACCGACTGAGCACGCTGCTCTGTGAGGCGCGCTGTCTGAGCGACCGAATCCAACTCCATACCGAGAAAAGAGATCCTCTGCACAGGGGAGAGTTTGCTCTTTTCCCAGTTGACCTGAAGACCCAACTGGCTGAGGTGTCTGAGCACGAGGTCCCTGTGTTCGCATAGTGTGCTAGTATGAGCCAGTCGTCGAGATAGTTGAGGATGCGAACGGCCTGTTCTCTCATGGGAACAAGGGCCCCCTCCGTCACTTTCATGAAGACACGGGGGGACAGGGACAGCCCGAAGGGTAGGACTTTGTACTGATATGCTCGACCCTCGAACGCAAAGCGCAGGAACGGCCTGTGTCGAGGAAGAATCGAGACATGAAAGTACGCGTCCTTGAGGTCGATCGCTGCAAACCAACTTGGGGACGGATGCATTCGAAAATGCGCTTCTGCGTGAGCATTTTGAACGGTAGCTTGTGGAGGCTCCGATTCAAAACTCGCAGATCCAAGATCGGTCGTAACCCACCACCTTTCTTGGGTACAATGAAGTAGGGACTGTAGTGCCCTGACCTCATATCGGCTGGAGGGACCGGCTCTATCGCGTCCTTCGCCAGCAGGACTGCGATCTCCGTACGCAAGACATGGGCATCGGCTGCTCTCACTGTAGTTGAGTGGATGGCCCGAAACTTGGGGGGACGCCGGGCGAACTGAATCGCATAGCCGAGCCTGATGGTCCGAATGAGCCAGCGAGACGGACCGGGGAGCGCTAACCAGGCTCTCAGAGACCGTGCAAGGGGACCGCAGGCGTACCCGGAGTGGGGCAGCGAGGTGGAACAGAGGGACGCGGCTCGGGGGGCTCTCTCTGGGAGGCGGCCCGTAGCGGGGTCTGTGTGCACTGTGCAGCACTTACCTGGTTCCACAGGGCAGGAGGTGCAGGAGGCGGCTCGGTGGCGTTCTCGAACTGCACACTGCTGCTCACTGGTGATAGAGGAGGCGTATGAGAGTGGTGAGGATTCTGTCCCCCCACTGCTCTCCGGGTCCCCTTCGGACCCAGAGATGGTAGAAACTGCTCTTTTGAAAATTTGGGTACCGCTGGTTTTAAGGCCAGCGGCGGAACAAAGGGAAACAAAAGATTTCCCACCCGGCCCTCTTCCGGGGGAAGGAGCGATGCGGTCATCGTCTCCTGAAGAGCAGTTCCCTCCATCTCCGGGTCGCCCGTCCTAGGGCAGCTTACTCTTGGCTTTGCCGCCCTTCTTGGCGGGGGCCTGGACGAGCGGGGCGCCCTGCCTGCGACCAGCTCCACGGCGGCGCTTAGGTGGAGGCTGCTGCTGCGGCGCGGGAGCAGGGGCAGACGCAGGAGGACGCCCTCGGCGACGAGCAGACTGAGGAGCCGCAGGCGGTGGAGTGGAGGCAGCAGCTGACCGCCGCGGCAGGATGTGACTGATCGCCTCAGTCTGCTTCTGTACAGCCGAGAACTGCTGGGCAAAGTTCTCGACCGCGTCGCCGAAGAGGACGGTCTGGGACACGGGGGAGTTAAGAAACCTGAGCTTGTCGGTGTCCCTCATGTCGGCCAGACACAGCCAGAGATGGCGTTCCTGGACCACCAAAGTGGACATCGCACGACCCACAGACCGCGCGGTAACCTTCGTCGCACGAAGCGCGAGGTCCGTCGCGGTACGAAGTTCTTGGAGAACTTGCGGGTCGTGACCACCCTCGTGCATGTCCTTCAGTGCCTTAGCCTGATGAACCTGCAACAACGCCATAGCGTGTATGGCAGAGGCAGCTTCCCCGCAGGCCTTGTAAGCCTTGTCGGTTAAGTCCGACGAGTACCTACAGGCGCGTGAAGGAAGACACGGTTCTCCACGCCAAGTGGAGTTAGGGCACAGTTGCATAGCAACGGCCCGTTCCACTGGCGGGACACGCGTGTATCCCTTAGCTGCCCCGCCATCAAGGGTGGTGAGGGAGGAGGAGCCACCGGGACGGTTTCTGGCAGTGAAAGGTGCCGTCCACGTCCCTGTGAGCTCCTCATGCACCTCCGGGAAGAAAGGCACTGGAGTGGGTTGCTGAGAACCAGCGCGCGCCACCCCGAGATACCAATCATCCAGCCTCGAGGGCTCGGGACATGGTGGAGGGTTCCACACGAGCCCGATCCTGTTGGCGGCCCGGGAAAGCATGGCCATCATCTCCGGGTCCGACTCGGGCACAGCTGGAACACCCGAAGGAGGCAGCGGCTCCGAGTCGTCGTCCGCGGAGCGGTCTGACCCACCCTCCGATGCAGCGATCGACATCTGGTCGTCGTGGGGAGCGCCGAACAAAACGACCGGTACACATCTCGAGGATGGTCCGGCGCGTTCCGTTGGCAGCTGAACTGGCTGCGGAGCATGAGAGGAGTGAGGGTTCCTAGGGGGTTGGTTCCCCGAAGGAAGCGCGCTCACTGTAATCCTCAGGTCACCCATGACACTGCCGGAAGCAACCCGCGAAGGGGGGTTGAACCGAGGTGCAGGCACGGCGACTCCGCCCCTTTGCAGGAACGAGAGTCTCGACCTCAGCTCCGAGATGGTCATCTTCCCACAATGGGTACATGACTCATCCACGAACGCTGCCTGTGCGTGTTCGAGGCCCAGACACACAAGGCAGCGATCGTGACCATCCCGCGATCCCAGGTAACGACCGCATCCAGAAAATCACAGATAGAACGTCATCTTGAAAAAGACGCGAACTATCTGTGTTTGCTCTTTTAGGAACTACTCTCACTGGTGCTGAAGCACGCAGGGGAGCAGCCTCAGCGATCACAGGGGAATGTGCACCCGACTGTGCGATGGGAGATCTTACCAGCCGTTAAAACAGCTTTTTTTGTTTGCTCTTTAAAGAGGAGGCTGCTCACGCTGCCGTGCTGTCGCGCCCAGCACCAGAAGAAAAAGAAAAGAAAAAAAAAAGAAAAAAAAGAGAGAGAAGTTCAAAAAAGAAAAGCCTGTAGAAGTTTTCTACTGCAGTAGAGGCATCGAAGTGTTTGGCTCCGAAGCAAAAAGCTAACTGTGCAATCGCTCAGCTGCTCGTTAAATACCCGCGCTAACGAGGTCAATTTTGCGCTGCTGCCCACGATCGCGTCAAGGATCAGCCACATCCATCTTGAAAAATGTCCTAACTTAAAACTTTTGATGTAACTGATTGCCTAAATTTTTTCTCGTTTTGTCAACTTATTCAGGTTTACAGTGGCAGTTCACCAGTTCAACTAAGCATTCAAATGAAAAATGTTGTCATGCCAGATTGTAATGGATCACATTACATTTCTGTACCCCTGAAAAATGCAATATTTTAAAACTTCTCTTATGCTACATAACAGCACAAATAATGTGAATACTTTGATGGGATTATTATTTCACATTTGAAAGTTGATGAAAACAGAACATTTAAGATTCCAGAATTTAGCATAAAATGGATCATTACAAACCAAAGCAAAATAAATCAACAGATTTTCAATATGCTATTGGTTCTTTTCGTCATTCCTTTTATTTTTTCCCCCTTTTCATCTTTTTTTGCACAGTCTCCCCTCTTTCTATTTATTATTCATTTTAGTATGCAGAATCACATTCAGAGTAATTATATTTCTTTGTTGCACTAATGAATCACAATCTTGTCAGTGGCAACAGAATTAAACCAAAACATTTCCCTTTAAAGTTTTGGTTTTGCTGAGACAAAAGCAGACACTGTGATTCAGAGAAACAGTTCAGCTGAATGTTATCCAACATGTCAGTTTATTTACTTATAGTACATGAATAATTAATCAGCTGCACAGCTCTATGATTATGAAGGAAGTATAAATATTCATATGCATTTAATATTGAATAATGGAATTTTATTTATCTGTTTGGTTGACTGATTCAGAAACATTGCCAACTTTTCGAA
Source organism: Meda fulgida (assembly GCA_030578275.1). Lineage (NCBI taxonomy): Eukaryota > Metazoa > Chordata > Actinopteri > Cypriniformes > Leuciscidae > Meda > Meda fulgida. The sequence continues at coordinate 19,769,718 of CM060618.1, forward strand.
TGATTAATTCTTCTGCCCTTTAAAAAGCAGATGATGCAAATGAAGAAACGATGCAAACATTCAATGTCTCTACGTGTCAATTTATGAAAATTATTTACATATTATGCACTGTCTTTTACAGTATCTGACCGTACATGGTGGACTTTGGGAAGTATTAAGAGATGAACCACAGTTCGATGCCATTCCACTCTCCATTGGGCTACTGTGCATTGCCCTTGAAATAAATATGGTTTTACAACATCTGGGCTGTTGTTATTATGCAAGTATAAACTGGCACCATCTGTTTTCAATTAAGTTAATTATCATTCCATTCTCCAGACTTCAATTTAGGCAACCATTTGGGAAGCAGGAATGTGTGGTTCAATCGTCCATTGTTCCCTTTAAAATGAGAGCCAACTGTGAAAGTGTTCTTCTTTAAATGAGCAAATATGACCAGTCAAACCCCAAAGAGCTTCATCTATTTCCATTTAAAGTAAAATTGTGTATGATACTTGGCAAATTAAACCATGTGGTGATTTTTTACAGATCTATTGATAATAGGCTAATAATTAAAGCTGCAGTCTGTAGCTTTTCCTCTTTGTCACCATCTCTGTTTGAAATCTGCAATTGCAGTTATTCGCGGAATTATCAACTTTACGTGAGTTGTGCCTCGGCACGGCACAGCGCGGATGAATCCAATGTTTTGAGGAAACTGTGCTGTCAGTCACCGCGCGGTGTGGATACTGTCATTCAGAATCACAGATTCTACTTTTTGGAAGTATGACCAACATAAAAATTTTCACTGGAAAATGTCATCTGAACAAGTAAGTAACATCCACTTTTGTTCTGATCAACTAAGGGGAAAAAGTATTGCAGTAAACCGTGCTGATTAAATCTAATGATCACTTATCATATCATGTCAAGCCATGCAAATTATACTTTGTTCTCAAATTGATAATGTTAAAAACATCAGCATTGCGTGACTACATTAAATGCCCTTCTGATATTTATCCTTGTTTTCGCTTGGGCCCGGTTGCAGTTTCTTTTTTTTCTGTAGCCACCACGCAGTCTAAAGTCTTTTGCATTTTACAACGGGTGAATCTCCAGTTGTCACTGGCGATTGTCGTTTGAACCTTTCTGGATCCGCCATCAAATTAATACGTTTAATTATATCAAGTGCTGTGAGAAAATGCTATAAATTTCCACCTCCAACATCCTCACACGCAATATAGCCTACAAGCCGAGACTCCTTCTTTATGTGTACAGATGTGACGTAATGACGCAAAGACATGCTCGAATTTACAGCGCAAATCCACCAGTACCACTGGAATTAAAAACATTATTACAAGCTTAACGTTTTGAATCGAGCTAAGGCAAGCAGATCGTTTTGAACACTGGCTATATACTTGCTCAATTTATTTTGGATAATTTTAACCCAAAAAAAGGTTACGAACCGCAGCTTTAAGTAGCATAATTATTTATTATTGTTTTATTATTTTTTAATAATTTATAATTAGTCTGCTATTAATATTGTTAATACTCAATTTATTATTATTGTTGTTGTTTTTAATAACAATTGTTGTTATTAATACAGATTAATTGTAATCATAAATATTAATTCCCACTAGATGAATGTACTGCTGATGTAGAGTATGTGGACTGGAGAATCCCAAAGAGACTGTAGGAAATGTACAGAAAAGCTGCTCTCAGAGCACATAACAGATGGACAGAGCTCTGACTGTTGACCCAGACATCCACAAATGCAACTAAAAGTGAACACACAAAAAAACAAAAACTATAATTACATAACATTGCATTCACACACTTTGAAGCACAAACATACACAGTTAAGAGTGACAGCAATGAACTACGGCTCCATCTTGCAGCATCACCATCAGAGGCTGATATCATCATTCACTTGTATCACCGCTCTAATTGACACTTGATTCAAATATACTCTCCAAACTGTCAGAAACATCATCCCAAAATAGCCAGAACTGGATGTATATTGAAAGATTTAAGTCAAAATGCCTGTCAACCAGTCCATGACAAATGCTTGGCTGCACTGAAAGTGGTAAGGGGCAATAGCCAGCTGAATGCTGATTGGATCAGCTCGTTAAAAGCAGGTCCATCACTCATCATTCTGTCTAAAGGACAGGAAGATCATTTTTGCAGAGGAATAAAGGGAAACAATTCAGGATAAAAAGAGTTATTTTTTATTACACTGAACACTATTACTGAGTCCAACCTAACTGAAACATGGAGATGTCCCCTGCTAGCCAGGAGGACCAGGGGTACGAATATAATGTTAACAATCCGTTAGTCTGTTGGAATACACAGTGGTACAGAATATGTTCAGATCTGGATTCTTGTGCAATAAAGTATGGGGTTGCAGCACACACATGCATAATTTCTATATAAATAATAATGGCATGGTCACCATTATTCAGAGATTCCATTGGGGCTGGTATTTCATTCAAAGTCCTAAGTAAAGGTTTAATATGTCAGCTTATACACCGTAAATGGTTCTGTCAGGCACTTCATATATTGACCCCTTTTAGGGGTTCCCATCATGGGGTAGTTTTATGGATTTAGTTTTAATTAATTAATTCTGTTTTTAACTTTAATTAAATTTGAGGAATGAAACACCTCATAAAACATACTTTATCAATAGAAAAAAATTGGAATAATTCATTAAACATGAAAGTTGCATAAAGTTTCTGGAACCCCATTGAACTTTTTTTTCTAAGAGTCACTTTGCTCCTAAATGTACCCCTTTTTCTCTCTTTCTGAAATTATTTAAGGAGGCAATATCTTCATGTTAAAATGTTGCAGTATAACAATCAAACTGTAAACTGGCTGCTCATGTTCCAGTGCATTATAGGTACTTGTTTTCTCTGAGTGTAACTCCATTAGTAGTGATTTTGTTATGTTTAAGTTATGCATTTATAAGCTTTACTAATGTCTCGAAATAAAAAGTTCAGTTTTTAATGAACTAATATAAAAGTATCATAATATAATCCGTTTTTATGGTCATAGCTTTTTTATCACATAAATAATGAGGATCAGGTTTCAGAATTCAAATGAACTGGATCACTTTAAATCCGTTAAATCTACATTTACTCTGAATACAATGAATAAACACCATTAGTATGGCAACAGTGATAAATAGGATAATTTTTTTAGGAGAATATGAGAATGTTTACAGCAAAAAATATTTAAATGTGCACACGACTTGGGCGAATGGATCAGATTATTTCATATTAACCATTTGAATGAACCAAACGTAAATCCAAACCAACATACAGATTAAACATGGCAGAAATAGTAGTACTCTGGTATGCTATTCTAATGTAGTAATTTGAAACTGAACAAACTGATTAATCAGAGGAGAAGTTAGTTACTTGAGACATGCAGAGTTAAAATTGTAATAACTATGCTGACACACACAAAAACTTAAGGAAACAGCGTTCATTTTCTTAAAAGCCACAGAGTGATTTTTCTGTGTCCTGTAGCCATTCCTCTTCACATAGCTTTGCAGGTCTGAAACTGTTATTGCAAAGCAGACAAATATGAGTCAGGTCAAAATTGCTTTAAAACATTAAAGCAGCTTGCATGAGGAGAGTCAGTGTGGAGGGAGCACATGCCCCAACATGCAAAATGATTCTTCAGTGAGAGTAAAATGTGTTTCGACAGAATATCAAGGCAGGAGAGGGGGGTAGAGAGAAAAAAGGAAGTGGGAGGAATTTGAATAACCTTTGGAATTGGGGAGGAAACAGCACAGAGAATTACAAACTTGGTCTTCTCCAGCTGCTGTTTTTTGATTAGTGTGAACCCAGCCTTATTTGTACCCTCAGCATGACGCTGTCCACACGTCTGCATCGCAGTGTGGCAACAAACAAGCAAAGGAAAATCAGAATACAAACAGAATGATTGTTTTTTTGGACTAATTATGACATCAGCTTAATGTAACTGTGCTATGCTGATTAGTTTTCTTCTTCTGCTGGTCACACCATGATCCTCACAAAATTGTTTAGTGGTGTGATCCATCTAAACACTCGTAGTGGTACAAAATACAGCTTTACTCCACACCATCTTCAGATTTAAACACTATCAGAGACACACTGGCAGTTTTATGTCTTGTGTGATGGGTCATATAACTTTATAAAGTGCTCTTATTATCGACAAACTAGTGTTTTACCGTGGGGGTGAGGGGGTCATTCCATGAAATCAATGCATCTGTATATGAGTGGACTGTTTAGAGACAGTTCTTATATTAAAGATGCACTGTAATTATTTTTCTTTATGCTATGCTTACTGAAATGGAAGGATCATGCAACAGCAAGTGTTCAGATTACTAATTGTTAAATGCATTTAGTCAAACATTAATTCTGACAAGTGGCAACATGCATATCAACAGCAGTTGGGGCACACTGTAAAAAAGCTAACAAAGTTGAGTCAATTGAGCTAACTTAAAAAACTTTTGTTTGTCTAATGAGTAACAGGTAGTCTTTTGAACTTAAAAGACTGGTAAAGACACGGTAATTATATTGTTTAGCATTTAGCAATGCAGGCAGCTACAATCTTTATTTTTCATCTCCATGTATGATTTTCAAAGATAACTTCTTAAAACTAGAAACAAACATTTTACCCAGGCAAATATATTGCAACCAAAAGTTGCAATGAGATGCACATACATTATATCTCAACTCACAAATCTCAAACATGGTGATGATCAACAATTGTAGTTCAGTAAAAATATGAACTCTGAACCATATGGCAGCTAAATAACAGTGACAACAACAGAGGCAGCTGTATAAATCAAGCCAATACAAAGAAATAATAATAGTTAACACATCATTTTCAAGCTGCAATGCATGCTGGGAACTGACACGACATTGTTCAATGTAAAAGGTTACATTTTGTGTGATAGGTTGTCTAATTTTTTTTTAAGTTAGCTCTTTTTTTTTGTTACAGTGCAGTTGTGGTTTAAGATCTTGAATCCCAAAGGTCGCAACTTCAAACCCCTGAAGTTTCTACTACCGTTTTGCCTTTGCCTGAATAATGTAATGGTGCTGCCGCATGGGATGTCAGTGGAAGAACTGCAGGCGGACTCGTGTATCTCCTAACTTGTTTAAATTAAGCCTCTAGGTCACATCCAATGTAATGCATGCGGATGATGGACTTTAGAAAAAAAAGAGAGAGTGAGATTAATTAATTTATGTCTGGTTACACAATAGCTTTATTGTGTTTGTGTGTGGCGTGTTTTGTTACCAACATCATTGTTGGAAAGCTTCAATTGTTTTTTGTTTGTTTTTGTGGAACAACAACAACTGCAAAATTGGCTCTTCGGAAAAAAATACCTTTCAGTGCTACTTCCCATACAGAGTAGATAAATTGACCAATCAAAGTACACTGAATGCCCAAACGTAGTTTGTGTCTTAAAATAGGGCCACATCAATATCATTTTTAGGGCAAATGTCATGTGGCCCAGAGGTGATTAATGGAATATTTTCTCAGATCCATATCACTCATTTGATGCTTTTCTCGCCATCACTCCCGGCAAACTGATTGATCACGTCCGGGATGACAGATGAGAGGCATTAGGGCATATTTTACCCACAGTGCTGTGCAATATCTTACAGACCTACACTGACTCTGGACTGCGTCCGGCAGGCTCAGGCACACATTATTATTCAGGCAAAAGCTCTTTTGATCGATTCAATAATTACAGACCTGACCTATAGGAAGTGAATGCACCCAAACACAAGCACTTAAACTCAACACTTATTAGTCCTTATTATGCAACTTATTTTAAGCAACAAGGCAGCTTTAAAAAACCTGTTTAAGAGATAGTCTCTTAAAGGAATGTTATACCCACAGATCTTATTTTACTCCTAAAACCACTATTATAACAACCCATAGGAAATTCCAGAGGGAACCCATGGCACATTAGTCTTCCAGGATGGCCTACAAGTGGATGTCAAGACTAGACAGCTTTATTTAAGTTTGAAGGGAAGAAAAAAACATACAAAACCACTGCTAGAGAAAACGTATTCAATGTTGAGCAAAATTCTAAATTGAAGAATCACCTACCTGTCTGTTAGGCAAAAAAAAAAAACAGTATTTACAGTATATGACTTTCGGTAACACTTTAGAATACTGTTACTTCATTAATGAATAACTACACAGGAACAAATGAGTAACACACTATTAACATTCTAGTAACTACTATTAACTAACAAGAAACTGATTAACGATTTAGTAAGTAATAGCGCTCAGTTGAATGTGGTAGTTCACTATTATCTAATCAGTAACTACTATTTTTCATACCTCACTGAAGACTACTAAGAACTACTATATACAGGTTCATAATTAATATTAATAAAGCATAATGTACAAAGGTAATGGTAACCCATTAGAAATGAATCAAGTTTTACTACAACTTTCTAAAGGAACTACTAATTATTTGGATCAGTATTCTAAAGTGAAGATCATGGGAACACTCTAGTAATGACTAAAGTGTTACCAAATCCATCGGAAAGAATTACTATTCAAAATCTTAAAAAAATCTCAAAAGCTTACAATAGGCGCGTTTCAATTACAGATTTGCGCAAAACTTTTGCGTTTTCTTCTAAATGTTGACAAAAAACTATTGCGAAATGACGGTGTTTCCATTAAAGGTGCAGTGTGTGATTTTTAGCGACATCTAGCGGTTCGGTTGCGAGTTGCATTAATTGGCTCCGCCCACTACTCACCCCTCCCTTTCGAAGAAGCTACGGTGGCTAAAACGGGACAAACATATTGACGACTGAGACAGCAGAGAATAGCCAGAGTAAGCCCAGAGTGTGTAAACATTGTCACTGTTTCTGTACCACAGGCCATTATAAACCACATCATGGATAAAGTTTACAAAGCCATATATAATATAATAATAGTAATCAGCTGATTGTCTCACAAACGTAACCAGCACATTTCTCCCCACATAGCAAACCCATAATACAGCGAGGGAGAAGAACCACATGAAACTATGCAAGTATATTTTTTTCTAACAGGGTAGTAAAAGTTTAGCTGGCTAATATGAGCTGTTACTGTGGCTGAGCTGGTTAAAGCGTAAAGCCTTGTTTAAACTCGACGCGTCCGCATGAGCTCAAAGGTACGCGCCTCCGCTTCCCTTAGGCACCATTTAATACACACAATAGGCTTTTTTTCTCTGATTTTGAAAACCCTTCGCAAATGACTTAAAATGCTTCCAAGATCGACTTGTCGCGATCGACGGGTTGGTGATTCCTGTAACATACTGTTTTACGGTCAATGAAAAGAGTACTAATCAGCTGTCTCACGAACGTAACCAGCACATCTATCCCCACATAGCAAAGCCATAACACAGCGAGGGAGAATAACTAAGTTACATGAACCAATCCAACTACATATTTTACACCACTGACAAGGGAAAGTCACTACTCACGGTGTCTATCTGGCTTCTAGCTTTCTGTGGCTTCTCTTTCAAGGTAGTGACAAAACGCGCTCTGTAGCGCTGTGTGTTCGCTGTCGGCTACGGTAGAAACATGACGTCACAATATGGCAACCTTCATAGAAGGGGATTTCCGCGCCTATGTAGATATATATGACTCATTCTAAGGTAATACAAACTTAACGGTTCATTAAGTAAGGTCTTTATACACCACTAAACACATAGTTATGGATCTTATATTGCATTTCTGTCAATAGATCCACAGAAATATTACACACTGGACCTTTAACTGATGTTATGCGACCAAAACGTAATTTTTTCCTCTCGCGACGTCATTCAAAAAATCACGGCGACGGATATTTGTAGGTTTACGTATATACCAGCCACTGCACTGGCCATTATTATTAATCGACGGAGATGTAGGCCTATGTTTGTTATCCAATTTATTAATGGCAAGGAAAGATCCTAATACTTGGAATGGCACATATGAGGTGTTTCTGGGTGTTTCTCCCTCATATCCGCTTCGAGGTCTTGATTGATGCATTTCTTGAGGTTTAGAATCCAGTATTCATGTAATTCTTTTGCGCAATTTGAAGGGTAACGGAAATAAGGCTAGTGACTTCAGTCAATATTGGGTCGTTATCATGTTTTACACTTTAGAATACTGATCCAAATAATTAGTAGTTCCTTTAGAAGGATGTAGTAACACTTGAGTCAAAACTAGTGGGTTACCATTCTTTTATTATAAATTATGTATTATTCATGTTAATTATGAACCTGTATATATAGTAGTCCTCTGGGAGGTATGAAAAAAATAGTAGTTACTGATTAGCAAATAGTGAACTACCACATTCAACTGAGCGCTATTACTAATTTGTTAATCAGAGTTTCTTGTTAGTTTATAGTAGTTACTAGAATGTTAATAGTGCGCTACTCATTTGTTCCTGTGTAGTTATTCATTAATGAAGGAACAGTATTTTAAAGTGTTACCTGACTTTCTTCTACATTTTGATTCATTTTCATTCCACTTCCTTATATTCAAATTTGAATCATTATTCTACTTCTTGTTGCAGCCTTAATTCAAATTCAGGAGGTGGACTGGAATTTAAAAGTCATACTCAATACATGTTATTTCCTCATGTGACAACTAGCCCTGTTGTCTCCTACTCCTAATTGAATTGCAGATGCTTACGAGTTTTCCAGAACTGTAAAACCACAGCGCAATGTACAACAACTGCAGTTGTAAGACTCCTCAAATTGTTAAGTTAGAGCTGGTTGCACTAATCCAGCAGCATGCTTGACTCTCCTATCTCCTGCGTTTTCCTCTATGGAGAACAGTGAGCTTGCAGTTTTAACTCTACTGAAATGCCATGACCCCTTAATGACATGCCACATTTTCCTTTTGAAAATAAACCATTTAATTTGTGTGACAATATTTGCTGACAGAAAAGTTCAGATTGAGACTATATGTTCCTGTCCTAAAAACGCAAATAAACTACTACTAAACAATCATAATCAGAGGTCAGAGGAGAGAGAGAGAGAGAGAGAGATTTTAAATCTATACAGTTGCATTGCCCTAATCAATGACTCTCACCAGGTCGTTCAATACTTTGCTGTCTGTTGTGTTCATGAGTGAATTATATTATGACTAGGACCTTTTACATAGTTAGTCAGGATCAAGCAGGTTGTGTTTCCGCTCTCTTTTTCTCTCGCTGCCAGAAGATGTTCTCCTGCGAATGTGTTGAAAGTTTTGATACGATTTCATGAAGATAATGGACAAAGAGTGTTTTGACACTCTTTTTTTTACTTTATATTTCCTTAAACATAGCACCGTTTTGAAACGTCTGCAACTCCTAGCATCTGTTAGCTTGGCTTAAAATATGTTTTACACAGCGGGGTTAGTTGTAGCACAGTGTTACAACTAAGCCGCCAAGTGTACAATGATAATCAAATGAAAACAGGGAGCAACAATTTTCAGGTTTGAGTATTTATTTATTTTGCCACATTTAACTTTGTTGGACTTTCACAAACAATGTTGGAACTACTTTTTTAAAATTTTGTTTACTGTGCATTGATCACTTGATTATTTATTAATAATATAGACTGTTTTAGTGTTTTTCAAGCAATAAACCCTTTAAAATGTGATTTTAAGCTTGTTTTTATTATTATAACTGTTATTATTATTAATAATAATAATAATTTTGCATGCAGCTGCCACACACAAATATAATTCAATTTCAATTACAATATTTGATGATTTTATTTATTTATTTATTGCAAAACTGTTCAGCCCTTGCCTATATCTCTATCTATTTTGTAGTATAATCAATGAATTCATGTTGAAAATTGTGCACTTATTTAACAGAAAAATTGAATTGTGTAATGTTGGACTTCATGTACTCACATGATTCTTATGTAGTGATAGGGATGGGACTAATAGACTCTGTTAGTCCCTCGGATCTTTTGACAATATATCTAGTTTTTCTACCTCTATATTACACAGATGAGTCCACAGTCAATCAAATGTTACTCAACAACAGCAACAGATATTATTTGGTAATTCACTGTCACTGCCATGTTTAAAAAGGCAATTGAGCAGCTATGGATGACTTATTACTTCAATTTGATTTTAAATCACGTTACAGGACCTGTAACACAATTTTCCTCACAACACACATCACATCACATCACGTACAACAGCCAGCCAGTTCTTCAGCATGACCTAGAGGGGAATGTGTGCAAATAGTTAGACAGGTGGTGCATGCTGGCGTGAGGAGTGTTAACCGCTGCCCCTCCGAGACCTTCAATCATCTGCACCATCAGCCCTGAATGAGTCATTTTCTGTGTGTCCATCATTTCATTACTGCAGGAAGAGAGCCACCTGTATTTCAGCATCTCCACTCAACACTACACCCATTCTCAGACAGATGGTGGGTGACATGTGATTGGGAAAGAGACGGCTCTTGGAAATAAAGCAGTTCTGACTGCAGCGAGAGTTGTTCTCCTTCCTCATGAATGGCTCAGGATTGAGGATGAAGTTTGCTTGTTTCTCTTCAGACCTGGTTACATGATTTATTGCTGAAGTGCTTAAAATGTGAAGCACACTATCATTGCAGTACTAAGGCCACATTTCATTAGCTTCCCCTTGAATTTTAGAGGTGGTGGAGCTCTAATCTCATATTCTGAAAAATAATTATAGCAGAACCCTGACTTAGAAAGTTTTTGTTGCATGCTATGCAGGGTAAAATATACAGGTTATACACTGGTAGATAACCATCCACAACGAATAGCTAAGAATGACAAATTAGACAATAACAGTTGAAATAGATCATTTTGCTTCAGCCCAGTATTTATAAACCTGATTTGCATTCTCTCTCTCTCCTCTGCTCAAATACAGTTGACTTAATCATCCTGTAATGTTGCACAATTAATCATATTAGAACATGTTTGATGAATCCAAAAATATAACCCTGTAACGTCCAATTTGCGTGATGTTTATGGATGTTATATCAGTGATGTTGTTGTGCCTGTATGTGATAGTGCTATTAGACAACTGAGATTTAAGTTTAACCCCATAAACCATAGACAACTTCACATTAGAATGCATAGGCAAGCTAAAAAATACATATAAACACAAACAAATATGAAATAATAAATACAATAAAGATTCATGATTCAAGATACAATTAGATGCATAAATTATATGAATAGATTCCTGTTTTGTATAACATGACTTCGTTTAACAATGATAATACAAATATTATATATATATATATATATATATATATATATTGTTTATATAAAACCCAATGTCTAACATATGTTGAAAAAATCTTTGGCTTTAAATCTACTGATTTCAACAGGTTTGGGTGAGAGTTACATTATAGGAATAGTTAAGCAATACAGGATTGTAATACAGTAATACAAGATTGAGTTCTTTTTTTAACTCAGTTTAATAGTGCCATAGACTTAGCTGTATAAGTAATTTCAATTTAAATTATATTAAATTGACTTTAAAATTTGTTTAATCTTGTACAACCTGTTAGGGGATTTACAGTTAAAGATCCAAGGACCAGATATGATTATTTAAGACCAGGAGTTAGAAGTGCAGTCAATTTAAGACAAGAGTCAGAATTATAATAAATTACAGAAAATTGTTACTGAAGATAGTTTGCAGTTTCATCAGGCAGAAGTCAGCTTCAAGACCCAAAAGGAGTTTGTAGGCCGCCCCACTTACAGTTACCAAGATCACACCAATGATACCCTATACTAAGGTCTAAGCTACGTCATTGCTTAACATAGATAAACATAGTAATTTTCCACACATGGACTGATAGACAGTAGCACATCTCCATAGTCTGTGCGGCTGCCACCCAGACCCTAAGTTAGGTACGAGTGGTCCTCCGAGGTCAATCTCAATTTTCTCCAATAATGCCACTCGTTCCTCAATCTGTAACAAAGAATACTAACACATACAGAGACACACAGCTCCTTCAAGGTTGGATTTGGCCAGGCTCTAACTATAAACAGGAGAGTCTTCTCACAACATCAAGATAACTTGTTCTTTCTCTCAAGGAGAGGGCACTTTAATCTTACAGTTAAGTAAAGGCTTTATCTAAGAAATGGCTACTTAAACTATTGGTACCAATGACCCTTGTTGTTTTAAAACATGTTAAAGACCTTTCTCAAACAAAACGAGTCAATATTTAATTTCTGGAAGCCGGCTAAATGAGCAAGCACTGTAAATGTATTCCTGGCATGGGACCCTTCAGTCACCTCTTAGATATTTGATACAGACATTAGAGAATACATGAAAAAGAACATTTTCAATAATCTCACTGGTAACTTCTATAACAAAGTAAAATCGCATAAGCTCAGAGAAGTCATTCAACTCATTTGATTTTTAGAAGGAGAAATATTGATTAATACCTTGATTATAATCACTCATAATATATATATTGAAGCAGCATTGGAACCCACCCCCTCATACCTTTGATGAGTAATGCAGAACATAAGTAATGTAAAAACTTTTGTTTACATAACTTATTGATCATATATTTTTTTTTACAGTGTACAGCCTAGTTGATTGTACTTAAAAATTTAAGGCAGGAAACTTTAAAAAAAAAAATTATACAGTGTATAGGATATAATTCTTGATCCATAACCATTTGTGATTCAAATAAGGCCACTTTTCATTATTTTACAGTATTCAGAGCACAGAACGTCTCGGTTACGTATGTTACCCTCGTTCCCTGAGTAGGGAACGGAGACGTTACGTCGTGACAACGAATGGGGTTTCACTGAACTGGTTTCGCTTAACTGAACTCAGGCTGTTCCACCGATAGTGGCAGGGAGACGTAACGTCTACTCAGGAAACGAGGGTTACATATGTAACCAAGATGTTCCCTTTCATAGTCACTACGAGTTACGTTGTGACGACGAATGGGGTTCCCAATCTAATCATGTCACCTCGGGTGTCTTCCAGTGCCCTGCGTAAGTCTGAGCTCCCTGTCGTGAGACTAGCAAAGACGAAGAAGTCCTACTTAACACAGGAATACCAAGGTACACTGGGAAGCATATCTCAGTGGAGATATGCAACACAACACCTGCCCAAAGGGAGGACTTACAGAATATCCATATGACCGGAGAGGGGGTAACATATGGGGAAACACTGGAGTATCCTGCCAGCAGGGTGAAATCTTTCAACTCCAGGGGTGGCAAGGTGGCTTGCCAAGGGAAAGACAAATGCCTTAGAGAGGTTTACAGTGGAAATTCACACGTGGGGGTCACCAGTGAGGAGAAGAGCACCAGGTGATGAAGGGGATTCCACTTCAACGCATAGGCGTGTCGTTAGAGACAGGGCCCAGCGGAATGATGGTAGCCACCACCTTTTTGAGGTGGTAGGGAACTCAAACCTGCCTCGTCCCATCAAGAAGCCACACATGTAGGTTCCATATTTCGGGACGATGGTGCCATAGGGTGCCCCGTCTCTGATAAAGGAGGTCCTTCCTCAGAGGAATTGCCCAGGGAGGGGCTGTAGAAAGGAGCACCAGTTCAGAGAACCAAGTCCGGGTGGGCCAGTGAGGCGCAATCAAAAGGACCTGCTCCTTGTCCTCCCAGTGCATCCGTGCCGAGAGTGCCTTCGGTCATAAAACAGGCTGCAATGGGAAGATTCATGGGAGGCACACAGATCTACCTGTGCGTCACCGAACTGTTCCCAAATCAGCGGAACCGACTGGGGATGGAGTCTCCATTCGCCTGGGAGTGGCTGAAACCGTGAAAGCTTGTCGGCTGCACGGTTCAGATCTCCGGGAAGTGAACGGCACGAAGCGACCTCAGACGCTTCTGACTCCATATGAGGTGATGGCGGGCAAGTTGTGACATACGGTGGGAGCATAGACCACCTTGTCGGCTGATGTACGCTACTGTGGCCGTGTTGTCTGTTCAGACAAGTACGTATTGGCCCTTAAGCAACGCCCAGGAAGTGGTGCAGAGCGAAACGTACTGCCAGCAACTCGAGGCAATTGACATGCAAATGGAACTGGGGTCCTATCCAGGAGCCTGCGGCAGCATGCCGCTTACACATGGCACCCCAGCCCGTGGTGGAGGCATCTGTTAATACACTAACATGCCTGGAAACTCCGGCCCGTAGAAGCTGAGGTTCGTCCACGTGGTGAAGGTCTGACGGCAGGTAGGAGTAACTGGTACTCGGAGCGTACCTAGTTGCCATGCCCATCTCGGGACTCGATCGCGAAGCCAGTGCTGAAGCTGTCTCAAATGAAGCAGTCCAAGCGGGGCTACCACTGTGGGCGTCATATGCCCCAGGAGCCTCTGAAAAAGATCCTCTGCCCGGGGGAGAGTTTGCTCTTTTTCCAGTTGACCCGAAGGCCGAGTGGCACAAGGCCTGCCTCGACAACTTTCTTGAAGACGTGAGAACCGCGCGCGTACTGATATGTCAGCCCCTCGAGAGCAAACCATAGAAACGGTAGAAAAGGAAGAATGGAAACAAGAAGTAGGCGTCCTTCAGGTCGATCGCTGCAAACCAATCCAATGGACGAACACATTTGAAAATGCGTTTGGCTATCAACATCCTGAACAGAAGCCAGAAAGGGTTCGGTACAAGATGTGCAGGTCCAGGATTGGCCGTAACCCACTGCTCTTCTTGGGTACAAGGAAGTAGGGACTATAGAAGCCGGACTTCATTTCGGCTGCAGGGGCGGTCTCGATCATACCCTTCGCCAGTAGGGTGACAACCTCCGCATGCATGACAGGGGCATTGCCACCCACCATGGTATAACGGATTCCCCGGAAGTGGAAAGGAGACCGTGCGAACTGAATCGCATAGCCGAGCCTGATGGTTCTCGTGACAGATTGGAAAGCTCCAAAAACTGAACCAGCGGGATCATGTGAACCACAGAAGTAACCAAGATGAGGCAACAAAGCGAGATGACCGGCCCAGACGTGGAAGCTGGAGTGTTCCGGTGTGAGGGCACGGTCTTATGCCGCATCCTGACAGAGGAGGCCAGGGAAGGACCAGGGTTCCACGGGGCCTGCTCTGACAGGGGTCTGGCGACAGAGGGGGACGAGAGTAAATGCTACCATGTTTGTTATCCAAGTCAGAAAATGAAACACTCAAATCTCAGTTTATCTGAGCCAACCAGTAAGTTATCTTGTTTGTAAATATGAGAGTAAAGATTTTTGGTCTATGAGATACAGTTACTACAACCACATGTATTAATTTAACACTTAAAACTGAGGAATGCCATTAATCTGTAAGAAGACAGTAACCACTGCAACGACTGCAATACAAAGGTCAAATGTTGGCCAGAAAAGTATAAGCTAGAAAAGAATTATGTTCACAATAATTGAGTGAAATTGAGTCTAATTATGTGAATTCATGAACGGGTTAATGAATAACTGCGTGTTGCCAGCGTACTTCCTTATATACCCACGAGGTGGGGCGGAGTTACGCTATGCAAATTCCGCAGACCCATGGCATTTCTTTGCCATTGGTTCATTTTTAATACTCGAAGTTGATAGGCTTTCTAAGCGAAACCCCATTCATGGTCACGGCGTAAATCGTAGTGACTACGAAAGGGAACAGTAACACAAGACTATGAAATGGATCCATACAGACTTTTGCTCAGAAAAGAAGGAAAAGATGACCACTCTGACTCCAGTTATAAGGAAACTGGACGCCTGATGTAGGATGACAACCTAATTTGCATATCAAACTTTCCAATAAATATTTATACTCTCATTATTCATTCATGCTTATACTGTTTTTTTCAAGTCCAGATATTGCAAAGCTCTTTCATTATTTAGTCATAGACATTATTAATATTCAAAATAAGTATTACCTATTGCAGTCAAATACCAGTGGTTCTGGTGAATAACTTGGAGGGTCACCTTTTCCAAACCTTCCTCTTCAGCTGTCTCTCCCTTTTAAGACAAATAATGGTTTACATCTGATCTGACAAATGAGCTTTTGCAGCCTTTCTCTCATTAGCATTTCAAAAGGTATGGTTGCCTCTCCGATCTGTGATAAAGGCTGGAGAGATTACAGAAGGGTTTTGGAGAAATGTTGTGCTGCCAACTGATTTCAAGAAGAAATCACTTCTGACAACAGCACTGCTCTTTGAAGAGAGTTACCAGGGATTAAGGCTGTAGGAACTCTGCCTCCCTGCAACCTGGTTTAATGCAGGCCAGTCCCAATATGATGTTTTTGAGTAACGTTTAAGTAAACCTATGCTGCTTGGCTGAAGCTTCAAAAAATGAAAGGTTGAATGACCTTCAAATGGTATCGGAAATTCTCCTGCAATGAAATTGAAGGAATAACCCGTTCATGAATTCGCATAATTAGATTCTCAATTACTGTGAACACTATTCTTTTCTAGCTTATAATTCTGGCCAACATTTGACATTTGTATTGCAGTGTTTGCAATGTTACTGTCTTCTTACAGATTAATGGCATTCCTCATTTTTAAGTGTTAAATTAATAAATGTGGTTGCAGTAACTGTATATCATAGACCAAAACATTTTTACTCTCATATTTACAAACAAGATAATTTACTGCTTGGCCCAGATAAACTGAGATTTGAGTGTTTCATTTTCTGACTTAGATAACAAACATGGTAGCATTTACAGTTGTAATCAAAACATTTTAAGGGCTCCATTTAATAATAACTAATCAATGGCTTCATTAGTTGCGTCAGGTGTGCTTGAGCTACAACACATGAGATACTTGAGTGTCATATGTGACTGCATGTTAGAAATATGGCTAAGTCAAAAGAATGGTCCAAAAAGTTAAGAGAAGATATCATTGCCCTTCACAAAGAAGGAACAGGATACAAAAAGATAGTGAAGGCACTAAATATTCCTAGAGACACCGTTGGAATCATAGTTCGCAAGTTCAGAGTTAAAGGAACAGTGGTCTGGCACTTGAAACCTACAGCGTGTGGAAGGTAAGATGGATTCCATGAAGTATCAGGAAATTATAGGAGAAAACGTCATGTCGTCAGTGAGAAAGCTGAAGCTTGGGTGTCATTGGACCTTCCAACAGGACAATGATCCCAAGCATACCTCAAATTCCAACAAGGCTTGGTTTCAGAAGAAGTTCTGGAAGGTTCGACAGTTGCCATCAAAGTCATCTGACTTGAAACCCATGGAGAATCTCTGGTGGGATTTGAAGAAGGCGGTTGCAGCACACATACCCAATAATATTACTGAACTGGAGGCAATTGCTCATGAGGAATGCTCACCATCGCTGCTGCATTCTGGATCAGTTTCAAAGGCTTGATAGTACATGCCGGAAGGCCCGCTAAGAGA
This sequence comes from Meda fulgida, assembly GCA_030578275.1. Classification (NCBI taxonomy): domain Eukaryota; kingdom Metazoa; phylum Chordata; class Actinopteri; order Cypriniformes; family Leuciscidae; genus Meda; species Meda fulgida. Next base: position 19,787,000 of record CM060618.1, read on the forward strand.
GCACTACAATTGTCCAGTCTGGAGAGAACAAGAGCTTGGACAATGAGTTGTGTGGCCTGCTCTGATAGGAAGGGTCTAATCTTACTAATGTTGTATAAAGCAAATCTGCAGGATTTGTAGTAATTGTAGTAATTTGTAGATGTTGTAGTAATATCGTTTGTGAAGCGTAACTGATCATCAATCACAACTCCAAGATTCCTGGCTGTCCTAGAAGGAGTTATGGTTGACAAACCTAGCTGAATGGAGAGCTGCTGATCTCTTGTGCTGATGTGTTGGGTTGGCTGAGACCACAAACAGCTCTGTCTTAGAAAGGTTGAGTTGAAGGTGATGGTCCATGATCCAGCAAGAAATGTCTGTCAGACAGGCTGCAATGCGAGCAGGTACCGTTGGATCATCTGGTTGGAATGAGAAGTAGAGTTCTACTTAATAATAGATACATTTTTTCTTTTAACTTTTTTTTATAGACCCCCTTGCACCCCTAAGCATGATATTATAAAGACAACAATACAATATTTATTTATTATTTATACATTATTTTCCACTGAACTTTTCCACTGATCCTCTGATGCTTCCAATGGGTTCTAAAACCCATATTTGAAAACACCTAATAAATTACTCAATAATCTTTTACTAATTTAGACCATTTCGACTGCATCTTGGATCTTTTTTGCAAATAGTTTTTTCCATTGTTTTTGCCCCATTAAATAATCACATGAAAAGATTAAGGATTAAAAGGATTTTGACTAAAGTAAAACCAATTTTGCTTCAGAAATAGGCCTGTTAAGGTTCTGCACTATTTCAATGTTAGCCATTATGAATATTTAAAATTTGTGCATGTGTATTTATTCATATTGGCGTGGGGGGTTGTGGCACAGTGATAAACTCAGAAACTTAAAAATGGCACTTTATGACAAAAAGGTTGCGGACCCCTGTTCAAGACTAAATATGAGCATGCATTTAGTCATCCCACTTGCACAAAAACAGATTCAGTATTCATTAAAATAAATTAAAACAATATGTAAACTTGCAATAGTAAAATGCTAAATACGACATATACTTTGTGCATTTCATCTCACTTTGATAATCTAATTCAGCGATACAAATAAGCAAAAATGGCTTTAGTTAAACAAACGGTTTGTTTGAGCTACACCCTCTACTGTACAGGCATGCATTTGTATTTCCTTCAACATGAAGGGGCAGTCACAATGCACTTTTCGTTCCATTGACTTCCATTCAAACGCATGCGAATGCGTCAGACCGCAAACGCAAGCTCATGCGAAAAATGTCGCATTTTGCTGCGTTCCAAAGTTCAAGTTTGGTGAACTCTGACCTGTGAATTCACGTGAAGACATGTGACCAGTAGAAGATCGATACGTCACTGCTTGACCTCTTGGCTGAATTAAAAGAACAATGTTTTTACAGAAAAGTCGAGTAGATTTATGTAGAATTCAAAAAAGAGCGTGTCATTATATCACGGCCTTTACAGTATCCAAAGTAATTTTGCACGTGACTGCGACTTGAGGGTTATTCATTTCACTTTTGGTGTGAAAAAGCATTAACATTTGCTGTTGTCCTCATAAGCATTTTTGTTGTTGTTGTTATGAAAGCAAGCCCAGGTGAGAAAAATGACACTATTAAATACTTTTTTTAGGAAGTCACACAATATTGTTACGCATTACTCTTAAAAGTAACTTTCCCCAACACTAGTTACAACAAATAACTATAAACATTCCAATCATGCATGCTGTTCACTGATCGATTGCTCCTGTCTGCCTTCCTGCCTGCTGTGAGTTTGTTTGCGTCGAGGCTGTAAGCTCTACGCCTCGTATTAGCTTCGTATTTCTTTCTGTTTTGAACCATCATTTACTATCATTTCTAGTAGTGATGGGCAGATCGAGGCTTCGTGAAGCAATGAAACAGTCGAAGCAAATGTGCCATTTTGTTTCGAGGCTTCGAATCAATCCGAAGCCCGTCTCCACGGTGACACCTAGTGGTCACTTGCAGGTGTTGATCTGAAACAACCTTTACAAAGAGCTGATAAAAAATTTTTTTTTTTTTTTTATTATTATTGTATTTTTGTAATATATGAAGCTTGTAACCTGTAGTCTCTTCACATTGCATAATGTGATTTTGGTCATGAAAAATGAATATTAATAAAAATAAATCAAGCCACAATGTCTCCCTTTCTTATAGATTTTTATTCGAAAATATTAATTTCTCTGCTGTTGAAGGACTCAGCCTACTTCTTTTTTTACAGATAATTTCTCCAGCCTTTGAAAAAATTCTCTCACAAGGGACACTTGTTGCTGGCATACAAAGATATTTTTTAGCTAGGACATACAAATGAGGAAAGATTACTGCTCTCTCTTTCCAGTAAGTTAGAGGATCATGAGTTCTGGGCAAAAACGCATCGCTGTGGTATTTTTTCACTTACACTGTGGCATCAGCTGTAGGATTGTGTATCATCTGGGTCTCACGGATACGATTGTCAAAATGTTCCCATAAACTGTCTTGTGTTTCAACTGGTGTTGATGATGATGGGCCTGATGTTGACATTTGTGGTTCTGAATTAAAAGAAAACGGCAATTAGTAACAAATCATAAACTGACAACACATATGAAGTATAAATTTCATGAATCACATTACATAAGATAACATAGACTGAAACTCACCAGGAGTTGTGTTTGAACACATCAGTGAAGCACACTCCAGTGTGATGTGCTTTTCAGCATCCAGGGCTTTGGCAGGATTTCCAAAAGCCACATTTTTAAACCTTTGGTCCAGCAGTGTCAGTAGCAGGCCTTGGTACAGGGGGAACACTACCATCCTCTGCACCCTGCAGAATGGCAGGATGAATGCTCCTCAAATGGCGCATCATGGATGATGTATTGTTGCAGTAGGCTAGCTGCCGATCACAATACACACATCTCACTTTATTTGGGGTTTCCAAATGGAAATGCTCCCACACCACAGATGTACGGCATCTCTTCTGTGGAGCTTCCTTCCTTCCTTCCTTCCTTCCTTCCTTCCTTCCTTCCTTCCTTCCATCCATCCATCCATCCATCCATCCATCCATCCATCCATCCATCCATCCATCCATCCATCCATCCATCCATCCATCCATCCATCCATCCATCCATCCATCCATCCATCCATCCATCCATCCATCCATCCATCCATCCATCCATCCATCCATCCATCCATCCATCCATCCATCCATCCATCCATCCATCCATCCATCCATCCATCCATCCATCCATCCATCCATCCATCCATCCATCCATCCATCCATCCATCCATCCATCCATCCATCCATCCATCCATCCATCCATCCATCCATCCATCCATCCATCCATCCATCCATCCATCCATCCATCCATCCATCCATCCATCCATCCATCCATCCATCCATCCATCCATCCATCCATCCATCCATCCATCCATCCATCCATCCATCCATCCATCCATCCATCCATCCATCCATCCATCCATCCATCCATCCATCCATCCATCCATCCATCCATCCATCCATCCATCCATCCATCCATCCATCCATCCATCCATCCATCCATCCATCCATCCATCCATCCATCCATCCATTTTATATGTAGCCTATCTATCTAATAATCTATATGTATCTGTAATATATGTATCTATCTATTAATCTATATATTTCTATCAATGCATCTATTAATGTGTCACTATATGTACTCTGTGTGTCTCTAAGTCAATGTGTAAATGTAAATTAAATCCTAAATATAACTAAACAAATCGCACTATAAATGTCACTATATCACCAAAAATCCGCTATCTCAAAACCAAACTCCTCTCACAAAATCCCACGATATGAAAATGCGTTGACAAAACTTTTATACTGTGTGATTGTGTGATTTGTTCCCGAACCGACCAATCAATGAAACCCTGATTCGGCGGAGCACTCCACCTGATGAAACACTTAGACGCTTCATTTAGCCGTTGTCACGTGACGTGGGTGCTTTGAATCACGCTTCGGATCAGTGTTTCGAATCATCTTTGCTTCGGGATCTCGCAAAGCTTCGGAACGCCTGTTTCGCGCCAGCCATCCTTAATTTCTAGTTGTATATAGTACTAAATACAGTTTACTCACCATCTCAGATTAACCTTCGATCACTAGCTTCCGTTATTGTTAGCACAGCACGCTAGTGTTTACGCGCCACCCGCGCTCATTTATTTATTATTTATTTTCTCTCGCGCGCCCGCGCCCTTGAGTTCATAAAAGCCCAGGTAAGTAAGAATCAGTCAACACAAACGGTGAGTAATGTCTTGTCCTGTTATTGTCACCTGTGTCACATGTCATATGTTTAGTATAGCCTTCTCCGATGGCAATATAGGATTTATTTGTGATAAATGCAAGGAGACAGTCAGGCTGACGGAGAAGATTTCAGAGCTAGAGACACGCATCCAAACTTTAATTGAGGATAGTAAGGATAGTACTAGAGCTTTAGATACTATTTTGGATGCGCCTAGCATAGTGAACTCTGTACATGATTTGGTTCCGGCTGAAGTAGAGCCCACGCAGCAGGGCAGATGGGTAACCGTGAGAGATCGCTCTAGTCGCGGATTAAAAAAAACACTCTTCAGTTCCGATTACCATAACAAATCGATTTGCCCCACTCAGTGAAACACCCACTGAGAATTCTGTTGATTGTGCCCTGGTAATTGGTGATTCGATCACACGGAACATGAAAATAGAGACACCAGCCACCATAGTCACATGTTTACCGGGAGCCAGAGCGCCTGACATCAAAGCAAATTTAAAAGTGCTGGCTAATGATCGTAAACACTCTAAGATCATTATTCATGTCGACACTAATGATGTTCGACTCCGCCAGTCTGAGATCACCAAAATTAATATTAAAGAGGTGTGTAAACTCGCAACTACGATGTCAGGCACTGTAATTTTCTCTGGCCCCCTTCCTGTTTGCAGGAGTGATGAGATAGTTAGCAGATTAGCCTCACTCAATGGTTGGTTGTCTAAGTGGTGTCCGTTGAATAATATAGAATTCATAGACAATTGGGAAAGTTTTTGGGGCAAGCCTGACCTGTTGAAAAGAGATGGTGTTCATCCCTCCTGGGATGGTGCTGCTCTTCTCTCTAGTAATATGGCACATAGTCTTAGAGCTAAAACATGACAATCTGGGGCCCAGGTCAGGAAGCAGACAGACTAGCTAAACCGACCGTCTGCTAGCAGCCTCGCGTCACCAAGCTCAGATAAATCCCATCACATAGAGCCTCTTTCACCTAGATATCATCACATAGAGACTGTGTCTGTTCCCCGAATTTGGAAATCCAAAAAACGTCAGGTAAAAAATTGAATTGATGTTCAACAAATAAAAACAGATATAATACAGATGAGCAAATGATAAAGCTTGGGTTGCTGAATATTCGATCCCTTACTTCAAAATCGCTCATAGTTAATTATATGATTTCAGATTATAATCTAGATGTGCTGTGTTTGACAGAAACCTGGCTAAAACCAAACGATTACATTACTTTAAATGAGTCAACCCCACAAGATTACTGTTATAAACATGAACCTCGTCTAAAACGCAAAGGGGGAGGTGTTGCTGTAATTTATAGTAATATTTTCAAAACCACTAAGAAATCTATTTTTAAATATACTTCTTTTGAAGTGTTGGTGCTAAATGTAAAAATATATAGTGTAAACGATAAATCACGTTTGAGATTTCGGCTAGCTACTGTATACAGGCCACCAGGGCACCATAAAGATTTTATCAAAGAATTTGCGGACTTTCTATCAGAATTAGTATTGGCTAACGATAAAGTACTAATTGTTGGTGATTTTAATATACATGTAGATAATGAAAAAAAGATGCATTGGGATTGGCACTTAAAGACATTGTAAACTCAATTGGAGTTAGACAACACGTGTCAGGACCCACTCATTGTCGTAATCATACTCTAGATCTAATATTATCACATGGAATAGATGTTGATGCCGTTGAAATTCTGCAGCAGAGCGATGACATCTCAGACCATTATCTAGTCTCATGTAAATTACATTTAGCCAAGGCTGCAAAGCCGACTACGTGTTATAAATATGTTAGACCGATAACTTCTGCCACTAAAGACTGCTTTATCAATAATCTTCCTAATCAGTTTCATCATCTCAGCATCCCGGATAGCTTAGAAGAACTTGATATTGCAACAGAAACTTTTAACTCTCTCTTTTCCAGCACTTTAGACACAGTTGCTCCGTTGCGCTTAAAGAAGATTAAAGAAAATAGTCCAACGCCGTGGTACAACGAGCACAATCAGGCCCTTAAGAGAGCAGCCAGAAAAATGGAGCGCAACTGGAAGAAAACAAAACTAGAGGTATTTCGGATTTCATGGAAAGAGAGCTCGATTGCTTACAGAGAGGCTTTAAAAGCTGCTAGATCTTCTTATTTTTCAACCCTATTAGAAGAAAATAAACATAATCCTAGGTATTTATTTGAAACAGTGGCTAAACTAACGAAAAAGAAAGCTTCAAGCACAGAAGTTTCAGGCCAACACAGTAATGACTTTATGAACTTCTTCACTTATAAGATTGATAATATCAGGGACAAAATTATAACTATGCAACCGTCTACTACAGTATCGCATCAGGGAGTGCATTGTAGTCTCCCTGAGGAAAAATTGTATTCATTTGTTGCTATAGGAGAGGAAGAATTCTGCAAACTCGTAAATTCATCTAAATCGACAACTTGTATGTTAGACCCTATACCGACTAAGCTATTGAACGAGATGCTTCCAGAGATCATAGATCCTCTTCTTAATATCATTAATTCATATTTGTCTCTAGGATACGTACCAAAAACCTTTAAGCTGGCTATGATAAAACCGCTTGTTAAAAAAACGCAACTTGATCCTTCAGAATTACTCAATTACAGGCCGATCTCAAATCTGCCTTTTCTGTCAAAGATATTAGAAAAAGCAGTATCCTCACAACTGTGTTCCTTTCTTGAAAGAAATGATATCTGCGAGGATTTTCAGTCAGGATTTAGACCGCACCGTAGTACTGAGACAGCTCTCATTAGAGTTACAAATGATTTACTTTTATCATCCGATCGTGGTTGTATCTCTCTATTAGTGTTACTTGATCTTAGTGCTGCATTTGACACAATTGACCACAACATTCATTTAAATAGACTAGAAAACTATGTTGGCATTAGTGGAATTGCACTAGCATGGTTTAAATCATACTTATCTGACCGTTATCAGTTTGATAGAGATGAAGAGATGTCTTATCGATCACAAGTTCAGTATGGCGTACCACAAGGCTCAGTACTAGGACCGCTGCTGTTCACTCTGTACATGCTACCATTAGGACATATCATTAGGAAACATGGAATTAGCTTTCACTGTTATGCCGATGATACTCAGCTGTATATTTCTTCAAAACCGAAAAAACGAAACTTACCAATTCACAAAATTAATGGAATGCATAGCTGATTTAAAAAATTGGATGACTAGTAATTTCCTACTACTAAACTCTGAAAAAAACAGAGATTCTAATTATTGGACAAAAAACTTCCACACGTAATAACCTAGAATACTGTCTAACACTTGATGGCTGCTCTATTAAGTCTTCGTCGTCGGTTAGAAACCTGGGTGTGCTCTTTGATAGTAATCTTTCATTTGAAAGTCACGTGTCTAGTATCTGTAAAACCGCATTTTTCCATCTTAAAATTATATCTAAATTACGACATATGCTCTCATTAATAAATGCGGAACAATTAGTTCATGCTTTCATGACATCAAGACTAGATTATTGTAATGCTCTACTGGGTGGTTGCCCTGCACACTTAATAAATAAACTACAGCTGGTCCAAAACGCTGCAGCTCGAGTTCTTACTAGAACCAGGAAATATGACCATATTAGCCCGGTTCTGTCAACACTGCATTGGCTGCCTATTAAACATCGTATACATTTTAAAATATTTTTGATTACTTACAAAGCACTAAATGGTTTAGCTCCGCAGTACTTGAGCGAGCTCTTAACCCATTATAGTCCTTCACGTCTATTGCGATCTCAAAATTCGGGCCAGTTGATAATACCTAGAATATCAAAATCGACTGCTGGCGGTAGATCCTTTTCCTATTTAGCACCAAAACTTTGGAACAGTCTTCCTACCATTGTCCGGGAAGCAGACACACTCTGTCAGTTCAAAGCTAGACTAAAAACACATCTCTTTGACCTAGCATACACATAATATATTATAGACTTCTATAATTCAATGTTAGGCTGCATAGATTAGGTCAGCCGGAACTGGGAACACTTCCCTTAAATCCTGATGTACTCGTTACATCATCATAAGAAGAATGGCATCTACGCTAATTTTAGTGTCTTTGTTTATCCCGAGGTTTTCCCGCAGCCTACCGGATCCAGGCCGTATCTAGATCTGACTTGGAGCTTTGCCTGGACCTGATGACAACGCAGTGCTGAAGTGCCAACTAGCCTCTCCCTATGGAGGATCCCTTTCCCACTCTACCGATAAAACGTTGTGATTCCGGTTCGCGTACCCACCCCAAAGTGATAAAATAAAACAAAATTCTGTATCAAATTACATTTACTGTAAATCCGGCCTCTAGTTCATAAACGCCAGAAGAGAACTGTCCCCTGACTGAGCCTTGGTTCTCCCAAGGTTTTTTTTTCTTTTTCTCTCCATTAGGTCACCTGATGGAGTTTTAGGACACCAGTAGGTCACTTGATGGAGTTTTTCGGTTCCTTGCCACTGGTGCCTTTGGCTTGCTCAGTTGGGGATATTCAAATTAATTAACCAAGCATTAATACCATTGATCAGCCCTACAAAACGTGGATGTTTTTTTCCACTAAGAAACAAACATTGTTATGTTATTTGATTGATATTGTGAAGCTGCTTTGATGCAATTTATATTGTGAAAAGCGCTATATAAATACACTTGACTCAACTTGACTTGACTTCTAATCATACCGGGTATGCTGATATTTTTCAGGATAAATTTACAGTGATCACACTATGGTCAACACACAGGTTTCTCCTCTTCTGACTTCAATGTGTGTGGCAGACTACTGCCACAGTGCTAAACTTACAAATCCGAGACCCTTACTAAAAGCCAAAATAATCTTATCACCAAGAATTACAGACAGCAATCTTGCTGACAGCCATCTCTGAGAGTTGAAGTTAACTATTCAGTATCGGTTTTGCGTATCCTTAACAGACAGATGCTCTCTACTCTTTTGCCCACAGGCTCCGTTCCTGCTGGACACTGATAAATCGCAGTCACAGCTATTGCAATTTGCCTGGAAAGACAAGAGCTGACGCAGACTGAATCGCTCCCTGATGAGTAATCTGCACTTTGTGGGCAGTTGAAAAGAATATGATAACCCTGACGTCACCTCAATTTCGAAATTCTCGTCTGCTCCCTGCTGCCGGCTCCCACGTCTTGACAGAGGTTGCTAAGGTTATAAATGATCCACAAGTCTGTGGCTCTTTCGATAGGGCCGTATTATTATTTGAGGTGCACTCCGATAGGAGGACAGCTAATGTGCCCCATATGTGAGCTAAACAAGCACAAAGGCTTCACACATAGGATGAAGAAATCCTGAACTCACTGACATACCTTGATTGTGTGAAGTAGTTTGTATAACAGCTCCCAACTTGACTTAATATAGAAGAGGCCGAAGTTCACATCCACTTATTTCTCAAACATTTGCTGAGACAGGTGTGCAAAACAGTAAATGATCCCTTTTGATAATTGTACATCTGCAGGACACATGCTAACATTGCACAGCATCATTTGTCCTCCGCAGTTTAGCTGCCAAGAGACTTCTTTGTTGACAATCAAACACCTGCACAACCTAGCTTTTCTGTTTTATTTCCTTATATTCCTACATCATCTTCCAAGAATTGGCCAACCAAACACTTTATGATGGGATGTCTGTGATATCAAGATCCCACATCTACTTTTAAATGTAACGCTAGAGGTAAGGTATAGAACACCAAATAGTATTAAGCAGAAAATATTTTCACTGGCGCCAACAAAAATCTCAATAGAAACTGCATGGAATAAAAAAAGAAATAATAAAACAAACCCTGCAGATCTGCATCTAGGCTAATTGAGAGCAGATTAAACTGAGTTATGAACATTGTAAATGGATCTCTGTATCTCACACTAAAGTAGGACCTTTTGGTCTGAATATCTTAATTGTATCTAAATGATCTACTTTCAGCTGTGGCATTGTGTATCTCATTAAAAGAGGTGGCATTGGCATAGTCTTACTTTATTCAGTAAATGCATCAGGTTTTCTCATCTTATCTTTTGCATTGCATACACTTATGCATAAATACCTAGATTTAATGAACGCCATTGGTAAGGGGGACACTGTTGCCATAGGTATAAACTGAGAGCAGAGACAGGGGGCACAAAGCTCAAAGCTGCGTTCTGCTCTGTTAGTACATTACCATGAAACAGCAGACAGGGGGTTAAAGATATACACAAAGTCCCTGGAGTCTGGAAGAGAATCAGTCGCTGACATTACAGGCAACAAACACAATATGGTCAGCAGATAAAACTGCTTTGTTTCTGATCTTTGTCTGTGGCTATCCTGGTTTCAGACCCATGTACAGACCCAGCTGCATTTGTACACAGCTGATTACATCGAGTGATGCTGGTAGAAAATAGAAGCAGAAAACCCTCTACAGTCAATGAAGAAATAACAGTAACACAGAGAACTATCTTTGAAAGGAGAAAATAAACAATAATAGCTCAGCCAAAAATGCAGTCATTATTTATTCACCCTCGTAAAAGGAGAATTTGTGAAGAATCTCAGACCCAGTGATCTGCCTGCAGTGGTTTTCAAGTTAACGGCTCATCTGGAGGGAAAGATTAACAGTGAATAATGCCTTACATTTCTGTCCCCCACACAAAGCTATCATATGACATCTGAATACATATAGTTACTGTTGCGATCTTAACAGCTTTTGTCACTAGCCATCGTATGCAAGACCTCTGCTTGAAAATGCATTACATATCAACAGAAGAAAGTAAAGGAAATGAAGGTGAATAAAATATTACTGAATTTTCATTTTTGGGTAAACCATCCCTTTAAAGACAAACAGAACCAAAAATAAAATAAAAAAACCTGTCTGACAGTATAGGTTTTGTGTGCCATCAGGCTTGATAAAACAGTTAAATAAGTGGACAGTGCATTCAAAGCATGAGAGGACTTGTTTCACTTCGCTGGTCTGATGTGGAATAGAAAGACAGCTGCAGTCTGCTGTTACTGTAAAGAGCATTACAGCATTTTCCTATTTCTATCCACCTTTCGTGATGGATTTTCATATTTTAAGATTGAAAATCCTGGTCTGGGATATGGGTAAAATAAAATATATATATATCCATAAACACATTTGAAAAGTAGCAAAATTTCAATTTTAATGTGACCTTCTGTAACACGGTGGCAAAGACGAGGTGAGGCGAGGATCTATAAATGCATCAAAATAGTATTAAAGAAAACATGAACATAATACAACAAAACAGGAATCATGACACCTTCATATAAACACAATCCACACAAAAATAAAGAAATAATATATATTTGTTTTAATAAAAATCAACCCCTGTAACATAAAAGCACGCAACTTTGAAGAAAACCCTAGAGGAATTATGAGAAAGGAGACTAAATTAAACAAAAGATTAACACTTGACAGGCACATTATGGTAATTGTCAGTGTTTGACTGCAGTAATGGTGGTGGCATCAGAATTTTTGTCTGTTATCTTTTCACTTTGTCCCCTCATGGCCTCCACTAGTGAATTCAAAGGGAATAGAAGCAGCATAAATACTGCATCTTAAAAATTTGATTGAATCTCTGGAGGGCAACAAATGGAACGAGGAGAAAGGGATATAACGTCATCTACTTGTCACCATTTCTCTGAGGGAAAATCAATCACAATGAAAAAGGAGGGGAAATTGAGATGGTAACATATTTTTCCACCTCTTCTTCCTCAGGAAGCATCATCTGTCAGGATCTCCAGTAAAAGGAGAAAAAAAATTAACTATTTGCAGGGCAGATCAGAAGATGAGGACTTGGCACAGATTGAGGGCTGGACCCAGACACTCTTAACCTAGGACAGGCTGAGTAGTTAGAGACAGTCTTGAGTTTGGGGGGCTACAAAGGGAGAATGATGTGAACAATAGTCATGCTTGATCAGGGGGGAAAGGGAGCTGGAGGTCTGATCATTGTTACAAAGATCACTGGGCTCACTGGGTTCATGCAACGGTTAATATATTTCAAAGGCAGCTGGAACATGTGATAAGTCACTTCTGTCATGGCACGTGTGTCAAGATATTACTATTCCAGCCATGTAGCGTGAACATAAACCATCTGTCAAAGTTTATCCGCACACAGTGTGTACAAATTGCACTGTAACTGAAGGCTCACCTGAATCCGCTTGTATCAAAAATTCATAATTAAAAAATTCTGAAATTAATCTAGCTTGAGGTCAGTAAGGGGTCTTCAGGAAATCAAGGCTCCATTTATTTGATCTAAAATGCAGTGAAAATAGTAATATTGTGATGCATTATTACTATTTTAAATAAGTGTCCTGTGTTTAAATATATTTTAAAATGTAATTAATTCCCGTGATGTCAAAGCTGAATTTTCAGAATCATTAAACTTTAAAGTCACAAAACTATGGACTTTTGGTATACCTAGGATAGCAAAATCCACTAAAGGAGGTAGAATGTTTTAACTTTTATCTCCTATACTCTGGAATTGCCATCCCGATAAAATTCAGGGCTCAGACACACTCACCAGTTAAAATCTAGATTAAAGACACATCTCTTAAACCAAGCATTCACATAATGCATCTCATAATTTTGTACTCCTGTTATATTAGATCAGATCAGATGCACATGATTATCTTTTGCTTGAAATGTCATGAAAAGAAATAATCAGAAATTATTCTGCATTTGCTTTTCTGTTTCTACCTTGGGATGATGATCTCGAACTAGAGATTACGCCAGCTCCAGTTTGTATCCTGTCTCTTTAACATACTCATTGTTTTTGCTTATTGTCTTAGAACAATCAAGCTATCCATCCATCCATCCATCCATCCATCCATCCATCCATCCATCCATCCATCCATCCATCCATCCATCCATCCATCCATCCGAATCTCAATTCAAATTAAATGTAAAAAAAAAGGCATTGTCAGTTCAATTACGCTGCATAACCCTGCTTCAAACTTGCTGACAAACAATACAGAAAGCACAAGATGGCAATGAAACAATATACAAAGGGTTAAGACACTGTGTGTATGGCAAAAAAGCCACATAAATGTAAGATGGGGGGGGGGGGGGGGGTAATCTCTGTATGTCTCTGAATGATCCAGAACATAGTCTTTAATGCTGCATCTTTCAGCCAGCAAGAAACCCAGCTCATCTGGAATGCACCAAGCACAAACAAACACTCCTTCAACCTCCTAATATTGTAATTGGAAGATAAGAGCTGCTCCATAAGTGATGAGCATTAGAGAAGTACAGCTGGCACATGGAAGCAGGCAGGCCACGTGGATGTGGAGCCAGTCAGGCAGAAGCTTCTTCGGATCACTCTTCTTCCCACTCCCTCTGACTCTTTCTCTCTCTATCTCTCCCTCTCCCACACGTTCTGTCTCTCTGCAAGAAAGAGTATGCCTCGCTGCACATCACACGACGTCACCGAGAGCTAAGCAGATGATTCATAGTGCAAATTATTTTGGGTGAAAAGACAGAAGTTGTCTGTGTTCTGATGTGCTATTTTTATCCTTTTTCAGCTAGTCATTTCTATGTATATTCTGCAGAGTTTCTGATCGCCAAAGTTAAGTGGACACCCCCTTTGTAATTAACGGTTTTGGCTAGGCTTCTTAACTCCAGGGGATTAGAAACGTAAAGAATTTAAGGATTCCTCTTAATGATTCTAGCTCCTTAAGTCTGCCATTAATGATTCTCTGATTCTCTTGCCATTAAGGAATAAATATTTGGAATAAACAAATACATTTCTTATTGCATTTACTGCCCTCAGCAGTCTGTTGCCAAATGAGATGAGATCATTTCAGATACAATTCTTTGAAGTTTTGTTTAATTAAGACTTTTTGACGACTCTTCATAAATCGTAATAAAAACCAATCCCACTACTGACCTTAACTATACAAAATACAAATGCTAAACAAAAAAAACATACTAATTAAAGGGATAGTTCACCCAAAAATGAAAATCAGCCGATGATTTACTCACCCTGAAGCCATCCTAGGTGTATATGGCTTTCTTTTTTCAGATGAATACAATCGGAGTTATATAAAAAAAAAATGTCCTGACTCTTCCAAGCTTTATAATGGGAGTGAATAGGTGTATATCTTTGACAGTCCATCAAACCACATCCATTCATGATAAAAGTGCTATACGCAGCTCCAGGGTTTAATAAAGGCCTTCTGAAGCGAAGCGATGGGTTCGTGTAAGAAAAATATTCATATTTAAAACTTTATCAACTAAAATAACCAGCTTCGGGCAGACGGCCTATGCAGGTCGACTTACGCCAAAAGAGTAACACATGCCGATGTATGACGTAGACTGTAGGAGTATAATAATCTTTGACGCCTCTCGTGGTTCAACCAAACAGGGCTGGTCAACTGTGTTCGTTATTACATTGTGCGTAAAGTTCAAGGGTTACGCTTTCGTGGTAAATCAATGCATACGGCCGTCTGCTTTGCTTCACTTCAGAAGGCCTTTATTAAATCCCGAGCCACGTGGAGCACTTTTATCATGAATGGATGTGCTTTGATGGACTTCCAAAGACATACACCCATTCACTCCCATTATAAAGCTTGGAAGAGCCAGGACATTTTTTTTATATAAATCCGATTGTATTCGTCTGAAAGAAGAACGTCTCGGTTACGTATGTAACCCTCATTCCCTGAGTAGCGAACGGAGACGTTACATCGGATGACGACGAATGGGGTTTCGCTTAGAACACCTATCGACTTCGAGTATACAAAAACGAGCCAATGGCAAAGAAATGCCATGGGTCTGCAGAATTTGCATGACGTAACTCCGCCCCACCTCGTGGGTATAAAAGGAGGACGCCGGCAACATGCAGTTATGTTTCTTCGCTGAGGAGCCAAGACTGAGCTCAGGCGATCCCCGCGGTACAGCGGAAGTGGCAGGAAGACGTAACGTCTCCGTTCCCTACTCAGGGAACGAGGGTTACATACGTAACCGAGACGTTCCCTTTCGTTGTCACTCCGAGTTACGTCGGATGACGACGAATGGGGTTATCAGTCTAATTACGCCACCTTCACAGCTGTCTTCCAGTGCCCTGCGTAAATCTGAGCCCTTGTAAGACTTGTAAGGACGAAGGACTCCTATTTAACACAGGAATACCAAGGTACACTGGGAAGCATATCCCAAGTTTAGAGGAAATATGCAATTAACACCAACCCAGAGGGGCATTTGGAAATACACATATGACCCGAAGGAAACATATGGAGAAACACTGAGGTGTCCAGCCGCAGGTGGAATATTTCAACCTCAGGGGTGGCAAGGTGGCTTGCCAAGGGAAAGACACATGCTCAGAGAGGCTTACAGTGGAAATACACGTGTGGGGGTAGCTCCGGGAAGGGACCATGCACACGGGAGGCACCTAGCCGACGCCCAGGCAATAGACACTGGCGCTAGCATCAGGGGTGCTGGAGGAACTCAGGGCTTGCGGAGAAGCTCACCTGAGGAGAATATCGCACGTATCCAGTCCGTGGAGTGGAATGGCGAGCAAGCGAAGACACCTGAGCGGGTCCGGTACTAGCTAGTTGAAGCGAGTACATAAGAGGACACAGGCTCCACTCAGAGATTGTAGAATCTGGCGAATGTGTTCGGTGTCGCCCAGCCTGCAGCTCTCTAGATGTCTGTTAGCGAGGCGCCATGCGCTAGAGCCCAAGAGGATGCCACACTCCGGGTGGAGTGGGCAGTCACACCAAGGGGGCACGGTCGACCTTGCTGCTGGTATGCCAAAGCAATGGTGTCCACTATCCAGTGAGACAACCTCTGCTTTGAGAGAGCCTTTCCCTTCAGCTTCCCACCATAACAGACAAAGAGCTGGTCTGAGGTCCTGAAACATTGCGTCCTGTCTACATAGGCGCGGAGAGCGCGTACTGGACAGAGCAGTGCCAAGGCTGGGTCTGCCTCCTCCAAGGGCAGCGCTTGCAGGTTCACCACCTGGTCCCGGAAGGGAGTGGTAGGAACCTTGGGCACATATCCAAGCCGGAGTCTCAGGATCACGTGAGAGTAAGCCGGCCCGAATTCCAGGCACGCTTCGTCAACGGAGAATGCGTGCAGGTCCCCGACCCTCTTGACAGAGGCCAATGCAACCAGGAGCGCTGTCTTCATTGACAGGAACTTAAGCTCCACTGATTGCATAGGCTCGAAGGGAGCACTCTGCAGAGCACTTAAAACCACTGAGAGGTCCCAAGAGGGAACGAGAGGAGAGCGAGGAGGATTCAGTCTCCTCGCCCCCCTCAGGAACCTGACGATCAGGTCGTGCTTCCCTACGGACTTACCTTCCACTAAGTGGTGGTGTGCGGCAATAGCGGCAACATAAACTTTGAGGGTGGAGGGAGACAGCCTTCGCTCCAACCCATCTTGAAGGAAGGAAAGCACGAAACTGATCGAACACCTCCGGTGGTCTTCTCGGTGAGAAGAGCACCAGTTGACGAAGAGGTTCCACTTCAACGCGTAGGCGTGTCTCGTGGATGACGCTCTAGCGGAAGTGATGGTTGCCACCACCGTAGGTGGTAGGGTACTCAAACCTGCCTCGTCCCGTCCAGGAGCCACACGTGGAGGTTCCAGAGATCGGGACGAGGGTACCACAGGGTGCCCCGTCCGTGAGAAAGGAGGTCCTTCCTCAGAGGAATTGGCCAAGGAGGTGCTGTCGCGAGGAGCACTAGTTCGGAGAACCAAGTCCGGGTGGGCCAGTACGGCGCAACCAGACGGACCTGCTCCTCGTCCTCCCTGACCTTGCGCAAGACCTGCGCAAGAAGGCTCACTGGGGGAAACGCATATTTGCGGCCCCGTGGCCAGCTGTGCGCCAGAGCATCCGTGCCGAGCGTGCCCTCGGTCAGAGAATAATACTGGTCGCAATGGGTCGAGTCCTGGGAGGCAAACAGATCTATCTGTGCATCCCCGAACTGTTCCCAAATCAGCTGGACCGACTGGGGATGGAGTCGCCATTCTCCGGGGAGGGGCTGAAGCCGTGACAGCTCGTCGGCTGCACAGTTCAGGGCTCCGGGAATGTAAATGGCTCGAAAGGACCTCAGATGCCTCAGACTCCTTAAGAGGAGGAGGCGAGTTGCGACATACGGCGGGAGCGTAGACCACCTTGATGGTTGATGTACGCTAAAGTGGCGGTATTGTCTGATCGGACTAGTACGTGTTGACCCATGAGCAGCGCTCGGAAGCGGTGCAGGGCAAGGCGTACTGCCAGCAACTCGAGGCAATTGACATGCCATAGGCGCTGGGGTCCTGTCCAGGAGCCCACGGCAGCATGTCCATTGCACATGGCGCCCCGGCCCGTGGTAGAGGCATCTGTTGAGACAACAACATGCCGGGAAACTCATTCCAGGGGGACACCAGCCCTTAGAAAACTGAGGTTCGACCACGGGGTGAAGGTCTGACGGCAGGTCGGAGTAACTGGTACTCGGAGCGTGCCTTGTTGCCATGCCCACCTCGGGACTCGGTCGCGTAGCGGTCTCATATGAAGCAATCCAAGCGGCGTCACCGCGGCTGCAGATGCCATATGCCCAGGAGCCTCTGAAAATGTTTCAGTGGAACCGCACTCTTGCCCTGAATTTGTCTCAGACAAGTCAGCAGTGACTGCGCGCACTCGCTCGCAAGCTGCGCGGACATGGCGACCGAGTCGATGTCCATACCGAGAAAAGAGATCCTCTGCACAGGGCAAAGTTTGCTCTTCTCCCAGTTGACCCGAAGGCCCAGACGAGCTAGATGCCGGAGCACAAGGTCCCTGTGTTCGCAAACCTAATCTCGAGAGTGAGCTAGGATAAGCCAGTCGTCGAGATAGTTCAGGATGCGAACCCCGTGAACCCGAAGGGGAACAAGGGCTGCCTCGACGACCTTCATGAAGACGCGAGGAGACAGGGCTAGCCCGAAAGGGAGAACCGCGTACTGGTATGCCTGCCCTTTGAAAGCAAACCGAAGGAACGGTGTGTGTCGAGGAACAATGGAGACATGAAAGTAGGCGTCCTTCAGGTCGATCGCTGCAAACCAATCCTGGGGCCGAACACATTCGAAAATGCGTTTGGCGGTGAGCATCTTGAACGGCATCCTGTGAAGGGAGCGATTCATCACGCGCAGGTCCAGGATTGGTCTTAACCCACCGGTTTTCTTGGGGACAATGAAGTAAGGGCTGAAGAAGCCGGACCTCATCTCGGCTGGAGGGACAGTCTCGATTGCACCCTTCGCCAGCAGGGTGGCAATCTCTGCTCTCATGATGGGGGCATTGCCACCGACCAAAGTGGAGCGGACTCCCCTGTAGCGGGGAGGAGACTGTGCGAACTGAATCGCATAGCCGATTCTGATGGTGCGGGCGACCCAGCGGGACAGATGGGGAAGCTCTAGCCAGGCACCCAAGAACTGTACTAGCGGGGTCATGCGAAACACAGGCGTCCCCCCGGAGGGGCAGCGAAGCGGAGTAACTGGCCCGGACGTGGACGGCATAGCGATCCGGTGTGGGGGCGCAGTTAACATCCGCGCCCTGACAGAGGAGGCCAGGAAAGGACCAGCGTTCCATGGGGCCCTGCTCTGCCAGGGGTCTGGCGACAGAGTGGGACAGGGACGAAACGGTCCGTGGACGGCACGCCGTGTCAACCGACTCTGGGACAGAGGGGGACGAGGAGAGCACGGCTTGTGGGCGGCGCTCTGTGTCGTCCGAGAACTCTGTGTGCTCAGAGACGAGAGAGTCAGTTCTTTCTGAATAAGGATTCTTCCCCAGCCCTCCACCGGGGAAAGGAGTGGCCCTGCTACCAACTCCTGGAAAGAACTGAGTCCCATCTCTGAGCAGCCCATCTCAAAAGCGCCGCTTAACCCGGCGTTTAGCAGGGGGCGGGGCTGGAGAGGGCTGATGCATCCCTCCACGGTCTTCCAAAGCCAGCCCGGGTGAACGGGCGGGGTTGGAACCGTGGGAGGGCGCCTTCGGCGGTTGGCAGACTGAGGGACCTGAGCGGACAGCGGGCCGTCGGCAGAATAACCTCAATCTGCTCCCGGGCGGTTGAGAACTGTTGGGCAGAGAACTCAACCGCACCGCCGAAGAGGCCGACCTGGGATGTAGGGGTGTCGAGCAGACGAGCCCGCCGACATCCTGCACATCAGACCGGTCAGCCCCAGAGTGGTAAACATCACCTGACTCGGAGAGCGCACGGCCACCTTCGTCGCTCGGAGAGCAAGGTCAGCGGCGGCGCACTTTTTGGTAGCTCATTAAAGAGCCTCGAGTCAGTCCCGCCCTCATGCATAACCATGAGCATCTGGGCCAGGTAGACCACAGAACGCTCATGGGATGCAGTGAGGCGGCTGCCTGTCCTGTGGCACTATAGGATTTCGCCACAGATTAGTGTAGACGAAAAGAACTACAGGCTTCGGACGGGTGCTTAGGATTGCGCCGGGAAGCACTCTGAGGACACAGTAGCATCGCAACAGAGCGTTCAACCGGGGGACCCCAGTGTACCCATGAGCAGCGGCCCCGTTGAGGGGGGAAAGGCGGATGAGACCAACGAGCGGTCCTGAGAAGACACGGGGGTCTTTCAGGACATCGAGATCTCATCATGCATGTCCGGGAAGAAAGATATTGGGGTTTGCCGTGGACGCGGGTCGGCGGCCTTACCGACAAAAACCAATCGTCCCAGGAAAGTATGGCCGTCATGTCCGGATCAGACTCAGGCACAGCATAGCACACCAGAAGGTGGCAGCTGTGACGAGTCGTCACTTCCAAAAGAATCAAACCCACCTTGTGATGCTGCGACAGACATAGCATCTTCCTCTGTAGTTTCAACCGAAACTCGCGGGCCACCCGAAGGTCGACTCGCGGGAATCGGAGGTTCACTAGTGGGCACCGTCACACAGGAGGGGGGCTGGGGTCGCGGACAGATAGTCGGCGCCTTGTTCCAGACCGTAACCCTCAGGTCACCCTGGCCACCAGCCGAAGTAGCACCCCTCGGGGGAGCGCTAGATCGGGGTGTGGATGAGGGGACTCTCACTCTTGCGAGTTCATTGAGTCTCGACCTAAATGACGCGATGATCATGTTCCCAGAGAGAACATGAATAACCCACGAGCGCTGTACAAGCATGATCAAAGCCCTAACACACTAGACAGCGCTCGTGCCCATCAGAGTCCGATACCAATCTGCCGCAACCACTTTTTTTTTTTAAATGCACGGGCGAGCCGTCTTAAAAAAAAACGTGCCGCGTATGAGCTCTTTTGTGAGAGGAGAAAAAAAACTCTGCGATGTTGAAGCGCGCGGGGAGAACATACTCACTGGCAAATCACTGCACAGATCAGCAGGTAATGTGAACTCGCTGCAGATCGCCGTCACACCAACACCGGAGAGAATGGCTCGTCTCGTAGAGTGAAGTCATAAATGGCTGTGGAGTGAAGAGATACTCTTGGCTCCGATTCCGCAGACCCATGGCATTTCTTTGCCATTGGCTCGTTTTTGTATACTCGAAGTCGATAGGTGTTCTACGCAAAACCCCATTCGTCGTCATCCGACGTAACTCGGAGTGACAACGAAAGGGAATGTCATATACTCATAGAATGGCTTCAGGGTGAGTAAATCATGGGCTAATTTTCATATTTGGGTGAACTGTCCCTTTAAGTCATTTGTTCATTTGGAACAGGACTACCTTGGTCCCAAAAGGTGTGTTCGACATGAAGCAACGGTGATCAGACCGATCCGGATGACATCAAAGCACCACAAAAGTTATTTTTCTCTCTTCTGTATTGTATATGTGTGTCACTGATTTCTTACCTTGCATGTGTAACTGTTTTGTGAATTTGTAATAAAAAAAAACTAAAAATAAAATAAAATAAAAAAAAGCACCCCAAAAGTGATTCAAAAGTATATGGAGCTCTCTAATCGCTCTCACGGTACTTTGATGTCGTACACTGATCGGTTTGTGATCAAGACGAACACACATAATCTGTTCTTGATTCACTGAAAAGAATCGGATCATAACAGTAATTTGTTTGCAAAAAATTGCATATTACACGGGTGGCTTTCTCTCATAAGAGTAATTTGTTCATGAATCAGACTGGGAGCACTGTATGTTTTGATTTACCAAAGAAAGAAAAAAAGAAACGGCAGAGAGGAATCAGTTGTTAGGGAATCGGACATGCTACCCAGATAGCAACGTGACATTGATTCAATGTTGAGTTTTGATCCAAACCATAATTTTGGTTGAAATTGACATTTCAATGTTTAAAGTTTGTTCGATCAGGTTTGAAATTTTGATGAAAGCTGACAGCATGGCAATCACATGCTGTGACATTGAACTAACAGTGGCTACGTTTACATGCACAACTTTTGTTTCAATCGGACTGAATTCATTCCGATTGATGAATCTGAATGTAGTGTTTACATGAACTCTAAACATGTGATCGGGTTGATGTGCACGTTTATGTCACAATGATTCTGTTCCTGTATTTCTAACAGATAGAGCCAGTTCTGCAAAGGAACACTGTGTTTTCAGGTGTTTTGGACAAATATGCCTATGCAAAGTATGTCAATGGACTCCATCTAATATGATCAAGCTCATTTTAATAATCTGGCTTGCACTGCTGACATCTATTAAATTGCATATAGATTAAAATCAATATCCTAATATTTGGGCTGTTAGACAAATAGTTTGATTGAAATAGTTTTTTTTAGAAGAGATTATAAAGCTTAATGTCGTTTGTTCAGTCCAGCTTTCTGGCTTCCACCATTAGTCTTTAATTTCCCTAATGTTGTATTTCAGTAGTCACTTCATTGAACACTGAAGGTTTGTCCATTATATACATTTTTTGCTCTAATATAACAACTTTTTGACTTTTTTTTTGGCTTTGCGTGTTTTGGTTAACCAATTACATTGAATGCATAATTAATTGTGTTTTATCTTTGAGATGATGAACAGACTGACTGCCTTGAAAAGTGAACTGCCTTGGCTCAGGTAAACATGTGCGGGTGTGAGTAGTTGACTGTCTTCCAGATTTAGAGTGTAGTGTGGAGTGGACATAATGTTCCAGTTGTCAACAATGTGATTTAAAGGACCCTGTAGACACTAAATTCTCCTCAAGTCTTCCTGGTTTCCTATGGCATTGCTCCATGAATTAAACGTTGATAAGTACAAATGCTGTGCCTTGACAAACACCATGTTTGGTTTCAGTCTTTAGGCTTGAAAAAAAAAACCCACACACATTGTTTCAGGCACTAGGTCTGGTGTCATCCTCCATGTGTAGACCTGCAGAGCCCCTGTCATCATAGAGTTTTAATAAAATAACAGTTTGACCTCTTGCTGTTAACCAATTTTTGTTCTTTCTCACTGCCTGTCTGCTTTCATTTCTTTCTGTTGACATGCATGGAGGGGCAAGGGAATAGAATAACAAGTAAGAGACATTCATAAATTATAATATATGCAGCACTCTGTGACAAACATGCCGTTTGACAATGTGCATCACAGCGTCTGTTACTTCAGAATGTAAATTAAGTTAAAATATTTTTAAGTTCTCTGTTTCCTTATTTTTACCTCAGTGTGTTCTTCCTCCCGTTGATGAGCCGACCTTACCTTCATGCTGCTAATGGCGCACATTTGCACTCTGCCATGAGATAGACAAAAATTATTACAAGGAAAAACAATACCAGATAATTGCCCACATCACAGCACAGGTACAAACAGCACACATCCGAACAAACAGCTTCGTGGTGCCAAATACTGAGTTTTGCTGGTAATTGCTTATTTGTTATTCCTCTCAGTTTTGTGCAGGCTCATGCTTTTCTGAGGCGGTCAGAGCAAGAGCTGTGGCTCAGTTCTCCTTGAGATGATGTCTTGTCTGTTTACAGTCCTCAGGCTGTCACAGCATAGAGATATCCAGTGGAAAAAATAGCTCAACAAAAATGTACATTAAATACAATCAATATTTTGTCATATCATATTCATTCATTTTAGTATGTTTGATTCTGACTGAAATTAGAAAACAACATTTTTATGACGCAAAAGAGCAAGATGGCAACATTGTACCTGTCCATTTAAAACTCGTGATTTGGTTCGATACTCGATACTGATCTCATGATATAATACTCTCATGATACTTTGAACAGAGTCAAAATAGATATAAAATGGACAGTTCCCTTTCAAGGGAACTCAAGCTGTGTCGAGACACGGTGGAAACGCCCTACGTGATTGCGTCATGAAGCACGTGTATAATCAGTCCAATGGAAAGACGAGACGTCATAGGCGGGCGGCCTTCAGCAAGCGATCTGTGTATTCTGTCCTTGTCATATTTATTGTTGTCTGTCAAGTTGCAATTTATTTATATTATGGCAAAAGAGAGAAAGCAAGCATTGTGTTGTTCCCTGCCCACGTTATATCATGAGTGGGGAGACACACATCAGCTTTGTGTTGCTTGTTTGGGAGTGGAGCATGCCAACAGACAGTTCTCGAGGGGGCTGATGGTGAGCATTGCGAGAAGCTGTCCGTGAGGACGCTCCGCTCCCGCCAGGCGTTCTTCGAGGAGGACGGTTCGGTTCGCGTTCCCCGAGGCGTGGATCCCGCTGTTGCCGAGGCACGGCTGCGACTCGCATCGTGGGGTTCGCAAACGGATCGGCAATTTGGTATCGTTAGTGTTTTGTTAAGAAAAAGAGAACCAAACAAATAAAAATATAAAGAAAAAGGCAGATGTTTATGAGTTTCAATAAATAAATAAATTAGTCTGCTCATAACTCTGTTGAATAAAGAGTAGCTTTTAAAAGGAGGTTTTATCTAGTGCTGTTGCTAGTTAAATATTTACTGGTCAGCCGAACATTATGAGAGTGAAAATAAAAAGAGTTTATTAGATGAAATATATCTAAAAAAAAAACAGGAAAACTCTGTACCTCAGCCTCCTCGTCGGGGATTGACGTTTTTCCCTATCTCCACACTGTGGTGTCGAGATCGTGGAATAAACCGGTTTCAATTGTATGTGTTCAATCCCCAAACTTCTAACTATAGTAATGTATTAAGTATCATGGTATGACAGTGTCTCGGGTTAAAGAGACACTTGCGAGCTTTTCTCTCTCCCGAGTCGGCGTCATCATTGTTAACCCCGACGTTACCCACTAGCCATCTTAAATAATAAATCAATATTACTAGACAGCGCTGGTGGGTAAAGTATATAAGGACATGGGTGAATGCGAGGATGTCAGCACTGACGCTATTCGAGAATTGCGTCATGCAACAGATAAACTATATTTGGGAGGGATGGTTTCGAGAAATCGTTTCTCCTCGGCGTCCTCTGGGGGTGACTCTCTGAGGAGTGTCGCAGCGCTGCCAGTTCGGTTGTTTTCCTGCTGGTGGACACAGAGTGATATATATATTTTTTTTTTCTGATATAAAAATAAAGAAAAATAAAGATCAAAATATGTCTGTTCTTCTGGACGCTCCGCTTTAAAAAAAAATACGAAGAAATAAACCATTCAGCGGCATTCCAGAGGTTTCTTCCTCACCGATCTAATGATCCTGAGACTGCTGGGCGGGAGCAGTCTCGGCTTAGCTCCTCGCAGCACAGGGTGCAGCAAAACAGAGCGTCACCATTTGGGCTCCTCCACAATCAAGGGGGACCTGGGTGGCGGTCGCAGTCTAGCCAGTTAGAGATATGCAAGATCTGAGGACTGTTTTATCTCTAAAATAGCTTGGACAAAGAAGAAGCCCTGACGCCGAGGCTATCAGGCTTCTAAGGGTGGTCCCCTCCGGGGAGGGTCGTAGGAACTAAGTTAGTTAGAGGTAGGCAAGATCTGAGGACTGTTGATATCTCAAATAAAACTTAGACAAGAAGTCCTGATGCTGAGGCTAACAGGCTTCTGAAGGTTCCTCTGGGGCAGGGACGGTTTTGAAAAAAAGTTTCTCCTCGGCGCCCTCTGGGGTTCGACTCTCTGAGGAGGGTCGCAGCACTACGGGGTGGACCCCGAGCAGGCTCTGGTTATGGAGCAGAAAGTAGTGACACTTCTGCAAAAGGAGCTATAGAAGGGGTTCCTCCTCCCAGTAGTCAGTCAGGGTTTTACTGCCGTTACTTCATTGTTCCGAAAGAGGATGAGGGGTTACGTCCTATTCTAGACCTGCGTCAAATAAACAGCAGGTTTCAGAATATCAAGTTCGAAGTATGCTTACGCTAATTATTGTGTCACAGATTCAGTCCGAGGACTGGTTTGTCACAATAGAAATGAAGGACGCTTACTTATCTATCCATCCTCATCACAGGAGGTTCCTGAGGTTTGGTTTCGGGGAAGAAGCATACCAGTATCGGGTTCTTCCATTCGGCCTAGGGTTCACGGTTGGGTCTCATGGCAGCTGCGTCCAACGTAATTACTTTTGGCCTTCTGTAAATGAGACCCCTGCAGTGGTGCAGTGGAGAGTGTTTAATACCCCAGATCAGGAAAAACTTAATCTGTTATGCCCTGTCCGGACTTTGGATGCTTATGTCCACAGAGCTGCCCTGTGGAGTATATAAGAGCATTTATTTGTCTGCTTCGGGGAAAACCTAAGATAGGTTGCCCTGCATCTAAACAGATATTGAGCAAGTGAGAAGTTGAGGCTATCTCACTTGCTTATGAAGCGGTCAGATAGCCTTTACCTTTGGCTGTCCGGGCCCACTCTACTAGGAGTATGGCTGCCTCTAAGGCTTTATTATCAGGAGTTTGACTCTATGAAATCTGTGATGCGGCAGGCCGGTCCTCACCGCATACATTTGTTAGATTTTATGACTTGGACCTAGGCTCTCAATCCAGGGTCAAGGGTACTTGTTGCCTAGTGTGCACATGGTCTTCATACAGAATAGGCATTTGTCATATGGCGTTGTGGGTATAAAGTTCCCACTGCGTCTCAACGCAGCTCGAGTTCCCTTGAAAGCGAATGTCTCAGGTTACGTATGTAACCCTGGTTCCCTGAGAGGGAACGAAATGCTGCGTCACCTCGCCATACTCCCTGCATACCTGTGATCGACTTGCTTTGGCTTTTCAGAAGCTGTCGCGATCTGTTTTCATGGGTGCTTTATAGCTTCCTGGCCGATGACGTCACCCGCCTATGACGTCTTGTCTTTCCATTGGACTGATTATACACGTGCTTAACGACACAATCACGCGCGTTCCCACCGCGTCTCGTTCCTTCTCAGGGAACCAGGGTTATATACATAACCTGAGAAGTTTTTTAATCGTTACTTATTACTAACACATATGGTAAAGTACTGTTCATTAAAATGCTAAATTCGGTATTACATCCGGAGTGGACTTGAATAGGATTGAACTTGGTCCTTCTCCCCCATGCAAATAGGGCAATGGTGCAATTCAAACACCAGAATAGAAATTCAAAATAAAATAAAAGTAGTATAAGTTTTGATAACTTTCATATGCGTTTTAACACAGCTATTGGTCATGCTAGTCTACCTAGAAATGGTGAACTTTAATCAGCTCGCCTCAGTAAAATACCAACATAAAAAGATTTAAGATACCTTGGAAGTTGGTGCAAACCTAGTGTCGCATAGCCAGACCTTCAGATTGAAGACAAAAGGTCTGGACTCCATCACAGCTTTCATTATTCAAAGACCATACAAGAGACCGACATGTAAAGCAATCAATCACAGTTTGTTTTGTTCCACATCATGTTTAGGGGGGGTGAAAACAAAGCCACTTGAAGGCAATTTTGCAACCTTAGCTGAAAAGTATGCGGTATGTTGGGAAGGAGACAAAAGGCTGTTTATTTAATGGATGCCAATGTTAGTGCCAATGTCACTATGCGGAACTAACTGCTTTTGTGAGGGAATAGCTAATCTTTAACATATTTGCTCTTAAAGATTTAATCTATTTTTTGGGTATACACCGAAAAAAATGCTGTTTTATAAGAGAAGCTACAGACAATTGAACAACAGGTATGATTCGGTTTACGGCACTTCTCATTCAGTTCTATGGTGTCCACAAACAGTGATTGACTGTTGCACAATGAAATTCAATGAACTCAAGGCTGTAATGTGATTGGCTTTCAAGGTACACGTGATCCAAGTTAGCATTATGCTTTCTCTAATGGAAGAGCAACAGAGCCTTGTATATCCCAATAATAAACATGTCCTCACAATAACAGACCAGCGTGCATCTAGTAAATTATTAATTCAAGCGCATTGTGCAATTTAATTGTAACAATGGCACCACAAACTTAAACTTTTGATAATACAGTGTTTAGTTGATCCTGATAAGTCACAGTTGTAAACAGTCTTCTTCCATGAGTCTTCTTTAACAGGTGGGCTGTTAAAGAACACGACACACGTCACCCTGGAAAACCTGTAGAATTCAACCAATCAGATGATGACTTTGAGCTTACTCAAATTTAGCATTAGCTTCGCCCACTGCCTCATAGCTACTAGCTATTACAGTTTTTCTCAGTCACTTTGGTACATTTTACAGATCAGAATTGAAATTCTCAAAACTACCTCTTCAATCTTCACATCATTGGGTCACTAGTGCACATCAAAAAAGCAGTTTATTTTGCAAATGCTTTGGTACATCCATGCAAATGATCATGTACAAATCTCTGCTTTTTCCTACATTATCAATTGCTTATGTCATGTTGATCAAAATGTATTATAATGGGTCTCTGTTGAATAGTCTCACCCCCCACAACATTTAGGCATTATTTCATAACATAAGTCTCATGCAAAATGGTTGAACAAGTTGTCATAATAGGAAGACTGCACTGTAATGGCACTGCATGTACAGTTTTACCTAAGGAGATTGTCCTATGTTCACTGTTGTAGAAATTTGAATAGTCATTTATTCCTAACAAATATCATAAGGGATTGAACCTATTCAATGTGTAAAAGTATATGTGTGTACGTGCTTGTGCGTGACGTTTCAGGAATATATGGGACAGGACCTCTTGACCTTAGGAATGGTCAGATTTGGCTAGTTTATTTCAGGGCCAGGTTGTGTCCTTAGTAGAAACTGAACAGCAGTGGGGACCTTATCTGAGTGGGTGAAAGGGTAACTGCTGTGAGGAGGAACCTTGAAAAGAGTATAAAGGCTGTCTCATGTCTTCCTGGTGGGCGTCACTCCCTTCACAGGGTAACTGCTGTGTTGGCGACTGGGCCTATTCTTGCAAGAATAAATACTTTTCTTTTTTATTAATTTGACTCTGAGTGTCTCTTACGCAGTGATGATGTGTAACAGAAGTTTTGCCACAACAATTTGGTGTCAGAAGAGTGGGATTCCTTGGAAGTGCCTTCTGGACCTGAGAGCGGACGTAGTTTGGCCACCTGGACTGAGCAGTTCCAGCTCTCAGTTTCAGAGAGAGGGGCCGACCGCTATCAGGGCCAGGACAGGCTCCACTGGAATCAAATGAGAACGAACCCGTGGCAATCCAAGACATCTCTGGTAAGAGACGGCTAAAATATTTTATTTTGGGTTAAAATATTATTCAATTGTGGGTAAAA
Organism: Meda fulgida; assembly: GCA_030578275.1. Lineage (NCBI taxonomy): Eukaryota > Metazoa > Chordata > Actinopteri > Cypriniformes > Leuciscidae > Meda > Meda fulgida. Next base: position 19,815,767 of record CM060618.1, read on the forward strand.
CCATAGTGGCTGGGTCTGTTCGTTTCTGTGGTGTAGGTCAAGAGCACCGGTACAATATTGCTAACTGTGCGAACTGCGTATTTGCAAAACACGTCATGGGGTAGCGATTTTGCAAATCGAGGAATCTTCGTACAGCAGTTTATTGGGGGTCGGTTGAGACTTACGGGCGGGTCAAGGGTTAATACAGTAGGGCTAACTGCGTGAGGTGCGTATTTGCAAAACACGTCACGGGGTAGCGATTTTGCAAATCGAGGGATCCTCACGTAGCAGTTTACTGGGAGTTAATCGATTCGCCAGGAAAAGCACTGGGTGCGCCCTGTCTGGTCTTGGGTTAAGGGATCAGATCTGGTGGAGACGTCCAACAGATTATTAGACGCAGCGTCGAATCTGAGAAATCCACAGAGTAACAGAAACAGCCAGTATGGGAAAATCTCAGAGCAAGCTTGCCAAATTTGACGGTTTTCTATCAAATGAGGAAATATTATGAGGGAAAATGTATGTTAGACATTGAAAAAAACTGAGAAAATACCATGATTTCCTCAGGGAGGGAATCAGTTGAACAGGGTAGTGAGAAACAAAGAGTTATGGCTGTGGTCAAACGTGTGTAAGCAATGTGGACAAACAATGGATTGTTGTCTTAAAGGGGAAGATAAAAAATAAAAAAACAAAAATAAAAAATAAAAGTCGAACTGCAGAGAGAAATAAGGTTTTTACTTCTTCATCCAGTAAATGGATGCATGTCATTAGATGTCTGTAGAACTTAAATGTATATGTTAAGGATTGAAGTAGCAAGCAGCAGTAATAAGGCTGTCTGTGTGAAATGGAGTGATAGAGTGATAGAAATAGAGTGGAACTGTAAGTGAGAAACTTGATGGAAGAGGGAAGTGAAGGGAAAACAAGAAGGTTGGTGTGTGAGATATGTGTGTGGGGATTGTAGTTAAGCAATCATGTACTGGTTAGATAATAAAGGAACTGGCATACAGAGAAAAAAAAGGAGAGGATACAGAGGGAACTGGCATGTAGGGAAAGATTGATAAGACATATAGTAGAAACCTATATGTGATGAAAATAAAATGTCGGACAGAATTTATGGAAATTATAGTTTTATAAAAAAACGAATGCATATAGCGTGGTATTTATGATTGTAGACGATGTCTGTATTTAATATCTGAGGAGTGACTGAGGGTCCAGCTGGGAGTACAGCAGCAGTGTTTGCTTATTCAGCCCGGCTTCCGGACGTTAAATATATACTTGTCTTGTAACCAGTGTTGTTGCTGATAATACCAAATTAGTAATATGTAAAGACAACTTTGACCAAAGATTCTGGAAATCAATAATGTATAATGTCGGATATTTGTTGATATTAAGTAATTGATGCAAAAGATGTCTGTTTTATAATGGAAATTCTGGGTCAGGGATAATTTCCCTGGACAAGTATGACTAAAGTTAAATGAAAACTTTGTGTAAACAACTTATGCAGCTTAAGAAAATTGATGTGCGGCCAATAATAATGATAAAGATTATGATTCGGCTATTGGGATTGAATCCGCCACTGGTGGACTGTAAAAGAATACAGAGAACTGCATATCAGCTCTGTTTGCATTCCTGAATGGGACACACTGCTTCAGTGATGTGCAGTAAGTTGGAGCCGACAGAGAGTGCTTTAATTGTGGTCAACAGGACCATTTAACACGTAACTGTAAATGCCCACCGAGAAGGTGTTTGAAAATGTGATAGTGACACATTTCTGGTAATAATGTGGGTTTGAAAGTAGATCAGTGTTTAAATGACGACATTAACATTTTTGTCTGAGAAAGAATAAGAGATCAAAACAAGGTCAAAAGATTGAAGTCTTAAAGTGAATCCTTTTGAAGAAAAGATCTATAATAGTGATTTTTTTTTGAAACAGTGAAACAGTTTGATGAAAGCTGCAAAATATATAAAAGTAACTAAAAGGATGATTGTGTTTTATTTCAACATTTTAAGAAGGGTTCAGGTTATAGAGAGAGACAAATCTCACGGATGATTTATAATAACTGCAAAAGATGCAGAGTAGCCTTGTCAAAGTTAGTGTGAATCCTGATTGGAGAGTGATAAACTCCTAGAAAAAACGTTGAAGTCAGATATTAAGCTATGGTAATTGAGAACTAGAATAATTATTTGTATTTAAGATCAAATAAGTAGAAGTAATAGGCTACTGGATTAACAGTTGTTAAATGTAAAATGTGTTCTGTTAGTGTTCTGACCATGAAAGAACTAGAAGCTGATGTTTTGCTTTCAAAAAATAAGTTTGTTACTGGCTGTAATGAAACAGCTCGTTTATCTGAATCTGATGTCTGCTGTGGCTGAAAACCGCCAGTACGACAGAGACTCAATCTGAGTGGAAATTTCTAATGTCTAAATTCCATGAGATATGGGCAAAAGACAACTATAAAAATGTTTATTTGGAAACACATGTAATTACTGGCAAATATGCCTTAAGCTGGGAAAGAGTTAAAAGATGGTAGATAGAGTTTGATGTTAGAAGTTTATGAGAGTACAGTGTGCCAGTCCTGAAAGTCTCAGAGTCTCTCTCAATCGTATCAGCTAAAAGCTGTTATTTGAGCCTGTGTCATAAGTAATAAGCTATTTATAGTAAAAGCACAGTGTTTCGGTTGAAAATCAGACACAGAGATGTTAAAATAAATCATTGCCATTAAGTGGGCAAGTGGTATTTGAGAATGTTTTAAATGTAAAACTGAATGACTTTAAAGAAGTCTTTAAAATAATGATGCAGATCTTAAACGATAGAGGACCAGTAACTTCTTTAAGTTTCCACCATGAAACAGGGTCGAAGGCTACGGCTACAGATGTACAGTAACAGTACACTGAATGTATGGCTGTGATCTAAATTCACTGAGTATAATCTAAGTAGCTAGGTTGATGATTAAGATGGTTAATGGATTTAAGTGATTAAATACTGCTGTTATTAACCTGTCTCCCTGTGTGAACACTATTAGGCAATCGGAATGGCTCTGGTGACTCTTGAACGTGCCTTTCTTAAGCTCCAGAAAACAGCTGAGTTCTGTTGAAGAAAACTGATTGTGTGATGGGAAAGAGCGGTCACCAGTGTGTACGAGTGGCTACTCAATGACGGGATGATCTTCCTGGCCAGGGGACAGCCCAACGCAGGGGGTCACGAACACTGGGCACCTCCGGATGGAGGTGTTATACGTGAGAAAGGTATGAGAGTTGAGGGCTGATTACTGGAGGCCACTGGGGTCAGCAGAGCATTGAGAGGTGAGATGCGCTGTGAGGAGTTACGGCAGTCTGACCCAGAAAATGTGAGTTTCCTCTATACCACTCGCCGGAAGAAACCGCATTGGTTGTATGGCTTATTTTTCATTGTGACAAGTGTCTGCAACTATGCCAGGGGGACAACACCCTGAGGAGAAGAAAATTATAGATAAAGAGCGAATGTGCTTTCAAAAGCCAGCTGAGACCAGGAGGGGATTGCCATTATTTGTTGTGGAGACAGTAGCAAACTTGTATGTATTGGTTGCCTTATAGGCAAGAAAATGTATAGACGTGTTGATTTTTAACTAATATGTCTATAACATAGTCTTAACTCCTGAAGGTCGTTAGACATGGTGGCTAAAGATGAAGACAGCTTTCGTAGATTTAAGAAAGGTCTGCATAACAAAGATGAATGGTCAAAGGTTATTGTAATGAATTTAAATTTTGTCTAAGTTACAGTCTTAGAAGGCTGTGGAAAATACTATTTGTTAATAGTGAGAGAGACTGCCTGAGTTGGAGGAAGGGATGGTAACTGTGTTTTTCTTTCTTTCTTTCTTTCTTTCTTTCTTTCTTTCTTTCTTTCTTTCTTTCTTTCTTTCTTTCTTTCTTTCTTTCTTTCTTTCTTTCTTTCTTTCTGTTATCGGCCTGCTAGAGCAAGCTGAAGAAAAATAATGATAAGGAACCAAAACAACCCAGCTGCTTTTTCTAAAAATCAAATGAATAATGAACAGACATGATTTGAAACTGGTCAAGATACCATGTACAATTAGGTAAACCTAGAGGAAAATGTGAAGTTTAAAATCGTACTTAAAATTTAAATCTTTTTAGAGACGATATATTGAAAAGGAGCAGTTAACATGCGTGTCTAATATGAGTGTGTGTGATGGTGACAGCACTTTGTCTTGTATGTGACTTTGTGTTAGTTTGGGGTACTAATACTAAGTCTGAATGGGGTGTAAATTGTGTCATTACCCACTAGGATGGCTTTTGGCAAATGACAAATTTTAAAGGAAGCTGTTAATTCTGTTAGGTGAAAAGATGATACAGAACATAGGACGAGCTTTAAACTGATTGGTCATTAAGCTCTGTCTGGTATTAATTACTTTTGTCTTTATGATGTTGATTTGAATTACGTTCTGGATCAGTTTAAGTATTTGATGTAAATTGGAATTGTGGAGTTGTAGATTACCATCTGGCATGGGCTGAGATAAATGAAAATGTTATAGATTTGATGGCAACAACACAGTGACATATTGGCTAAGTCAACATGAAATTAGCAAGAGAGCCCCTCACATTTATGAGTATTGTGATGAAAAGGGGGGAAAAATGATTGACTGACATTGACCAAGTCTGTACAGCACGACCTGACCTGATAGAAACAATTGATGACTTTGGAAATGTTTGTAGATGACTGACTTGAGAGACCAAACAACAGGCCTGAAAAGCAGGATTCGGTGTGAGACTCAGGGCCATTGCCCTTCAAATACTTCGATAAAAAGATGAGATTGTGGCTTTAAGTGAAGAACGTAATACTTTGTTTCAGAGACAGAGAAAGATGTCTGGAGGAAATTTGGCTGAAGGACGCCGTTTGGGTTGGTGTTGATGGCAAATCAAATTAGTTTAAATTGATGCACGAGTTGAGTCGTGCATCAAAAGGGAGATGGTAAGGATTGACAAAATATGGGTTACTAAAGGACAATATATGTTGGGAGGACACTGGGTTTAATTGGGTAAAAGACCGTTCCAAACAAAAGTTGCTGTCTGTAAGTGTGCCGCACACGCTGCTAACAAAATTGCAGGACTGTTTCAACAGGAGACGCCAGGGCAGATGCAGCAGCGAAGGCTGCGGCAGCACAGCAGACAAAAGAAACTACGTGTACTTTACTATCTGAAAATAACCTCGACATTTGTTTTTCTCTACAGATCATGCAGACTTTTGATACAGGGCAGAATGTGCCCAATAAAATGATGGGTATGGATGAATTTGGCTAACTATCCTGGCCTGGGTTATTATTGTAGGAGAAAGGTTCCACACCTGCGCAGCGCATAACTTGTCAGGATGGATTGCAGCAAACAGAACTGATTCTGTTCCAAATATATAAATATTGTGTTGTGGACATGAGCAAAGTGGGTTGAGTGTTTTTCAGGGGAAAAGGACCCCGAGTGCTATTAAATGAGCAAGAAATTATCCGGTGATAATATGTTTCAGGCTGTTGATTCCACAGGTCACACCAAAAGGGACGAGCGGCTAGACAAGCATCACTAACAAAATAGTTAAGGTCTCCATTCACAGGTGACAGCAGGCAAGCAATGGTTCATTCCAGTGGGGGTGCGGTCGTGATTAAAAGGGAAGACCTTGTAAGGATCAGAAAATGGTTGGAGAGTGTGACACCTGGGTCCAAGCCTCTCACCTTAGACAACACCAACAGGCCTCAACCATCCAATAGAGCAGAAAGTGAGGTTTAAAGAAGACAGTGCTAGTAACTGTCTGCCTCGCCTACGAGGGAAAGACCATTGCAACGGCACGCAAAGTGTCACCCTGGCGAACACGGAACGTCCGTGGGGCGAACAAGATGATCAACACACCTGGAGGAACCAACTGCCAACTGACGGTTTAAGTTTAACAGAAGAATCTGTTTTTGTGATGATTTTGATGACTTGTTTGATTGAATCGAACTAGGTATTGATTTGATTGTAAATGTAGAAAATCTATTGATTGATGTGTCCGTACTAGAGATATTAGAGTTAATTTTGAACAACTAATTTGGTTAGAGGAATGGATAAAATTATAAGACTTCTCTGGTTAGATTTGTTAAACAGTGCATTCAATAGAGCTTAATACATTGAATTAGAAGTTAATAAAATGTGGAGATGGACATAAATTTAATGGAAAAGGCTTAATGGTAGGAGTTAGGATTGTATGTGTTATAATAATTTTGTTATTCATGGGTGAATACGATAACAGAGACAGGTGAAAACCTGCTGTCTGTTCAATTGGTAAAAAAAAATGACACCTCTATCCCAAGGATTAACAAAATTATGCGACGAGACAGGTAGCGGAAGCTACAGTGAGATGTGTTAAATGTATGTTCTGGTTGTTTTTCTTCTATTCTTTTTTTATTTTCTGAGAAAGATTAAGGGCAAAGATTTAAAGAAGGTTACAAACAGCGGTCATCCGTGTTACGAGGTGGCGTACAAGGAGAGGGTTTGAAATGAAGGATTCTATTCTACTTTATTCTTTGTATTTTTGATGACCTGCTAAAATAACCAGTGTGAATTGATGGTGTTGTTTTCCTAAGTAATCTGTACACTATTTCTTATTTAATTGAGGTGACTGAGGGTTCGATCTAGGTCGAGAGTGCAATAGCAGTGCCTATTCATTTAGCCCGGCTTTAATTAAATTATTTACTTGCTTGCTAATATTTGAGGGACTATCCTTGCAAAACAGCCTAAGCTTTTTCTTTCCTAAATAATATTTCACAAATGTTTATGAAGAGTGATCAGTTATGCGAAAACCAGAGATGAAGAGTAGTGTGATGATATGACTTAAAATTTGTCTTTTGTTTATTGTTGTGATTATGGGTAATCAGAATGATAAAAAGTGGGGAATTGTTGTAGAAATTTGAATAGTCATTTATTCCTAACAGATATCATAAGGGATTGAACCTATTCAATGTGTAAAAGTATATGTGCGTACGTGCTTGTACGTGACGTTTCAGGAATATATGGGACAGGACCTCTTGACCTTAGGAATGGTCAGATTTGGCTAGTTTATTTCAGGGCCAGGTTGTGTCCTTAGTAGAAACTGAACAGCAGTGGGGACCTTATCTGAGTGGGTTAAAGGGTAACTGCTGTGAGGAGGAACCTTGAAAAGAGTATAAAGGCTGTCTCATGTCTTCCTGGTGGGCGTCACTCACTTCACAGGGTAACTGCTGTGTTGGCGACTGGGCCTATTCTTGCAAGAATAAATACTTTTCTTTTTTATTAATTTGACTCTGAGTGTCTCTTACGCAGTGATGATGTTTAACAGAAGTTTTGCCACAACAATTGTTCACATTTCTACTTTAGATTTTTTTTCTTTTTTTCTTTGTGCTATGCAGTGCTGTCTTTTCCTTTCTGTATCGCAATGACATGGTCTGTCAACAAATTACAGTACAAACAGTAATAGCGTAAACGTGAATCTTACTCCCACATACACTAAGGTGTAACAATTTACAATAATTGACATCAAAACTTTAGCCATAGTTTACATCAGAACATCCCTCCAGAGAACACTGTTATATTGACAACATGACAAAGCAATTTGACTGTTTTATCCTTACACAATGACACAAGGACTTGTCATTCTGATAGCACTGACATGTTCATTGACATAGATATTTACTTTTGAGAGATGAACTAAGGATTTTGAGCTAGAGACTGGCTTTTGCAGGTAATCCATGGTGTTTTGCTATTTGTACGAATTGTTTTGAGAAATGCACTTACTGTTTTGCAAATGTCGAGGATGATTTGAGAAATGTACCAAAGCGACTGAGAAAAACTGTAACAATAATAAAATAATAATAATAATTTGTTGCATTTATATACTGCTTTTCTGGGTACTCAAAGCGCTTTACATAGAACAGGGAATCTCCTCAACCGCCAACAATATGCAGAATCCATCTTGAGACATATTGAGCCAGAATGCCCACCACACACCAGCTTATTGGTGGAGAGGAGAGAGAGTGATGAAGCCAATCAGTATATATATATATGGGGATGATTAGGAGGCCATGATGGACAGCGACCAATGGGCAAATTTGGGATTTTTAACGACCACAGAGAGTCATTAATTTTGTCATATTAACAGTCGAAACACTGATGCAGAGGAACGCTATTCATAGGAATGCTTAGCTTCTCCGAGATATTTTGATTTTCAGATATGAATTTGATGGTTAACAAAAACAAAATTCCAACTTCACAGACTGTTTTGTAATCTATAGTTTGCACACTAGCATCCTAATTCATTTAAAGGACCTTACGCTAAGCCACCAGCAGTAATTCAATGCCATCAATTTTCAAAACCTAATTGTAAAATAGAGAGATTTCCAGCTATCACTTCCTGCTGTGACAATAAAAACAAGTACGTGTGAAAGGTTCTGAGGGAAGCTAAAGGACTGGACCGGCTCTGTTGAAAATCAGCCTGCAGAAGTTGAGTGAAAGGCTTTGGCTCAAGCTGCTGACTGTAATCTTGAGAGACTGGGTCAAGCTAGGGACTCAGAAAATCATCAGTGCTACTGACAAGGCAGGGTCTTGACTGCCTAACTCACTCATCAGATGGAGAACAGTAAGGGGAGCTGAAAGACAATGCGTCACAAACTTGTGCTTGATGTGTTGAGCACTTTCTGTTAAGGGACAACACCCAAGCCTCTATGACCAAAATAATGTATACTTGATCCTTAACTGCACAACTAACCATATTAGGCGTTCCTGCAGCTCAAACTATGTGTGGCACAAATAAAGTCAAGGTCATGAGTTTATTTCTTTTCTATAACAGCTGGAAAGATGCAGGCATTAATTCTGCGTACCATATGCGGCTGAGGTCTGAGGTAATTTGATCCTTGAATATCACAGATAACACATATGAAGAGCTTGATTATCAAAAAGTAATTAAATTATGCATAATTAAATGCATAATTAAATTTAATTGAAGTTAATTACATGGCTTTTCACATGTTTTACTTTTCCTCGGCTGATTTCTTGTTCCCTTTCGTGGTCACTCCGAGTTACGTCGGAATGACGACGAAATGGGGTTTCACTTAGAACACCTATCGACTTCAAGTATACAAAAACGAGCTAATGGCAAAGAAATGCCATGGGTCTGCGGAATTTGCATGACGTAACTCCGCCCCACCTCATGGGTATAAAAGGAGGACGTCGGCAAAATGCAGTTATGTTTTCGCTTCGGAGCCAAGAGTATCTCTTCACTCCACAGCCATTTATGACTTCGCTCCACGAGACGAGCCATTCTCTCCGGTGTTGGTGTGACGGCGATCTGCAGCGAGTTCACATTGCCTGCTGATCTGTGCAGTGATCTGCCAGTGAGTGTGTTTCGCCCTCCTCGCTTCAACATCGTAGAGTTTTTTTCTCCACTCACAAAAGAGCTCGCATGAGGCACATCTTTTTAAAGACGGCTCGCCCGTGCATTTGTGGTTGCAGCAGATTGGTATCGGACTGATGGGCACGAGCGCTGTCTAGTGTGTTTGGGCTTTGATCATGCTTGAACAGCGCTCGTGGGTGATTCATATTCTCTCTGTGGGAACATGATCATCGCGTCATTTAGGTCGAGACTCGGTGAACTCGCAAGAGTGATATCCCCTCATCCACCCCCCGATTTTCGGCTGGTGGCCAGGGTGACCTGAGGGTGATGGTCTGGAAAAAGGCGCCGACTCTGTGTCCGTGACCTCAGCCCCCCTCTTCAATGACGGTGCCCGCTAGCGATCAGGTGATTCCACGAGTCTACCTTCGGGTGGCCCGTGTGTTTTCATTTGAAAGCTATAGAGGATGGTGCTATGTCTGTAGCAGCATCACTAGGTGGGCTTTATTCTTCTGGAAGTGACGACTCGTCACAGCTGCCATCTTCTGGTGTGCTATGGCTGTGCCTGAGTCTGATCCGGAGATGATGGCCATGCTTTCCCCGGACGACTGGTTTTTGGGTAAGGCCGCCGACCCGCATCCACAGCAAACCCCAATATCTTTCTTCCCGGACGTGCATGATGAAATCTCGACGTCCTGAAAGACCCCCGTGTCTTCTCAGGACCGCTGGTTGGTCTCATCCGCCTTTCCCTCCCCTCAACGGGGCCGCTGCTCATGGGTACACTGGGGTCCCCCCGGTTGAACGCTCTGTTGCGATGCTACTGTGTCCTCAGAGTGCTTCCCGGCGCAATCCTAAGCACCCGTCCGAAGCCTGTAGTTCTTTTCGTCTACACTAATCTGTGGCGAAATCCTATAGTGCCACAGGACAGGCAGCCGCCTCACTGCATCCCATGAGCGTTCTGTGGTCTACCTGACGCAGATGCTCATGGTTATGCATGAGGGCGGGACTGACTCGAGGCTCTTTAATGAGCTACCAAAAAGCGCGCCGCCACTGACCTTGCTCTCCGACTGACGAAGGTGGCCGCGCGCTCTCCGAGTCAGGTGATGTTTACCATTATGGGGCTGACCGGTCTGATGTGCAGGATGTCGGCGGACTCGTCTGCTCGACACCCCCACATCCCAGGTCAGCCTCTTCGGCGGTGCGGTTGAGTACTTCTGCCCAACAGTTCTCAACCGCCCGGGAGCAGATGGTTGAGGTTATTCTGCCGACGACCCCGCCGTCCGCCCAGGTCTTCAGTCTGCCAACCGCCGAAGGCGCCCTCCCACGGTTCCAACCCCGCCCGTTCACCGGGCTGGCTTTGGAAGACCGTGGGGGGATGCCTCAGCCCTCTCCAGCCCCGCCCCCCGCTAAACGTCGGGTTAAGCGGCACTTTTGAGATGGGCTGCTCAGAGATGGGACTCAGTTCTTTCCAGGAGTTGGTAGCAGGGCCACTCCTTTCCCCGGTGGAGGGCTGGGGAAGAATCCTTATTCAGAAAGAACTGACTCTCTCGTCTCTGAGCATACAGAGTTCCGGACGACACGGTGCGCCGCCTCCGACCCGTGCACCCCTAGTCCCCCTCGGTCTCAGAGCCGGATGACAGTGTGTTCCGTCCCTGGACCGTACCGCTCTCATCCCCCTCTGTCGCCAGACCCCTGGCAGAGCAGGCCCCCGCGGAACGCTGGTCCTTCCCTGGCCTCCTCTGTCAGGGTGCGGTTATGACCGTGCCCCCACTCTGGGCCGCTATGACGTCCACCTCTGGACCCGTCATTCCGCTTCGCTGCACCACCGAGGGGACGTCGGTGGTTCGTTGAGTCCGCTGGCACAGTTCTTGGGAGCCTGCCTAGAGCTTCCCTGTCTGTTTCGCTGGGTTGCGCGAACCATCGGCTCGGCTATGCGATTCAGTTCGCACGGTCTCCTCCACGCTACAGGGGAGTCCGCTCCACTCTGGTCGGTGGCAATGCCCCTATCATGAGAGCAGAGATTGCCACCCTGCTGGCGAAGGGTGCAATCGAGACTGTCCCTCCAGGCGAGATGAGGTCCGGCTTCCCAAGCCCTTACTTCATTGTCCCCAAGAAAATCAGTGGGTTATGACCGATCCTAGACTTGCGCGTGTTGAACCGATCCCTTCACAGGATGCCGTTCAAGATGCTCACCGCCAAACCCATTTTCGAATGTGTTCGGCCCCAGGATTGGTTTGCAGCAATCGACCTGAAGGACGCCTACTTTCATGTCTCCATTCTTCCTCGACAGAGACCGTTCATCCGGTTTACTTTCGAGGGGCAGGCATACCAGTACGCGGTTCTCCCTTTCGGGCTAGCTCTGTCTCCTCGCGCCTTCTCAAAGGTTGTCGAGGCAGCCCTTGTTCCTCCATGGGAACACAGGGTTCGCATCCGGAACTATCTCGGTGACTGACTGTCCTAGCTCACTCTCGAGACCAGGTTTGCGAACACAGGGACCTTGTGCTCCGGCACCTAGCTCGTCTGGGCCTTCGGGTCAGCTGAGAGAAGAGCAAACTTTGCCCCGTGCAGAGGATCTCTTTTCTCGGTATGGACATCGTCTCGGTCGCCATGTCCGCGCAGCTCACGAGCGAGCGCGCACAGTCACTGCTGACTTGTCTGAGACAATTTCAGGGCAAGAGTGCGGTTCCACTGAAATGTTTTCAGAGGCTCCTGGGGCATATGGCATCTGCAGCCGCGGTAACGCCGCTCGGATTGCTTCATATGAGACCGCTTCAGCTTTAGCTACGCGACCGAGTCCCGAGGTGGGCATGGCAACAAGGCACGCTCCGAGTATCAGTTACTCCGACCTGCCGTCAGACCTTCACCCCGTGGTCGAACCTCAGTTTTCAGGGCAGGTGTCCCCCTGGAACGAGTTTCCCGGCATGTTGTTGTCTCAACAGATGCCTCCACAACGGGCTGGGGCACCATGTGCAATGGACATGCTGCCGCGGGCTCCTGGACAGGACCCCAGCGCCTATGGCATGTCAATTGCCTCGAGTTGCTGGCAGTACGCCTTGCCCTGCACCGCTTTCGGGCGTTGCTCAAGGGTCAACACGTAGTAGTCCAATCAGACAATACCGCGACTGTAGCGTACATCAACCATCAAGGTGGTCTACGCTCCCGCCGTATGTCGCAACTCGCTCGCCTCAGATACTTCTGACTCACTCTTATGGAGTCAGAAGCATCTGAGGTCGCTTCGAGCCGTTTATATTCCCGGAGCTCTGAACTGTGCAGCCTATGAGCTCTCACGGCTTCAGCCCCTCCCTGGAGAATGGCGACTCCATCCCCAGTCGGTTCAGCTGATTTAGGAACAGTTCGGGGACGCACAGATAGATCTGTTTGCCTCTCACGAATCCACCCATTGCGACCTGTAATTTTTCCCTGACCGAGGGCACGCTCGGCACGGATGCACTGGCGCACAGCTGGCCGCGGGGCCGCAAATATGAGTTTCCCCCAGTGAGCCTTCTTGCGCAGGTCTTGTGCAAGGTCAAGGAGGACGAGGAGCAGGTCCTTCTGGTTGCGCCGTACTGGCCCACCCGGACTTGGTTCTCCGAACTGGTGCTCCTCGCGACAGCACCTCCTTGGCCAATTCCTTTGAGGAAGGACCTCCTTTCTCAGGGACGGGGCACCCTGTGGCACCCTCGTCCCGTTCTTGGAACCTCCACGTGTGGCTCCTGGACGGGACGAGGCAGGTTTGAGTACCCTACCACCAGCGGTGGTGGCTACCATCACTTCCACAAGAGCGTTTTCCACGAGACACGCCTTTGCGTTGAAGTGGAACCTCTTCGTCAACTGGTGCTCGTCTCGCCGAGAAGACCCCTGGAGGTGTTCGGTCGGTGTCGTGCTTTCCTTCCTTCAAGATGGGTTGGAGCGAAGGCTGTCTCCCTCCACCCTCAAAGTTTGTTTTGCCGCTATTGCCGCACACCATGACTTGGTAGAAGGTAAATCCTTAGGGAAGCAAGACCTGATCGTCAGATTCTTGAGAGGAGCGAGGAGACTGAATCCTCCTCGTTCTCCTCTCGTTCCCTCTTGGGACCTCGCGGTGGTTCTAAATGCCCTGCAGAGTGCTCCCTTTGAGCCTCTGCAATCAGTGGAGCTTAAGTTCCTGTCAATGAAGAGAGCGCTCCTGGTTGCATTGGCCTCTGTCAAGAGGGTAGGGGACCTGTAAGCATTCTCCGTTGACGAAGCGTGCCTGGAATTCGGGCCGGCTTACTCTCACGTGATCCTGAGACCCTGGCCTGGATCTGTGCCCAAGGTTCCTACCACTCCCTTCCGGAACCAGGTGGTGAACCTGCAAGCGCTGCCCTTGGAGGAGGCAGACCCAGCCTTGGCACTGCTCTGTCCAGTATGCGCTCTCCGCGCCTATGTAGACAGGACGCAGTGTTTCAGGACCTCAGACCAGCTCTTTGTCTGTTATGGTGGGAAGCTGAAGGGAAAGGCTCTCTCCAAGCAGAGGTTGTCTCACTGGATAGTTGACACCATTGCTTTGGCATACCAGCAGCAAGGTCGACCGTGCCCCCTTGGTGTGACTGCCCACTCCACCCGGAGTGTGGCACCCTCTTGGGCTCTAGCACATGGCGCCTCGCTAACAGACATCTGCAGAGCTGCAGGCTGGGCGACACCTAACACATTCGCCAGATTCTACAATCTCCGAGTGGAGCCAGTGTCCTCTCTTGTACTCGCTTCAACCAGCTAGTACTGGACCCGCTCAGGTGTCTTCGCTTGCTCGCCATTCCACTCCACGGACTGGATACGTGCGATATTCTCCTCAGGTGAGCTTCTCCGCAAGCCCTGAGTTCCTCCAGCACCCCTGATGCAAGCGCCAGTGTCTATTGCCTGTGCGTCGGCTAGGTGCCTCCCGTGTGCATGGCCCCTCCCCGGAGCTACCCCCACATGTGTATTTCCACTGTAACCCTCTCTGAGCATGTGTCATTCCTTTGGCAAGCCACTTTGCCACCCCTGGGGTTGAAATATCCCACCTGCGGCTGGACACCCCAGTGTTCTCTATATGCTTCCTTCGGGTCATATGTGTATTTCTAAATGCCCCCCCCCCCCCCCCCCCCCCCGGGTTGGTGTTAATTGCATATTTCCTCTAAACTATGGGATATGCTTCCCAGTGTACCTTGGTATTCCTGTGTTAAATAGGAGTCCTTCATCCGTGCTAGTCTCACACAAGTGTCTCAGATTTACGCAGGGCACTGGAAGACAGCTGTGAAGTTGGCGTGATTAGACTGTTAACCCCATTTCATCGTCATTCCGACGTAACTCGGAGTGACCACGAAAGGGAACGTCTCGGTTACTTATGTAACCCTCGTTCCCTGAGTAGGGAACGGAGACGTTACGTCTTCCTGCCACTTCCGCTGTACCGCGGGGATCGCCTGAGCTCAGTCTGGGCTCCTCAGCGAAGAAACATAACTGCATGTTGCCGGCGTTCTCCTTTTATACCCACGAGGTGGGGCGGAGTTACGTCATGCAAATTCCGCAGACCCATGGCATTTCTTTGCCATTGGATCGTTTTTGTATAATCGAAGTCGATAGGTGTTCTAAGCGAAACCCCATTTCGTCGTCATTCCGACGTAACGTCTCCGTTCCCTACTCAGGGAATGAGGGTTACATACGTAACCGAGACGTTATCCTCCATACTGTTTACTCACCTCCAAGAGTATATATGCTGGGTGCCAAGCAATTCTCCATCTCTCCAGGGTACTTTCAGGCCAGCCGAGACACTCATCTCCAGAGGGTTTGGGTACTTACTGTGTCCTGTTTGCTGTCGTGTCCTCTGTTGTGACTGATGACTCCACTGGGTTCTCAGCCTGGAGGCACAGTGGCCTCTTCACCAGACACCAAACTCACTGATCAATACAGGCTCAACGCAGTGGGAGAGTTTTTGCCCTTAGTATCCTGAACACATATCTAGACAGAGAACACAACAGTTCAAGTGACACAATTACAATGTTTTGATGTAGTTCAGATCAGTTGCTGATACAAACATTTAGAGACTGGAATTGGAGACATTGCTGAGATTTTGAACTATTACTGTGCACATCTACAGTAAGTGCCATGTTTTAAAACACAACACAGGCTTACCTAAACCTTACTAATGCTAATGACTTTACCTAAACAACACACTGGCAAACAGATGAAGCAGTCTCATCTAGGGAAAAAAAGAGCATTCAGTCTCAGCTAAAATATTCATAAGTTCGAGTGCAGATCAAAGCAAGTTCTGGGGCAAGAAATTAAACTAAAACAACAACAAAAAGTCTGGGTTTGCCTCTCTCTCTCTCTCTCTCTCTCTCTCTCTCTCTGTGTGTGTGTGTGTGTGTGTGTGTGTGTGTGTGTGTGTGTGTGTGTGTGTGTGTGTGTGTGTGACTGTGTGTGTGTGTGTGTGTGTGTGTGTGTGTGTGTGTGTGTGTGTGTGTGTGTGTGCTCATATGTACAATCAGATTTGACATTTGACTGTCTTTTGACCTATTCTCATTTAATATAAAAAAAGATGTGATGGTCTATATTTCACTGGTATGGTCTATATGTTACAGGCTTAAGCAGAACTTATGGTATCAGGAAAAAACATGTTGTCTTATAGGCTAGCTGAAAGATTTAATCTCTGAAATGTAAATCCTTTGCTTCTCCAGATGCATCACATAAACTTTAAATTCAAGGTCCAGAACCTTTACCCTTATTTTATTTGTTCTTATGAGAAGACCCCATATAGATGATATTCACAGGCACAAATGCATTGCTGTTGTTAAAAACAGCTATCAGCAGCTTGGCATTGAATGCTGTCAAATCGTTGCTAGGGGATCTCATCCATTTCTTGTACCCATCATCTCAAGATGCAGAATTTTAAAGCAGACTTTCTAAAGTGCTGAATGTCAGATGTTTCTTTACTCTGCGAGCCGGAGACGATTTAATCAAATCCATGCTGCCGTGACTGAAATCTCAAAAGAGACACAGTAGCAGGACAAAATGAGGGTGATACATGTCAACGTGTGTAACTCAGGGAATTTTGAAGCTGTGTGTCTCAAACTTTGATATAATACAGCCATACGTATATGCAAAGAGTGCTGAAATGGAAGCTTTAGCTTAAGTTCTGCCGGGAAGACTCAATTGCTACGTCACTTATTACCTTCTCATCTATCCAATCGTGTTCTAATATTTGCGGTATAAAAGACCGGTACTTACACATGTCTGAGTTCGCAGATGCTGACGCTTCCATTCACCTCCATCCTCCCCACCACCACCATGACGGTTCCTTCCCCTCCATCCTCCCCACCACCACCATGATGGTTCCTTCCCCACCACCACCATGACGGTTCCTTCCCATCCATCCTCCCCACCACCACCATGACGGTTCCTTCCCACCACCACCATGACGGTTCCTTCCCCACCACCACCATGACGGTTCCTTCCCCACCACCACCATGACGGTTCCTTCCCCACCACCACCAGGATGGTCCCTTCCTATACCTCCCGGGGGGTCGGCTGCGCCCCTGCATTCGTCTTCAGGTGGGAAATGCAGAGTCTGGACCCTCGGATTGCGAGCTATGGACGGGGCCTAAGCCAAAGAACTTTATTGCTTAGTGGGCTGTCAATAAATGTATTATTGTTACAGTATTTATTCTCCCGAATCTTTCTGTTAGAACTTAAAACCTACACTTACTACAGTATTTGCGTGGCTTGCAATACTTCTAGAAGACCTTTGATATTTGATATTTGACAGTAAATGTTATAAAGGAGTCTTCCTACACAGTTGATTACTCTATAAGAAAAAACAAAACAAAGCGGTGAGTAGGGGAGAAGTCACGGGATTAGTCCATCTTAATGCAGTTTAGTGAACTGTGATATCAGAGCCTGGAGCAAAAGTCTTGCTCACGGACTGATGCAGTCTGCATGGAGGCCAGTGCAGTGGGGAGTGGAAGGATTCGGGAAACTCAGGTGGAGATCTCTCATATGTGTAATTTGTGGCCTTGATACAGTATTGATGAAACATGGAGGCAGACGAAAATGAGGGTCAGAGGTTAAAGTAGCAGAGATTTGAGTCAAATGAAAGCCCAATGAGTCTCAGCCAGACAGCTTGATGGGATTCAGATTGCAGGCAAGGATGAATGCAGTTCCTCTAAGGTTAGTTGGTAAGGGGTATGGAGACATTTAAAACATTAAAATTAAGGCATTCTTGATTTTTTTTTCTCCCATAAAAAAAATCGAAGACTAAAGGCTCTGTTAAGGCTCTGTTATACTTTCTGCATGCGTGAGGGTCTGCTAGGGTCTGCATGATGTTTTAATTATTATCGGAGGGTGTAAGCAGAGGCATTTTGCAAACATCAGCGTGCCTCACATTTTTTGTGACCGCACATCACTATGCTGAAAAAGCACTAACTGCGCATGCACTGAAAAAAAAAAAAAACATGGACGTCACATTTGAAGAGAGGCTGTGTGAAGAAGTCCATCGCAACCCTCTACCATCCGTCGTTAAAACAATATAAAGACAGCTAGATGTGCAATGGAATTGTGTGTGTGGAAGTGTACACGCCGATCTACTGCGCATGTGTGAAACACGTCCGCTGAGCGGACCCCAGCACACACTTTCAGTAGTATAAATACAAGTAGTCTGCGTACACAGGCACCAAAATGGAGTATAACAGAGCCTTTAGGATGTAGCCTGTGTGTTCATTTAGTTCCTGAAATATCCAGTTCAAATGAGAGTGTCAGAACCAATTACTATTTGTTTTATTATTTGTTTTTTTGGCATACTTTGCATGTAATAATACCCAAGCCAAATTAATAATCACGCAAGCAATATACACTATGTTTTATTCTTAAATGAATTATTGTTATGAATATAATATAATCGTTTGACAGAATGATTCAATGACCCATTAGTAAAAACAGACACTGGTATAGTTCCGGGACGAATCAGTGTGTTTTAACAAATCGGCTGAATGTACGACTCAATGACGTATCAGTGTAACCTAAAAGAAAATACAATACAAACAGTGATATATATATATATATATATATATATATATATAGACAGACAGACAGACAGACACAAGGACGAACATTAATTGAACTATAAACACAGCCATAAGTTCCCCTGTGTAACTTCAATACAATATGACATTTTGAATTCTCTGGTCGGGCCCTCAGGTGTACAGGACCAAAAAATCCAATTCAATCAGTGAATATCTTTGCATTTCTCATTTAGAGTGCTGCAAGTTAGCTTTTATCCTTTATGATGCTCGATTACACAGAGGCTTGACAGAAACGCTTGTGTCAGCTTAATTTGATTACTTTGAAACGTACGTTACAGAAAACTTCCCTTATTGTGATCACTGAACTGTAGCCTGTGAAGAAGGTTAATATAGAACCTTTTGTATATTAACTAAGAGTTGAAGAACACTTACTGAATCTCCATTGAGGGCATGTCAAGAGACAAACCATGTGCACAGATAATGTTTGCTTTGGTGCGCACCGTATTGTATAGCATGTCCTATTAATAAAAGCAGTAGAGAACTACCTTCGTCAAATATGACCTTTGAATATGTCAACATTTTCATGTAATGCCATCCCTAATTCAGCATACACACATAACCTTTTTTTCCCCAACTAAGTGGATTCTAAATGCAACTTCCTAAGATGACAATTGGTAACACTTTACAACACGGGTGCACTAATATGCATTAATTTATGCTGAACTAATGCACAGATAATCATTTTTTTCTCAGTCGCTTTGGAGCATTACTCAGAACAATTTCTCATTCTTTTGAACAAATTGCAAATGCTTTAATATATTCATGCAATTGATTATGTACAATTGTCTGCTGTTTCTTACTTTATCAATCGCTGAATGTTGATCAAAATATAAAATAGTGGTTCCCTGTTGAATAGTTGTACCCCTCAAAATTAATTTCTACCAGAAAGACTTGGGAGGCAAAATGACATAACAAAGAATACATTTATGAACGGCCCAGCAAGCAAGTATTGCAAAAGTTCTTTGGCGTAACATTGCGTAACTCGCAATGCATTTCCTGCCTGAAGACAAAGGCAGGGCCGCAGCCGACCCCCTGGGAGGTATGGGAAGGGACCATCCAGGTGGTGGTGGGGAGGATGGAGGTGAATGTTGGCGTCATCGTCTGCGAACTCAGACATGTGTAAGTACCGATCTTTTATACTACGAGCATAAGAACAAGTTTGGTTAGATGAGAAAGTAATAAGTGACATAACAATTGAGTCTTCCTGGCAGAACTAAAGCTTCCATTTTTAATATATATAAATATATATGTCAATTTGTCCTGAATTGATCAATTGGCGAGGTGAATTTTGAATTTCACTAATGAAGAGAAATGTAAAGGGCTTGATCTATGATTGATCAACCTGTTCTCGGAAATAGCTCATAGGTCTGTCTCATGAAACTTCATTTGGCAAGCATAATGACAGAACACAACACAGTGTTACAAATTCTGACAATGGAAGAACAACATGGAAACAAACAGGGTCAACAGCTGGGGAAAAAAATAGGAGTAAGGATGCGTGTGGAAGGGTAAGGAGGCAAAACAGAGGAAGAGGTAGAAGAGGCCAAGACTGTAGACATGTTTCTGATGAAATAAGGGCCAATATTGTGGATCTATTTCTCAATCATGACAATGGCTGAGGCGGGTCAATAGGTACAGTCAAATGTTTGGAGAACAACTGTGTCCTCAGTCATTCAAACATTTGTAGACAGAACAGGTATATAATCAGACAATGTTGTAATCAGACTATACTGTAACACTGTAAACTTACTGTAATGCTATATTGTAGTCCACTTGCATTTTGCATTTTACAGTAAATATACTTTACAGAGACATAATGTAACACACTATATGATAGAACATTATATAGAAACTGTGTCTATTCCTCGCTTAGTGAGGCCAAACAATAAATCTAGTGTAGGATCTAGCAAAAATCTAATTGTAATTAAACCAGAAAATGTAAATATCAGTGAACAAAAACAATTTCTAAAGCTAGGTCTTCTAAACATTAGATCGCTCACACCTAAGGCGGTTATTGTAAATGAAATGGTCACAGATAATAGTTTCGATGTACTTTGCCTTACTGAAACCTGGCTTAAACCAAATGATTATTTCGGTCTAAATGAGTCTACCCCGCCAGGATACTGCTATCAGCATGAGCCCTGTCTGATCGGTCGTGGCGGCGGTGTTGCAACAATCTATAGAGATATTCTTAATGTTACTCAGAAAACAGGTCAAAGGTTTAATTTGTTTGAAGTACTTGTGCTAAATGTTACGCTCTTAGATGTAAGAAACAAATCCATATTATCTCTAGCCTTGGCTACCGTATATAGACCTCCAGGGCCATATGTTGATTTCCTAAAAGAGTTTGCAGACTTTCTCTCAGATCTATTGGTCAATGTCGATAAAGCAATAATTGTTGGAGACTTTAACATACACGTAGATAATACAAATGGTGCGTTAGGGGCTGCGTTTACAGATTTATTAAACTCCTTTGGGGTCACGCAAAACATCAGTGGTCCCACTCATCGTCTAAATCATACACTACATTTAATTATATCATATGGAATGGAACCAATCCAACTGATATAAATATTATACCGCAAAGTGGCGATCTCACTGATCATTACATGATAACTTGCATAATCCGTACTGATGAAATTTGTCATGTTGCGCCACGTTTTAGACCAGGCAGAACAATCCTTCCAACCACTATAGTTAGATTCTCAAATAGCTTACCTGATCTATCTCAGCTGCTCAGTGAACCCAAACAAACAGATGAACTAGAGAAAATGACAGTTTGAGCACCATTTTCTCTAGTACACTAGATATTGTTGCACCAATTAGATTAAAAAAGGTTAGAGAGAAAACTAAAGCACCATGGGACAACAGTGCCACGCATACTATCAAGAGAGAAACTCGTAACTTGGGTAAATGGAAAAAAAATAATTTAGAGGTCTTTAGAATCGCGTGGAAAGACAGTATGTCATGTTATAAAAAGGCTCTAAAAACAGCCAGGGCTGAGCATCTCCGCAAACTAATAGAAAATAACCAAAATAATCCAAGGTTTTTATTTAACACCGTGGCTAGACTAACAAATAAACAGACATCACCAGAGCAAAATATTCCGTTACAATATACTAGTAATGATTTTATGAATTACTTCGATGAGAAAATAGAAAGCATCCGAAACACAATTGTAAATGTACAATCCTCTATGGCGTCTTATGATTCAGCCTCAATTATGGCCCCTCTAGAACAACTACACCGCTTTACAACAATAGGACAGGAAGAGCTAAATAAACGTATCATTGCATCTAAATCAACAACATGTTTATTAGATCCAATACCCACTAAACTACTGAAAGAAGTGTTACCTGTTGTGGAAGAGCCTCTTCTTAATATTATTAACTCGTCTTTATTTTTAGGTTATGTTCCAAAAATATTCAAGCTGGCAGTTATAAAACCTCTCATTAAGAAACCGCAATTAGATCCAAATAACTTAGCAAATTACAGACCCATCTCAAATCTTCCATTTATGTCTAAAATACTAGAAAAAATTGTGTCCGCTCAACTGTGCTCTTTCTTGCAAGAAAATGATATCTATGAAAAATTTCAGTCGGGATTCAGACCGCATCATAGCACAGAAACTGCGCTAGTCAAATTACAAATGATTTACTTTTAGCTTCTGACCAAGGCTGTATCTCAATACTAGTTCTACTCGATCTTAGCGCTGCGTTCGACACTTTAGATCATAAAGTACTCTTGGATCGACTACAAAACTACACTGGTGTTCAGGGACAGGCATTAAGCTGGTTTAGATTGTACTTATCAAACCGTTACCATTTCGTCTGTTGAAATGGGGAAAAAATAAGATAACGTCAGTAGACTATGGAGTGCCACAAGGATCGGTGTTAGGCCCTCTGCTATTCTCAATATACATGCTGCCACTTGGTAATATTATAAGAAAACATGGAATTAATTTCCACTGTTATGCTGATGACACTCAATTATATATTTCATCACGACCAGATGAAAACACTGACTTATCTAACTTGACAGAGTGTCTAAATGATATAAAATGCTGGATGACGTGTAATTTCCTGCTATTAAATTCAGATAAAACGGAGGTATTACTTATTGGTCCAAAAAACTACCCACAAAATCCCTTACAATACAACTTTAATTTAGAAGGATGTCCTGTTACTTTATCCACTACAGTAAAAGACCTGGGTGTTATACTAGACCGCAACTTGACTTTCCAAAATCATATTTCATATGTTACAAGAACAGCCTTTTTCCACCTTAGAAACATTGCTAAGCTACGTAACATGCTATCTGTTTCTGATGCGGAAAAGCTAGTTCATGCATTCATGACATCGAGACTAGATTACTGTAATGCTTTATTAGCTGGTTGTCATGCATCCTCAATAAACAAGCTACAGTAAGTGCAAAATGCAGCGGCTAGAGTTTTTACTAGATCAAGAAAATATGATCATATATCACCTATTTTATTATCTCTACACTGGTTACCTATTAAGTTCCGTATCAATCACAAAGTATTCCTTCTGACCTATAAAGCCCTAAATGGTTTAGCTCCTGTGTATTTAACAGACCTTCTATCGCCATACAATCCATCGCGCTCTTTAAGATCACTAAATTCAAGGCTTCTGGTCATTCCTAGGATATCTAAGTCCACTAAAGGAGGGAGGGCGTTCTCACATTTAGCTCCTAAACTCTGGAATAGCCTTCCTGATATTGTTCGAGACTCAGACTCGCTGTCCCAGTTTAAAACTAGATTAAAGACACATCTCTTTAACCAAGCATTCACTTAATGCTTACCTTTTATACTACTGCTGAATCAGTTCGAATGCATTAACATTATGAACATCAACTATGCTAATTATTTCCCATCTGCCTTTCTGCTGTTATCTCGGGTCGAGTCCCAAGGTAAATAGCCTTCTTCAGCTCCAGTTTGTATCCAGCCTCTCACAGGGACTTCAGATGCCCCAACACCTGTGATGAGACGACTCGACGCCTGTGAAGAGACGACTCAACGTCGGCGAAATGTTATGCCCTAAATTAATACATGATTAACTGACTGTATTTTTCTATGTACATTTCCGAAATGCACTTTCTGTAAAGCTGCTTTGAGACAGTATGTATTGTGAAAAGCGCTATACAAATAAATTTGAATGGAATTGAATTGAATATATGTAATATACTGTCACATAAACTATATACTGTATATATAATATCCCACATAGGGTAATGTGTAAATTTGTACTGCTGAAATGTATACACGGCATACAGATAAAGTGCATTTTCAATCACTGTCATCAAAATTGTAGCCATAGTTTACATCTGAAAATACTGACCGAGTACACTGTTATATTGACAACATGATTAAGCATTTTGATTATTTTGTATGTGAACAATGACACAAGGAGTTGTCATTCTGTTGGCATTGACATAAATACTTACTTTTGAGAGATGAACTAAGGATTTCAGCAAGTTACAGGCTTTTGCAGGTAATCTATTGTGTGGTGCTTTTTGTACGAATTGTTTTGAGAAATACACTTACTGGTTTGCAAATCTTTGGATGATTCAAAAAACAGACCAAAGCGACTGAGAAAAACTGTAATATATGACTATTGAAAGATGGAAGGACAGATAGATAGATAGATAGATAGATAGATAGATAGATAGATAGATAGATAGATAGATAGATAGATAGATAGATAGATAGATAGATAGATAGATAGATAGATAGATAGATAGATAGATAGATAGATAGATAGATAGATAGATAGATAGATAGACAGACAGATAGACAGATAGACAGATAGACAGACAGATTGTTATACAGTAAAATTTATTTTCTGCCAGGATCAATATACAAGAGCAGGTGATTTGGGAGTGTGGTCACTACTCTGGCACAATTGTCGGCAGACATAAGGAACTGAGTCACATGAGTTGATGAAAGTGCTTGGGGAAATTGGTGGCAACTTCCTGGTGATTGGGATTGGTTTGGGTCAGAGCTGAAAGGACAGCAGCATATGCTGTGTTGAGGGAATAATTAAATGTGGCATACACCCGGGAGTGAAGATGTGGTTGCTTATTCTCAATGTCCTTCAGACACACTTCAGCCCCATTAATGGGCCTTCTGGGTAGGCTGCTGAAGGTCAAATTCTGCGCTGTCAATATGAAGGGTGGCTTAAGCGCTCTGAGATCAGGAATATACCAAGGGTAGGGACACGTTTTAAAGACAGTGGCTAAATAAGGAAAGTTCCTTGCCCTCTAAACTGCAAGAGAATATCTAACTTTTATGACTATGCCAT
Source organism: Meda fulgida (assembly GCA_030578275.1). Taxonomy (NCBI): domain Eukaryota; kingdom Metazoa; phylum Chordata; class Actinopteri; order Cypriniformes; family Leuciscidae; genus Meda; species Meda fulgida. The sequence continues at coordinate 19,840,510 of CM060618.1, forward strand.
CTATATTATTTATTTACATTACTCTTCAATTAGCAGATATTTTTTAATTCCCAAAATACCTTACACTAGGAGTAAGCTTTGGATAAGTCTCCATAGCTTGATGCTGCCTCTATAAGACATTTTCTTACATTTTCAATAATCTGATGCATATATAGGAATAAAATAGTTAATCATGAAAAGATGTCTTTAAATAGATAAATATAAAAAGCTTTTTCTTGGTCACACTACAGTACATCCTTGCAATAATTTAAATTCTTCCTTGCATGGGGCACTATGTTGAGGAAATACATACAAACTGAAAGCATTTTTACTGCATTTTTAAAGATTTTTCAATTTGACAAGTTCAGTTATTCAATTAGTCGAATATACGATTTGTTAAGGGGTCTAGGTTTAAACATTTAGGGCCCTATTATACACTCACCACGCGCAAGCGTTTTTTGCTAGTTTCAGCCTGACGCAGTAATCATTTTCACGTCCTGCGCTACATTGTTTAAATAGAAAATGCATTTGCTCCCATTTGCGGGCCCATGGACATGCTGGTCTGAAAACGAGGCGGTCTGTTTTCAGGTCCCTATACTGAGAATAGGGACAACCCTTTTAGACCATGCACCGGGCGCACCGACCATTTTTCCCATCGTTAAACTAGCAAAAGTGGATTCGGACACGCCCTAAGTGCACGTGCGCCGTGTGCTTTAGACCATGTGCTTAGATGTTAAAATAGGGCCCAAGTCATTTTATAATATATAATTTATGGCATGAGAAAATGCCTAGAGATAGAAGCAATGTGTAACAGTAGAACAAATTGAATGCAGCCTCTACAGATAATGTAGTTAATTTTAATTTTAACACCAGCAAAACATTCACTGCAAATATTTTAATAGAAATCTGTCTTAAAATACGGTCACATAGTGACAGCAACAGACCCCAGACAACAAACCTATAAAAAAACACTTGCCACCAATATTATTTTTTAATAATTTTAGTAAGGAAATCCATGTTTGTCCGCGAAAGGTGAATCAAACATTTTTAAACATTCACAATGCACTCAATAGTTAACTTAATCCATTATGCAATGCACACTTCCTTTTCATTCTCTTTCTCACTTTGAAAGAGTTAAATACTGTTTTTAAATAACTACATTAGTCAAAACTGTTTGAGAGCTTTGCAATTATAGTGATTATGAAATGAGAATGATCACTATTGTTCTTCCAGGCAGGAAGGTGTGTATATTACTGCAATCCTGAATATTGTAGCTGAATGTCTTTGTTCCAAAAATTAATTAATCTGCCAATAGGATAGTTAAATAAATTATAGCATACTAATGAATATCTGTGTTTAGGTCTGTTGAAGATGAGAATGTAGATGTTACATGGCTGCCAAATGCAATGCATCTAAATGCTGAGTATCATTAATCACTGTGCCAGGGGTTAAGGCCTTATAAAACGATCAGTCTTTATTGCAGATTGCACTGTCCACACTTGTACTAATATACTAGTTAGCTTGTTTAAAAAAAAAAGTTGGAGTAAGTTGAGTAGGGTTGATTGGTTTCATTGTGTTCATTTGTTGTGTTAAGTTTTATTGTATTTTGTTTTTGTTTTCATTGTTCTTACAGAGTTCTTGTTCCTGTTCCCTGTCTCTTTGCGTACCATCCTCCTATGTAAGCCCTCTGTTTCTTCTGTTCAGTGTTCAACATTAAAGTTATGGTAGCAATGTTAGTTCTCTGTGATTAATATTGAGTTTCTTGTTCACTCAGCATCACACATCTCTTGTTGGTTGGATTTAGTACATGCTCTACTGTTACAGTTGCGACCACAAATATAACATCTCTTTAAAGTTGGCTAATAAATAATCCCCTACTCTAAATAAACCACAACTTGTAAAATGTCATCATTTTTTCCCCCAGTGCCCCATCAATTCAAGATACAAATTGAATGACAATACAGTAACTTCAAATAAGCGCTAACATTTATCATAGTCTTTGAGCTGGAAATAAGATGGAATCAGCAGTTTTGGGGGAGATGATCATTTCCTTCCCTGGCAAAAGTTTTCAACACATTTAGAAAAGTTTAAGTGTTTTTAACCCCAGGTACCCAGCATTTCATGTATTATTTTCAAAGTTGAAAGGCTAAAATATCCACCTTCTTCAGACAACAGGGCCACTCTGTCCATTGGACAGATAATTCCGGGCTACAAATCTATAACACTCACTCTGAACACTAAGTACAGAGCCACTGTTGATGGTCAGGTAATTTAAAAGATTGCAAAGCCCAGCGGTTGCGCTTTATGGAGCAGTAAATCTTCCGAGATCTACATGAGGCAGCCCAGGCAGATTGCCCACCTATATTTTAAAGTCCAAGATGAACAGAAGCAGACCATTCCTTTTAGTGTGCTTTAAAGCCATCAAACTCAACAGAGTCTTTGTTACAGTTACTACTTCTCCCATTTTCCCCCTTTTTTTTCTTTTTTGATGTGATGATGATACGGATTTTATCATAATGGCTCATGGATCAAACGGACCTTAATCACTTCTATTCCTCACCCCCTCTCTCTCAAATTCTAGCCAATATGGTCCAAAAAAACGAAGAATTATCCTCTGCTACCGCACACAAACATACCTAAAAATAGACTGTGGCTCAGTGCGGCAATTATTTATCGGGTCAGTCCGGTGGGGGCCAGCTAGCAGCCACACTTGGATATTAGAGCACGGACCCTGTACCGTATTCACAGTGGAGAAGAGCATTTTACAGCTAACAAGCCCTTTGGGAGAAGAGAGCAAGTATTGATTAAGTGAATACTGCTGCTGCTTTTGGTCATTATATTGTGTTCGATAAAATATACTGGGAGCTGGCTCTGGCAGAGGCTGGCTCACCGGCGAGGTGCTGAGACAGCAGAGTAGATAGTCTCTTTTACTTTTCATCTCTGTCTCTGTCAGCAGCAAAGACTTCTGGGAAAAAGGACATTTTTGCAAAATCAAATCATGAACCAAACTTCAATCATTATATTAGCAATTTGTTTAATTAATCGGATAAAGAGCTGACACTGACATTGTTATGTGCATTTTATTTGACTAAAGGATGCAGTGTACGTAAGTGTATGTAAATTAGGACTGTCAATTGAAGGCATAATAGGTAAAAACTATTAAAATAATTAATTAATAATCATTATTAATATTGGTTACGAGTAGTAATAATAATAATACAAGAATGCATTCATTGTGAGCGGTCCCATCAATTATATTTATAATATCAAGTAATTAATTTGAATTAAATTACTTAATCAACTGACAGAACTTGTATAAATCCATAGAGTGCTATACCATGAACATGAAGAACACAGTGAAAATGTATGAATATCTTCAATCCATGATCACGGGTTCCAAGCATTTGTCAGGCAGGCAGGTGGAGAGAATGTTCTAGGTCAGCGGAGCTACTAGGTGGTGGTCCGACAGCGAATGTCAGGGCTCCTACAACCATTACAGTGATTAGCCAAGATCTGCGAGTGTCATCTGACAGGCCCTGCTAATGAAGCATGAAGACAGGCTGTTCGAGATGAAAGAACAGGCCTCTATTCCAGTCTCCCTTCTAAAACCTTACAACCCGACTGAGGAGTGACAGCTCAGCAATCGGCCAACATATATGTCTCTTCACTTCTCTCTCTCACAGGCTCTGACCCGATGGAAACATACAGTGTCAACATTCTCTTAGATTTCAGTTTGTATCTCTAATCTTAGTACCATTGGTGACATATCAGCGATCAATCCTGACCTGTATGAGGTATGAGGATCAAAAGTACAGAATCTAAACACCACATGCCAGTCCATGAGCAACATGATCCCCTGTTATGACAAGTAGTGTGTCACAAAATAAATATTGAATTAGGAAATGTATGAATAATAATCTATACTAGAAAAATTATTAGACTGATGATATAACTAATAAAAGTATCTATAAAATCTACATATTATCTATATTAAAAAAAATCTGTAATCTATAATAAAATTTAAACTTACAACACAATGATATGCCTATAAAGTCTGTGGTGAAAACTTCTGAACTTTCTCTAAAATAAGTTAAGGTATAACACAATATTGTGTATAAATTATAATTGAAGTGATAAAAACTGCAAGACTTTTCATCCAAAGCATATAGCCAAATAAATTATTTGCACATTTTATTTCCTCTAGAATTTAAAAGTTTGGGGTCAGTGAGTGTTTTTTTAATTATTATTATTAATTTAGCAATGATGCATGAAATTAATTGAACATGACCGTAAAGACATTTCCCTTTCAAGGGAACTCGAACTGCGTCGAGACGCTGTGGGAACGCCCCTGCGTGATTGCATCGTGAAGCACGTGTATAATCAGTCCAATGGTGTGATGAGAACCTGAAAACAGACGGCGCTAGCTTCTGTGCCTTCAGCAAGCGCTCTCTGTATACTGTCTCTGTCTATTTGGTGTTGTCTGTCATTGCAAGCACAATATTCACGCAGAAATATATATATACAGGTACTTCTCAAAAAATTTGCATATTGTGATTAAGTTCATTATTTTCCATAATGTAATGATAAAAATTAAACTTTCATATATTTTATATTCATTGCACACCAACTGAAATATTTCAGGTGTTTGTTTTAATACTGATGATTTTGGCATACAGCTCATGAAAACCCAAAATTCCTGTCTCAAAAAATCAGCATATTTCATCTGCCCAATAAAATAAGTGTTTATAATACAAAAATAAAAAGTCAACCTTCAAATAACTATGTTCAGTTATGCACTCAATACTTGGTCGGGAATCCTTTAGCAGAAATGACTGCTTCAATGCGGCGTGGCATGGAGGCAATCAGCCTGTGGCACTGCTGAGGTGTTATGGAGGCCCAGGATGCTTCGAGAGCGGCCTTAAGCTCATCCAGAGTGTTGGGTCTTGCGTCTCTCAACTTTCTCTTCACAATATCCCACAGATTCTCTATGGGGTTCAGGTCAGGAGAGTTGGCAGGCCAATTGAGCACAGTAATACCATGGTCAGTAAATCATTTACCAGTGGTTTTGGCACTGTGAGTAGGTGCCAGGTCATGCTGAAAAGTGAAATCTTCATCTCCATAAAGCTTTTCAGCAGATGGAAGCATGAAGTGCTACAAAATCTCCTGATAGCTAGCTGCATTGACCCTGCCCTTGATAAAACACAGTGGACCAACACCAGCAGCTGACATGGCACCCCAGACCATCACTGACTGTGGGTACTTGACACTGGACTTCAGGCATTTTGGCATTTCCTTCTCCCCAGTCTTCCTCCAGACTCTGGCACCTTGATTTCCGAATGACATGCAACCACTGAGCAACAGTCCAGGTCAGGCGCTTCTGCCGCTGTTTCTGGTTCAAAAGTGGCTTGACCTGGGGAATGCGGCACCTGTAGCCCATTTCCTGCACACGCCTGTGCACGGTGGCTCTGGATGTTTCTACTCCAGACTCAGTCCACTGCTTCCGCAGGTCCCCCAAGGTCTGGAATCGGTCCTTCTCCACAATCTTCCTCAGGGTCCGGTCACCTCTTCTTGTTGTGTAGTGTTTTTTGCCACACTTTTTCCCCACAGACTTCCCACTGAGGTGCCTTGATACAGCACTCTGGGAACAGCCTATTTGTTCAGAAATGTCTTTCTGTGTCTTACCCTCTTGCTTGAGGGTGTCAATGATGGCCTTCTGGACAGCAGTCAGGTCGGCAGTCTTACCCATGATTGCGGTTTTGAGTAATGAAACAGGCTGGGAGTTTTTAAAAGCCTCAGAAATCTTTTACAGGTGTTTAGAGTTAATTAGTTGATTCAGATGATTAGGTTAATAGCTCGTTTAGAGAACCTTTTCATGATATGCTAATTTTTTGAGACAGGAATTTTGGGTTTTCATGAGCTGTATGCCAAATTCATCAGTATTAAAACAATAAAACACCTGAAATACTTCAGTTGGTGTGCAATGAATCTAAAATATATTAAAGTTTAATTTTTATCATTACATTATGGAAAATAAGGAAATTTATCACAATATGCTAATTTTTTGAGAAGGACCTGTATATATATATATATATATATATATATATATATATATATTAGTGCTGGGCAACGATTAATTTTTTTTTAATCGCGATTAATCACATGATTTTCTACGAATAATCACAGTTAATCGCAAAATTCAATAATGAATTCAAAAGTAGTGTATTCCGCACTTTATTTAAAAAGTACTGCTATATAGACTAAAGTGCTATACAATTTGGTTTGCAAACACTTTAATCAAATAAGGTGCTTTTAACAGTAATATTCCCTTTACACAATAGCAGTTGAAATATTTATTGTAAATCTCAACTTAAACATGAATGTAATCAAATCAAATATAAAACCAAATTTGCCACTGCCAGGGCATTAATATTTTATCTAGTTTTTTATAAAATAAAAAAAAACAAGTTACCCTCAGAGTCACAATCAAAACATTGTAACAGCAAGGTAACATTTATCAATCGGTTTTCTTTTCTTTTCTTTCTTTTTTTCTGAACAGGTACAAGAAAAAAACATTTTTCTTTTATCATGGAGCAGCATAAACTGTCTGTGTCCGGTAGGAAGTGTCCCTGCTAGAGTGAGGCTAAGTGGTCGAGCACAAAAAAAGTACACAGCTGGGATTCACTGTGCAGGCCAAGGGACTTTTTATTCTGTGAAGTCAACTTTGTAGGGGTTAAAAATAAATTTGGTTCTATCAACTCCGCCGTCAGGAAGATATTTTATTTGAAAATGTCCACGTTAAGGGGGTCTCACACCAGACGAGAAGCGCAGCACCGCGTCTTTAAAATTCGAGCACATTATTTTCATACGGTGTACACACATCGGCAGCGCCATTCGGCGACTGTCTGAAGCTCCCAGCTACTCTGTTCAAAATCCTGCTGCGCCATTTACATAGTTTTATATTAAATATACATTATATTTGTCTCAAATTGTCGTTAATGTAGCCTACTGACTTCAACCTGTACTCCAAGATACATTTAGTTGTTACATTCCTTTACATAAATCAGCTGCGTGGATGAAAATTGCTTAATTAAAGTGTTCAGACTTCAGACTCAGCAACGATTGTATTTAATTGTACAGTACAATCATAACATTGTACAGATATTATATAAATTTCATAATGTCCTTAAACAATTTTGCTGGCCATAAACTGAGAATGTCCCTTGTCCACGTAGCCAGGCCGGGGTCTTAGTACTACATGGTTGTCACCCGACCCAAACTCTAGGCACTATTCGTCGACCGAAAATGCCTGCAGGTCCCCTACCCTCTTGACAGAGGCCAGAGCAACCAGCAACAAAGTCTTGATGGAAAGAAGCTTTAAGTCTACTGATTGCAAAGGCTGAAAGGGAGCATCCTGAAGTGTTCGAAGCACCATGGAAAGGTCCCAAGAGAGTACGGAGGGGGGTCGAGGAGGATTTAATTGTCTCGGCCTCCTAAGAAACCTGACGACCAGGTTGTGCTTTCCAACTGTTTTGCCATCTATGTGGTTGTGATATGCTGAAATAGCTGCAGCATGTACTTTGAGGGTGGAGGGAGACAGCCTTCGCTCCAACCCTCACTGCAAGAAGGAAAGCACAGACCCTTTCGAACATCTTCGAGGGTCTTCTCGGTGAGAAGAACACCACTCGACGAACAGGTTCCACTTCAGGGCGTACACACGTCTCGTGGACGGCGCCCGTGCAGAAGTGATGGTGTTTAAGTACCTCTGGGGGTAAGTCACCTAGAACCTCTGCATCCCGTCCAGGTACCATACATTGAGTTTCCAGAGGCCTGTGTCGAGAAGAATCGAGACATGAAAGTACGCGTCCTTCAGGTCGATCGCTGCAAACCAATCTCGGGGACGGATGCACTCGATAATGCCTTTCTGCGTGAGCATTTTGAACGGTAGTTTGTGGAGACTCCGGTTCAAAACTCGCAGGTCCAAGATCAGTCGTAACCCACCACCTTTCCTGGGTACAATGAAGTAGGGACTGTAGTGCCCTGACCTCATATCTGCTGGAGGGACCGGCTCTATCGCGTCATTTGCCAGTAGGACTGCGATCTCCTTGCGCAAGACATGGGCATCGGCTGCTCTCACTGTAGTGGAGTGGATCGCCCGAAACCTGGGGGGTGATGCCTGGAGAACTGAATTGCATAGCCGAGCCTGATGGTTCAAATGAGCCAGCGAGACGGACTGGGCAGCGCTAACCAGGCTCGCAGAGACCATACAAGCGGGACCAAAGGGACAGTAGGCGTGCCCGGAGTGGGGCAGCGAGGAGTAACACAGGAATGCAGCTCGGGAGGCTCTCTCTGGGAGGCGGCCCATAGCGAGGTCTGAGTGTGCTGTGCAACACCTGGTTCCACGGGGCAGGAAGTGCATGAGGTGGCTTGGTTGCAATCTCAAACCACACACTGCTGCCCGCTGGCGATAAAAGAGGCGGATGAGAGTGGTGAGGATTCTCTCCCCCCAGCCGGGCCCTCTTCGGACCCAGAGATGAAAGAAACTGCTCTTTTATTGAAAATCTAGGTACCGCTGGTTTTTAGGCCAGTGGCGGAAAAAACAAAACAAAAGGAAACTGAGGATTTTCCACCCGGCCCTCTTGCGGGGGAATGAGCGGTGCGGTTACCGTCTCCTGCAGAGCAGTCCCATCCATCTCCTGGTCTCCCGTCCTAGGGCCGCTTACCCCTGGCTTTGCCGCCCTTCTTGGCGGGGTCGAAAAACGCGAACTATCTGTGTTCTTTTAGGGACTACCCTCACTGGTGCTGAAGCAGGCAGGGGAAAAGTCTCTGCTAACATAGACAGGAATGTGCACCTGTCTGTCCGCCGTCTCTCTCTTGCCAGCAGGTCTTACCAGTTGTGAAAACAGCCTTTGAGGTGCACCTTATCAGCTGTTGCAACAGCTTTTTGTCTCGACGTGGCATCGACTGACCGACTGAAGAGGAACTTTATTTCTTCTAGCTATTTCTTCTATCAAGAGAATTGGAGATTTGCAAGTCTTGTCACATTCCTAAGCTCCCTACTAATGTTGCCGCCCCGATAGTGCAGCAGGCCTTCTGTCCTCCACCTTTTAATACACCAGAGCAGGAAAAACTTAATCTGCTCTGCCCTGTGCGGGCTTTGGATGCCTACGTACACAGAGCTGCCCTGTGGTGTAAATCGGATCAACAATTCATCTGTTTCGGGTCACCAAGAAAAAGGTTACCCTGCATCCAAGCAGAGGATGAGTTAGTGGGTAGTCGAGGCTATCTCACTTGCTTATGAAGCAACTGGTCAGCCTTCACCTTTGGCTGTCCGGGCCCATTCTACCAGGAGTATGGCTGCCTTAAAGGCTTTATTTTCTGGGGTTTCCCTTCATGACACCTGAGATGCGGACGGCAGGCATTTGCTATTATGGCGTCATGGGTATAGTGTTCCCACAGCGTCTCGACACAGCTCAAATTCCCTTGAAAGGGAACGTCTCAGGTTATGTATGTAACATCTCGTCACATCATTGGACTGACTATACTCTTCAGGGAACCAGGGTTACATACTTATATACAACCTGAGACATTATAATGTTACAAAGATTTCTATTTCAAATAAATTTTATTCCTCAAAGCATCCTGAAAAAAAGCCTAAGAGACTTCCTTAAAAAAATTAAAAAATCTTAACGACACACCAACTTTTGAACAGTAATATATTTTATAAGTGGATATTCATATTTTGCATTGTTGTTTGAAATTGTAAGTATTATAGTCAAGTAATAAATGAAACAGAAAGAAGTCTGTTTACTCTTACTCCACCCTAATTCTCACTTATTATCACCATGCATTTCTGCATTTCTTTTTATTTGAGTCCAAGTTCAAACACTATGAAACACTCCATTAACGTACAAAGCTCTGAAGCACTGCCAGCAGGACATTAAACAGGAAGTGTCTGTCCGAGCTCACCATAGGTTTTGCGTGGGAATGCAAATATCTTTGCGTTGGAACGCAAATAACTTTGTGAGGGAACGCAACAATTTTGCGTGGGAACGCAAATATCTTTGCGAGGGAACACAGAAGTTTTCCCAGGGAACGCAAAGGTTCTTGGGGGAGCGCAAAAGTTTTGCGAGGGAACGCAAAAGATTTGGAAAATAAAAATGCTCCCATTCTAATTTTTTTTCACCACCACGTCCCTGTAGGGGCTCCGTAAGATACAAATTATGGCATGGCTGCGCACCTTTTGTTATGACCCACCTTGAGTGCCCTTCACCTTAATAGCGGTGCCTTTGTACACGGAGAGCAGCTGAGGACTTTTACATGTTGCACTGATGGATTAAATTATATATGTTTTAGATGCAGATACAGAATGATTATTTTATAATGCAGGGAGATGGAGCTGAAATTGTCTTAGCCTTTGTAACAGACTTGCTAAAGTAATTCATGCAAAATCTCATTGCACCTTTATTTGGGAGTCAGACACACAAATTACTTATGAATAGCCCATCTAGAGAAAGCAAACGTCTCAAGCTGACAGCCTCATGAATAACCCAAATGAAAATGGAGCCAACTATTTGTGACCTTTGCTGTCCTGGGAAACATGGCACTATTTGCAAGCCAAAGGCATTTCATCCTTTCAAAGTATGTAAAATGGATTTCAGTAAGCCAATTACATTTTTTATGTTTTATGAGGTGATGCACAGAGTGTTTTTTTTTTTAACATTCCTGTGTCTTTTGAACAATTGGACGCCATTTGCTTTTGAAATGTTTTGATATTGTCTGTGAAAAGTGTAATGTCTTTTATTCTTGTTTATTGGTGTTTAGACATAACTAAACTAATTTCTCATTCCTAATAATCAATGCTCCATTTGCTTTCGAATAAGTAATATCATTGGCTTAAGTGTGTTTATCAGAGATTAACTTCATTCTTGAATCCTCAAATTAATCTCTTTAACTTTTGATTATGCAGAGTGCATTGGGGTAGGTGCTACCTCAAACTTACATAAGACAGAAATAAATTGAATAATTTATCATAGAATATGGGGGGGGGGGGGGGGGGTCGCCTGCGCCCCTGCCTTCGTCTTCAGGCAGAAAATGCAGATCCGCTACCCTCGGATTATGAACTACGGACGGGGCCTACACCAAAGAACTTTATAAATAATTACTTGCTGGGCTGTCAATAAATTAATGCTTTGTTACATCATTTTATCTCTCAAGACTTTCTGGTAGAACTATATATTCAAGGAAGATTTCATGTTTTTTTTTAATCCCACAAAACAATTAATTTTAGGAATAACATGAAGGTGAATAATGACATAACTTCATATCAATATACTCCTTGAGTAGAAAGAGAGAGAGGGCAAAAGCAAAACGAGACAGAGAGAGAGATCCATGTTGATGTACAGTATAACAGTACCAAAGAGCAAATTCGACACCTTGGATGCACTGAGAGATGTCCAGGTCAAACACCGTCCAAGGAATTCTGGGATTCATGAAGGATAGATTCACACAGGAAAAACAAATTGGCGTTGAAACCATTTTCACTCAGAATTCAATCACAAATAATTATGATGAAATGGCAAGTAACTCAAGTAAGATTGAAATAATATTCAATTTGCTAACACTAGATAATGAATTCGGCATCATGAACTTACATTTTTACTGCATTTACGTAATAATCTTAGATAAAATTAATTTCTACATCTACAAATACATTTTTTACATGTCATGGTGTATAAATTTACATTAGGTTATGATTTATGAACAAACATTAATAATCAACAAATAATTACCCTTAATCTAGATGAACCATTTCACGCATAAAGGTCACTACAGTGGACAACTAATTAAAAAGCTTTTTTTTTTGCGTCTGTATTTGCTTTGTTTGCACAGTTGCACATCAACCACAACAGTGGCCAACCAAGATGGCTGACGGCCAGTCAGAAATGCCAAGTTGCTCTGGAATGTCCATCCATTCTTTCTATCCTAGGAGACTCTTGCAGGTTAAACATTTTTGTAACATTAAGTAAGATCTAAGGAGTCATAACATTGGTAAATTGTCCTAGTATTGATTTTAGATTGGGAGGAAATTCTTATTAATCATCTGTCCACTAAATTGGACATAATTGGATATCGCTAGCAATATTTCAGCAAGAATTCTTTTGATTTTTTTTTTTTTTTCCTGTAAATAAATGTATCGGTGTTATTAAATTGTAATTTGCAGTTACGTAAAAAAGTAATCTAATTATGTAATGCATGTTTCTAATGTGTTTCTTTACTCGTTACAGGTCCAAGGTTGATGTAGCCGGGGTGGAAGCGGGGATAAGCGCCCACTTCTCAAGAAATACCCCATACAGCATGCGTCTCTGATCGCCTCTGTCAACCAAAATCCAGCTCCTGGCCTTCGCGTTTGGCTTAGATTCTAACCGGAACACGTTTTTCCACTAACAGGAGAAGGGGTGAAGGTGGTTCACTGGCGCCTTAAAACCAGTTGCTTCGGGCAGATGGGGCTCGTCAGCCTTGGTTGGCTGCCCATCTAGGAGAAGGAAACTCCTATTCCAGATCTCTGCTGCCTTGTGGCTATACCCACTCATGGGAGGCTAGGGGAGTCAACCCAGACATCAGGCAGTCTGACATAGTAATCAGCGTCACTCTGGCAACTCCTGTGATGCTTCTAGTGCCTAGCTGCATTGACTCATGTCTTTCCCTTGGATACACCAGCTGCGTGGAGAAGGGGAGTCTGCTGCATGGGCAACAGCTGATTCTCCATATCACCTTGCCCAGGCTTTGTAGCTCCACTGGAGAGGACACTCCAGTGACACCGTAAGGTGACGACACAACATGGGAAGTGGCAGTTCCCAGTGATAAACTCATCCGATTGGCGTAGGAAACGAGTGCCAGGGGCCACTTCTGATGGAGGGAGAGATCATCGTATCTTATTGGACAGCTAAATCCCGCCTCAAGCTGGGCAGCCCCCAGCTAGTAAGGTGCTGTCCCACCATGGCCTGGCTGCTTCACTGGGTGCGTGGAGCTTAGAGAGCCATCTCAACAAGTGGGTCACATTTTCTGCACCAGGCAAAAATACTCCGAAAAGAAAGAAGACTCTAGGTCTTCGATTCGCAAGCCGGAACATCAGGACCTTGTGCCCCGGTCTCACTGCTGACCTGCAGCAGATTGACGATCCACGCAAGACTGCCGTCATCAACTGGGAACTCTCTCAACTTAACCTCAGCGTTACCTGCCTACAGGAGACCCGACAGGCTGACAGCGGTAAAATCAGGGAAGTTACGCTTTCTTTTGGCAAGGGAAGTCCTCAGACGAACCAAGGCAGCACGGTGTAGGCTTCGCTGTCAAGAACACACTCATCGCCTTCATTGAACCTCCATCATCAGGCTCGGAGAGGATCCTTGCACTCTGCTTGTCAACATCCTCTGGCCCAACTAACATCATCAGCGTGTATGCCTCAACTCTCTGCTCCACCAGAAAGAGCAGTTCTACCAGAAAGATTCAGGAGGCAAAATTATGTAACAAAGGATAAATTTGTTAACAGCCCTGCAAGCAAGTTTATAAAGTTCTTTGGCGTAGGCCCCCGTCCGTAGCTTGCAATCTGAGGGTAACGGAATCTGCATTTCCTGCCTGAAGGCGCAGTCGACCCCCTGGGAAGTCTGGGAAGGGACCATCCTGGTGGTGGTGGGGAGGATGGAGGTGAATGTTGGTGTCAGCATCTGCAAACTCAGACATGTTTAAGTACCGATCTTTTATTCTATGAGTATTAGAACACGATAGGTTAGATGAGAAGGTAATAAGTGATATAACAATTGAATCTTCCTGGCAGAGCTTACGCTAAAGCTTTCATTTCTATGAGGCACTGGATGAAACAATATCTAGAATCCCCAGCACTGAAGGACTTTACCTGCTCGGTGACTTCAATGCTAGAGGGGGAGCCGATAACGAATCCTGGCCTACTTCCCTAGGTTTTCACGGTAGGGGTAAGATTGGTCAGTGTTTGCTGGAGATGTGCTGTTAACATGGTCTCTGCTTGACAAACACCTTCTTCAAATGCAAGGAGATCCATCAGGTTTCATGGAGACACCCCACGGTCCCTCCACTGTGAGTTACTCCGAAGAAGCTGCATCACTCTAAGCAGAACGGCCGACCACTTATCAACACCTGCTGTATAAGCAACCCAGAGAATACACAGCAGTATGTCAGAAACTTACAGGAGTCTCTCACCAAGGAGTCACCTGTCGATGACACCATTGACTCCAGGTGGTCCCAACGCTGAGGCGCAGTGTACAACGCGGCCATTACAGCCTACGGGAAGAAGGAGCGTAAGAACGCTGACTGGTACGAGGCCCACTGGGAGGAATTGGAGCCCGGGACTGAGGCGAAGAGGAAGGCCCTCCTGGCTTACAAGGCATTGCCTTGCCCTAGTGTACTGGAAGCCCTCAGGACAGCCAGGAAGAATGCCCAGCAAACCGCCGCTACTGTGCCAATATAAATCTCTGGAGCAGCATACAGACAGCTGCCGATACCAGGGTCGCAAGAGACATGTACGAAGGCGATAGGCCCCACAACCACCAAGATCGCCCCACTCAAGTCCAGGATGGGAGAAGTCATCATAGACCAAGGGAAGCACCTGCAGCCCTGGGTTGAGCACAATCTCAAGCTTTATAAAACTCAGAACGTCGTCACTGACACCACCGTGGACGCCATCCCAGATCTACCAGTCATAGAAGCACTGGACACTCAACCTACCCTGGAAGAGCTCAGTCAAGCCATTAACTGCCTCGCTTGTGGGAAGGCCCCCAGGAGTGACGGCATCACGCCAGAAGCCTTGAAAAATGGCAAACCGGCGCTCCTTCAGCCCCTACACAAATTACTCTGCCTATGCTGGGATCAGGGCCTCATTCCTCAGGATATGCGTGATGCCAACATCGTCATGGTATACAAGAACAAAGGAGACCGCAGCGATTGCACCAATTACCAGGGTATCTCCCTCCTCAACATCACTGGCAAGATGTTTGCCCATGACACCCTGGTGCGCCTACAGACCCTAGCCTCTCGCATCTACCCAGGGTCCCAGTTTGGCTTTAGAGCCGGCCGGTCAACTGTAGACATGATCTTCTCAATACGCCAGCTGCAGGAGAAGTGTCGAGAGCAGCAGATGTCACTCTATGTTGCCTTCATTAACCTTACGAAGGCGTTCGACTTGGTTAGCAGAAGTGGTAAATTCAGGCTTCCACAGAAGATCGTCTGCCGTCACCTCGTTTCATGCACAGCACGATTTGCTATAATGGTGCAACATCTGACTCCTTCCCCAACAGCAGCGGAGTCAAACAAGGCTGTGTCCTCGTGCCAATGCTCTTGGGCATCTTCTTCTCCATGCTCCTCCAGTAATCCTTCAAGGACTGCAGTGAGGGAGTATACATCCACACCTGGGCTGACGGAAAGCTGTTTAACATCGCTCATTTCCATGCCAAGAATTTAGTCACAAAAGTTACTCATTCGTGAGATGCTCTTCGCCGACGACACAGGCTTGACGGCCCACACTGAAGATGGCCTGCAGCAGCTTGTCAGTCGTCTTTCCTACACCTGCAAGGAGTATGGACTGACCATCAGTCTGAAGAAAACCAAAGTCATGGCTCAGGAAATAGACTCCCCTTCAACCATCGCCATTGATGGGTACAACCTGGAAGTTGTTGAAAGCTTCACTTACCTCGGGTCCACCATCTCCAGCTCTCTCTCCATCGACACAGAGATAAACTGCAGGACAGAGGCATCAGAGGCATCAGTGGTCATGGCCAGACTGAACCAGAGGGTCTGGATCAACGCTAACCTCACAGAGAGGACCACGCTGTGCGTTTATACTCCTCTATAGCAGTGAGGTGTGGACCACTCACGCGAGGCATAAGAAGAAACTCAACAGCGTTAGCTTGAGGTGCCTCTGGCGTATTTTGCACATCCAGTGGCAGGACAAAGTGCCTAACACAGACGTTCTGGAACGCGCCGGCATTAGAAGCATGTCTACCATACTTAGCGAGAAGCGCCTTCATTGGTTTGGCCACATCAGGAGAATGGGCCCAGGCCGCATTCCCAAGGACCTACTGTGCGGCGAGCTGGCAGAGGGCTCCCATCTGACTGGACGTCCACAACTGCGCTACAAAGATATGTGCAAGAAAGACAAGTTGGCACGTGGGAGCCGGGCAGAAGACCACTCCGCCTGGCAACTTGTTGTACAGAAAGCAGAGGAAACCAGAAATAAAAACCTTGCCGCAAAGAGAGTCAAGAGGAAGGAAAAGCAACTGCAGCCTCAGCAGGCATTGTCTTTCACCTGAAGAAAATTATACCCACTCCTTTACTTGTTACATCACAAAGTAATCTGATTATGTAATGCATATAACTTGAAATGCCCTTGAATTGTGAACTTGTAATTTTGAACATGACTTGAGGGAGCGTCAGCTTGATCTAAATAGTCACAGTTGGGTTTCTACCATTGTACCTTCACTGGTTGTAGAGATCTTTGATGGAATCACATCCTCATGTTCTGATATCAAGGACATGTGACATTCAACTTGTATGAAGCTCTTCATCTTCTGGTTGAACGGGAACAAACTCAATTGCTCAGTTGGATATACGTCACCTCCACTGCACCGGAGCGGATATATGTCACCTAAACTTCACTAAAAATGGGAAACTTTTTACACAACAACAGCGTTTTGAGGGCCGGAAAACGTAAACTTTTGAAAACAGGATTCAAAGAGCAAGTATTTGAAAACAATACCGTTTTCAAGTATGCTATTTGTTAAAACGGTGACGTCATGCGCATCCGTATTACGTATTCAATCTATATGGGGGATCGTTTTGACAATGTTGTCGTTTGTACGCGGAAAACATTTTTAGTACATTTAGTAAATTTTTTGTACATTGTTGTCGTATAAACGTACCCTCAGGGCTTAAATACACTGAGAAGACATTTAACAGAACAGGTGCGAGAATAAAGAAACTATAGCAAAAAACAATGAACTAGAAATGAAAGCTTTAGCTTACGTTCTGCCAGGAAGACTTAATTACTATGTCACTTATCACCCTCGCATCTCTCCAATCATGTTCTTATATTCGCTGTATAAAAGATCGCTACTTACACATGTTTGAGTTCGCAGATGCTGACGTGTCAATTACCTCCATCCTCCCCACCACCACCAGGATGGTCCTGTCCATACCTCCTGGGGGGGTCGGGTGCGAATGGTAGCATGGTCAATTTGTTGACAATCAATTATTCAATATCTGTACTCTCCATGATTATCGAAATTGGTACTTTATCAGAAGTAGCAGTTCAAACTATAATCAATTAATACATTTCTATGATGATTGGTTGATATACCAAGGGAGGCTAGCCTCCTCTGCAATGTATTTTTTCTCAACACTAAGTGCTGAAAGTCAAAAATTTACCAACAGGGACAAAATTCTCTGGTTATGGATTTTGCCTTCCGCTCCTCTTCTCTATCTCCTAAGTTTCGCCTTAGCACAGTTTTCCATACACTTGTAATAACATCAGCAGATTCAGCACAGTCAGGGAAAGAGCAGTGGTGGTTCAGATTTAGTAATATTTTATGGTGTTAGAGTATTGAAATTGCAAGCAAGAAATACACATCATGTGACATGAAATTAATAAGTGGGAATTTTATTAACATTAATCACCTGTCTCCTATTTTCAACTCTATTCTCAGCATTTTTGAATTGGCAGTTAGTCAGACATGTGCTAGCACAGAAAAGAGAACAAAAACATATTTTCCCACATTCACATTGAAGTCCTCTAATTACTTAATTCATTGCAGAGGAAGAAAAATACCATCTGCAGCAGCCCCAAAGGCAAATGATAATTTGGGGATTAAAGGGAAAAAAAAAAACTAAACACTACTTATGTTTGGTGGTTGTTAATATTCAATAAATAAATATTATTGTCCTAAAGGCTGCTTCTACCACATCACCGCAGATCTCTAAAGTTTTATTTTAAGACTTCTCTTCAGTTGGGGAGCATTTGGGTGCACTCTCTCCCAGGGCATTAAAAATTAATTTCTTCTATTTGGAATAGAAAAGAATTTATAGAATTTATTTTCTATAAAAAAAAAATAAAAAAAGAGAAAATTAAAGCATCAACTTTGTGACTTTTTGTTATCTTGATTCTTATTAATGTTATTGTCCTCATGATGCACAAGGAAATAAGGCTCCATATCTGCAATCAAAGGACATTTTCTTTGTGTTTTGTAGAGGTGCATCCCTCAGGCAGCTCATTATTTTTTACGAATTGTAAATCAAGATTTTCTTCTGCTTCATTTGAACTAATGCCTTTTCTTTTTTACAAAAGAGAACAGCACAGAGAAGCATAGTTAAATCTGGCATGTTTGCAGAGTATTTATACACTTGTATCAATTCAAATGCAGGAATATAAATGTCAGAAATGCTGCATGTCCGAGCAGCAGTATGATAGTGTTTATTCACTCTCACTGATTCAATGCAGAATCAGGGTCAAAACTTGAAACTAAGCTTTGTAGTCGAGACTATTATTAGACTAGATGGTGCATATCATAAATATTACATCATCAAGACTCCCTTCTGCTGGAACACTTCAAATCATCAATGATAAATCGTATACTCTCAGACACTTCACATGTTGTATTCACTGAATTGTATTCAGTGCAAAACCTGCACACCAGACTGCAGCAAAAATGATCTGGAAACAAAACACTAGAGCATGGAAAGTGTCTACAGTATTTCTCTTGGTCAACCCCTTCAGTCTATGTTTGCATTAAGTCTACACGGGGTCTTAACTGGGATCTCATGCCTTGATTACGAGAGACAAGTTCGCTCTGGATCCACCACAACATGTGACCTTCGGTCTCCTGGGATGTAAAGAGAACAAGCATTTTATCTTTGTAGAGGGAAAGAGCGAGATGTACCGTAAAGGCTAAACGAGATCAACACCTCAGAGATCTCAACCTCTCAGCTATACCAGAATTGAGAGATGCACAGGAATCTTAAGACACAACAGTATGTTTCTCAGACTTTATACCTCCGATTTTACTCTCCATCCACACAAAGAATTCTTACACAATGAGGTTCTAATATTTATCAAACTGATGCCGGGTTACGCTCCATCCACCAAGAAAAGAAAAAAGCATTATTTAAGCCACTACATCAATATCTCTCATCATGGGGTTGGGGTAACAGATTCTGACAGCTGGATTGTTTGTTGTCAGATTTTGTTACCCCCATGTTTCTTACAAAATGAGATTAAAATTTTTACAAAACTGACAACAACTGGTCAGTGCTTGGTGGGCAGAGCATTTACACATAGCAGTATTATGCTTGGTGCGACCTAAGTTCGAGTCCCGGCTCGTGGACTTTTCCAGATCCCGTTCCCATCTCTGTCTCACACTTTGCTTCTTATCTACATATTTTCCTATCATTATAAAAAGCTTAAACGGCAAAAAAAAAAAAAAAATCTTTCAACTGATGCTGGTTGAGCTCCCTCCACACAAATAATTGAATCAGCATATTTTAAGCCACTACATCAATATATCTCATCATGGTGGTGGGGAAACAGATTCCGACAACTGGATTGTTTGCCATCGGATTCTGTTCCCCCCAGGTTCTAATATTTACAAAAATGACAGCAGCTGGTTGGTGCTGATAGTCTCATGGGCAGAGCGTTGACAACCAGCGCCATTGTGCTTGGTGTGACCCGAGTTCAAGGCTCAGCTCATAGACTTTTCCTGATCCTGTCTCCCACTTTGCTTCTTGTCTAAAAACTGTACTATCATAATAAAAAGTAAAAATGCCAAAAAATAAATATTTAAAATGATCCAGGTTAACAGCTCCAAAAACAAGCCTGCCTTCCTAGAACCAAAACAGTCTAGTAAATGTGTTCACTTACAGGGAATCAATACAATACTTAAGAAAATATGAGAATTGAAAACTGCTTGTATTCAGTGTCAGCATGCAATCTGTTTATCCAAAATGATCTACAGTACAGTCATAACTGTCATTCCAGTCTTTTTATTTCTGCAGAACAAAACCAATTAGAAATTTTAAAGACTGTTATCCATGCAATGACTGGCAATTGAAGCATTCAAGATAAGATAGCTTAAAATACTTTGCTTGAGGTTGCAAATCTCATTAAAAAAAATTGTAAATTGAACAAGAACCAGCCTTTTTTCAACTCCTATTGAAAAGTTTGGGTTAATAATACATTAAAAAGCTATTGTTTAATATCAAGACAGTTTAAAATAACTGTTTTCTATTTTAATATATTTTAAAATGTAATCAATTCCGGTAATGACCAAGCTGAATTTTCAGCATCATAACTCCAGTCTACAGTACATGATCCTTCAGAAATCAGTCAGAAATCACAGAAACCAGTGATGATTTGCTGCTCAAGAAACATTTCTTATTATTATTAGTGCTGAAAACAATCGTGCTGTTTAATATTTTTTGTGGAAACTGTAAAACATTTTGTGGCAGGGGGGGCGTGGTTCCGCGAAGTCCGTGACGCGGGAGAGGATCGGGAGACAGGTGCGGCGTGAGTGGGTTAAGTGTGAATGACAAACACCTGTGTCTTGTTTCAGTAATTGGCGTGGGGAGACGGATAAAAGCCACGAGGAAAGAGAAGGAAAAATGTGAGAGACCTGAAAGACGTGTGCGAGGACGGAGCGAAGCGAGGAACTGGGAGAGCGGAGAGCGAGCCCCTTTTGAAAGAGAGTGTGACCAGAGCGCGTGTGGCGCATCTTTTGTTCTGTTTGTTTATTTTATTTGGGAGAAATAAAAACCCCGCACCTACTAAAGCCGACCCTGTCCTCTTCCTTCCACTTTCCTGAACATTCCACTGTTACACTGGTGCCAAAACCCGGGAAGGAAGACGGAAGCCGCCGCCAGCATGCAAGCACCGCCACCATCGCCACTTGCGGATGTGGTTGCTTCTCTCGCGGCCCTCCACCAAGATCAACATCGGGCCCTGGTCGAGATGAGGACCGATCTGGAAGGCCGGTTCCAGTTTCTCGTCCAAGGCCAACAGGAGGACCGCGAGAGGTTCCGGAGCTGGATGGACCGGGAGGTTCGGCCGGGTTCAACGCCGCCGCCGGTCGAGCGCCCCCACCTGCCCCTGAATAAAATGGGCCCGCAGGATGACCCTGAGGCGTTCCTCGACCTCTTTGAGAGGTCAGCGGAGGCAGGTGGGCGGCCAAAAGAGCAATGGCCGGTGCGCCTCATCCCTTTGCTGACCGGGGAGGCGCAAGCGGCGGCCCAACAGTTACCCGTCCAGAATCTCCTGGTTTTCGACGACCTAAAAAGAGCCATCTTACAGCGGGTCGGCTGGAGCCCAGAGCAACATCGCCAGCGGTTCCGTTCCCTGGATCTGGGCGAGAGCGGTCGACCCTTCGTGTTGGCTCAACAGCTCCGGGACTCCTGCCGCAAGTGGCTGTTGGCTGAGGGAAGCGACGTCCAGGAGATAATCGACCGTGTGGTGCTGGAGCAATTCATCGGCCGTTTGCCGCGGAAAACTGCGGAGTGGGTCCAGTGCCACCGACCGACGTCGCTGGACTTGGCCATTCAGTTGGCGGAGGACCAGCTGGTGGCGTGCTCCAGGGTCGGCGAGAACCTCCCAAATGTTTCTCTCTCTTCCTCTTTTTTTCTCCTTCCCCTCTTCTACCTCGTCTCCTCGACCAACTCCTCTTCCCAGGTCCCGTCCTCCCGGACCGTTCCGTGGCCCTCCCCGGGGACGGGGGGGAACTTCACTGGATCCGGCTGGAGGCCTGAGACCCCAGCCCAGGGGCTCGGGGTTCACTACCGGGGGGCGGACCCGGCTTCCTTTCCCTCCCTCTCCTCACGCCAGTCACTTACCCCACTTCCTGTCTCTAGAGCGGTGGGGAGGCCTGGGCCGGCCTGCTGGCGTTGTGGGGACCCGGACCATTTCATAGACAGGTGTCCGATGATGGAGGTGGGGACAATGATCCGGGTCCCGGATGCCCCGCAGGCTGCCCACGATCAGGCTGGCCGGTACCAGATACCCGTGAGTATAAAGGGGGGTACCTATCAGGCTCTGGTGGACTCAGGATGTAACCAAACCTCGATCCACCAAAGCCTGATTCAACCTGAGACATTGGATATGAGCCGCATGGTTCGGGTAAGGTGTGTGCACGGGGATGTGGTGAAGTATCCGCTCATGTCAGCTTTGATTAAATTTAGGGGGCAAAAGCATAGTGTGGAGGTGGCAGTTAACCCGCACCTCAGGCATCCGCTGATTTTGGGAACTAATTGGCCGGCGTTTACAGAATTATTGGGGTTATTGTGCGCGGATGTCTCTTGTGGCAATAGGAAGCAGGAGAGCGGAGCGGTCGTGCGGTTGGGCGAGGCTGAACTGGGACCTCCGGGACTGGATCCAGGGGATCTGAGCGTAATTGGGAGACAGATTCTCCCAGAGCGTGATGATTTTCCCCTGGAGCAGTCTCAGGATGAGTCGTTAAAACATGCTTTTGAACAGGTCCGTACCATCGACGGTCAGCCTCTCCAGCCTACTCGACCGCTCACTTATCCGTATTTTGCAATCTTGAAAGACCGGTTGTATAGAGTGATACAAGACACTCAGACAAAAGAAACTACAACCCAGTTGTTGGTACCGAAAAGCCGTCGGGAAATGCTTTTCCAGGCGGCTCATTCAAATCCCATGGCGGGACATTTAGGGCAAATAACGACACTTAACCGTCTCATGGCCCGTTTTTTTTGGCCGGGCATTCACGAGAACGTGCGCAGGTGGTGCGCGGCTTGTCGTGAATGTCAGCTGGTAAATCCGCCGGCCGCCCCAAAAGCGCCTTTGCGCCCCCTTCCTCTAATCGAGGTCCCCTTCCAGCGAATTGCGATGGACCTCGTCGGGCCATTAGAACGGTCAGCACGGGGACATCGCTTTGCATTAGTCATAGTGGACTATGCAACGCGATATCCTGAGGCAGTGGCACTCCGCAACATCTCCGCGAAAAGTGTAGCGGATGCCCTGTTTCGTCTAATCTCCCGAGTGGGGATCCCGAAAGAGATCCTCACTGATCAGGGCACGGCGTTTATGTCACGTACGTTACGCGAACTTTACGAGTTATTGGGCATTAAATCGATTCGCACCAGCGTCTTTCACCCACAAACGGACGGCTTGGTGGAACGATTTAATCGCACATTAAAGACAATGATCCGTAAGTTCGTTCACGAAGACGCCAAAAATTGGGATAAATGGTTAGAACCCTTGTTGTTCGCTGTGCCCGAGGTCCCGCAAGCCTCCACGGGGTTTTCCCCCTTCGAGCTCCTTTATGGTCGTCAACGCCGCGGGGTGCTGGACGTGCTGAAGGAGACTTGGGAGGAGGGACCCTCGGAGAGTCGAAATGAAATTCAGTATGTCCTGGACCTGAGAACAAAACTCTACACTTTGGGGCGGCTCTCAATGGAGAATTTGTTACAGGCTCAGGACAAACAGACCCAGTTGTACAATAGGGGAACGAAACTAAGAAAATTTTCACCGGGAGATAAAGTCCTTCTATTGCTTCCCACGTCGAGTTCCAAATTACTCGCTAAGTGGCAAGGACCCTTTGAGGTCACCCAGCGAGTCGGGGATCTCAATTATGAGGTTCTTCGAACGGATAGAAACGGGGCGCGTCAGATTTACCACCTCAATCTCTTAAAAAAATGGAGCGAGGCGGAGTCAGGAATGCTGGCGACGGTGATCGGAGCGGAAGAAGATCTCGGGCCAGAGGCGAATGTCAAATCACCATCTCTCGCTCTGGCTCCGGGCGGAGATCATCTTTCACCGTGCCAGCTTACTGACGTTGCCAGGTTGCAAGCGGAGTTTACTGACGTGTTCTCGTTCCTACCCGGTCGAACCAATCTCATTCAGCACCATATTGAGACCGAGCCGGGCGTGGTAGTGCGCAGCCGGCCATATCGTTTACCTGAACACAAGAAAAAAGTCGTTCAGTCGGAATTAGAGGCGATGCTCGAGATGGGGGTAATAGAAGAATCCCACAGTAATTGGGCGAGCCCAATAGTTTTAGTACCTAAACCCGACGGCTCAGTTCGATTTTGTGTGGATTACCGTAGGGTGAATGCCGTATCGAAATTCGATGCTTATCCAATGCCCCGGATTGACGAACTGCTTGATCGGCTCGGCGCTGCTCGTTTTTTTTCGACGCTGGATTTAACTAAAGGATATTGGCAGATCCCCTTATCTCCTATGTCTAAAGAAAAAACAGCCTTTACGACGCCGTTCGGGTTACACCAATTCGTTACGCTTCCGTTTGGGTTGTTCGGGGCTCCGGCCACCTTCCAGCGTCTCATGGACCGGATACTCCGGCCACATGCTGCATATGCCGCTGCCTATCTGGATGATATCATTATTTATAGTAATGACTTGCAGCGCCATATGGAGCATGTGCGCGCGGTTCTGAGAGCGCTGAGACTGGCCAGCCTAACGGCCAACCCAAAGAAGTGTGCTGTTGGGCGCGTAGAGGTCAGGTATCTGGGATTCCACTTGGGTCACGGGCAGGTGCGTCCCCAAATTGATAAGACAGCAGCTGTTGCAACGTGCCCGAGACCCAAGACCAAAAAGGAGGTGAGACAGTTCCTGGGGCTGGCGGGATACTATAGAAGGTTTGTGCCTAATTATTCGGACCTTGCCAGCCCGCTGACTGATCTCACTAAAAAGGAGTCACCAGATCCGGTTCAGTGGACGGAGCAGTGTCAGCAGGCTTTCACCCAGGTAAAGGCTGCTCTATGTGGGGGGCCGCTACTACAGGCTCCTGATTTTTCTCTCCCCTTTTTATTACAGACCGACGCGTCGGACAGGGGGCTGGGTGCAGTCCTGTCCCAGGAGATGGAGGGGGAGGAACGGCCGGTGCTGTACATTAGTCGCAAGCTCTCAAAGAGAGAGACTAAGTACAGCACCATTGAGAAGGAATGTTTGGCCATCAGGTGGGCCGTCCTCACCCTCCGATATTATCTCTTGGGACAGGAATTCACCCTCTGTTCGGACCACGCGCCCCTCCAATGGCTCCACCGCATGAAAGATACCAACGCGCGGATCACACGCGGTTGGTATCTAGCCTTACAACCTTTTAAGTTCCAGGTGGTCCACAGGCCTGGTGCACAGATGACTGTCGCTGACTTCCTCTCCAGGAGGGGGGGGGGGGAGGAGGGAGGCTGCAGGCCGGACGGCTCCCCGGCCTGAGTCGGCAATGGGGGTATGTGGCAGGGGGGGCGTGGTTCCGCGAAGTCCGTGACGCGGGAGAGGATCGGGAGACAGGTGCGGCGTGAGTGGGTTAAGTGTGAATGACAAACACCTGTGTCTTGTTTCAGTAATTGGCGTGGGGAGACGGATAAAAGCCACGAGGAAAGAGAAGGAAAAATGTGAGAGACCTGAAAGACGTGTGCGAGGACGGAGCGAAGCGAGGAACTGGGAGAGCGGAGAGCGAGCCCCTTTTGAAAGAGAGTGTGACCAGAGCGCGTGTGGCGCATCTTTTGTTCTGTTTGTTTATTTTATTTGGGAGAAATAAAAACCCCGCATCTACTAAAGCCGACCCTGTCCTCTTCCTTCCACTTTCCTGAACATTCCACTGTTACACATTTTTTCAAGATACTTTGATGAATAGAAAATAATTTTGTGATTATAATAATGACTGAAACAGAATTTGTGTGTAACACTTTATTAAATAAAACTATTAATTTATTTTCTTACTAACCAGCAACCTTTGAACTGGAGTGCATAAACCAATACATCATTCTTTGAGACACACACCAAAGGGGTTAATTATTCACACTGTGCTCTTCTGTATACAGTATGAACTTGCTTTGTTGTAAAACAATCACAAACAGGATGATGAAAGCAAAGGTTATCTTTAATAAATCCACAGGAAGATAACGCACACAAAGTTAACGGCTTACAACACATATTTCACAGAGGAGACCCAACAGCAAATTAATAGACATAGAGGACTTAAAGCAAATGAGGATAATTAATGACAGACACTTGAACTAAATGACAACTAATCAGAAACCATGACAACTAACTCAACAGTGGAAACGGTGAAAACTGAAAACAAAGTTCAAACTAAGTGAGAGAGCGACAGAACTCTTGTCACATGTGAGACATTTTAGATTGATAGAGCAATCTATGAGGAATGAGGTTAAACAGTCAGGGTCATTTTATGCTCAAGGTTCATCACGTTCTGGCCCAAAGAAATTCCTTATTTGGTTGTGGCTGATTGCTTTGCACCCCAGCCCACTAACCTTTATGACCTTAGGTTTAGCTCTCATCTGCTCATTTACCACATTCTGACTACTGTTTGACAGCATTCAACATGGGCTCTTGAAGGATCTGTCTAATACACTCCAATCATGTACAAAGCCTAATTTAAAAAACACTCTGACATATAATATTCAGTAATACTGCATTATCAATTTCACTGCACTGACACTAATGGATGAGAACAAAAACTTAACATAACTGAATTGAGCTGGATGACAACACTATTGTCTTCCGCAGAGCTGCATTATAGCTGAATTGACATTTCATAATTTACTAATTTTGCAACATATTGAACAACATTACATCATCACTGAACTGACTCAAGTTGAATAACGACATTTTTGTCTTCTGTGCAGTATAGCATTTCACAAACTAAAACATAAAAAAAGTTACTTTAAAGTAGCACAACACACACCCTCTCACATGTACATACAACCGTATAGAAAACAGCTGCATGGGTTTTGAATGTTTTCTGGACTCCACAGTGTCACCGATAGATATTATCTTGCAAAATCTGAAGCAGTTCCATTAAGGAAGTGTTGCTGTGTGACTCCTGGAACAAGTCCAGCATTTATGTGCAGTGCACCTGCGCATAAGCATTCCTTATCAGATCCTATTCAGGCAAATCACTCTCTATATCTTTGTATATGGCTGACGGTTCAGGACCCAATTAAAAGAAGCCATAACCTAGTGTTTATGTGGTTGTCTCTGCACAGCCAGCAATAGGAATTGCACACTGACAGAATTAAAGAAGTGTTGATTAGCGATGACAGCCCTGAATTGGTAATTAGCTTCTCTGGCAGTTTTTCCTATACACATTTCATACTTCAAATGTGATTCCCTGATGCCTCCGCTGGTATTTTTACCCAGTGACATTGGATGGGAGGACTCTGTACAATAGTGGTGATTGATGGACATGTTTTCAACTATTGTAGTACAACAAACAAACATCTCTATGCTTTCTGCACACTTCATTCATGTGTGAATGGGGACCTACATGGTCCCCAGCATCTGAGTCTGTATAGATCTGCATAGCAGTCAGAAACAAGGGTATAAATTGGTCTCTGGCATTCGACTTTTTATAATTAAAATTGTATTATTTTATATTTTTTAATATTTTTTTAAATGGTAATTTATTTCATACAAAATAAACAACTACCAAAATCAGGGAACAAACAAAAATGACCACAAGAAATGTGCTTCTTTTTTTTCCAAGAATAATCACTAAAATGTGTGTATTGACCTATGTGAAATACGTGAATATCAGTTAAAAAGTGAATTCTGCACACTGAGAATGTACGAGGCATTACATCATCACCACCTAAGTGTAAGTGAACATGTTCAGGTCATACAAATACACATGCCAGAAGAGCGAATGCAAGACATAGAAAAAAGAAACAAAAGTCGGAGAAAGACTGGAAGGGACATAGAAACAAGGGATGGTACTCTGATGTATAAAGAGAGAAAAATAACATAATGAGGAAACGAGGTAGAAATCGAGGTAGAAAAGGACAGCGGGAAAGAGAGCTGTTGAACAGAGGTTTGCGGAGGGAGGGAGTAGTTTCACCTGCTGCATTTTGCTGCAGTGTGGTCTTCCTGCAACTATACTTCACTGCACCTGTGGAACAGTGTGTAGTGCTGAGTTCACTGAGAGAACTGCCTCTTCAGAGTTCTGACTCTCCATCTACAACAATACAAAACACTGCATCTGATATCCACGGAGTACATATGAGATGTGTAATCATACAAATGTAAATTCTACTAAAATTCTAAGAATTGATTAATGACAAATGAAATGCTGCATTTGTATGCACTATTTCTAATAATACATTGCCTCTGTCTAAAGTATAAGGCTTTAGGGAGAGACAAAAAAACAACAAATATAATATAATTGGCATCATGAATAATAATAATAATAAAAATAATAACTCCATAAAATAATTCTATCATTAAACTCTTGATGGTGCAGGCTGATCAATTAGGTACAGGTAGTCAATTTGGTAGAGATCACATTATTATCTACATAGAGTAGCTGATTGGTTGCTGTTGCATTAGTGGCCAATGAGCTGCGGCTCAACGTTCAAATACTGGCAATAGTTTGCTCTTAGCAGTGTGTAGCGTGCTTCAGAAACCCTCCAACTTCCCCAGCTCCACCTGTATAGATTTGCTATGGGGGTTATTTCATGGTTACATGTACAACAGCAGCAGTATGTCTTACATGCTCACAGCTGCATGTCTGTGAATGTATTTGAAGCAGCAAGTCCCGGTACTTGCTCTGCAGCAGCAGCAGCATAGCAAATCTATTCAGCCAAGACCTAATAAATTAATATTGCCATATTCATTACCATTACCATGCCAATATCTCCGAAATTTGTCATCACAGAATTGTAATTAACAATCATCATCATCATCATCATCATCATCATCATCGTCATCATAATATACACTCACTGGCCAATTTATTAGGTATACCTTGTACTGGGTTGGACCCCCTTTCGCCTTCAAAACTGCCTTAATTCTTCATGGCAGATTCAAAAGGAGCTGAAAACATTCCTCAGTGATTTTGGTCCACATTGACATGATGCATTACAAAATTGCTGCAGATTTGTCAGCTATACATCCGTGATGTGAATCTCCTGTTCCAGATCTGAGATCTGTAGACTGTGGGTGATATTTGAGTATAGTGAAACTCATTGATGTTTGTTCAAGAAACCAGTTTGAGATGATTTGGGCTTTGTGACATGGCACATTCACATTATCCAGCTCAGAAGTTGGGTGCACTGTGATCATAAAGGAATGGACATGGTCAGTAACAATACTCTGGTAGGCTGTGGTGTTTAAATTATGCTCAGTTGGTACTAATTGGCCCAAAGTGTGCCAAGAAAATATGCCCTACACAATTACTGCAACCGGCAGCAGCCTGAACCGTTGATACAAGGCAGGAAGGATCCAGCATGCTTTCATGATGTTAATGCCAAATTCTGACCCTACCACCTGAATGTTGCAGAAATCAAGACTCATCAGACCAAGAAACATTTTTCCAATCTTCTTTTGTAAAATTGGTGAGCCCATGCATATTGTACCCTCAATTTCCTGTTCTTCACTGACAGGAGTAGCACCAGGTGTGACCTTCTGCTGCTATTGCCCATCTGATTCAAAGTTCAATGTGTTGTGCATTCAGTGATGCTCTTCTGCATACCTCAGTTGTAATAAGTGGTTATTTGAATTACTTTTGCCTTTCTCTCAGCTCAAACCAGTCGGGCCATTCTCTGACCTCTGGCATAAACAAGGCATTTTCAAGCACAGAACTGCCACTCACTGGATATTTTCTCTTTCTCAGACCATTCTCTGTAAACCCTAGAGATGGTTTTGTGTGAAAATCCCAGTAGATCATCAGTTTCTGAAATATTCAGAACAGCCTGCCTGGCACCAACAACCATGCCACATTCAAAGTTACCAAAATCACCTTTCTTCCCCATTCTGATGCTCACTTTAAAGTTCAGCAGTCTTCTTAGCCATGTCTGCATGCCGAAATGCATTGAGTTACTGCTATGTGATTGGCTAATTAGATATTTTCATTAACGAACAGTTAAACAGGTGTACCTAATAAAGTGGCCGTTGAGTGCACATAATAATAAAATATTTTTAGATACTGTAGAGGTATTCAGTTATATTATAATATAGTTATATTATTATAGTTAATAATAATAAAAGAGATATCTGAAACAAGGGGAATGTAAATTAGAATAACTTTTTGACAATAGCAATCTCTCATGAATCCTTGTTTGTCCCTATTAATCTCGTTTGATCTACATCACTGGTTCTCCCTGAGCAAATCGGACAATTCCTTGGCCATCCTTGGCCACACTGCAGTATAATTCTGCAATGATCTGTGACATCAATCATATCGGCCCACAACTCCTGCAACCCCTTCCTGACTCCCGTCCAGCACTGGTTGCCAAGTGAGGAGCCAATGCATTAGTCCAGGCCCCCACCATTAATTCTCCATGCCAGGTCTGCAGGCACTCTTTCAGATTGCCACCATTGAGCCTGCCTTGCATCGGCAAAATATTTAGGAAAAAGTGGGTTTGACTTCTTTGTAGAAAAATTAATACACACACACACACTAGTTTGAGAGTGACTACTCAAAGCCTTAACTTTGACACAATGAGATCAGCTGAGCTGCTGCAAAGGAATACATTAAACATTCTAGGCCAGTAGCTCTGGGAACAAACACCAGATTCATGGGGCTGCACTACTGTGGGAATTTGTTTTTGGTACTGCTCGGAAGTCCACCATCTTGCTTTTTCTGTCCATCCATGCTTCTCTCTTTCTCTCTGTCATTTGATCTGTTTTGGAGAAATCTCTTTCTCTCTCCATCACATTCATCTTAATGGCACCCAGGAGGTATGATTTTAAATCTGCCATAATTGCTCATGTGGGTGCTCAATTCTGCAGCCAGGTTTTTTTTAGCCAATCACCTGAGCTATGAATGCCACATGACTGATTAGAGCTGCAGAAAAACAACGTCAACAGCGCTGATGGCACCACAAGAACATGCATTATTTGTTCATTAGCAAGAATCCTCATAAAAAATAGGACACTGGTATAATGTAATGTAATGTACTTGTGGCGAGCAGGACGAGGTCGAGGGCCGTGGGAGAAGGGTGTGAGGCCAGTGCCGTGATGGAATCATGATCTAATACTAGATCATTAGGCCTGGTTCAGGACTCATTTAGCAACTGTCCTCAAAAGCTGCAGTCTATCTCCCTCTCTTTATACCAGACATTCATTCAGGATCAGGGCAGCTACCACAGCAGCCGAACAAGGAGTCTCCACGTCAGCAATCAAGATCCTGAGCAGATGGTCGTCCTCTGCATTCGAATACTATATAAGACCTGATTCCAAAATCATCCTTGATTCTCAGCAAGCGCTTTCCAGTAACAATTAAGGTAATCCTCATGCAAATACTGGTGGTGGTGTCATGCTCTCACATATGAATGTGATATGCCTTTAGCTTGCATCACTCGCATGAGTGGCTTAACGTGACCTTGTATTTATGTGGCCTATCGTGGGCTTGTCTCTTGTCTCTATGCGGTCTATCATGGCCTTGTGGCCTATCGTGGCTTTGTCCTGTGTGGCCTATTGTGGCCTTGGTTCTGTGTGGTCTATCATGGCCATGTGGCCTATTGTGGCCTTGTCCTGTATGGCTCATCGTGGTCTCGTGGCCTTGGCTCTGTGTGGCCTAGCGGTCGTTGTGGCTCATTGCGGCCTTGTCTCTGTGGTCTATCATGGCCTTGTGGCCTATTGTGGCCTTGTCATGTGTGGCCTATTGTGGCCTTGTCCTGTGTGGCCTATAGTGGTCTTGTGGCCTTGGTTTTATGTGGCCTAGTGCCTTGTCTCTGTGTGGCCTATAGCAGCCTTGTGGCCTATTGTGGCCTTGTCCTGTGTGGCCTATTATGGTCTTGTGGCCCATAGTGGCCTTGGTTCTGTGTGGTCTATCATGGCCACGTGGCCTATTGTAGCCTTGTCCTGTGTGGCCTATTGTGGTCTCATGGCCCATCGTGGCCTTGGTTCTGTATTTCTTGGTTCTGGAATTTATTCCTCCACCTATTTTGGGGGTCGGCTCCGCCCGTGCCTTCGTCTTCAGGCAGAATTTGCGAATTCTGTTACCCTCGGATTGCGAGCTTCTGGACGGGGCCTACGCCAAAGACCTTTATAACTCAATTTCCCTTTCGTGGTCACTCCGAGTTACTTCGGATGACGACGAATGGGGTTTCGCTTAGAACACCTATCGACTTCAAGTATACAAAAACGAGCCAATGGCAAAGAAATGCCATGGGTCTGCGGAATTTGCATGACGTAACTCCGCCCCACCTCGTGGGTATA
Organism: Meda fulgida; assembly: GCA_030578275.1. Lineage (NCBI taxonomy): Eukaryota > Metazoa > Chordata > Actinopteri > Cypriniformes > Leuciscidae > Meda > Meda fulgida. The sequence goes on from CM060618.1 coordinate 19,872,710, forward strand.
AAAGGAGGACGCCGGCAACATGCAGTTAGAGTATCTCTTCACTCCACAGCCATTTCTGACTTCGCTCTACGAGACGAGCCATTCTCTCTGGTGTTGGTGTGACGGCGATCTGCAGCAAGTTCACATTGCCTGCTGATCTGTGCAGTGATCTGCCAGTGAGTGTGTTTCTCCCTGCTCGCTTCAACATCGCAGAGTTTTTTCTCCTCTCATAAAAGAGCTCGCACATGGCACGTCTTTTTAAAGACGGCTCGTCCGTGCATTTCTGGTTGCGGCAGATTGGTATCGGACTCTGATGGTCACGAGCGCTGTCTAGTGTGTTTGGGCATTGATCATACTTGAACAGCGCTCGTGGGTGATTCATGTTCTCTCTGTGGGAACATGGTCATCACGTCATTTAGGTCGAGACTTGGTGAACTCGCAACACTGAGAGTCCCCTCATCCACCCCCCGATCTTCGGCTGGTGGCCAGGGTGACCTGAGGGTGATGGTCTGGAACGAGGCGCCGACTCTGTGTCGGTGACCCCAGCCCCCCTCTTCAATGACGGTGCCCGCTAGCGATCAGGTGATTCCACGAGTCTACCCTCGGGTGGCCCGTGTGTTTTCATTTGAAGCTACAGAGGATGGTGCTATGTCTGTAGCAGCATCACTAGGTGGGCTTGATTCTTCTGGAAGTGACGACTCATCACAGCTGCCACCTTCCGGTGTGCTATGGCTGTGCCTGAGTCTGATCCGGAGATGACGACCATGCTTTCCCGGGACGATTGGTTTTTGGGTAAGGCCGCCGACCCGCGTCCACGGCAAACCCCAATATCTTTCTTCCCGGACCTGCATGATGAGATCTCGACGTCCTGAAAGATCCCCTTGTCTTTTCAGGGCCGCTCGTTGGTCTCATTCGCCTTTCCCTCCCCTGAACGGGACCGCTGCCCATGGGTACACTGGGGTCCCCCCGGTTGAACGCTCTGTTGCGATGCTACTGTGTCCTCAGAGTGCTTCCCGGCGCAATCCTAAGCACCCGTCCGAAGCCTGTAATTCTTTTCGTCTACACTAATCTGTGGCGAAATCCTATAGTGCCACAGGACAGGCAGCCGCCTCACTGCATCCCATGACCGTTCTGCTGGTCTACCTGACCCAGATGCTCATGGTTATGCATGAGGGCAGGACTGACTAGAGGCTCTTCAATGAGCTGCGCGCCGCCACTGACCTTTCCCTCCAAACGACGAAGGTGGCCGTGCGCTCTCCGAGTCAGGTTATGTTTACCATTATGGGGCTGACCGGTCTGATGTGCAGGATGTTGGCGGACTCGTCTGCTCGACACCCCCATATCCCAGGTCGGCCTCTTCTGCGGTGCGGTTGAGTACTTCTGCCCAACAGTTCTCAACCACCCGTGAACAGATTGAGGTTATTATGCAGACGGCCCCGCCGTCCGCTCAGATCCCTCAGTCTACCAACCGCTGAAGGCACCCTCCCACGGTTCCAACCCCGCCCGTTCACCGGGCTGGCTTTGGAAGACCGTGGGGGGATGCCTCATCCCTCTCCAGCCCCGCCCCCCGCTAAACGCCGGGTTAAGCGGCACTTTTGAGATGGGCTGCTCAGAGATGGGACTCAGGTCTTTCCAGGAGTTGGTAGCAGGGCCACTCCTTTCCCCGGTGGAGGGCTTGGGAAGAATCCTTACTCAGAAAGAACTGAGTCTCTCGTCTCTGAACATACAGAGTTCACGGATGACACAGTGCGCCACCCCCGAGCCGTGCAACCCTCGTCCCCCTCTGTCTCAGAGCCGGATGACAGTGTGTGCCGTCCCTGGACCGTACCACTCTCATCCCCCTCTGTCGCCAGACCCCTGGCAGAGCAGGCCCCCGCGGAACGCTGGTCCTTCCCTGGCCTCCTCTGTCAGGGTGCGGTTATGACCGTGCCCCCACTCTGGGCCGCTATACCGTCCACCTCTGGGCCAGTCATTCCGCTTCGCTGCACCACCGAGGGGACCTCTGTGGTTCGTTGACTCCGCTGGCACAGTTCTTGGGAGCCTGCCTAGAGATTCCCTGTCTGTTCCGCTGGGTCGCGCGAACCATCGGTTCGGCCATGCGATTCAGTTCGCACGGTCTCCTCCCCGCTTCAGGGGAGTCTGCTACCCCGGAGGTTGCTACCCTACTGGTGAAGGGTACGATTGAGACTGTCCCTCCAGCCAAAATGAGATCAGACTTTTCAGCCCCTACCTCATTGTTCCGGAGAAATCTGGTGGGTTATGGCCAATCCTGGACCTACACATCCTGAACCGCCCCTTCACAGGCTGCCGTTCAAGATGCTCCTGGCCAAACGTTTGCAGCGATCGACCTGAAGGACGCCTACTTTTATGTCTCCGTTCTCCTTCGACTCAGACCATACCTACGGTTTGCTGTCAGGACACGCGCATATCAGTACGCTGTTCTCCCATTCGGGCTAGCCCTGTCTCCTCGCGGCTTCTCAAAGGTTGTCGAGGCAGCCCTTGTTCCTCCATGGGAAAAAGGGGTTCGCATCCTGAACTATCTCGGCGACTGACTGTCCTAGCTCACTCTCGAGACCAGGTTTGCGAACACAGGAACCTTTTGCTCCGGCACCTAGCTCGTCTGGGCCTTCGGGTCAACTGGGAGAAGAGCAAACTTTGCAACGTGCTGTAGCAATAATCAGATGATCAACGCAATCATGTGGTTTTAATCAACTAAGTCTCTAATTCAGTAAACACCACTCCATTCTTCAGATTGTGAAAGAAACAGATGTCATGGGACTTTTAAAGTTACTGATTCACACACAAGCAAATGGCGACGGGACTTAGTTAAATTCCCGATGCCAGAAGTGCCCCAGCGGCGTTTTTCGCTGATAAGTAATCACAGGGTCCTCTGTCTTACCACATGTGACTCGACAGGGGCGCATCTCTGGCCGGAGGTCCCGTGGTGTCCCCTCTGCACGACACCCCACAAACACAGACAACCTTGTGTAATGAACTACACTGGTCATTGTAATCCAGACTTAAACTCATCAAATTCAAAGAACGCACACACATACACGGAACTGAAGACGATCAGGAGTCCAGCGCGTGACTGACCACGCGACGAACTCTGAACACACACAAACACACACACACACACAAAAAAGACAATCATTCTGAAACACTGTAGTTAAACATAACGTTTCAAATGTACAAATGCTTTCTGGTTGTGTTCAGGATTCCTTTGTGACCCAATTGATATAACTGTAAGCTTTTATGACATGTGATCAGTCTGACATTCGTTTAATCACAAAAAATCACGTATCTACATTTTACTAACCCTAGGACTGCCACGAGTGGTATGATTGGAATCAGACAAATCGAATAAGATCGAATCACTAACCCAAAATGTAATATGAGGTACATTTTATTAATCCTAGTTTTAGAAGTGTATTATTACTAAATTTGTAATCTCCCATGCACATGACCCAGAAGGCATGTACTTCGCGAACCACAAGGTTTGTCGACACGCCTCCTCCCAAACGATTGGATCAGAGGCGTACGAAAGGCGTGTCTCGGGCGCCTTCAAAACAGAAGCGCCATGTCTCCTTGAGGCAGCGAGCAGTCCCACGCCAAAGAGGGATCCCAACTTTCCTGCGAACTCCAGCCCGGGGTTCCGCGTCGTTTTTTCTACTTTGTTTTAATCTAAGTTCTTTCTTTTCTTGAGCTACCTCAGTTTGATAATCCTCTTTCGTTCAGTGCACTCACGAACGAAACCAATTTAAGATCAAGCGTCTGTCATACGAGCTGAAGAGATCGCAACACCTACCTCCGTCCGAACGAAACTCCGGACACCAGCCTGTTCCTTTCGTAACACAGCTACACCAAAGGGACCATATCAAAGTAACGTACAATCCAAATTAAGTGCTGTTTAAGGTTGTCTAGATACTCTTAAGAAAGCCTTTGGGTCTCGTTTGAATTGTCTGAACTGATTTCTCTCGCTCTCTCTCTCTCGCTCTCTCTCTCGCTCTCTCTCTCTCTCACCCTCTCTCACCCTCTAACTTTCTCTCTCTAATATTTCGTATTGCAATCGTTCTTTTGTTGTTGTAATTGTTTGTTCTTGTTATGCATATTTACTCCTGCGTGATTTAAGTAGTTTATGTAATCTTTAGTCTTATTTTATTAAACTCTATAATCTTTTGAATTGAATCTTTCTCATTGTTCTATAAACTTGAAGTCCCTGAAAATGCCGATCTTATGCTACAAAGCTCTACTTGAGTTATATTGAGATATCTAAAGTGCCTTACACAAAAATATCATTTCTGGTGGCCACAGGAAGGGTATTTTTGATGTTTACAGGCTGGTAAACGACCGAGTGCATGATAAACTAGGTTTGAATCATAACAAAGTTTACCCTGATAGTTGATCTGATTTTACCGACCTATATTAATGATTAATACGAGCAATCGTGTTGATGATTCATACACGGCGAGGTTTAACCTATTCCGTATTTGGGATAATCTAATTTGTGTATACGATAATGCATATTCATCATCTCATGAATATTATTCCCCTTTGAGTTAATAATTCTCCTACAAGTCATTGTCGCTACAGTGCAGAGGATCTCTTTTCTCGGTATGGACATCGACTCGGTCGCCGTGTCCGCGCAGCTTACGAGCGAGCGCGCACAGTCACTGCTGACTTGCTTGAGACTATTCCAGGGCAAGAGTGCGGTTCCACTGAAATATTTTCAGAGGCTCCTGGGGCATATGGCATCTGTGCCACGGTATCGCCGCTCGGATTGCTTCATATGAGACCACTTCAACTTTGGTTTTGCGAGGTGGGCATGGCAACAAGGCACGCTCCGAGTATCAGTTACTCCGACCTGCCGTCAGACCTTCACCCCGTGGTCGAACCTCAGTTTTCTCAGGGCAGGTGTCCCCCTGGAACGAGTTTCCTGGCATGTTGTTGTCTCAACAGATGCCTCCACCATGGGCCGGGGCGCCATGTGCAATGGAAATGCTGCAGCGGGCTCCTGGACAGGACCCCAGTGCCTATGGCATGTCGATTGCCTCGAGTTGCTGGCAGTACGCCTTGCCCTGCACCGCTTTCGGGCGTTGCTCAGGGGTCAACATGTACTAGTCCGGTCAGACAATACCGCCACTGTAGCGTACATCAACCATCAAGGTGGTCTATGCTCCCGCCGTATGTCGCAACTCGCCCGCCACCTCCTCTTATGGAGTCAGAAGCATCTGAGGTCTCTTCAAGCCATTTATATTCCCGGAATCCTGAACTGTGCAGCCGACAAGCTCTCACGGCTTCAGCCCCTCCCTGGAGAATGGCGACTCCATCCCCAGTCGGTTCAGCTGATTTGGGACCAGTTCGGGGATGCACACATAGATCTGTTTGCCTCTCACGACTCGACCCACTGCGACCTGTATTTTTCCCTGACCAAGGGCACGCTCGGCACGGTTGCACTGGCGCACAAGCTGGCCGCGGGGCCGCAAATATGCGTTTCCCCCAGTGAGCCTTCTAGCGCAGGTCTTGCGCAAGGTCAAGGAGGACGAGGAGCAGGTGCTTCTGGTTGCGCCGTACTGGCCCACCCGGACCTGGTTCTCCGAACTGGTGCTCGTCGCGACAGCACCTCCTTGGCCAATCCCTCTGAGGAAGGACCTCCTTTCTCAGGGACGGGGCACCCTGTGGCACCCTCGTCCCGATCTTTGGAACCTCCACGTGTGGCTCCTGGACAGGAAGAGGCAGGTTTGAGTACCCTACCATCAGCGGTGGTGGCTACCATCACTTCCGCTAGAGTGTCGTCCACGAGACACGCCTATGCGTTGAAGTGGAACCTCTTCGTCAGCTGGTGCTCTTCTCACCAAGAAGACCCCCGGAGGTGTTCGGTCGGTGTCGTGCTTTCCTTCCTTCAAGATGGGTTGGAGCGAAGGCTGTCTCCCTCCACCCTCAAAGTTTATGTTGCCGCTATTGCCGCACACCATGACTTGGTAGAAGGTAAATCCTTAGGGAAGCACGACCTGATCGTCAGGTTCTTGAGAGGAACAAGGAGACTGAATCCTCCTCGCTCTCCTCGTTCCCTCTTGGGACCTCGCAGTGGTTCTAACTGCCCTGCAGAGTGCTCCCTTTGAGCCTTTGCAATCAGTGGAGCTTAAGTTCCTGTCAATGAAGACAGCGCTCCTGGTTGCACTGGCCTCTGTCAATAGGGTAGGGGACCTGCAAGCATTCTCCGTTGACGAAGCGTGCCTGGAATTCGGGCCAGCTTACTCTCACGTGATCCTGAGACTCCGGCCTGGATATGTGTCCAAGGTTCCCACCACTCCCTTCCGGGACCAGGTGGTGAACCTGCAAGCGCTACCCCTGGAGGAGGCAGACCCAGCCTTGGCACTGCTCTGTCCAGTATAAGCTCTTCGCGCCTATGTAGACAGAATGCAGTGTTTCAGGACCTCAGACCAGCTCTTTGTCTGTTATGGTGGGAAGCTGAAGGGAGAGGCTCTCTCCAAGCAGAGGTTGTCCCACTGGATAGTGGACACCATTGCTTTGGCATACCAGCAGCAAGGTCAACCGTGCCCCCTTGGTGTGACTTCCCACTCCACCCGGAGTGTGGCATCCTCTTGGGCTCTAGTGCATGGCGCCTCGCTAACAGACATCTGCAGATGCTGCTGGGTGACACCTACACATTCGCCAGATTCTACAATCTCCGAGTGGAGCCAGTGTCCTCTTATGTACTCGCTTCAACCAGCTAGTACTGGACCCGCTCAGGTGTCTTCACTTGCTCGCCATTCCACTCCACGGACTGGATACCTGCGATATTCTCCTCAGGTGAGCTTCTCCGCAAGCCCTGAGTTCCTCCAGCACCCCTGAAGCTAGCGCCAGTGTCTATTGCCTGTGCGTCGGCTAGGTGCCTCCGGTGTGCATGGTCCCTCTCCGGAGCTACCCCCACATGTGTATTTCCACTGTAAGCTTCTCTGAGCATGTGTCTAAGCCACCTTGCCACCCCTGGGGTTGAAATATTCCACCTGCGGCTGGACACCCCAGTGTTCTCCATATGCATCCTTCGGGTCATGTGTGTATTTTCTAAATTTTGTCTATAACTACCAATAACCATCATGTTTACACAGCACACACAATGCCTCACTTCCAATTTCTCTTTACAGTTTTTTTGGATTGCTTAAGCACGATTTTTCAAAACACTACACGCAATTAGCACAACCACACACTCAATTAGCAAAACACTACAGATCCTTTGCATAATTAAACACTCTTGTAAAAACTATACACTTCTGTTTAAAAACCACACTTTGTTACCATATGAAACACACACGTTTCACATTACTATACTCTGTTTGCACGAGTTACACTCTGCTGTGATAAACCTAAAACACTTTTAGCACTTCTACTTCCCTATGATTAGAGTAGGCTACCATCAACAAAGTACAAATATAATGTAAATTCACCAAACACTACACAAGACCACTGTTGCAGACTGAAGAAACTCATTTATTTCTCAACACGCCCAAAATGTTGACATGGAGATTCATAATACTGTAACAAAATATCACTTTACGTATTGTACTGTAAGTTTACTGTAAAAAAAAAAAAAAAAAAACCTAGACATTGTCTCTTCGCCTAGCTGGATCTGGCCAGAGAATTTCATCAACATCGCAGGCAAAGTTGTCATTAGCAAGACACCTTGGAAAGAGACGTCTTGAATGACGAATCCATCCTTGCATTGCTGCTACCTCCATCTGGTCACAGGCCTCCTCCATGGCTTGGATGAGGGGTACCTCATCCTGGAGACGGAGATCATATACCTTCCACCGCCATGCCGAGAAAAACTCTTCTATAGGGTTGAGGAATGGAGAGTATGGTGGAAGATATAGGACGGTGAAATTTGGATGTTGCTCAAACCAGTTCTGAACCAGAGCAGAGCGGTGGAAAGACACATTGTCCGAGACAACAATGTATTGCACATGATCAATTTGATTTGCTGCTGTTATGTTGTGCAATTGGTCCAAGAATGTAAGTATGAGTGCTGTGTTGTAAGGGCCCATATGGGCATGGCGGTGGAGGACCCCATTCTGTGTAATGGCTGCACAGAGTGTTATATTACCCCCACGCTGCCCTGGGACATTGACTATAGCCCTGTGGCCAATGATGGTTCCTCCCCTCCTTCATGTTCTCGTCAGGTTGACCCCAGCCTCATCTACGTACATGAACTCATGATGGATCTCCTCTCCATCCATTCGTAAAACTCTCTGAAGAACAGTGTCAGGCAAAATTGTGTAGTTCAGTGTAGATCTAGTATACATATTACAGTACAGTGAAAGATTATGAGACAGTATGCAAGATCACACTTCTAAAGTGAATACATACCTCTGCATAATCATGCCGCAGTCGTTTCACCCTTTCGGAATTGCGCTCGAAAGGCACTCGATAAATTTGCTTCATTTGAATGTTTTTTTTTTGTGTTTTTTTTAGGATGCATGCCAGTGTTAATGTTGAGACCTGATGGATATCGAAACTGGCGTGGTTATTGACAATGTTAGCTTGGAGCTGATTGAGTGTTATAGCATTGTTGGCTAAAACCATGTTTACTATCTCCCTCTTGCTGTTCTGTGAACATAGGAGGCCTTCCCCCTTGTCGTTCCTGACCCTCAATCCTATGTAGAAAAAAAACAGTATAGTACAGTAATTTCACAGGAAAAGGTAACAGAAGTGCTGATAGTGCATAGAATACAGTACTGTAAGCAGTAACTGAAACCGTGCAGATGTTTTTGATATGATGATATTTTTACAATACCTATTTCCCAGTCAAAATGTTCTTATCACACTTGCCACTGTGTATCGGCTTAGATTTGGCTGTACTCGCAGTCCAGCCTCCCTCAGCGTCAGGCCGTGGTTGACAACGTGGTCAACCAGTGTTGCGCCGATCTCATTTGTCAGATTCGGTCCTCTTTGAGCACCTTCTTGTCTTCCTCTACCTCCAGCATGGCCTCCATCTCTTCCCCTTCCTCCCCCCGCTTAAGAAAGCTGTGCCATCCACTGCATGTGGTTTTGAGGAGGGTGCGAGGGTTAACGGATGGAGATGATGGGTTATAGAGTAGAATAGGATGAGAACTGGCAAGGACTGCAGCATCCTGCTGTGGTGTCAGAGAGAGAAGCCTCGCGTTCAGCAACGAAAGCCAGTGTAATGATTGAGAGGACACTGTTTGACTCATCACCTAAAGCCTTCAGATATGCGTCTGTAGCACCCTTTGCAAAGCTCACTGTGACTTGGCCATTTTAGTTCTGTATTTCTCTGCAGAGGTGCAGTGCTGTCAGATCATCAAAATGTCCCTTGACTGACCCCTGATACAGGATGAATGAAATCACAATGATTTAAACCATTGCTACTAGAAGGTCAGCAAATTCTAACTGGGATCCAGCAAAGAAACAAGCCGATCTCAGGAAATAAGTGTTAGTGTCATTATGCGATGTTTTGTATTGTATTAGAATCGCAACACTGGGGAGAAATAACAGCAAGTTCAGACATTTTTCTTGGCATTGCTCTATACAACAAGGCTCTGCCATTGTATTGAAGCATGATGGCTTTTAAGGAAATTGTGAGGTGCTTAGATTATTTAAGAATAGCGATTCATCTTATATTAGCAGCAGAGAGATCAGTGCCAGGCTTAATCAGAATCTCTACCTCGCATATCATTCAGGAAAATGGCCCCCTACTTTACCACTAATGTCGTATTACAAGCAGTTTCAAGAAACAACATTATCATATGCAGTTTAAGTCTTTTTTCTACTAAAAAAGACAATGCAATTGTGAGTGTTAAAGCTGGTACTGCTAAATATGGTGTCCAAAATGTATTTAAAATATATTGCTTATACAATACTTTTCATTTGTATTTATTTAAAGAACATTTTCTGATATATAACCTGTACAAGTCTGTCGTGATATTTTTTTGATGCAGGAATGGTACTGCATCTTTGTTACAGATGCATGATATAGTTAATCATGGTGTGATTTATTCCTGGATGCAGTGTAACTCATCTAGTTAACTAACCCTCTTTGACAATACTATTTGGTCTGTTAATTTCATATCTTTCAAAATATGTTAACATTCAATCAGATTAAAATTGTAGCTTATATGCACCTCAGTGCCTAAAATCCAAGTTGGCGCCGTGAAGGCCACCTCAATGTGGAGCTCCACAGTTGTTTTACTGTTTTTGTTCATTTGTCCTGTCATTAGTTATTCTTCTACAATCAGTTTCACCAGGGACAAACTGCTGAAAATTCGGCAGTACACACCACCCAATTTTTTAATCAGTTTCCTGTCCTTTACCGGATGTTTTGCTGGACATTGTAGTTGGAGGGGTAGCCGCGCTAATCAAGCGCATCTTTAGAACTGTGCTGCCTAGTATCCATCTGGCGAACAAAATGGATAAACTTCCTCCCCCGTCCTGAACAAATAAGGACTTTTTTAATTCTACATTAATAAAAGGTTTACAGATATAACAGCGCTCTATGATAGCGTTGAAGAATATGTGTTGTCCCAATCTAGAAGCGCTCTTCATCAACTGTAAGCCTACACGCCACAGGAGTTTTCCTCGTTTATTCTTGCAGTGCTGCAATGGTTGGCTGGTCAGATCACAGACACAGAGCAACAACACCCGAACTCTGTTATGATACTTCTTGGGGACTTTAATAAAGCAAGCCAAAAGTGGGGACTTGTCCAGTCTTGTATAATCAGGCCAAAAACACACTGACAAAGGAGATCAGTGGTTATGAGAATTTACTCTGAGAAGATGAAAAAACAGTTTTCAGCCAACAACCCTGCATCAGTGTAGAAGGGCCTGAAATACATCACTAATTACAAAACCTGAATGAGTTTTATTGCAGATTTGAAAAACCCGGTCTCACCTGTTTTGACCTTTTCTCTATTACTTGCTTTATCATCAACACCTCCAGCAACCCCCTTTTCCCTTCCTCCTGCACTTATACAATCTGTGAAGAGGATGTATGCCGGGTCTTCTGGAAACAGAAGACAAGGAAAACACCAGGCCCAGACTGCGTTTCACCAGCCTCTCTAAAATCATACGCTGACCAACTGGCCCCTATCTTCACAAAGATCTTCAACAAATCACTGGAGCTATGTGAAGCCCCTTCCTGCTTGAAATGTTTCATCATTATCGCCATCCCAAAGAAACCCAAAATCAGAGGACTGAATGACTACATGCCTATTGCTTTAACATCTGTTCATGTAGTCATTTGAAGGACATCACTGGACCCTTGCTGAACCCCCTAGCAAAAATAATAATGAAGCACGTATGAAACCGGTCCAATGGCGTGACAGAACGTCAAGTGACGTCATCGACCAGGAAACTATAAAGCACACCTGAACCAAACAGTGTCAGGTTCTGTGTCTTCAGCAAGTGCTTTATGTGAATCTATGTCCCTGGTCTTTTTTGTCTGTCTTAGAATTTGCTAGGCAGGAGTGTCCACTCATATATATATATATATATAAACGTTATAAAGGTGAGTGAACAACATTTCAATAGTGTGTTCATCCCTACCCAATCTACATCACAGGTGTGGATAAACATGTATTATGTGTTGTTTTTTGCTTCAAGGCTGTAAGCTCCATCTAAGCCTTGTAGGCCTATTAGCTTCATATTTCTTTCTGTTTTGAACCATCATTTACTATCATTTCTAGTTGTTTATACTACTAAATACAGCTTACCCAACATCTCAGATTTACCTTACATCACTAGCTTATGTTATTGTTAGCACAACACGCTAGTAACTCGTTAGCCTGTTAACGCGCCACCCGTGCGCTCTGTTATTTATTTTTATTTTTTTCTCTCTCGCACCCGCGCCTTTGAGTTCAGAAAAAAGTCCAGGTGAGTAAGAATCAGTCAACAAACACGGTGAGTAATGTCTTGTCCTGTTATTGACACCTGCACTTCATGTCACATGTTTAGTAGCTTCTTCGTTGGCAATACAGGATTTATATGTGATAAATGCAAGGAGACAGTCAGGCTGACAGAGAAGATTTCAGAACTAGAGACACGCATCCAAACTTTAATTGAGGATAGAAAGAGTTATAGAGCTTTAGATACTATTTTGGATGCGCCTGGCATAGTGAACTCTTTACATGATTCTGTTCCAGCTGAAATATTGCCTGTGCAGCAGGGCAGAGGGGAGAGATCGCTCTAGTCGCGGATAAAAAAAACCTCTTCCGTTCCAATAACCATAACAAATCGATTTGCCCCACTCAGTGAAACACCCACTGAGAATTCTGTTGATTGTGCCCTGGTAATTGGTGATTCAATCACACGGAACATGAAAATAGAGACACCAGCCACCATAGTCACATGTTTGCCGAGAGCCAGAGCGCCTGACATCAAAGCAAATTTAAAAGTGTTGGTTAATGCTAATCGTACATTCTCTAAGATAATTTTTCATGTCGGCACTAACGGTGTTCGACTCCGCCAGTCGGAGATCACCAAAATGAATACTAAAGAGATGTGGAACTCTCAAGTACGATGTCAGGCACTCTAATTTGCTCTGGCCCCCTTCCTGTTCGCAGGAGTGATGAGATAGTTAGCAGATTATGTTCATTCAATCGCTGGTTGTCTGAGTGGTGTAAGCCTGACCTGTTGAAAAGAGGATGGTGCTGCTCTTCTCTAGTAATTTGGCTCATAGTCTTAGAGATAAAACATGACAATTTGGGGACCAGGTCAGGAAGTAGACAGACTGGCTAAACCAACCGTCTGTTAGCGGTCTCGCGTCACCAAGGTCAGATAAATCCCATCACATAGAGCCTCTTTCACCTAGATATCATCATGTAGAGACTGTGTCTGTTTTCCGAATTTGGAAATCCAAAAAACGTCCAAACCCATCTAAGGTTAAAAATGTAATTGATGTTCAACAAATAAAAAACAGATATAATACAGATGAGCAAATAATAAAGCTTGGGTTGCTGAATATTCGATCCCTTACTTCAAAATCACTCATAGTTGATATGATTTCAGATTTTAATCTAGATGTGCTGTGTTTGACAGAAACCTGGCCAAAACCAAACGATTACATTACTTTAAATGAGTCAACCCACAAGATTACTGTTATAAACTTGAACCTCGTCTAAACGCAAAGGGGGAGGAGTTGCTGTAATTTATAGTAATATTTTCAAAACCACTAAGAAATCTAGTTTTAAATATACTTCTTTTTAAGTGTTGGTGCTTAATGTAAAAATATATAGTGTAAACAATAAATCACGTTTGAGAATTCTGCTGGCTACTGTATACAGGCCACCATAAAGATTTTATCAAATACTTTGCGGACTTTCTATCAGAATTAGTATTGGCTGCAGATAAAGTACTAATTGTTGGCGATTTTAATATACACATAGATAATGAAAAAGATGCATTGGAATTGGCTTTTAAAGACATTGTAAACTCAATTGGAGTTAGACAACACGTGTCAGGACCTACTCATTGTCGTAATCATACTCTAGATCTAATATTATCACATGGAATAGATGTTGATGCCGTTGAAATTCTGCAGCAGAGCGATGACATCTCAGATCATTATCTAGTCTCATGTAAATTACATTTAGCCAAGGCTGCAAAGCCGACTCCGTGTTATAAATATGTTAGACCTATAACTTCTGCCACTAAAGATTGCTTTATCAATAATCTTCCTAATCAGTTTCATCATCTCAGCATCCCGGATAGCTTAGAAGAACTTGATATTGCAACAGAAACTCTCTCTTTTCCAGCACTTTAGACACAGTTGCTCCGTTGCGCTTAAAGAAGATTCAAGAAAATAGTCCAATGTCATGGTACAACAAGCACACTCAGGCCCTTAAGAAAGCAGCCAGAAAAATGGAGCGCAACTGGAAGAAAACAAAACTAAAGGTATTTTCGGATTTCATGGAAGGAGAGCTCGATTGCTTACAGAGAGACTTTAAAAGCTGCTAGATCTTCTTATTTTTCAACACTATTAGAAGAAAATAAACATAATCCTAGGTATTTATATGAAATAGTGGCTAAACTCACGAAAAAGAAAGCTTCAAGGACAGAAGTTTCCAAGCAACACAGCAGTAATGACAGTAATGAGTAAATGAACTTCTTCACTTATAAGATCGATAATAATGTATAATAATGTAACCGTCTACTACAGCATCGCATCAGGGAGTGCATTGTAGTCTCCCTGAGGAAAAAATTTGAGCTCCCAATGAGGCACCAGTACTGGAATTACCCAGTTCTGAGGAGCTGAATGTTGTAGTTATCGAAACAGACTTGTCACTTCATGTGAAGCAAACAGCATTTTGAATCGTGTCCCTCCCTGCCCTCACTACATCACGAGCAGGTATATACGCGGTTAAAGTGTTTGTTTAGGGGCGGTGCACGCACGTCAGTGTGGGCTTACTGTTTCATTCATAAATATTTTCCCTATGTGTAGAAAAACACATGCACTATCGGAAGTTTTAGCTCCACCCCTGTTGAGTGGACAATGTGTGGTCTCTTGGGATGCGAACAGGTCGGCCTCGGCTCGACCGAAGTTCTCCCAAAAGAGCTAAACCACTTTGGGGTGGTGGTAATTAGCTCAGATCTCGCGCTTGCTGAGGCAGAGCGCGTAAATTATGGGTCAAGTCAAGTCAAGTGTATTTATATAGCGCTTTTCACAATATAAATTGCATCAAAGCAGCTTCACAATATCAATCAAATAACATAACAATGTTTGTTTCTTAGTGAAAAAACATCCACGTTTGGTAGGGCTGATCAATGGTATTAATGCTTGGTTAATTATTTTGAATATTCCCTTTAGGGTCAACCTAAAGAATCTACGGCTCTGATTGGAGGAAACTGAGCTCAAGGAGTTCCCCTTTCTTTTTCCTATTTTCACAACTAAAATGTGTGTTTGCAAGAATTGGAGACATTCAAGCACTTTCGGTATCTCCCTCGTGCATGGAATTTGCTCCTGGTATGGTAAAGGGGTTTCTACACCCTAAGACCAGGTTACGTTCCTAAGTTTCATACTAATACTGTAAGACCTAAAGTACTGCAGGCCTTCTGTCATCCTCCGGACGTCAGACCCAGAGAAACTTAATCTGTTCTGCCCAGTCAGGGCCTTAGATGCTTTCGTCCACAGAACTGTGGAGAAAGTCTGAACACTGTTCGTTTGCTTTGGGGTACCCACAAAGGGGTGCCCGTCATCTAAGCAGAGAATGAGCAAGCAGGTGGTCGAGGCCATCTAACTTGTTTATGAGTCGGCCAGTCAGCCTTGACCTGTGGCTGTACGGGCCCACTCCACTAGGAGTATGGCTGCTTCCATAGCATCACTGTTAGGAGTTTCCCTCCAAGATGTTCAGGGAACTAGGGTTACATACATAACCGAGACGTTTTGCACCAAAGAGTCAAGTTTCTCATTACCATTTTCTCTGACCCCAAACAAACAGTTTTTTTTGGGGGGGGGGGAGGTTGCTTATGTATCTTATTTGTGAACGCCCTATTTGCATGTGAAATGATCAATAGCACTTCCGTGTGGGCTAAGGTCCAATGTATATGGAGCTTCCTCGTCCTTTAATAACAACCTTTTTGCAAAGCCTGAATCACATTCTGTTTGATCCGCGAAACAGTCCTCCCTGAAATGTGTTACACAAATTGTTAAGCTCAGAATAAAATTTCCCAACACTGGGTTCTAACTGTTTCTTAGTGCATTTCTAGGCAGTTGCTAGCCGGTTGTAAATGCATTTGGGTGGTTGCTACTGCATAACGTTAGGTAGTTCATAAGGTGTTCTGTGTGGTTGCTAAGGCATTGCTTGGTGGTTGCCAAGGCATTCTCTGTACCTTTAGGGTAGTTTTTATTGGAAAGAAACCACCTTCATTTCTATGAAATTTTGATCCCTAAAAATGATTCCTTTTCCTTAAAATCTATGGAATTGTACTGTCATTTTTTATCCACCATATTACCAATGTAACTGCACATCTTTCTTTAATAATGGTCAATAATAAATGATATATACATTTCTGTTATTTCAATCAAGAAGGTCTGTCTCCCTAAGACCTGTGATAAATCCTGTTAATAGGATACAGCATGAATGAAAATATGATTAAAATAGCTGGGAGAAGACATCCCTTTAATAACATATTAACTTGTCACTCGTACCAATAAATGATTTCTGCTTATGTTCCCCTCTGCCGTGGCTGCAGCAGAATGCATGTGGCGTTAGTGCATCAGTGATTAATTAGGACACTACAAAATGCTCTTCCTCATCCGTCTCTTTCAGCAGAATCAGTGAGCCCTTAGATCTGTGTGTACTTGATAAAAAAAAATAAGCTCTGTTTTATGGATATTCTCTGGAGAAACTAAAAATGTCTTAAATCCTTCCAATGAAAAGGTCATTTGTTGATGATGGACTGTAAAGAGTCATTGTATTTCACAGTCCCTTTGAATAGGTTTCCCTTCAGTCGTTGATTCAAGCTCATCATATGAGAGCCACAACAATCTATTGGGAATTGCTGATTTGCATCTGTAAGGCATGACATAGTCAAGCATAGTAAAGGGAAAGAGTAAAAGTGTTGGAAAGTGAAAAGGAAGGATGTTTGGATGAAAATTGAAGTATCTTATTTGTGTTTACTCATGTATGAAGAGTGTTATTCGTGTATACGAATGCAATGAGGTTATGTTTGTCGGCTGTCTGCTGTCTGACCTCTAAACTGCAAAAAATAATGGTATCTAGGCGTTAAACTGGGATTTACTTATGGTTTTACCATAAGTAAAATTTGGCATTTAATTATCCCCTTTTACATAAAAGGTCTTACATTTTACACGGCTTTAATAAACACGCCCATGAAGGACTGGCAAGACTAATACACAACCCAGTCTCTGAAATACAGCCCCTGAAGTCTGGAAGCAAATTTCCATTTCCATTTGGTTTACAAGCAACCCCAGAGGGAGGGTGGAAACTGGTGACTGGTTCAGCGAAGGCCTGGATGCTAAGTACTGGGAAGACAATGAATAACATTATGAATATAAGGAGAAAAACATTACCAAGATGATAAGGAGGATGAAGAGAGGGAGATGAGATAGATGAGGGGTGAGTGTTGAAAATATGGTATAGTTTTCAAATGAGAATTTTCTACAAGTTAGCTTGATTTGCATGCACTGAATTGTAAGCAAGTTATGGGGGATAGATGTTTTTCTTTTATAGTTTCTGCGATATGTAAATTTCATCAGTTCTCAACTGAGTAATGTGACATTAATGTGACTCAACTTGTTCGTAACATATGGTACTAAATAAATGATCATTCAAGTTAAATTACAGTGCATACTATGGAATTAAAGTAAACAATTCCAACAATGCCATGTGGCGAATATAAAATAAAATAAAAAAATTTATATAAAATGGATAGTTCTGGATCTGAAATCTCATTGGACGTGCAATGTTCGAAGTCACCATAATTACGCGTCCAAATGTGTATTCAGTCATTTTTGTAGCTTTGTTTTAGCATCAGAAGTAATGGGAATATAATAAATGGCCTCTGGTTACTGCATCGGAAAAAAATTAATTTTCAACCTAATGCCATGACTGTGGTGGGAGATAGTGCTGTGTGAAAGTACTGTACATCATTAGTTTCTGCCCTGTTATTCATTCTTGGTTAATCCCACAGTATTGGATGCCACCTTGTATCAGATTAGTCAGCAGATGAAGGACTCAATCCATGCACATCGAGTGCTGATAAAAGTGCTGAATGGAGATTTACTTTAAGTAAACGTTGAGTTGTCACAAAAAAATTGTTGCTCAGTAGGATCTAATTTTGTCAAAATAATTTATAGGCTGGTTTCTAAGATAATTTGCAAAAATGTCTGTTATAGTGTATGGATATAAAAATATAATATAGCCTAATGGTAGGAGCTAATAAATATAATCTCACAGTAAATACAGAATAAAATTAACAATGTAAAGTATGCCCAGACCAAGAGTAATTATGCTCAAGATTACAGGCCACCAGTGTTTCAGCTGAAATTAAGCCTTTTATATGTATCTAAACCTAATCACAATACCCACAATTCCATTCCTCTCTTTTGAATCCATTCAGAAGTTTGACAGCAGTAAGGCAAGTGTGTGAGTACTGTAATGTCTCATCTTAACACACGCCATTACATTTCCAAAAAGGACGACCGTGATTGTCTCAATTACCATTAGAGCTCATTTGTGTTGGCAGCTCAAACTGGCTGCCAATGGCTTTGAACACAATGCTCATTATAGCTTCTTTGAAGACTGACATAATTAACTCAGGACTTCCAAGGTACCGTAAAACTTCAAATAATAGCCCGGGCTTTTATCTTCCCAAATCGCAGAACTGCACCGGCTTGTATTTGAGACAGCCATCTATATGAGAAAGGCCTTTAATTTAGTGTTGTGATGTTCTTCATTGATTGTAGGCCTAGAGATAACGATCCAAATTGCATAGGCTGATAAACGGAAAGCATGACAGTAGGAGGTTACCACATTATATTAAGTTTTATTTATAATTCGAATGTGTTTAACAAATCAGTTAATGTAAGAATAAGCCTACTATATTACCGTATGTCTAAAGGGGGTCGCACACCGGACGAGAAGCGCAGTGTTGCACCGCGTCGCGTCTAGGACAGCTTGAGGTATCGCACACCGGACACGCAATTTCTCAGTTTATGGCCAGTAATATTGTTATGTTTAAGGACATTATGAAATTAAGATAATGTCTGTACAATGTTATGATTGTACTGTACAATTAAATACAATCGTTACTTAGTCTGCAGTCTGAACACTTTACCTCAGAAAAACGAAACGATGTGACAGCCATGGGCTGAACAATGCAAGTTACTGATAATATCCATCGAGCCTATGAACTTGTTCCCCGAAACACATCAACAAGAAAGAATGAAGGCTACCCTGTAAAACAACTGCAATCATGTGATACAAAATGACCCTATTCATATCATCATCACCGCGATCCTCAACTACAAGTTCATTGGCGAATTCCTCCTCCTAGTGGCTCTCCTCCACTTCTCCCTCTCCAGCCTCCGTTAACTCTGCCTGCCTGGCTTAAACAGACGACCTGATGGGTTTTAGAATATTAAATACAACTCGAAACTAAAAAACAGACCAGGCCTCTTTTTATCCAAACCTGTCGCCACACCAGGCG
Organism: Meda fulgida; assembly: GCA_030578275.1. Taxonomy (NCBI): domain Eukaryota; kingdom Metazoa; phylum Chordata; class Actinopteri; order Cypriniformes; family Leuciscidae; genus Meda; species Meda fulgida. The sequence continues at coordinate 19,891,871 of CM060618.1, forward strand.
TGTAAAAGAGACAGGCGTCTATTTGGGACTTGGCTATTATTTGAAGTTCCCTTTCGAGGGAACTCTACACTGCGTCGAGAATCGACACTTTGGGGACGCTCCCTAAGCGTGCGCCTCTGAAGTATGAATGAAACTAATCCAATCCTGATTGGTGTTGCGTTGTGACGTAACATGTGACGGCATACCCGGAAGTATAAAAGTGACGCTGTCACAACACACACTAGCTTTCGCTCTTCAGCAAGCGCTCTGTGTTGAAAAACTGTCATTGTTTTGTAAGCATGTCTGTCTTATTTGGTGTTGTTTGTCCTTATATCTTTATTATGGCCAGCGAACAATTCAAAAAATGTGTGCATCCTTGCCCTCGTTATATTACGGGTGGGGACACACATTCTTTATGTGTGAATTGTTTGGGAGCGCAGCACTCTAATGGGAAGTGCTTCACAATCAACACAAGCAGCTCCCTCGAGAGCTGCCCGTGCATGCTGCGCTCCCAAACAATTCACACATAAAGAATGTGTGTCCCCACCCGTAATATAACGAGGGCAAGGATGCACACATTTTTTGAATGTGGGAAAAAGCAGCTCTCGAGGGAGCTGCTTGTGTTGATTGTTAAGCACTTCCCATTAGAGTGCTGCGCTCCCGGCTGGCGTGCTTTGATGAGCACGGTCAGGCTCGCGTTCCCCGTGGTTCTGGTCCCGCGTCTGTTGAGGCAGCGCGGCGATTGAGATCGTGGGGCTCGCAGCGGGATCTTTTAGATGAGAATGAGGCTGCTGAGGCACCTTTTCTTCATCTGAAGATCCTGTAGCCCCTGAAAGTGGTCCAGGAGCCCGCATCGCAAGGTTTTGAGGAGCTGATAGAGGTTGTGACTCGTGCGGTGGCCAGACTTAACATTAGCTGGCCACATGATGAGCAGGGAACGCAAGCAGAAAGTATGCTTGATGAGCGTTTCCTGCAGCACAGAGCACAACCTCAGTGCCGGGGTTTGCCGTTTTTCCCCGATCTCCACTGTGAGATCTCGAGATCGTGGGATAAACCGCACTCGTCCCGTGTCTCCAGTCCCAGTGTTTACAGCAATGTTGGTGGGGCACGGGACAAGGGTTATGGGAAGATGCCTAAGGTAGAAAAGGCTTTAGCAGGTTATCTTTCCCCTGAATCGGCATCTTCCCTGGATACCCCGGCGCTGCCTAGTAAGCCCTGCAGAGATACATCTCCTTTAATAGGCAGGGCTTACATGGCGGCAGGTCGGGCTGGTTCATGTCTGCACTCTATGGCTATCTTGCAGGCATACCAGGCCGACCTCCTGAAAGATTTGGATGAGGGGGAGGGGCCAACTCCTGAAGATATTGTAGAGTTAAGGAAAGCCACAGATTTGTCTCTCCGGGCCACAAAAGAGACGGCCCGTGCCATTAGCCGCTCTATGGCAGCTATGGTAGCTACGGAGAGACATCTGTGGCTGAACCTATCTGGTATCAAAGATGAAGATAGATCTTTTCTGCTGGATGCGCAGCTCTCGCCTTCTGGCCTGTTTAGTGACGCCGTTACATCGGTCGTCAACAGGTTTCAGGAGGCGAAGAAGCAATCTGTGGTGTTCCAGCAGTACCTCCCCCGTAAGGCGAAATCCAAATCGAGTAGGGTGGGGCCGAGTGATCAGCCCCAGCCATCAGCCAGCTCCTCACACCGAGCTGAGCAGAGAGAGGGCGTTTCCTCTAGAGCCCCTCCTCCTGGAGTTTGGCAACAGAGGAAGCGCTCTCAGAAATCGAAGTTCTCCAGCCAGAGAGGCGACCTGAGGGAAGTCTTTCAGGCTAGGAGGGTTTCGGGAAGAGGTCCTGACCGAAGTGGTAGGACCTCTGAGGGCTGTCCCCTCCACTGCAGGGCAACCGAGGTTGTTCTCGCAGCGGAGCCCTCTAGGAAACGATGTAGATTGCCCGCCGTCAACGACGCTTCGGGCCGCATCTCTTTCCAGCGAAAATATTCTAATAAAGAAAAAGCATCAGTTATGGTCACAAGAACCGTATTGACTACAGCCTGCCGGTATTCCGCTTCAGGGAGTCGAGAAAGATGCTCGAAAAACACCAGAGGCCAGTCTCGAGAGGCTGGTACCCCTAGTAGATTTTGTAGAGGCATGGTATCATCTTCCCAACATATCTGCGTGGGTCCTGCATATAATAGAACTGCAGTTTGCGCACCGCCCCCCCAGGTTTTAAATTGGGGTCGTGCAAACTACAGTGGTTCCAGAGCAGGCTCAGGTGAAGGAACAAGAAGTACAGACTCTGCTACTAAAGGAAGCCATGGAACGTGTTCATCCTTTAGATAGGGGGTCCGGGTTTTACAGCCGGTACTTTATAGTTCCAAAGATGGATGGGGGGTTAAGGCCAATTCTAGATCTCAGGGTTTTGACCCGATCTCTAAGGAGGTTCAGGTTCAAAATGTTAACCATTCCTGCAATCGTGAGTCAGATCAGATCCGAGGACTGGTTTGTCACGATAGATCTAAAGCACGCCTATTTTCTCATCTCCATCCTTCCATGTCACAGGAGATACCTGAGGTTTGCTTTCGGGGATGAAGCTTACCAATATCGGGTTCTTCCGTTCGGCCTAGCACTCTCTCCCCGCACATTCACCAAATGTTTGGATGTAGCTCTTGCTCCACTGAGACTTCAAGGCATTTGTATATTGAATTATCTCGACGACTGGCTCGTTCGGCATCGAGATGTCGTCCTTGGCCACATTCAGAAATTGGGGTTAAGACTCAAGAGTGTGCTAGAACCATCCCAGTGCACGATATTTTTTGGAATCGTGTGGAGCTCGATTACGATGCAGGCTCGAATGTCTCCCGCACGTGTCGAGTCAATTCTGGCGATGGTATCTGGGTTAAGGCTGGGCCAGGCCATCACTGTATAGCAATTTCAAAGAACGCTGGGCCTCATGGCAGCGGCATCCAACATCATTCCTTTGGGCCTTCTGCACATGAGGCCCCTTCAGTGGTGGTTAAAAACCAAGGGGTTTTCTCCCAAGGGGAATCCGTTTCGTATAATCAGAGTAACGCGCAGATGCCTTCGTTCTCTGCAAATATGGAGGAAACCTTGGTCCCTATCCCAAGGGCCAGTGTTGGGAGTGTCATGTCGCCGGAAATCCATTTCGACAGACGCTTCCCTCACTGGCTGGGGCGCGGTCATGGATGGCCGCTTTGCCAGGGGTCTGTGGCAGGACCATCATCATTCTTGGCATATAAACTGCCTAGAGATGATGGCTGTGTTCAGGGCTTTGAGGAGCTTCCTCCCAGACATCAAAGGTTAACATGTCTTAGTACGATCAGACAATACGTCGGTGGTAGCCTATCTGAACCGACAAGGGGGACTCAGATCGCGCCCTCTGTGCAGACTGGCGCATCAGATTATTCTTTGGTCCCAGGGGAAAATACTGTCTATCAAGGCAATGTATATTCCGGGGGTTCAGAATCAGGGAGCAGACATCCTGTCGAGGCAGGGGCTGAGGCCCGGGGAATGGAGACTTCATCCAGATGTGGTGAAGTTGATATGGGAGAGGTTTAGACCAATGGAAGTGGATCTGTTTGCGTCTCGAGAGACGTCCCACTGTCCACTTTGGTTCTCCCTCTCACTTCCAGCCCCACTGGGGTTGGATGCCATGGTACAGGCCTGGCCGAGGCTTCGCCTGTACGCTTTTCCCCCGATCGCTCTGCTCCCGGGAGTCCTGGAGAGGGTCCGTCAGGAGGGCATCAGTCTTCTTCTGGTTGCCCCAATGTGGCCGACCCGAGTGTGGTTTTCAAACATAATATCACTCCTGATAGCTCCGCCATGGCAGATTCCTCGGAGGAGGGATCTGTTGTCTCAGGCGGAGGGCACAATATTCCACCCTCAGCCAGAGCTGTTGAAATTGTGGGTCTGGCCCCTGAGGGGGTTCAGTACCTAAATGCTGGTCTATCAGCTGGAGTGGTTGAAACCATACTTAGCTCCAGAGCTCCATCTACTAGGAGATTATATGGCCTCAAGTGGAATGTTTTTGTCACTTGGTGTAGAGAACATGAGTTAGATCCAGTAAACTGCCCGGTGGCTTCAGTTCTGGAATTTCTTCAAGATCGTTTCTCTGCGGGTCTCTCCCCTTCCATGCTTAAGGTGTACGTGGCAGCCTAAGGATTTAACGCAGAAAATGTTTTTTCTCTTGGCCATTACCTCACTTAAGAGCGTGGGAGATCTCCAAGCCCTGGCAGTGACACCAGCTTGCTTGGAGTTTGCCCCTGGCAGAGTAAAGGTCTTTTTGCACCCAAGTCCGGGCTACGTGCCTAAGGTTCCTTCGAACACGGCTCGGTCTACAGTCCTTCAGGCATTCCATCCTCCACCTCATGTGTCGGCAGAAGAAGAAGGCTTACAAGGTGCGCGGTTTGCCTTCACCTTTAGCCGTAAGGGCTCATTCAACTAGAAGCATGGCTTCTTCTAGGGCCCTTCTTTCGGGAGTACCTCTACAGGAGATCTGTGAGGCAGCTGGTTGGGCTACTCCGCATACTTTTATCAGGTTCTACAGTCTCCACCTTCCTAGTACGCCTGGCGCACACATGCTCGGTCCTTGCTGAGTGCCTAGACAGTTTCACTCCGGGACAGGCCTATTCGGTGCGTGGCCTAGTGGGCACTCGTTCCCCAAAGTGTCGATTCTCAACGCAGTGTAGAGTTCCCTGGAAAGGGAACGTCTCGGGTTATGACTATAACCCTTGTTCCCTGAGAAGGGAACGAGACACTGCATCGTTCTGCCACGCCCCTTGAGGCCTTTGAGCGTCTTGCTTCATCGCGAGGCTAGTGTGTGTTGTGACAGTGTCACTTTTATACTTCCGGGTATGCCGTCACGTTACGTCACGACGCAACACCAATCAGGATTGGATTAGTTTCATTCATATTTCAGAGGCGCACGCTTAGGGAGCGTCCCCAAAGTGTCGATTCTCGATGCAGTGTCTCGTTCCCTTCTCAGGGAACAAGGGTTATAGTCATAACCCGAGACGTTTTACGGTATGCTTTTCTTGTGTGTTTTAGGATGGAGTGGTTTGTACAATCTTCATGACGCTTTGACAATGTCTCATCTGAGCACACATGAGGAACACAGATGGTAAGACACTACTTAACCTAACTACAACACATCATAAGATGGAGGAAGTTAAAAAGCTTTCTTAAGAAAAATAAAGGAGCTGCTTTGGACTGCGTAAACATTCAAATAAAATGGGTCTTTAATTTGACTTGGAGTCATACATGAAAGATGAATAGAAAATGTCAGGCCATTTCAGGAAATATATACTTGCTTAATGTTATAACAATTTAAAATAACAGTTTTTAATTAGAATATATTTTAAAACGTAATTTATACCTGTGATGGCAAAGCTCCAGTCTTCAGTATCACATGATCCTTCAGAAATGTGATGCTTAAGAAACCTTTCCTATTATTGTCAATGTTAAAAACAGTGCTGCTTAATTTTCCACTTTTAATCAATTTAATGCATCCTTGCTGAATAAAAGTTTTTTTTTTTTTTTTTTTTTTTTTTTTTTTTTACTTTTGCAAATCTATTTGGTATAAGAGTTTGTCTGTTATGCTAAAAACAAAAGTTGTTTAATCAATTAAAATCTGTTCAAAGATTGTAGGTCAGCCTCTTGAGAAGCTTTATGATTCATCTTATTATAACAATTTGCTAAGGCTGGCTAATAATATGGTTTCTAACCCTATTCATATCCTGTATAATGAGTTTGAATTACTACCATCAAAGCGGAGGTACAGAGTTCCAAGATTCAACAAAGTGAGGCTGAAACACTCGTTTTTGCATCAGTGTAACAATTACCAGTTAGAGTGCCCGGGATTACCATCAGAGGGCACTCCAACCCTGACAATCACCACACATCCACAGATTCCATTCCCCATAATCCTTTGGCCAGACCATCATCCATTATCACATTCACCTGTGTCTCATTATCTTGTTTACTCACTCTATTTAAGCTTGGTTCTTTCTGTCATTCCCTGCAAAGTCTTGTTTAGTGTCTCTACTGCATTTCTGAGCGCGTTTGTATCCTGTTTCTCCCGTGTCTTGATTCTCTGCCTGTTTCCTTGGATTTCTCTCTTTGCCTCAGTCCCGATCTGTTATTGTTTGGATTGTTTGTGTATGACCCTTGCCTGTTATCTGGATTACATCTTTGGATTACCCTGTTCAATAAAAACTGCATTTGGATCATCAACCTTTGTGTCTCCGAGCAGTTTGTGACAATCAGGCTATCTTAGTATTGAACAAAACACTTAATCAGAAATCAAGAGTATTGTGAAGGTGTTGTAGTTGTATAAGTGTAGTATTGAATGTATAATGCATGTTGGTTGTTGTAAACGAAGACACTGTTATGCAAGAAAAATGTCAGACTTGTCTGACAATAAAGTTTAAAGTATTAAGTATTAACTACTTATATTTATTTATATGAATGCACAGCATATATTTTTGTGTACGAGCATGATTTTTTGTTTAGTGTTTAGAGTTATAACAAGATGTAATTTCTGTTATATAGTTTCTGGTACAGCCCTGCCACTACAAACAGGCTATTAACTGGGGTCTGAGGTGTTTTTGGGGCCATTGGGATGTTCTGACATGCCCTTACATTTGTGGGGGTTTTTTTCAGTTATTTATAAACATGTTAATGGCAAAGGTGTAAATTCACTCTATATAGCACAAACAGGGCTACCATAATATGTGAGCAACATAAATGTGCATGTTTGAATTTTTGAGAGAATATTGTTTATGCGTGGTTATTGAAAAACTAAAAAATAAAGCTTTAAAGTTTAAGGCCACAAAAAACATACTAAATATCTGTCCACAAGACTTTTGACTAATGGATGTTGTCGCCTAGAGTTTTTGCTTCAAAATGATCTGAAAATCATCCTGCGTTATCATTCACATAAAACAATAGATTGTTTTAAATTGTGAAAAACATTTTTTTTGTTTGGGAAGTCAATATGGCCCAACTCCATCATGAATAATTAGGCAGTTCTCACCTGAGCAGACTGCATACTAATGAGCCTTTCACTCAGGGGTGTCACACAAGAAAGAATGCAAGGACAATATATATAAAAAAAATATACACACACACACACACACACACACACACACATATATATACACAATCAAAACATAAATGAAAGTCAAAAGCATATTTATAGTCACACCTGGAAACAAATCCTGGTCTAATAGGCTATATGAGCCATTCTACAGAATTGGTTCAAAACATCTTGAAAAGAAAATTGTCTTTTTCCATAAATGTCTTATAAAGTATTATTTTTTAAAGTAGGCCAACACATTTTATTATCATAGGTATTTCAAAGTTAAGGATTCATTATTTTGATATAGCTTGCATTAGAACAAACACTATGACAGTTGATTAGTTTATTTGTGACAAAACATAGCCTACTAGCAGTATATATTTAACATATGAGCAGAAACTGTCTAACAAAAGCTTGTTTGATGTCTATTTTATAAAACTTTATAAACTATCCAAAACTAGTCAACGAAATGTTGTCATTACAGACACTATATCGCGATTAGAAGAAGTCTCAGTAGGCTATATAGTTTGGATGTGTTCATGTAAAAATAACGTTTACTAATGTAGGAGCGAGAGTGAATGAACGGCACAGATGCGATGGACAGCTGTAGTAACATCGCGCGTGCGCGTCTGTGCCATTCATTCATTCACACAGAGACACGCAATTCATATTTAAACAATCTTTGTGCAGTTTACATACACTATTCAATAACGCGATTAGAACAAAGCACTTAAGAATAAATAACTTACTTCATCAGCTGAATCCGCGGTCCTTCTTCTGAGCACTTCTGACGTAACTTTTCCAGAATTATTAAGAAAACAGCGCAGCAAGACAAGGTAGGTAGCCTACAAGATTTTTATTAAACTGGATGTTTTATCCAGCGTTAACCGTTTGCATGGCTTGCCTCAGATCATTTGCGTTTGAATAGCGCGCGTCCTCCGTGGGCGTGTCAGATTAACGCGTAATTAAGTGTAATGAGCCGGGGGAAAAATACTGACAGCACTCTCTTTTCATACAGATTACATAAACTGAGAATATGTGTTTTCTTATATAAATTACTTCATTGGAAAGAAGAGAATTCAAGCTTCATAAAGAAAAATCTCTCGTGCCTGTATGACGAGTATTTGCGGAGTTATAGTTAATTTTCGGACGCGATTCAGAATGGACTGCACTGACAGAGAGAAGGCAAAACTCGCATCATGTTTGTTTTTCTTTATTTGACAAAAAGCAGAAAAATTTGTTTTTATTGTGAGTATACAGAAAAATAATAGACACTTAACAGGATCGAATGATGTATAACACTTATATGTAAGATCAAAATCAACAGAGTATTTTGAGTCTATTTAGCACTGACAAGAAAAAAAGCGAGCAGATCACGCCGGCGTGATTGCCGACCCCAGAGGATTAACTCTCAAACCTTGCTGACTAACTCTATTAAAAGCCTAAAACCAATAGATGTTTGATTGGCTCCAGCTCCATTCTTTGACCACACTATGCAGGAGCCCTTGTGAGCCTCAGTGGGCCTGAGCTGTGATCTGAGGTCAGGGATCAAGGTCATCTGTGATTTGTGTATACTGTTAAACACTATAATTATTTATTCTGGCACTGATTCCGTGTTTAAAGGGCATATAACACACAGTTTCTGCCAATCGAGTAGTATTGCATCCTTCATATCTCCAAAGAGTCTTTAGTTTGATAAGATTTATAAAAGACGTAAGCTGTACCGATTCCGAAAACAGCCGAGCTCCTGCAGGTGTGCCGTGGGTGGAGCTAAACAGTCACGCAAAATATATTGTTGCATTATCCCTGGATAACTTTTGATTCATTATACATTTGTGATCTTTACATTATATGCACTTTCGCGCCGATTCCCAACAAAACACAGACATTTGATGTTACTTACTGGCCCGCCTGCAATTCCGACTCATGACCATGTTGTGATCCCAAAGGATCACCACAAATAAGGAGAGGAGTACAGTCATTTAGAAAAACATCTGAGCTTTATTTAACAATCATGCTTAAAATGAAGCCCATCTCGAGCAAAAAGGGTGTGGATATGATGACTATAGCCATATCAAACTCAGGACAAGACTCCCACTCGAAGGAAGAGGCAGTTTTTGTAGAGCGAGAAACACCTGCGTGCCGGTGTTCCCAATCAAGCAGCAATCAGGCGATTACCTGCGGAAACACAAACACAAAACACACGCAACGGATAACGACCGACAGGTCTGTCACAACCGGTATATTTTACATCTTTCATTTTCAAACGATCTGCAAATCCAACATTGGGAAGAAACAAACACACTTACACTACTTCATTGCTGCCCCGGAAAAACAAACAGCATCCACTGTTCCACTAACGTTGGGTTCTTTGGGAAGCTGAACAAGAATATCTTTCCCTCACAACCAAAACACATTTCATTGGAGACATTGTTGATTTTGTGGTCTAAAAACAAAATGACATCGCTGCCGACGGCCTCCATAACCCGAACGAAGCATGTTGATGGGCGTGCTCTTGCTCTTGCTCTCGCTCTGGTTGATGTGCGCACACTCTAGAAGTGCCCATACAAGGAATTCCAACCTTTATGATGTTATACAGGGCATACTCAAAAAAAAATTATAATTCCAAGACTTATACGAATCCTGAAGGAGTGTCTTTGGCACACAAATACTCCATCATGCGTCCAACTCATTTTTTTCAACTTTGGCCATGTTTAGCATGATAATCCAACTATTTAACAGTGTAAATAAGTCAGAATGCATGAAAAAGCATTAGACATTCCCTTTAACAGCAGAGCCACATCAGATGTGTTTTATTTGGATTCTGTACAGTCAGTTGAATATTTGCCTGTTTTTAGAAAGAAGCTCCCCGGTGGCATAAGGTAACTGCGTTCAAATGAGATGTTTACAGCAACGCCACAAAACTTTCCAAGGTTAGAGCTTGTGCAGGTGGGCAGAACTGCACATGACCCGAGCATAAAATCTCCTCAGGGACTATATCAAACAAATAGGTATATAAATCCCTGATGAAGCTCAATTTCAATTACAGGTGTCTCGATTGTAAATCTTGTGTGTTTGTGGAGTACACGCATTAGGAATGGAGTAATTAGACAGCCAGCTGCCAAACTAGCTCAGAGAGGAGCCAGCTCACTCCCTGCAGATGGGATGGTGAAGAAAAAAACAAGCCATACCCAGGGATGAATTTCAGAGGGACAAACCATAATGACTAAACTTGTCTTATTAACTTTTGCACATTAGTGTTTGTATATAGTCTAGCCAAGTAAGTTCAATCTGCACCCATGTGTTTGTTTTGCTAAATGTATATATATGCTCGTTGTAGCTCTGAAATGCTCAATATTTTCTTTCTTTCAAGCATAAATATCATACACTGATCCTGGAAGGAGAACAAAAAAGTATTTGTTTTCAACTTTTACACATATGTTTTTGTACATTTGTATATACACTGAAACATAATATGGACATATACTTTCGACCAATTGCACTAACATCGTTGGTCATGAAGTGCTTTGAGAGTCTAGTGAAGAGGTACATTGTATCTGAAACTCAGCACCTCATGGACCCTTTGCAATTTGCCTATCAGGGCCCCAGGGGGGTTGAAGATGCCATTGTGACACTATTGCACTTATTGCACACTCACCTTGAAAAATCAAAGACCCATGCCAAGATTTTATTTGTGGATTTTTCCTCGGCTTTTAATACTATTCAACCCAGTATCTTAGCAGATAGATTGCTCTCAGCAGGCACGTGCACAGGTAGGGCTTTTTTTTTTGTTTGTTTTAATAAATCAATGATATTGGTCACACTTTACGTCTGTAGGTCTGTTTTACAAATGTTTAGCCAATGAAAGTTCTTAAAAAGCTTGAGCAAATCTTGTTCGATCCTCAAACTGTCAGTAAACCTGATAACTACGCCCCCTGTATATGATAACTCCGCCCCTCTATCTGATAACCCCACCCCATCGTCGTGACTGAATGAACTGAAGTTCCGCAGCAGCCGCACAGCAGACAGCAGCTGAACGAAGTTTTGCAAGGGTAAACAAAGATCTTGTTGTTTGAATAAATACTAAACACTATGTCTGTAAAGGCTCATTTTGTCTGACTGAGACATGCGGGACCTGAGAGAGAAGTCTACCATTTGCCATCTAGTCATAGCCAACATAGCGTACACTTAAATAGCCTGTGCATACAGTAGCCTAGCATTTCATCTTTTATAAAATGAGATTTTGGCCAAATGTATTTTGCTACAACAGGAAAAACTGAGCGCCCATATAGCTACAACAAACTAGTTTGTAACCTGTTGATGAAAATGTAATGTGGCGCCGGTAGCGCCAAATATCTTATATGTTTTAATGACGGACATTTGCACACATTCGTTGGTCAAAAACCCCATAACTGCATTTGAGTTTGACTTGTAAAATGTTAACAATATATTGATAAGTAATACAACAACATATAATTTGTTTGCACCTGTTAAATTTCTCATTAATGCAATTATCTAATCAACCAATCACATGGCAGTTGCTTCAATGCATTTAGGGGTGTGTTCCTGGTCAAGACAATCTCCTGAACTCCAAACTGAATGTCAGAATGGGAAAGAAAGGTGATTTAAGCAATTTTGAGCGTGGCATGGTTGTTGGTGCCAGGCGGGCCGGTCTGAGTATTTCACAATCTGCGCAGTTACTGGGATTTTCACGCACGACCATTTCTAGGGTTTACAAAGAATGGTGTGAAAAGGGAAAAACATCCAGTATGCGGCAGTCCTGTGGGCGAAAATGCTTTGTTGATGCTAGAGGTCAGAGGAGAATGGGCCGACTGATTCAAGCTGATAGAAGAGCAACTTTGACTGAAATAACCACTCGTTACAACCGAGGTATGCAGCTAAGTATTTGTGAAGCCACAACACGCACAACCTTGAGGCGGATGGGCTACAACAGCAGAAGACCCCACCGGGTACCACTCATCTCCACTACAAATAGGAAAAAAAGGCTACAATTTGCAAGAGCTCACCAAAATTGGCAGTTGAAGACTGGAAAAACGTTGCCTGGTCTGATGAGTCCCGATTTCTGTTGAGACATTCAAATGGTAGAGTCAGAATTTGGCGTAAACAGAATGAGAACATGGATCCATCATGCCTTGTTACCACTGTGGCTACTTCCAGCAGGATAATGTACCATGTCACAAAACTCGAATCATTTCAAATTGGTTTCTTGAACATGACAATGAGTTCACTGTACTAAAATGGCCCCCACAGTCACCAGATCTCAACCCAATAGAGCATCTTTGGGATGTGGTGGAACGGGAGCTTCGTGCCCTGGATGTGCATCCCACAAATCTCCATCAACTGCAAGATGCTATCCTATCAATATGGGCCAACATTTCTAAAGAATGCTTTCAGCACCTTGTTGAATCAATGCCACGTAGAATTAAGGCAGTTCTGAAGGCGAAAGGGGGTCAAACACAGTATTAGTATGGTGTTCCTTTAGGTGAGTGTATTTCTAAGAAATTTCTTCTTTGATTTATGATTTCTGTATTTAATAATTTATTCACGTTATGGCAATAATATTAAATTATGGTTAATTCAAGGGTGTTAATATGTCAACATGTGTAAATCATTGTTGATAGTATTTCAATTATATATGTATAAATGTAGTAAAACATGTTTTTCGGGCTTTAGCCCTTTATATTATCTATATTATTATTATAACGGTTGCTATTAATAGTAAATAAATCTAAAGCTTTTGAGACTATTATTTTGTGTTATTAATATAAAAGGACCTGAATCTCAGAATTTTCACTTGAACCTGGCTTGATTTGATGGATTGTTGATTTTTTAGCTGTAGAATACAGCAAGCCAGGGCAGGGACTTCTCTCTCTGCCAAAATGACTATGAACAGGCTCTCCTCAGGGATGTGTTTTATCTCCTTAATTATTTATTTCATATACCAACTCTTGCACCAGCACTTTCCCGAACAGGCATCTTATTAAGTATGCAGATGATACTGCCTTGATGAGCCTATACTATATGATGATGAGGAGGAGCATGGGCCAGTTCTTGACTACTTCCTAAAGTGGTGTGAGAAGTCAAGCCTCCTTGTAAACACCACCAAAACAAGAATAAATGTCCACTGATTTTAGAATGAAATTCGACTTTTATCAACGGGGAGAACTAAACAATCAGTTACAAATTACAAATATCTTGGCATTGTGCTCCACCATAAGCTCAAATATGATATGTGGTCTGACCTCATAAGCACATTTACCAAGTATGGAGTGTATTTACAGGGATAGAATGATGAACAAGGCAAAAACCATTGTGGGAGACAAGAGGCACCCCCTTGCCCCCTCATTCAAACTGTTGCCATCTGGGCGACGATATTGCCTCCCTCTATTTACCAAAAATATATTTAAATTTTAATTTGTGCCTCAAGCAATTAAGTTTTTAAATGGGTAAGATACATATGTAGTCAAATAGGCAGGATGCTCAGCTGGTCTGGTATGCCTAAATTTAATCGGTAAGGTGCGGGGTATGGGAAATTCTATGTTATGTGTATTAGTGTGTGTTTACCAGTTTGTTTGAAGGTTCTTTCTGTGGTGTATGATATATGATGTAATGCCTACTCGATTGTCCTGCAAACAAATTTCCCTACGGGGACAAATAAAGAGATTGATTGATATTGGCAGTGTCTGAAACGTATTTGTCAAATTTTGAATTTTAAAATGTTAAAAGACAGTTTTAGTTACAACATACTATTAATATACATTATACATATACATCTTTTAAGGTTACATTTATGATTACTTTATGGTGTATTTGTCTTTTTTAGCCACAGCAACAAAAAATATATATATTTAAACAATTAAGTAAAGATTTAATGATGTGACTTTTGAACAGAGTTGATTTTTCGACACCAGAAATCATGCAGAACAAAGTGAAACTGTTACAATCTCAAATTAGATAACTGTGATGCTACTGAACACATTTAATCAATCACATAAATAAAATATAATTAAATTATAATATTATTCTAGATTCTATTAACTTGAAAATATTTTTTCATCTCTAAAGATGTTCATAAAATTCTTACATTTCAGATGTAACTGTACCATCTGGTTGAATCTTATACTATTGGGAGGTAGCCATTTATCACTATTCTGATGAAACAGATAAAAAAAAAAAAAGGAATGGAGCAGCATATAATGCTAACGGATAGCTTTCCCCAGTTATTATAGACCCAATGCTCTACCAGCATGTAAGTCACCACACCAGCAGCACAATCCGTTGGATGAGCCACAATGAATGAACATGGAAAGCAGCACGACAGACTGCAACAGTCATCCATATATTATGAATGAGTTCCATATGTGCGCTATGACATTCTGTGTGCTGAGTTTTTGCCTGACCTTGTTGCCCTTACTTCCCATTTTGCACTGTGCTTCAGGATTATTCATTCTTGAGTTAGTTGTTGGAATCGATCTATGGATTTTGATTACTGGATTATGGATTTGTGGAATTTGCACATGCTAATTAGTTAATTAATTATTTTTTTACTAAGTAAAGATCAATAGTTTAACACCTTTTTAAACAACTGATTTAAAGAGAAAGAAAGAAAGAAAGAAAGAAAGAAAGAAAGAAAGAAAGAAAGAAAGAAAGAAAGAAAGAAAGAAAGAAAGAAAGAAAGAAAGAAAGAAAGAAAGAAAGAAAGGACCTTAAACATTACATCAGTTTCAGTGCAGCACTGAACAATCGAATTGTTATATAATAAAACTATATAATAAGGACACTTTTATTTAGTTAATTAATTAACTTAATTGTCTCTCTAAAATTACAAGCATGACATGGCTGTGCCCTCCACTGATGCTCTCTGGCATTTGGGTGATATTTGCAGAGGTCATGAATAATCCACTGGCCCTGCACTGAAGAAAGTTGAGTCTCTGTCACAAGTGTATTCTCATCAAACAGCTACTCAAAGACTCAATTCATAGTATTCTGTAAAGTTGTCAGAGTCTGTGGCCTTTAGAGTCCCTGCAACTCTATAACACCTGAGGGTAACTTAAGTAAAAGAGTATATGGCAAATGCGCTGTAAGGGCCAGAGAAAGTTTCCACTGCAATTTTAGTAAAAGCAGCCAACAACAAGGGAACAACTGGTACTACTGTTTTAGAGCACAAGGTTAGAGTTTTCTAACCAGCTGTTAGCAGTGAAGTTACTTTAATGCCAATCCAACTTCTGATGTGTGAATACAAAATGTACATCAGTGCACTTAAGCTATTCAGGGACTAAACTTTGACATTCACTTAGAATACTATCTCGCAATGCCCCTTTAGGACACTGAATTTGTACAGGTATTGTGGTAATTTGGATGAAATGTCAAGAAATGTCAACTACATGGCTCAGTGTTCAAAGTTTGGAATGGCAGTTCTGGGTGAATTATTGCATGCAATTCACCGCATAATGGCTAGAAATATATCCAATATTAGAATTGCCACTGGGACCTCACTGCTGGTTTTGTATCTGCGATCATAATAATTTATTTCAAGTCATGAGTGAGTGGTGTTATCACATCAAATGAAAGAACTTACAATCCCTTTAATTTTAACCGTGTATGTTTGGAATGCTAATAAAATGTGTGGAATGTCTATAATGGAATTAATATTATATCTCAGAATGAGAACAGGAGCCACATAATGCTCTGCATTGTATACAATAACGTATAGGCTTACAGTTGTCTACCAGGGGGTGCATTACAGAAAGTTCCTAACTTAAGAATCCTATCTGTTTAACCATGGCAATTTCAGTAAGGAGCTCGTTTAGGACAAACGATATTACAAAATGACATTTCTTAAATGCATATCTTAACTACAGATAGGAAAAGGGTATTACAGAAGCATCCTGACTCCACAAAAAAATTAAAAACTGACACCCCATGGTGTCCTAATTTCAAAATTATTTGAAAGCCAACTTTAAAAATCACACAATGTTAGCGTCACATTTATTAATGCTACAAGATGAAGAATAGCTATGTTTGATGGTGGAAAGACTTTATGAACAAACTTCACTTTGTCAAAACTTCACTTAATGAAAATCACCACTTTTTTGTTTCTACATTCTCCAGTTTTTCCATTTTACTTCACTTTACTGTTTGCATGTTGTTGGTTGCTTGGTAACAGACCTGAGAGTTTATTACTGAACTCGATGAAGCGGTCATAGACATAATGAATACATAGACGCCCTACATAGAGATATACACTAGATGTCGCCTTGGCTAAGGCAGTTCATTGGAACGAATGTGTCAATAGAGCCCCCATCATGGAACAGGGGAGCCCCTCCTCTTTAATGCATCAGCGTCAATGTAGGAAAAGGTCTAACGGAAATAAAATCACCATAAATTGTCATGAATGCGTTTTTTTTTTTTTTTTTTTTGGTTCGTTCCAACGGTCAGACATGAATTTATCATTGAGTCCAGAGAAATTTACTAAATTTACTAAATTTCACTTTCTTGTAAAATGTAATCCCTTGCTGTTTGGTTTTTAGATTTCGTTCGTGTAAAAATCCATACGCAGCACAAAAGTCCGGCATCATCCATGAATGGCGGAGATAGCAGCGTTTACCTAGCTACTTCCTATGACAAGACCCCTGTTCCAAGATGGCGGCGGTTTTGACGCATGCTTAGAACCCCAAGGCGACATCTAGTGTATATATCTATGGACGCCCTATTGGCCGCTTTGGAGCGCTGCTGCGATACGTCAGCGCGTCTGCCATTTTGCTGAGGGCAAGACTGCACTGTAATCAAATGCAAGTAAACGGGTGAGCTGTGGTTTTTCTGGATAAAAACAAAAAATGTTTTTACAGTTATCAACCAATTTCAGTGGTTTGTATGTGGTGTACAAAACGTTCCATCTCTAGTTATTTAAAATCTCGATAGTTAGACTTATAAAATATTTTTTTAATAAGGAATTGTTGTAGGATACAGCGTGAAAATAGCCTAAATATAAAGTTATGAAATTTAACTTTGCCCTCAGCCAAAACAATTTGCCAGGGAACAAATTATAGATTAATGAGACCAAAAATCGCCCGTTAAATATACACAAGACAAATTATATGTTTAACCACTAGACTAGAGACATCCGAGCCAGCGGCAAACATCAGAAGCACTAGCTGAGGTAAGGCTGTTCCAGGCGGGGTACATGAGCGCTGAGCGCCCGGTGATCACATGGATTTCACAACTCCGAAAACGTCAGATCAAATTTTTAAATAGGCGCTATCTTTATCAATAAACCAATATGGCGGCGCCGTTGACTTACGCTCCAGCGGCCAATAGGGCGTTTATGTATTTATTATGTCTATGGGAGGTTTTTAAAATTTCCTAAGTACAGATAAGATAGGATAAGAATTCTAAATCAATGTAAGATTTGCATCTGTAATATGAATTTGTGAAAAATCCTAAATTAACTTGTCAGATCTTTATATGAAAAAGTGCGGTCAAGACAATCATCAAAAATTCACCTATTCTGTTTCATTAAAGAAATTAATTCACATGGGAGAGAAAACATTGTCAATTTTCAATTTGACTATCCTTTTAATATAAAGTACAGTGAAATTAGGATATACTGGCTTCATTGTTATTCAATGTTAAAAAGAACATTCACATGCCCAGTGTTGTACTGCAGAGACAGTCAAAACTAAAGCAGGTGTTCATATCAAGTGTCATCTCTGTTATCTTTGCTCAGTTCTGATTGCATTTAAATGTAAAAAGGTCATAGAGTGGAAGAGGAAAAATAAATATTATCTTCACAATGTTTTAGGAGTAGACCACCTTTATTTCCTTGGGGATTCAGTGGGGGATGTTTGCCCTCTGAAATGCACAGACGGTAATGGTGATTTTTCTCCCTCCTCTCTGTCATCCTTCCCACCTGGTCCAGTCAGCGGTGATTTAAAATAGTGAAAAACAGGGCAGAAGGGAATTGCTGCACTGGCACTGACACAGGCCAGTCTGCCCTTTGCTTATTGAGATAGGCCAGGATTAGAAAAGAACACATTAAGAGATGCAAAAAAAATGGAATCTGGGCAACTGTGTGCTGTCTTGAAAGCAGCAGACCTGGAAGATGACCCAGGTTTTGTTAAAACTGAGAAATTACTTTGTGATCTGATGATGAATAGAGAACGAAACACATATTCTACCTGACCTCAACACTGAGCACCTCAGTCACACTCAGGTGTCGTCAATCTCCTCCAAGTCTCCTTTTAAGCTCCACCTTGTTATATTCAGATTGGGTCCCTTAAGAGATGCCCGCATGAACGTCTGTGTAAAGAGTTTGTTCATTTGGAAAGAAATTGTGTCAAAGTGCTCCCGGGGGAGGCTGTCATAGAGAGGTGACCGGGCCTGCGAGCTCAGCTGACCCTGGCATTCAGAACAGGGTTTTATTCTCAAAGGCAAATTCAGAGGCAAAAGGGAATTACTTATAGGTCAGTGGAATTTCAAGCTATGAAGGCTTTTCAGCAAGGTTACTCCAGCAATGGCTCTATTCACTACATAATGGGACAATGGCACCCATTTTGGACTGTCTAATAATTTATTACTAAAGCTTTCATTATTTCACTATTGCAATGCAATTCATATATACAATGACTTGAGCACATCCTCTTCTATGATTGCATAACTGCTTGTTGATATTTGAAAAACTTGTGACTGCTGTCTCAGTCATGTAGTGTAACATGCAGAAAAAGGCAGGAAAAACCATAAACAGAAGATAATATAGAGAGGGCCCCTGAGGTATATCGATATATAATGCAAATGTAATGTAACAAAGCAAAACGTATAAACATACACATACTTTTTTTACCTTAAAACATATTTAGAAAATATGTATTCAGATGTTAAGATGTGTACACTCACACGTTCAAAGTTTGAAAAATTATTTAAATTAACTAAAGTTATTTCTTTTTACTTTGTTAGCCTACATTACATTTTTAGTCATATAAAAACTCTCCTAAATAGGGTATATATTTAGGAAAACAACATGAATATATTTCTAAGAACTTGCATGTGATTTAATCAAAATTTTAAAAGATTATTCATTGTCTTTATCATTGACCCTCTTATATGCCATTGACCCTAACGCTCGATCACACCCTTCCATCATTACCTCCACTACAATCAATTCCTCATTATCTTGACCAGGATTGGAGCCTTGATTAGGTGCCTTACAGTTTGTAAAAGTAACCCTGGAGATCTAGTAACCCTACAAGTAAGCTACTTAACCTTAGATTCCATTGGAAGGACTGTTATCTAAAGTCACTTTAGATTAAAAAAAAGTACCTGCTGACAAATTGCCAATAAATCTCAACACCATCTATTAATAGAAACAATCCACTGGAACTTCAACAATTAGTGTATTTGGTAAATGCTCCTGTCAGTCGCCATATGAATAAATTGCTCCCTGACCTCTTATCTGCTGCACATATAACACCTGCTGCTGATAACCAATGGAAAACCCTGCTGCTAATACAAGCATGCTTCGATTTGCTTTAAACTCCTGCCTCAGATCTTCAGATACAGCAAAGAGCTTGTGTTTATCGCACGGCACTCTATGTGTTTAATTACAGATCCTAGCCAAGAGCTCTTACCCATCAGCACAGCACAGTGATGATGAACAGATCAACACACTTGTGGGATCCCTGACATCTCTGCACGGAGACAAGAGAGATGATTTACTTCTCATCAGGGATAAAAAAAAATCACATGGAGGTATATGAAGCACTACTCACACAGAGTTCTGATTCAAACCATGCAGTTTTCTGTTGGTCCACGCGGCAAATTCGCATAACCAACTGAACCTGATGTGAAATCTGCATGACTGAGGAAACCCCTCACCCTCAAGCAAATTCCAAATAGCGCGGATTCCTATTGAACTGACTGCATTTAGTGAAAATCAGTTGAACATTGATAAATTCGAGCACAGCTTTAATTTGTTTTGTAGTCAGATTAATGCATAGGTATGTACATGCTGGATGAAGTCATGCTACATTTGCACTATCCAGGTCTATTAGTCAACTTCGCAAAAGAAAAAGAAGGTTGGCGTGATTTCAGTTTGACTTAAGGATTTACATAATAAAAAATAAACAAAAACACTGTGTCAGAAACAGAAGTCAGCTATCGAAGCTTAAATAGGCAGAAAGGCTCAATTATAGGTCTAATCAAAACCCCTTCACCAGACATAATGCTGTTCAGCAACTTCTTGATCTTCGACACGTATTTTGATTTGTGGCTATGCAGAATTGCTTCCAAATATTATCAATGTAGAAGTGCTATATTTGATTATGAACTTCTCTCCATCTCTCTAGAGCATAATTTAGCACTTTCAATAGCCCACTTTACTATGACATGTAGTCCTCGCTCAATAAATAACACACTGCTCCATGGTGAAATGCTGATAGCATGGTGTGTGCCCTGTGTGCCCTGTGTGCCCTGAGCCATTTAGAGCTTATAATGTGAGAACAGTAGGCAGTATGAGAGAAATGTTTGCAGGAGACAGAGCATTTGTGAATTCAATTTTGTGTACCTTCTATCCGCACAGGGGTTCAGGGTGTGAACGATAGGGAGAAAGGATTGCCTTGCTGTCTAGTGAAAAAAAAAAAAAAAAAAATTAGAAAATGGGTCTGTTAAAGAAGTGCTGTGATCTTGCTGTTGTTACTGTGAAAAAATAGTTTCCCCATATTATGAGTGTACTATTAATCATTATTTAAGCATTAGTAAACAGTTAATTCATCATTTATAAAGTATTAATATACATTAATATGCAGTTTATAAATACAGCTATAAATGCCTTATTCTTTATTTAAAAGCATATCCATAATGTGTTTAATAATTGTATTTTCATACTTTATTAATGATCAATTTATAATTTCTAAATTAAGTATTGCATTATTTACAAACCAGTTATTTAGGAGTTGTCAGTGGTTCATAAGGTCACTTAGAAAGTGTAAGTAAATGATTAATAAACTATTTAAATCTACATTAATACATCTTATTATTCAGACATATAGTAATAGTTACTTAGTGTGTTAGTAAATGCTTTATTAACATGCATTTCTACTGTAATTCAGGGTTAATTCTGGTAGGTATAAAGCATTTAGTGGTGATCAGTTAACTATTTGTGTGAACTTATGTAAAGTGAGGACTATTAATGCCTTTTAAAGCATTTACAAAGGAGATTTAAGGGCTGTTAATATTTCTATGTTCTGTATCACAGTTATTTTTTCTGTTTAGATAAATGAGCCTTTAAATCTCATTTGTAAATGCTTTACAAGGCATAACTAGTCCTCACTTTAGATGAGCTCACAAAAATAGTTAACTGACCACTACTAAATGCTTTATAAATACCTGAATGTACTACATTTACTTACAATTTCTAAGTGATCTTATGAATCACTGACAACTCCTAAATAACTGGTTAGTAAATATAAATGATAAATTGATCATTAATAAAGTATGACAATACAATTATCAAACACATTATAGTTATGCTTATAAATCAAGAATAAAGCATTAATAACTGTATTTATAAACTGCTTATTAATGTCTATTAATGCTTTATAAATGATTAATTAACTGTTTACTAATGCTTAAACAATGATTAATAGCATGCAGTTATTATAAAGTGATACCATTAAAGGTTTAAAATGACATACGATCACATGATGTGAAGTTTTCAGTCTGAGTGGCCTATAAAAAATATTTGGTCGTGGTCATGTTGATACCACATGATTGGCATATCTTGCAAATTTGGAGCAAATTACTAAACAAAAACCTTGGTCACATTTACCTCAAAGTCAGACTTTTCTCTTTCCAGAGAAGTTCAACTTAACCTGCAGTAACTTGGCTGCTCCAGAGCTGAGGTCAGCACAAAAGCTAATGCTATCGTATTGGTTGTTTAGGAAGTGAAACAAACACATCTATAATCACTTGGTTGGGCATAATTCAGACTTTAAGGGTTTTTTTCAGGGGTTGGAAAATGGATAGAGTGGGTAACACACCACAGGAAGCTGATTAGAATTTGAATTGGAGTATTTATTCGGTATAAAATACAGAAAGTTATTAGATTTTCTTGTTTTAGAAAGTCTGTTATGCTCACCAAGGATGAAATTATTTGATCAAAATTACAATAAAAACAGTAATATTGTGAAACATTATTACATTTCAAAATATTTTTTTTTCTATTTCTGCGATGACAAAGCTGAATTTTCAGCATCATTAATCCAGTCTTCATTGTCACATGATCCTTTAGAAATCAAGATAATCTGCTCAAGATATATTTATTATTACTATCAATGTTGAAAACATTTTTGTAAAATTATAAATGTCTTTACAGACAGCTCAATACATCCTTGATTAATTTAAAAAAAAAAAAAATTCTCTGACCCCAAACTTTTGATATATGTTTCAGTTCAATTTAATTCTACATCTATACAGTGTTTCCCAACCCTGCTCCTGAAGGACCCCCAACACAGCACGTTTTCTTTGTCTCCCTAATCGAACACACCTGATTTAACTAATCAGCTCATTATCACATACATCCCCATGGGTTAATGAGCTGATGAGTTGAATCAGGTGTGTTTGATCAGGGAGACAAAGAAAACGTGCTGTGTTGGGGGTCCTTCAGGAGCAGGGTTGAGAAACACTGATCTGTAGTGTCAAAATTCAAGTTGTAATTCCTTTTTGCAACCTCTGTTCAAATTGTTCAAATTCTGGAGATTGTTGCAGTATAGTATGACTTTACATAATGTTGATCGCAAGTGGCCCATAATGCATCAGTGCCAAAGACAGCCAATTTCAATGTATCATGTTCAAGGGTCTAATGGACGGTGTGAAAGGAAGAGAGCTAGTGAGAGGATACAAAGCAAGAGGAAGTGAATGAGAGAGGAAAAAGTGAAAGATAAAATGAACGTTACTGAGTGAGAGAATGAACGAGTGCATGAGTCTGCAATAGTCTGAATTAGGAAGAGGCCGAGTGGAGCAGCACTGGTCGGCACCCCACCCCCACGGATCTGTTGCTGATGTGATCTGACAGGGCAATAATTCCAGCGCTGCTGACTCTCCCACTGCAGTCTAACCCTCAATCCCTTCCACTGACTCCACTTTAAAAGAGGGCTTAACATGCCAAATAGAAGTAATGTTGAGTTCAGAGGAAATGGGCTCTATTGTCTCTGACATTATTGCTGTGGAGTTGGTGGTATGTTTGGATGGATGTAGTGGAGAGGTGTTTTCATTCGTTCAGCTATAAACAGCACAAAGCATCATCTACGGCTCTGTGAGAGAGTGGCAGAATTTAAAATAAAACCCAAAAAGAGAAATGTGTTCTCTCACTTCGAGATAAATTGGCAGGCATTAATCAGTTCACTTAAAAATGTACCTAGCTTCCCGTGCAAACAAAGCATCTGCTACCTAGCTGACTGTAGATAGCTGCATTAAAATATTGCCGGATTTGAATTGCTCGCTCGCTAATTTGCTGAACTAAACGAGCCGCATTCAAACTCAGCTATCGCTTTGTGATGGAAAATAATTAGCTTGTCCCTCATGAATGCCTTAAAGGCCTTGCTGTCTGCACCATCTCCATGGCTGGCTGATTTTTAAATGTCAGATGACTTCACCAACTTGGTAAATAGCATTTATGTAGCTAGCTGTTGTATAGTAGATCTTTGTAAGTAACTTTGTAGTCTGTGGCTTTCAGGATGAAGTGAAGAGACGACTTCATTATTAGGAATAATGTCAGGGCTGGTAAAATCTTGGGGTTATGAATCTTTTCAGCTGTATCTTTTCAGATCGGCTGGAAACATAATTCAGCATGATACAACTGCAATCAGACTTTAATTTATTTATTTATGCATTAATCTCTGCTGCCTCATCAAATTCGGTATATAGGCATAAATAAACCCATTCCAGTCATTTAATTCCTGTAATTTATGTCATCTAGTGATGTGATGTGTCATCCGGCTGACCAAAAAATTGCCATAAAGTATAAGTGAACTCTGGGAGCAACACAACAGAGTATAAAAACTTGGATGAATTGGCAGACGTTCCCTTAGGGATCAAATCATTCTAGAGTATAAATATGCAGCTATAATGCATGTAGGTGATTTTGAATTAATAAATGTTGATGTACAATGGTTAGCTACATACTGTTAAAACTAATCGTGGTGTTGATATATATTTATAGACTGCTGATTCTATAGAACAGTGGCATGGAAAACAGCTTATAAATCAAGCTAAACTATGTTTTTTCTATTTTTGTATATATATTTCAAAAATGCAGAACACTTTCTGTGAGGGTTGTTGATGGGTAGGGTAAGGTTGTATCACCCTGAAAGGGTTAGTTCACCCAAAAATGTTAATTATCCCATAATTTACTCACCCTCAACCAATCCAGGGGTATATGACTTTCTTATTTCAGCCAAATACAACAGGAGTTATATTAAAAAATATCCTGGCTCTGCAGCTTTATAATGAGAGTGAATAGCAACTGAGATAGTAACTGACACCCAAAAAGAGCATTCACAGGGTTCGTACAAGGTGCTTAAAGTGCTTGAAGTACTTGAATTATTGAAAGACATAATATGTGAAATAGTGTTTAATTTTATTTGGATAATTTTCATTTCAGGATGAACTGCCACTTGAAGAATACAAGATACAAGACCCCACTGAGAAATAGGGATGGGCGATATATTATCGTTTGCGTTATAGGCTAGGTTACCGGTAAAATCTATCTACCTTCTCATCTATCCAATCGTGCTCTAAATACTTGTAGTCTAAAATATCTAAACTTACACGTCTGAGTTTGCAGATGCTGACGCTTCCATTCACCTCCATCCTCTCCACCACCACCAAGATGGTTTCAACTTCCTTTCTCCCCACCACCACAAAGATGGTTCCTTCCTATACTTCCCTGGGGGTCGGCTGCGCCCCTGCCATCGTCTTCAGGCAGGAAATGCAGATTCCGTACCCTCAAAATGCAAGCTACAGACGGGGCCTATAGACCTATGCACCAGAGAAACGAGGGAGCCGCCATCCTTAGAATATTGTCTTTGAACTTCTGTTTTTGCTGACGCTCTGTTTATCTCTATGGCATCGCTGTCCAGGAGTAATTAGCTGGTGAAGTGGATTTACTTATTGTAGAGTCATCATGAGCATTGTAATGTTTATCATAAGCACTGTAAAGCAGATGGCGTGACAAATGTCGACTGGGAATTTTTTAAACAGGCCGTTCATTCATAAGTGCGCAAGATCGCTGTGAAAATACAGACCGGAAGTCAAAAGACAACGAGCACAGCGCTGAAAAGGGGCGGGGCTACACAAGGTCTATACGCCAAATAACTTTATATCACAATTGTGCTGGCTGAGCTGTTAATAAATGTATACTTGTTATGGTATTTATTCTGTATGCTTCTTTCTGGTAGAAATAAGTCTTACCGCGATATTAACGATAACGATATCAGCTCATATGCATGACAGAACGCGGACATGAAGCTGAGGCGAAATTTATCTCTAAACGAGTAACTACCTCTACAATCTGGAACTGGTACACACATACAGGTCCTTCTAAAAAAAATTTGCATATTGTGATAAAGTTCATTATTTTCCATAATGTAATGATAAAAATTAAACTTTCATATATTTTAGATTCATTGTACACAAACTGAAATATTTCAGGTCTTTTATTGTTTTAATACTGATAATTTTGGCATACAGCTCATGAAAACCCAAAATTCCTATCTCAAAATATTAGCATATTTCATCCAACCAATAAAATAAGTGTTTTTAATACAAAAAAAGTCAACCTTCAAATAATTATGTTCAGTTATGCACTCAATACTTAGTCGGGAATCCTTTTGCAGAAATGACTGCTTCAATGCGGCGTGGCATGGAGGCAATCAGCCTGTGGCACTGCTGAGGTGTTATGGAGGCCCATAGGATGCTTCGATAGCGGCCTTAAGCTCATCCAGAGTGTTGGGTCTTGCGTCTCTCAACTTTCTCTTCACAATATCCCACAGATTCTCTATGGGGTTCAGGTCAGGAGAGTTGGCAGGCCAATTGAGCACAGTAATACCATGGTCAGTAAACCATTTACCAGTGGTTTTGGCACTGTGAGCAGGTGCCAGGTCGTGCTGAAAAATGAAATCTTCATCTCCATAAAGCTTTTCAGCAGGTGGAAGCATGAAGTGCTCCAAAATCTCCTGATAGCTAGCTGCATTGACCCTGTCCTTGATAAAACACAGTGGATCAACACCAGCAGCTGACATGGCACCCCAGACCATCACTGACTGTGGGTACTTGACACTGGACTTCAGGCATTTTGGCATTTCCTTCTCCCCAGTCTTCCTCCAGACTCTGGCACCTTGATTTCCGAATGACATGCAAAATTTGCTTTCATCCAAAAAAAGTACTTTGGACCACTGAGCAACAGTCCAGTGCTGCTTCTCTGTAGCCCAGGTCAGGCGCTTCTGCCGCTGTTTCTGGTTCAAAAGTGGCTTGACCTGGGGAATGCGGCACCTGTAGCCCATTTCCTGCACATGCCTGTGCACGGTGGCTCTGGATGTTTCTACTCCAGACTACTCCACTGCACTTGGGTCCCCCAAGGTCTGGAATCGGTCCTTCTCCACAATCTTCCTCAGGGTCCGGTCACCTCTTCTCGTTGTGCAGCGTTTTTTGCCACACTTTTTCCTTCCCACAGACTTCCCACTGAAGTGCCTTGATACAGCACTCTGGGAACAGTCTATTTGTTCAGAAATGTCTTTCTGTGTCTTACCCTCTTGCTTTAGGGTGTCAATGATGACCTTCTGGACAGCAGTCAGGTCGGCAGTCTTACCCATGATTGCGGTTTTGAGTAATGAAACAGGCTGGGAGTTTTTAAAAGCCTCAGGAATCTTTTGCAGGTGTTTAGAGTGAATTAGTTCATTCAGATGATTAGGTTAATAGCTCGTTTAGAGAACCTTTTCATGATATGCTAATTTTTTGAGATAGGAATTTTGGGTTTTCATGAGCTGTATGCCAAATCATCAGTATTAAAAGAATAAAAGACCTGAAATATTTCATTTGGTGCATGTGCAATGAATCTAAAATATATGAAAGTTTAATTTTTATCATTACATTATGGAAAATAATGAACTTTATCACAATATGCTAATTTTTTGAGAAGGACCTATATATGTTTCTTCTTTCCACTCGACAAGTTTACATTCTGTGAATATTCTTCATCAGTTGGCCTCTGAATGCATGTAATTTGGCGACCTTTTGATTGCCGATTTGATTTTGATTACTGTGTTTAATTACAAATAAACTGTTGGTTTAGAAATATATCCTCGTCTGCCTTCCTGCAACCCACTGTGACATATAAATTATATTATTTGTTGTATTTTCCTGTAAAAATAATGGAGTTCATTTGGAATTATTCAGCTTTTATGAGCAAGCAGAAACTAATGTGCAAACTCAGATGTGATTAATATTCATGAACCCAGCTCATCAAACCTTAGTGCGGTTTATATTGTTATTAGTAGTATCATCAGTAACATTATTTATACTGATATAAAAATAACATTATCATCTTATCAGTATTATTGTTAGTTTTTTCAATTTCAAACTTGTAATTGATTTGAGTTATAATTGTGTGATGTTTTTCAGTTCAGTTGCACTATTTAAACTGTATCTGCACTTTTACAGAAGAAATGTATATCTGCAACTTTTCCATTTCTGCAAAGGATGGTGTTTGGATTTTTACAGGTTTTTTTTAATTATTTTATGTAATTGGTATTTTATAGGAGCCTATTTGATGATGGGTACATTTTACTTTAGATCAGTGTTTGTGTTTCTGAGACTCTAATGAATGCATGCAGCTATCACTTGCAGCCAAAAACAGTGGTGAATATGGCACTATATTCATATCGTCATTGATATCGTTATCGCAAATAAATGCCAGAAAATATTGTGATACATTTTTAAGTCCATATCTCCCATCCCTACTGAGAAATTATCCTGCTGATTATGTGGCTCCTTGCCGTAAATAATTGAACACAAAATATTAATTTGACATGGAGAAGTTTTTGAAAGGACTGCCATTATAATCTTTGGATGTGAGTAACCCACTATACTAGATTTGGAAACAAATTACAGGGGTGTAAAAATGAATTCAAAAAGATTGTGGCATCATTATTTTATTTTTACACAGAGATTGGTAGGTCTATTAGTTAAATCTGTTTACTTTACAAATCTTTGTTGCCTTATATGCCAAGCACTTCTTGTGTTTTTTGCCCCAGGTTTGCATGCCTGTAACTCAGGAAGTATTAAAGATATCTTAATGTCCTCTTAGATTCTGGTTCTTAACAAACTTTTCTTTTGATGTTTTCTTTTTAAAGGCCCTCAGTGATTCAATCCCAGAGATATGGGCATGTTAATGTGGCTCCATGAGTAAATTGGTCAATTGTACTCATTTTCAGTGGTCAAAAGCCAAATGTGGATCACTTTGCATATAGCTGATACTTTTTCTTTTAAAGAAAAAGTATATGAAAAAAGTACATGAAAAAATATATGAACAACAAATAATGTTAAAAACTAGAAATGTATCTCGTATATCTGTGGGGTGAGTAAATTTAAATTTTTAGGTGAACTATCCCTTTAAGACTAAACTTGCTTAGGCTGGTTTAAACTGTTTTCAACAGGAATGTAGCAATATACGTAATACAATTTCTAAAAGCAAAATTGTCAAACGTAGTTTAATAACATTATCTATACCCCTCCCCATGCTGTTTTACCAAAAAAAATTGCATATTGTGATAAAGTTCATTATTTTCCATAATGTAATGATAAAAATTTAACTTTCATATATTTTAGATTCATTGTACACCAACTGAAATATTTCAGGTCTTTTATTGTTTTAATACTGATGATTTTGGCATACAGCTCATGAAAACCCCAAATTCCTATCTAAAAATAACAAGCCATTTTTGTGTCTTATCTTAGTTACGTCAACCTTTCTCAATTTAAGGCTAATGCAGAGCAAATGCTTTAAGCTGGGCACCATTCAGAGATCACAGCTTTTCACAGAGCACTTAGTGCCACGTCAGTTCTAATTCTCCTCACCCACCCATCTCCACCAGGTCTCAGATGTCTTATGTTCTGTTAGCTCATGACAAGATACAATATAGACAATGCAATATTTAACATGCAAAGAAAGTGGGTGTCACTAGTATAATCAGTATTTTTGTATAAAAGTTCCTAAATAACTGTAAAAGCTAAATATTGCCCAGAATGATTTGAGAATGTTCCAACGAGTTTCCTATTTGTTTTCAGCATTTCTATCTATTTATCTCCAGATCATTCCTCTTAAACAACAGAATCCAAATTCTATGAATCCAGACTCTGTGCTGCTGCATCTCTCTCACTTTTGCCTCAAGTTAATTGCATTGTCTCCAAAGCTTGTGATGCTCTATTTTTAGTTGTGGAGTCGGTTATAGTGCTTTGTGGCTGCTCTCCATCGCTGACAATCAGCCAGACAGTTTAAGATGTTGTGTGGTGTCCAGTCTAAAGAATGCATTATAAAAGGGCCATAAGACTGTGAGTCAGTTACTGAAATGTCAGCTCATTTAATACCCTGACTAAAAAAAACAAGAGTTTCTCTTGAGTCTTGACAATTATGGCATCCTGTTCTAAACAAGGGTTGGAAAAGGACGCCATTTTGATGCACCTCAGAGAAACCAATTTAAAATTGCAGTAAGCAATCACAAATGGAGACACTCAAGGATTATCTCTGGACTATGAAAATATTCACTAACTTTTTGATGGCAAGGTTTGCCTTTATGTTGCTTTTATTATAATTAATGTATAGAGCTGTATGGGAAAGGTTTGAGGTTAAAGGGGTCATCGGATGCCCATTTTCCACAAGTTAGTATGATTCTTTAGAGTCTTCATGTAAAGTTTGTAACATACTTTGGTTAAAATTCCTCAATGGTTGTGCAAAACACCCTTTTTACCTCCTCAAAACAGATATGTTCACAGTGACCCGTTTCGGTGCATGTCTCTTTAAATGATATTGAGCGACTGCTCACCCCACCCCTCTCTTCCATGGGGGGTGTCACATAAGACACATAAAGTGCTGCCTTGGCAACCTGCCTTGGTAGACAGAATACAAATGGCTGAGGGGGAAATATGCTAATACGGGACAGTCCGTCAGTGGTCGTGGGCGGAGCATGAACAATATGACATTATATTGCTCAGAAAATCCAAACTTGATTATTGAGAGTGTTTAGGCTTGTTGAGGATAAAAAAATAAAGGAGTGAATGGATATTTTTCATTATATGGTTGTTGTGTCCACACACTGCAAAGACACATTTATAAGCAAACACTCAAAATAGGCATTCAAAGAAAAATTGGGTTGCACCAAAAGAGGGCTAGGTTTAAACAGACCTACCTGAGTGGGTAAGGAAACCATGAGAAAATAGAGCAGCCAAAATAACATATGACTTGGAAAGCCTAAAGAAAACAGAGTGACGTTATACTTGCACTCTTTTAAAAATCAGGATAAACAGCTCTTTCTGGTCTACATTACAGAATGCTAAAATGACCACACTCAGGCAGCAGTCTAAAAATGAACAGTGTGATCTATAGCCCTATTCGCACGGGATTAGTATTATCTGGTGACCTCTAGTCATTTGGAATAATTGCGGAGGATTGCCCCGCAAATGACCTACCATATTTCGCCGACCACCGAGGCCCTGAGGTAATATTAGTCCCGTGCGAATCGTCATCTCTGTGATTTGGCGGGATCGTATTTAATTTTTTCAAGGTTTTTGTTTCATGCGCGCCTTTTTATCCATATTTCGCAAAGAATGGAGGCTGCGTTGGAGTGTTTTGATATTATTTTGGGTGCAGGGTCATATCGCTATACACCAACTACACAATTTACAGAAAGAGACAGCTAAAAATCAACAGAAAAGCAAAAACAAAAGAATGATTTGATGGAGATGAATGACATAGCAGCATGCGGTAAGGAACATTCTTCTGTTTATGATATATCATATACCTAGTCAATTTGTTTTGTTTTTTTTTGTTTTTTTTAAGAAATTAATACTTTTCTTCAGAGAGGACATTTTAAAATATATTCCCATAGAAAACAGCTGTTTTACATTGAAATAATATTTAACAATATTACTGGGTTTGTTTTGTATTTTTAATCAAATAAATGCAGCCTTGGTGAGCAGAAGAGACTTCTTTTAAAAACATAAAAATCTTACCGACCCCAAACTTTTGAACGGTAGTGTATAACGGCATTCATAACATTTCCAAGCAATAGCTTATTGACTTCATATCCGGAAGATAAGTCAGGAAATTTGAGTAAAATCACAGGCTTCGGTTATCCCGTGCGAATGTGGCGCCACACGAAATTCAGGTGTGGAGGGGTAATTTCTTAAGAATAGGGCTTAAGACACATGCGGTTCTCAGTCTGTTTGCAGACATGATCAAAAGTTTAGCTTGTGTTGCCATAGTTAAATAAACAAGAATAGTAAGAGACAAACCGTATAGGTTAGAATGGCTGGAACACTGTGGTTTAATTTAGGCTTTTTTCATTAAATTCCAGCATGATTAAAGTTTTGTTGGTATAGAAGAATACATTTTCCCTAGTCTAGTTTTTTTGGTGTTAGATTTGGAATAATCCAATGAGTGATTTGTATGGAGCACATCAGCAGAACTACACAGAGCAGTCTCGTCAAAAAAAACACACATCTCAGTGTGAGATCGCAGAGGGTCATGATCAAATCATTGGCAGGGTGGTTAATGTTATACTGATAGCCCAAGACATTCAAAAGAGATCTACTTTGATTGTCTAGAGTAGAAGTCTCAGGTCTGTTCTGATAGGGCCATGGTCAGTAGGGAAAAACAATGGCAAATACAAATAATAAAATACACCTAACAGTACAATATTTAGTATAGCAAAATAAATAGGTTATGTACATCTTAAAGGGAGGAGAAAGAGTCAGATTGGTGAGCACACATCATGACCTCTATACACGTGCCATCCATACTTCATTAAACCAAAAAATATAAGCGCTCAAGCTTAAAGCATTGAGAGCCATTGCTTACTGTAACGCAGTTAGATGTTGTGGGAAGAAGGAGGCGGGAACCGGCAAAAGTTCAACACACAATTTGATAATAAAATAAACAAATACAAAACAAAAGTAAAGTAAAAGACAGCAGCCCTTCACGGACGACTGCTGTCACATATAATAAAACATAAAACACAACATAAGTCCAGGCCTGTTCCTCTCTTGATCTTCACTTCGCTCCTCCTTTATGCTTCCGCTCCTCCGTGAGAGATACGAGACTGCGTGACGCAAATGTCGCTCATTTTCAATCACGCCACCGGCCTCGCACCGTTCTCTCGTTCTGCTCGCCACACTTACATATGTGTCCTATCATTTCCCAAGAGGATATGGATTTATGGAAATGTGCTTCTTTTTTGAGAGGGTTAGATTTCACAAGTTCAATTAAAGTTTCATCAGATCTCTTATCACACACACACACCAAATCTCTTAGCGCAGAGGCTGCAATCTTTATTCCCAGAATTCCTTATCTTTTTTGAAGTGTCTGCAGGATCCTGAGAGCTGTGACATCTTTCTGCAGAAAAGATAAATGCTGTATTATATCCCTTATCAAACATATCTATGTTGCTGGACAATGAACTAAAGAGCATAATCTTTGATTCTATTTAAAATTAATAAATGTCATTGCTTATTATTTAGAGTGGCAATCATTGTCTCAGTTTCACTGTATTAGTGTGATCTGATTCCATGACATTCCATCACATGGGGCTTGTTACATGTGTGTTTTTATTGTTAAAAGTCAGTATGGTTGTTGAAGGTGAAAATAAAATCCTGCAAATTTAAAGGCTTAGTCTCTCTTGCATCATTTGAACTCAGTCAGTAACCGGCAAAGTAACACAGTCTGTCTTGTATGTCCAGCAGAAGCTGGTCTCCCAGGAGGCTAGCAGATGTTGTAGAGACAATACGCTTTGGCATCAGGCCAGCCAGATTGTTAGCCTCGGGCCTTCAATAAGAGGTATGGCACATCACTGTAATGTATTCCAGTGTCTCTTGTCTGACATCTTTCAGAGCAAGAGGTTTGGATGTGGGGAAAGAGTGCATCCTACATGTGAAATTCACTTCAAACTCACTGATTTCCGCCTATATCAGCAAAACGGTGCTAAAGTCTTGGAGGCGTTCCAACGTGTCAGCTTCTGGAGTAGATGGCCTATGAAAATGGCAAAAAACTGGACTGCTCAATAATGTAATGCATTCATTAGCCTATATGTTTTCTTTGCACTTGCACCCAAGGATTTGGCTGCATCACATTTTGTCGAGCTTCACAGATGTTTTAAGATTTTTTATGAAAATTAATATTTAAGAAAAATGTTTGTGGCTGAAGTCCAAATATTTTTTGGGGCTACTTTGTATGTGTTACTTTTATTCAAAAAGAAGCGAATAATCATACAGTACCTAATGGAAAAGAACACAAAAATGTATCAAATTATACATCAGAATATTCATGTATTTGGTGAAGAAATATGCTTTTTTGCTTAAGATAACCTAATTAACATATCATTCTGACTAACAATATGCAAAATACCAGCAAAGATTGCTCTGATTGGTCTCAAAGACCACAACTAAAAAAACAGTATTGACATTTAATGCGATTCAAAACTTAAATGACCCGATCACCTGTGATACGACAATACACCCTCATTAAAGACCCCAGTTCTAACATTACTACTAATTAGCTTGAAGCAATTGTAGCACTTCTCAAAGGCTGCCGACAAACACTTGCCCACATGACATTTCTACATGGCTTGGGGTCAGGATTGCAATGAAACCTGACATTTATCTTATATGATGTTTCAACTGCCTATTTTAGATTGGGCTGTCAACATCCTGTTAAGAATCTACACCGGCAAATACAGCAGAAAGACACATCTGACTCTGCTGAAGATTGATATAGTGTGAAAACTCTAATGTCCAATGATTATTTTGATATTTAATTCAAAAGACAAAATATTTTTAAGTCAAAATAATTTGTAAATAGCCTTTTGCACCCACAGCAAACGTTTGCATCCATTTAATTATGATGCACCACATAAACAGCAACAGCTCCATGCAGAATCTTGTGTTTTCAGAACCACACAATTCAAAAAAGAGGAGAATGTCAGCTCAAATCCTCCTCTCTTTCTTAGAATGAATCTATCTCATGTGACACTGCCAATGGCTGCAGCGGACTGCAGCATTCAACCCCTCCTCACCCTCCTACCAACCCACCATCCGCCTCGAGCTCTCTCACACTTGCCTGCATCGACTTCTAGCTCTAGATTCAGGCTGTGATGCTGGATTTTGTTTACTGTTCCATTCTTTTCCCAGTGTTGACATGGAGTTGCTATTCTAGGTACTGCGTTTGCCTGTTATGACATTTTAATCTCGTACCAATGTTGCATGAATTTCCTGCGGAGGCACAAGAGAACTAGCAACGGCTAATAATAGTCCTCTGCATTATCATGCTAATATGAAGCCCCTGAAATTTCACAGTAATGGTTTTATTAATCCACAAATATAGAAACAATTCTGTTGGTTTCCAGTATTGCATTTTTGCCTCTGGATAGTAATTAAACACACTTTTAATTTTCTTGTTGCTGTTCTGGATCATCCTGATTTATAACTCTGAAAATATGCATTATTCTGGATTAAATGCAACAAGTATACAGCAACAGATTATGCGTTTGCTGGTGATTGACATACAAAGGCCTGCAGTGAAATCCTACATGAGTGAGATCATCAGCTGGAATAATGAGGGAGCAGATCCCCATTCCCGCAGAGCTGACTTAGGATCACTGCTTCTTCGGAGGCAAGAGAGAGCTGATGAATTCAAAACTGAATCATTGTTCAGTTGGCGTGTAAAATATCACTAATTCATTCCAGAAACCTTGCTTATTGGAGCGTGAACTTCTACTGCCAGTTTTTATCTATAAGACTGTTTGAACACGCTTTTAAAAATGCATTACAAAAATGCCACTCTGCTCTCCGGGTGTTCCTTGTAAAATTTTAAATCACATGACAGTCTGTGATCTCACACACGAACTCACACACTCACACAAACACACTGGAAAGAGAGAATAGATCACATCTGTAGGATTCCAGAAGTAAACGGCCCATTTTCCCAATAGAAAAAATTATTTGAATTAAACAATTATGCAATGACTGCAGATAAAAATGACACCTAATATTTTTTAATTAATAGTTCAACTAAAAATTAATCATTGGTCAAAATATAATCACCCTTAAAGATCCAGTTGTTAACTTTTGTAAAAAAAAAAAAAAAAAAAAAATTAAAAATATTTGTTAAAACTGTCATTTTGTCCCGACAGTAGAATATGAGACAGCTAATCTGTGAAAAAAAATCAAGCTCCTCTGACTCCTCCCAGTGTTCTTATTGCCATTTGCATAAATACACCGCTCCCGGTCAGAAACAACCAATCAGAGCCAGGAGGAATGTCTTAGCAGTGTCAATCACGCTCGTGTACGCGCTGATCACACCCCTCTCTTGCACAGCGCGGGCCGTCGTTCAAACTCAAGATTGCCGGTGTGCCACAGCTGTGCTAATGGCGGAGAAACAACCTACACTGCCAATTTCTCGAGTGGCTCTTGCTCATAAAACAAAGTAGGATTATGTAGGCTGGATATAATAGCACACGGCTTCCTCTTCTCCCCGCCCGTTGAATCGCTGTGTAGAAGTAGCTGTGGGTATGAATTCCTCGTCGGGAATCGTAAAAAAAAAAAAATGACACTGTCATTGACAAAATCTTTGTTAAATTATTATGGGATCTCATTCAATCCTTTCAGAATATTTACTTTTTAAAATAATTTTATGTATTTTTAAAATATATTTTTAAATTAACACTTTAATGACAGTATATTTATTGAACAAAAAATAATGATTTTTATATGATTTTTAAACTAAATACATTTATATGCTATAAATTAAATAAAAAGCCACTCTAAAATGTGCAGTTGTACTGTATTGGGGGGTCTGAAAATCAGTCAGTATCTGGTGTGACCACCATTTGCCTCATGGAGTGCAACACATCTCCTTCGCATAGAGTTGATCAGGTTGTTGATTGTGGCCTGTGTAATGTTGGTCCACTCCTCTTCAATGGCTGTGCGAAGTGCAGGACCTGGCAGGACCTGGAACACGCTGTCGTATACGCCAAACTAGAGCATCCCAAACATGCTCAATGGGTGACATGTCCGGTGAGTGTGCTGGCCATACAAGAACTGGGATGTTTTCAACTTCCAGGAATTGTGTACAGATCCTTGCACCATGGATGCATTATCATGCTGCAACATGAGGTGATGGTCGTGGACGAATGGCACAACAATGGGCCTCAGGATCTCGTCACGGTATCACTGTGCATTCAAAATGCCATCAATAAAATGCACCTATGTTAGTTGTCCCTAACATTCGCCTGCCCATACCATGGGCAGCTCGATCCACAACGGTGACATCAGCAAACTGCTCACCCACACGACACCATACACACTGTCTGCCATCTGCCCTGTACAGTGAAAACAGGGATTCATCCGTGAAGAGAACACCTCTCCAAAGTGCCAGACGCCATCGAATGTGAGCATTTGCCCACTCAAATTGGATACGTCGACAAACTGCTGTCAGGTCGAAACCCCGATGAGGACAACGAGCATGCAGATGAGATTCCCTGAGACCGTTTCTGATAGTTTGTAATGCAAACCGATTGTTGCAGCAGCTATCCGAGTGGCCGAGTGTCCGAGTGTCCGAGTGGTCCGAGTGGATCTTGGAGGTGAAGATGATGGATGTGGAGGTCCGATTGAGCTGGTGAGGTTACACGTGGTCTGCGGTTGTGAGGCTGGTTGGATGTACTGGATGTACGCCTTTGGAGACGGCTTATGGTAGATAAATGAACATTAAATTCACGGGCAACAGCTCTGGTGGACATTCCTGCAGTCAGCAAGACAATTGCACACTCCCTCAAAACTTGCGACATCTGTGGCATTGTGCTGTGAGATAAAACTGCACATTTTAGAGAGTGGCCTTTTATTGTGGCCAGCCTAAGGCACTATGAAATCAGCATCTTGATATGCCACACCTGTGAGATGGATGGATTATCTCGGCAAAGGAGAAGTGCTCACTAACACAGTATTAGACAGATTTGTGAACAATATTTGAGAGAAATAGGCCTTTTGTGTACATAGAAAAAGGCTTAGATCTTTGAGTTCAGCTCATGAAAAATGGGGGCAAAAACAAAAGTGTTGCGTTTATAATTTTGTTCAGTGTATTTTATCACGATCAACACGCCACCATATGGGTTTGCCTCGCTAGAGGGCGAGCTGTCAGGAGATCGTATATCAAATTATCACGCTGCACCTGCACATAATCATCCTAAATAAATACAGGTGCAATGCTCCTGGCACATTATCTTTTTGTCTCCTAGAAAAGCAGAGCTGTGAGTTAAAGGGAAAAACTGATTTGAACCTCTGATTGGAAGAAAGTTATCATTTTGTCATTGCACATTATTGAACTGGTGAGTAAAAAAATCACCCACCGAGCACCTCTTCATTCGTAAGGATGAAGACTAAGATCTGGTTGATAAAGTAATGTTGCCTCACTAAATATGTATAAAAAGTAAGTCAGTAAGCTGTTCTTGGTAGCTTAAGAGACGTGGGATGAGGGGGATGACCCTTCAAGGATGGGTCTTTCATACTCTGAACTGGATAAGGATATTTCACATGCCTCAGATCCAGTATCTCTTGATCCATCAGATAAGGCTGTGATTTCTTGAGCAGCAGAGCGAGCTCAAGTACCTGTTTCTTGGAAGGCACCTAGGACTGCCGCTTTAGCCAAGATGCGGTTAGCTAATGTGTCGGGGTGGATGACTGTGGCCTTAGTGGGGCCTACGTTTGCTATGTTGGCTGGAGCAACAGCAAGAGCAGGTAGATATGCAACCAGAGGTCGCGTTTGACTTTCTCATGATAGACAGGGTCGTACAAATTCTGTCATAATCTATTATTACCCGTCATTTTAATTTTCATATCTTAATGATAATAAGCCATTTAATAGGCTCTGTTTTTGTTCACATTTTCATTTTTATTCACAAACTTACAGGACAATAGGCTATATTATGCACTTATTAATTTATATATAGAGAAAGTTGAACAGAGACTGTGCGTTTCATCATGAATGTTTGTCCAATGAATCACATTAAGCTTTGTGCTTTTTTCTATTGATATGAAACAAAGTCTTGCCTTTCAAATTCTGTCCATTTTATGACAAAATTCAAACAATAAATACAATTTTCGCGCTCTTTAATGTGACGCGAGAGATCACTGAAACGCCTCAATTCAAGCGAAGTGAAATGCTATTGAACACGATCATCCCTTTCTCTTTACTATATTACAGAACGAAATAAACATGAATGAACATCAGAAAATATGTTGAAAGGTACAGTCCAACTTATCAAAGTCCGTATCTTGTCTCTCATGTAATCGCACAATCAGTGTTTCAACCCCAGAAAGACGTCAATAAAACATCTCCGGTTACTATTGTAACCTCGGTTCCCTGAGTGGTGGGAACGAGACATTGCATAGCAACGCTGCAGGAACTCCTCCCTTCTCCACTTTTGTTGAAATCATATGGGCTAACGCCAGCTTGGAACAGCTGGCCAATTGTCGTGAAGTATGCAAATACTGACAGGCTCGCGGGCAGTATAAAATGCATGGACTCGACAATTGCGTCAGAATCACACAGCACAGCTGATCAAACAGCGAACAGAGTGGCTAACGCAATGTCTCGTTCCCGACTCTCAGGGAACCGAGGTTACGATAGTAACCGGAGAGTAACTTTCTACACCACACTTGTATGAATCAAGAGTAAATATCTCAGTTGCATGAATGATTGAATGATCAGTTGCACAGGACGAATCAACTCTACAAGGAAAAGACAAAAGTAAATGAAGCAAAAATACACATACAAGAACTCCATTCTCATTAAAACAACTATAATTATTATACCTAAACATAACATTGAAAGCTGGCACCACATCATAACATTAGTTCCGACTAGAAACCACTGTCCATATATTTATTTCAATCAACATGATTAAAATATGCTAGCTATTCCAGCATTACATCAATAAAAAATAAATACCTTAGTTGCCTTTTGGCTGGTTTCAGAGGACACAGGAAGTACAACAGCAGTTAGTATCCCTCACTCATCCAGCTCAACATAGCCAACATGAGGGCCTTTAAAGCAACTTCTCTACAAAGAAAGCAATTTGTCTTAATACATACACCAAAGGGTTGTCACTGATCATTTCATGCAAAACACAACTCGATTTGACAAAGTGTAAACACTGACATACTGTAATGGTAATTCAGTGTCCAACACTCATCCAGCCAAACCTTTTCAGCATTAGGGCATTTAGACCTCACATTTAAAACAAACCAACTACATTAAGAGACAATGACTGGATTACGCACAGCTGACCCATTTGAATCAACATCATTGTCACTAAAAATTGCTGGCTCTTGACCAACACATCAAGTTGATCATAAAATGAAGTTTTATGAAACAAAGCTCGGGAGGAGCATGTTCAGGTAATCAACCAATCAACTCAAGAGGAAGCCGGTATAAATAAAGCTTTTCCTCACCTCCTGTCTCACAACAAGTCTCTCAGCATCCCTCCACCACCCCATCACCTCACACTCGGCTGGGTCTACCCCAGTATAGGGGGGAGTACTCTGGGTTCGGGCAAAATTCCGAGCTCGGAGCCCTCCCCCGGACAGCAAGCCAAATACGTATTAATATTACATTTGATTTCATGTAAGTGTGAACTCGTGAAACATCATCAATGAGCAATAAAAACACTCTTCTCATAACCATGACACCTTTTAAAATAAACCTACCATAACTTGTTCTTCCAGCGACCATGCCAAACAATTCAGGTACTGCAACCATACCACTCATAGGAAATGGCCTATTCAAAGGGAAATTACACCCTCTACAGGTACCCTCGACAACGAATCGATCCCAAATCATTTGCACTGACCCGGGGTGAAGCCTCCACTCTCCTTGAGGAATCCCATTCCTCGAAAGTATGTCCGCTCCGCGTTTTAGGATACTGGGGATATGCGCGCAGCTCTGATGGAGAGAAAGTGTCGATCCGTGCTGCAGTGCTGTGAATGTAAAGCCTAGCAGGCATCAGCTTTGGCAGCAAGGCTTTCTGGTACAAAATCTCTCTTTCTGGTCTAATTAGAGGGCGTATTACAGGACTTGCTGTTGCCTTTGTCACCTTTGGTTTTTGGCTTGCTTAGTTGGGGACACTTAATATTCAACAATATTATTGATCTGCCTGCATTGACACCATTTTATGAGAACTGAACTGAGCTGGACGATGACGTCACTGTTTTCTCCAGAGTAGCTAATATAAATCAACTAAATTAATAACTTTTTTTTACAACATAAACAAACTATCACTGAACTTACTAAAGCTAGACTATGACACTGATAAAAGTGACTTGATTAGACTGGAAATTAGTAGATGACATGCTGATCCAAGGGGCCAATGTGCATGCCCAGGCGCTGGGTCAGTCCATGGCTTCAGTGTTCCAAGCACAAATATATTGTGTGGCAGTAGTGGCGGCCCCAGTTGTACCAGGGGACATTTTTGGCCCGCCATCAGAAGCTGCTCTGGAACAGTCAAAAGGGAGTTAACATGTCCAGTGCAACAGACGGGGTGAATGGGGCAGTCTTTGGAGGCTGGGCCATTCAACCTCATCTATTCAGGGCTGGGAAGGTTCACAGCTGACTTCAATCCAGAATTCCTCAGCTGGCCTGAGGCAGGGCAATCAACGCTCCTTTCGCCAGCAGTAGATGCGAAACAGGCAGGCAACTGTCAGGTATTGAGTACCCAGGGGCATTGGGTACACTGGCCCCAGTGAGCCAGATGCTGAGGTGTAAACATACTTTGTCACACTTTACACCTCAGCGTGTGCGTGCGTGCGTGCGTGCGTGCGTGCGTGCGTGCGTGAGACATGGGATAAACACACACAACACACAAACATCAACCAACTGAACAAAGAGGAACTAAATATATGGTGGTGATGAACTAAATGATGACCAGCTGTTATGAATGAATGTCCATGGTTACTGATGAGTGGCGGGAAAATCAAACAAAGGAACACATTTTCCAAATGAAAAAAAAAACAAAGTCCATAAAAACAGAAACTAAAGACGAACAAAACTAAGTGCGTGTGACAATTAACCGTTGTTATTAACAGATAGCAGACATTACCTGTTAACAGACTTTTGATTTTAATAATGTGTTAGTAAATGTTGACATTAACATGAAGATTGTTAAATACTGTAAGCTGTACTTCCCCTGGGGAGGCCACAGAATGTTGAATGTTTTGAATGACTTGAATGCTTTGAGTGGTTGAAAAGACTAGAAAGATGCTGCTGTACAAATAGTCCATTTACCTACCCTTAAGCCTGTCTTCAGGGTGTCAGAGTCCACCACCATCAAACAGTCGTCCAGTAGGGTAACTGTGGAGGTTGAAGAGGACAATGATGAGGTAAATACTTTTTAGTGGACAATGAACATGCATATCTCTACCCACAACATTACTACAATAATAGTTTTAACAGGTGTGTGAAGAGGACATTAAGTGGATGTTCGTAAGGGACATTGGTCCAGCGTAGTACAGAGTCACCATGAGTTATTCCGTGGGGAGGTGACAGAGCCTGCATTTCTCCAGATGGACAGTGCCAATCAGCAGAATGGTATCAAAGACTACCTTTGAGGAGAATCAGATAAAGCAAGGGATATCTTTTTATTTGTCTTTGAGTGTCCGGAGGACCTGGACACATTTATATCAAATTGTCTTGATGAACAAGGTCTGAAGGGCCAATCCATGCCATGTTCTGTGAATAGTCAGAGCAAGGAATCTTTGTAGCCTGTGTGTTTGTGTACTGTATATAGAGAGCTGTTCATCCAATCATTCAACTGTTCAAACTGATTGTTGCAACATGTTTTGTTGAACATATTTTTTTGTAAAATAACTACAAAAATACACAATGAATTAAGGGATGTCGTTTATTCATCAATTCCATGTTACTTAACTTATATATAATCTATCACTGCAAGCAATCTATGTATATGTAGCCAACTGCATATTGAGAACTGTCGACACTATCATTCAAATGTTCACACTTTATAAGTGGAACATATCATTAGAAAATAAAATTAAAATTATAAATTAATGAAAATATGTTCAGCGTGACTTTTACAATACCAATCTAATTGTAGATTAAAATTAATACATTTACAATGTGTCTTGGGTTGGTCAAACTCTATCATAATAAATGTGAATTTATCTCATTACATAAATTAATAAGGTAAGGTATAAAGGTTTTTTTGAACAAATAACCGTAACTTTAATCAACGAATATAAAGGTTTTGATGATGAAATTAGCTCTGTATATATTTATTAGCCAATTTAGTTTAGACAACCTTTACAAAAATAAGAAAACGTGTATTAGTAAAACGAAAGATAACAACCGTAAACATATTTTCGACAGGAAGCAGCGCCATTTTGCACATGCGTACAACAAATCGAGTCACGTGCCATATTTGGACATGGGTGTCGCTTCTGACGTCACACTTGGATTTGGGCCGGGTTGGATGTCCACCGCAGGATGCAGCGAGACCCTTCTCAGCACACGCGCCACACACACACACACACACATAACAGCTAAACAGAGATTCAATGAAGCAGCAGAGATGGCGAGTCAGGAGCAATCCGATGAAAAGTTGGCATTTTCAACATACATGCAATGTGTACATTATGTGCAGGAGCGAAGAATTTGTCGACATCCGTTGTAAGCAACTCTAATTTAATGAAGCATCTCACAACAACACACTCATCTACAAAGCTAGTGGCCAAAAACACTGATACCTCCACCACAGATGATAGCTCGCCATCCACAAGCAAAGAAGGACTCGGAGCGTTGTTAGAGTTTGATTTATTTAATTTGCTACAGTTACTGCAAATACACTTTATGTTATTTAACTGTTTACTTTTGAAGAAAATACTTGGAAGTAGGCCTACAGAATATCTACCAGACCAGTTGTCTGACATTGGGAGTTTGATTTATTTAATCAAGAATAAGACTACAGAGCTAAACACACTTTTTTGTGAACAAAACACTTAGAAGTACAGGTTGTTTACTTGACCAGTTGTCTCAGGTTGAGAGAGTTTGATTTAATTTGCTAGAGTCAAATGTACTTTATATGGTGTAACTGTTTACTTTTCTCACAAAGATGATACTTAGAGTGCAGGATAAACCTCTTGCTGTCTGTCGACGTGCGATAAATAATGAACGTTATGTGCAAACACCTGTCTGTTCTACTCATTTCAACTGACTTGTGAAAACTGCTAAAAAAATGCAAATTCTTTGACACAT
Source organism: Meda fulgida (assembly GCA_030578275.1). NCBI lineage: Eukaryota > Metazoa > Chordata > Actinopteri > Cypriniformes > Leuciscidae > Meda > Meda fulgida. Next base: position 19,935,539 of record CM060618.1, read on the forward strand.
AGCAACTTTTTTTTAACAGTAATGCAAATAGTTACTTTCCCTGGTAACGAGTTACTTTTGTTATACAGGTCCTTCTCAAAAAATTAGCATATTGTGATAAAGTTCATTATTTTCCATAATGTAATGATAAAAATTAAACTTTCATATATTTTAGATTCATTGCACACCAACTGAAATATTTCAGGTCTTTTATTGTTTTAGTACTGATGATTTGGCATACAGCTCATGAAACCCCAAAAGTCCTATCTCAAAAAATTAGCATATCATGAAAAGGTTCTCTAAACGAGCTATTAACCTAATCATCTGAATGAACTAATTAACTCTAAACACCTGCAAAAGATTCCTGAGGCTTTTAAAAACTCCCAGCCTGTTTCATTACTCAAAACCGCAATCATGGGTAAAACTGCCGACCTGACTGCTGTCCAGAAGGCCATCATTGACACCCTCAAGCAAGAGGGTAAGACACAAAGACATTTCTGAACAAATAGGCTGTTCCCAGAGTGCTGTATCAAGGCACCTCAGTGGGAAGTCTGTGGGAAGGAAAAAGTGTGGCAAAAAACGCTGCACAACGAGAAGAGGTGACCGGACCCTGAGGAAGATTGTGGAGAAGGACCGATTCCAGACCTTGGGGGACCTGCGGAAGCAGTGGACTGAGTCTGGAGTAGAAACATCCAGAGCCACCGTGCACAGGCATGTGCAGGAAATGGGCTACAGTTGTCGAATTCCCCAGGTCAAGCCACATTAGAACCAGAAACAGCGGCAGAAGCGCCTGACCTGGGCTACAGAGAAGCAGCACTGGACTGTTGCTCAGTGGTCCAAAGTACTTTTTTCAGATGAAAGCAAATTTTGCATGTCATTCGGAAATCAAGGTGCCAGAGTCTGGAGGAAGACTGGGGAGAAGAAAATGCCAAAATGCCTGAAGTCCAGTGTCAAGTACCCACAGTCAGTGATGGTCTGGGGTGCCATGTCAGCTGCTGGTGTTGGTCCACTGTGTTTTATCAAGGACAGGGTCAATGCAGCTAGCTATCAGGAGATTTTTGAGCACTTCATACTTCCACCTGCTGAAAAGCTTTATGGAGATGAAGATTTCATTTTTCAGCACCACCTGGCACCTGCTCATAGTGCCAAAACCACTGGTAAATGGTTTACTGACCATGGTATTACTGTGCTCAATTGGCCTGCCAACTTTCCTGACCTGAACCCCATAGAGAATCTGTGGGATATTGTGAAGAGAAAGTTGAGAGACGCAAGACCCAACACTCTGGATGAGCTTAAGGCCGCTATCGAAGCATCTTGGGCCTCCATAACACCTCAGCAGTGCCACAGGCTGATTGCCTCCATGCCACGCTGCATTGAAGCAGTCATTTCTGCAAAAGGATTCCCGACCAAGTATTGAGTGCATAACTGAACATAATTATTTGAAGGCTGACTTTTTTTGTATTAAAAACACTTCTTTTATTGGTCGGATGAAACATGCTAATTTTTTTAGATCAAAATCATCAGTATTAAAACAATAAAAGACCTGAAATATTTCGGTTGGTGTACAATGAATCTAAAATATATGAAAGTTTAATTTTTATCATTATATTATGGAAAATAATGAACTTTATCACAATATGCTAATTTTTTGAGAAGGACCTGTAGAGTAATTCAGTAATACTTTTGGAACAAGTAGTGAGTAACTATAATTAATTACTTGTTTAAAGTAACGTTCCCAACACTGCTCATGTCTAAATTTCTCTGTCTGAGTCGGATGACACACATGCAGTGCTAGTAGCATTCAGATGTTGTTTGCTGTGGGCACTAATGTGGCAAATGTATCTCAGCTAAATTAAGAAACATCCGCCTCACACTATCCTTCCTTCCTGAGCACCCTGCAACAGAGAAGCTAAATAAATCAAGGATCTTTGTTTTGGGTGTCAGATATCAATGGGACTTGGGCTTTATACCTTCCTTCTGTGTTGACTCAAGTCAATACAGCGATATTTTCGGACTAGGCATGATATTTTCAGATCAGGTGAGGTCATCAACATAAACACAACATGAGGCTGCAGGACTGAGTGGCATCTTGCACATGCAAAATGAAATCCATAAAGTAGAGAGTATTTGTTTTACTATTGCATCACTGCAGATTTGGTTCCATGTTTGCATTTCAATGCCATTCATGAACTATAGAAAGTTGCACACCTTAGAACATTCATCAACCAATCAGATTCAAGCATGCAACAGCCCCGTAATATAACTATGAAAAAAGACGAAGTATTTATTTTGGTTAAAGATTTAAATTGCCCCTATTATGCTTTTTCGAATATTACCTTTCATGCAATGTGTAATATAGCTGTCTGTGAATGTAAAGCTGTAAAGTCGAAAGTGCACGATAAATAATGCGATTGTTTCCCCAAAAGAAAGAATCAAAAACCACGTAAACGAGTCGTCACACTTCTGTGACCTACATACGTAATGCGGTAACAATGAGGCAAGGACGAAGCGGAGAGAGAATCCATATGCAAGCACTCCTTTAATGAAACAAGCAGGTAATCCAGGGCAAACAACAGAACATGGAACTCAGGACAGGAACAAGGGCGGGGCTAATTAGAAACACCTGGAGAGACTAATAAATAAGAAAAACTACAAAGGACTACAAAACATGGCACAGAGAACAGGAAATAACAAAGGTCCACACAAGACAAGGAGAACACAAGACAGGAATCATGACAAACACATTTGTATAATGCCCGCCTGTGGTTTTCATTTTCTGCCCGCAAAGAACTTCTACTTTGACACTCCCGCCCTCAAACACTGTAGCTGGTTCATGGTGTGTACATGTCGAGAAGACGCTGTTTTCTGCTCTGCAAAAGCAAATTATCTTCGTAAACACTTCCAAGGGATGAAGATGTGAACAGTCAGTGGTTAAAATTACCACAGCGATACAACAGAAGCACAACCTTTTGACTATTGCTTCTCAAATCTCTGTGGGGCTTCAATGGGATTTACAAAACACTTATCCGGTAAAGATGGGATAGTATATTTGGACCACCTTGCTCCTCAGAATCACAACCTTTAAGTATGATTAATTATTGATGTATACACTCACCTAAAGGATTATTAGAAACACCATACTAACACTGTGTTTGACCCCCTTTCACCTTCTGTCGTAATTCCACGTGGCATTGATTCAACAAGGTGCTGAAAGCATTCTTTAGAAATGTTGGCCCATATTGATAGGATAGCATCTTGCAGTTGATGGAGATTTGTGGGATGCACATCCAGGGCAGGAAGCTCCCGTTCCACCACATCCCAAAGATGCTCTATTGGGTTGAGATCTGGTGACTGTGGGGGCCGTTTTAGTACAGTGAACTTATTGTCATGTTCAAGAAACCAATTTGAAATGATTCGAGCTTTGTGACATGGTGCATTATCCTGCTGGAAGTAGCCATCAGAGGATGGGTACATGGTGGGTATAAAGGGATGGACGTTGTCAGAAACAGTGCTCAGGTAGGCCGTGGCATTTAAACGATACTCAATTGGCACTAAGGGGCCTAAAGTGTGCCAAGAAAACATCCCCCACACCATTACACCACCACCAGCCTGCACAGGGGTAACAAGGCATGATGGATCCATGTTCTCATTCTGTTTACGTCAAATTCTGACTCTACCATCTGAATGTCTCAACAGAAATCGAGACTCATCAGACCAGGCAACATTTTTCCAGTCTTCAGCTGTCCAATTTTGGTGAGCTCTTGCAAATTGTAGCCTCTTTTTCCTATTTGTAGTGGAGATGAGTGGTACCCAGTGGGGTCTTCTGCTGTTGTAGCCCATCCGCCTCAAGGTTGTGCGTGGTTTCACAAATGTCTTGCTGCGAAATAATGAGAAGGTCAAGAATGGAAACACAATTTTGTTTTTTATATTGTGTAGGTCTCAGACTGAAATAGTTCTGCAAATCAGCTGTGGGCCACCATTACCTAAAATTGTGTCCATGAATGCAGATTGTCTGTTGTTACTACTTTGAGTAATGATAAAAGATGGAGCCAGATTTATTTTACAAACTTTAATGTTACATCAGTCATTCATGTTAGTGTTGCTCGGCTAACTTATGCCCTGGTATTGATACAGTTAATCGTACAGTTCCCGCATGTGCACTATGTTGATATTGGGAGATAGACTATCGATGCAGCCTGATTTGCGCGCATCAGGGAGCTCACGTTTCACTTTCGGGTTTGCGATCACACATACTCTGTGTATAGGGAGCAGTGGTGCTAAGCACGCATTTTATAAGATAAGACATTTATCAGACGTCTAGGCTATGTTGCGCAACATCTGCCATCGTCACGCGATCAGTGAACCGTGATTCCTGCTTCACTGTATGTGACACACGACTGCAACTCCTGCTGGATGAGCAGAGCAGACGTTTACAATAGTTTACAAATTACATTGGTTTTAAATTGTATAAAAACAGAAAAACGACAGTGGAGACGGGGCCGCGGTGGGCATTGTAATGTATTGTGATTGTAGCGGTGGCATATTCTATGCTAGTTTCACCCTCATGCTCCGTCATGGCGATATCCCAGAACAGCTTTTCACTCTATGAGAAATCTCGTCACATTTCAGTCTTGTGAGATCTCGTCACACCTCTAATCGTTGCTGTCTTTACAGTGTGTACAATCTCTGAGCTTTAGGAAGCCTCTGGAGCTAAAGTTCAGTTATGGTAATGGAGTGTTTCGTTTCCGCCATGCACTGTAAGCAGTAGACCAATCACAACAGACTGGGCCATCTGGCCAATCAGAGCAGACTAGGCTCGCGGAAAGGAGGGGCTTAGAGAGACTGAATCTTCGGATGAGTCATTTGAGAATCATTGTAAATGTGGTGATGTGCAATGTATATTATGAGAAAATTAAAATTAAAGAGTTTTTTTTTACCTTTGATCCATGTAAACTTGTTGAAGATAGGAGACCTTTGAATGACCTCTTTAAATGAACAAATAAAATACAAATCTAAAATCCTCTATCCGTAAGCTCCATATATCTCTATGTAAGCTCTAAGTTAGGTGTTTTGTATTTTTTTTTAACAAATGTATCCATTAAACATGTACTTGCTGAGAACATTTCATCAGCCCTATATAACTCGCCTTCAGATCTTTAAGTCAATAACACTAACGTTGACGTCAGTAGTATTTTTTTTTTCTGTTTCTGAAAGAAGTCTCTTATCCTCACCTAGGCTGCATTAATTTGATGAAGAAATACAGTAAACTGTAATATTGTGAAACATTATTACAATTTACAATAACTCTTTCTATTTTAATGTCACATGATCCTTCAGAAATTATACTGCTGATTTGGTGCACAAGAAACAGTTATTAAAAGGGTCAAGAACTGGATTATTTTATTATGTTATCATGTTTTCTGGGTTACCCTCATAATGTTAGCATTTTTTTTAGATCAAAAATAGTCATAATTTAGAAATAAAAGGCATTTTTCTAAGCCTGATTTTAGCCTCTGATTTGAACGCTCAGTTTGAAGGGGCGTGTCTGCTCTGAGACTTCAGTGTAAACGCCCACTGCTGTGATTGGCTGACATGCTTGCATATGAAATAGCCAGCATTACATGTGAAAATCTCTCGAATACTTTTACTAAGTTTTTACTATTACGCCCGTTTCACACATACTCCGTGTGCAGTGCGTATGCGGTGCGTATTTTTTTCCGTACCCATGTTAACAGGTTAGAGCTTTCACACTGCACACGGAAGCGGTCCGTCGATCCGTTCCAGATGCGTTGCGTATTTAGCAGTGCAGCGATCGTTTACGCACCGAGTCTATTTTTGCTGTGCTGCAAACGCTGAATTAAAGTGACAGCGCATGGTTCGTGATCAAAGTGAACACAGATTGACATGAAAATGTAGTAATTTCATCATAAATGCAATTAATTAAATAGACGGTAGTAATCTCACCATAAAGGCATTTAATTAATTTAATTTAATTAATTGTAATAGTTTTAATTTTCTTTTTTTTTACCGGGGTGAAGTAAGGAAACCTACTTCAACAAGGACATGACACTCGACTCATTCGTGGAGGTGGAAAAACAAGTTATTTGTGAAATGCAAGATTTATTGTGTAAATATTTAAATTATGCAAAAGAAAATGTATGTTTTTGTTTTTGTCAATGTTAAGTTTTAATTTAAAATGTTTGCAATGTTAACATAAGTAGCCTACATGTTTAAATGTTTTATCACTTGCTTGAGCAACTTAATATATCCTGCCTAAAATTAATGCATTGAATACTAGGGATAGCCTACGTGTTTTAAATCTATTTAGTTTAAACTTGAACATGTCCGTGAAAGAGTGTAGACATAACTAACTGTGTACAAATAGAATCGAAATGCTGAAACAATTTGTAATATTATTTTATAAAAGATGCTGATAGATATAGTGATTAAAATAACAAAAAATTGTGAATGAATGTTGTGGTGGTACAGCCGTGGATCAGTTGCGCACTGCAAACGGAACATATGTGAAAGCACAATAGCACTTGCAGCTCCTGCGCCGCATACGCACCGCAACACACACCGCATACGCACTGCTCACGGAGTATGTGTGAAACGGGCGTTACAGCTACCGTGATTAACGCATCATGAAAGAATTGATTAAAGCATTATAGTTAGATCTATTCCATCACATGAAAAGTTGCAGTGATGAGCATTGAGCAGATAACAGACAGTCTGTTGATCGCGTGAATGAAGTGATGATCATATCATTGCAATGCAATGTCAGCACTCTCACGAATGCTTTCACCAAATAACAATGTAAACACAAAATAAATACAGTAAGCGCTTTGTTGTCCATTGTCATAGCGTCATTAATTTCATAAGGTGTTTTGGCAAGTGTCCAGAAACATTTTAGCTGTTTGATTGACGACTTCAAGGGCGATTGGAAAGGGAGTGTTCTTTGATGCTTTCTGTATATAATTTAATCACAGTTTAATTAAGAGTATTTTCATCCTACTAAGAGAAACGATGTGAAGTTGATCTTTTAGTCACTGGCTTAATTTACTGATACATAAACACTATTGAACGATTTTGAGAGAAAGATTATCTGTCTGAACTTACACATCAGAAATCACTGATCACAGGTCAGGCATTTGAATAAACTTGGTTACTGTATGTTTGTGGCATTGGTTGCTGGCAGATCCATATCGTAAAAGTCTGTTTGGAAAGCCTGTGTCGAAAATACCACTGATTCACCAAATAATCCACAGTGAAATGCACCGAATAGCACAAACAATCCACTGCTGACACATTCACATTGTTGAAAAAAAAACCTACTCTCCAAGCATTATGATCGTTTGGAAGGTGATGGTAATGATCCTGTGAACTCGTTTTCATGTCACTATTCACTATCGCGCCAGTAGTCGGATCCAAAGACGTGGTGATGTAGACGTAGGCATTGATATTCTTCTGCAAAGGCGGTCTTTCGCTGCCCTGTAAAGTCATAAGTCTCCACTTTTGAGATCCTGTCGTTTTCTGGCCTTGGTTTCAATAAAAAAAAAAAACAGTTTTTGGCACAACAAGGAAGTTTTGAGTTTTGAAACTTACAGGGTATTTTTATAGTATAACGAACTCATAACTGTCAAAAGATCAAGGAAAAGTTTAATTCTCAGTTCATGACCCCTTTAATATTATCAATGCTGAAAACAGATGTGCAGTTGAATATTTTTGTGGAAACCATGATACATTTTTAATCAGGATTATTTTGTATCAGGAAAAAATAACAGAATTTATTTGGTAATAAAAATATTTTTTAACTTTATAAATGTCTTTACTGTCCCTTTTGATCAATTGATGCATCCGTGCTGAATACACCCGTTAATTTCCAACTTTTCAATAGTCGTGTGTTTTTTCCTTCTCCTGTTTGTCTAAACAAGCTGAAACAGATGCTGAACCTCTGATGTCTGCAACTCCGCACATGCACATCATTTGCAGTTTCCATTCATCTTCTTTCTTTGAATTTATATGATCTATTGATATTTTCTCCAAAAGTGCTGAAGACAGTCCATAAGAGAATTTTGATAATGAAATTTGCTCATTTAGGACAGAGACACTTCATGAGCAATTTTGCTTACACCTCCACCTGCTGTATCACAAGAGAGAGATGGAGACAAATGTCTTTGGCCCAGTCCCACCAACAAACACTGAACTGCACTCCATGCAAATCGTGCCATTTGAAAATTTCTGCAAATGACTCTTGTGGCAGGGGCAAGCAGTGTGCAATTTTTAGCTGCCAGCTTTCCAGGGCATCATCCAGGCAGTTGTCGCATTGGACACCCCAGCTCCTTCCACGGTGGTAGAAAACCTGTGTGTGTGTGTGTGTGTGTGTGTGTGTGTGTGTGTGTGTGTGTGTGTGTGTGTGTGTGTGTGTGTTCTGAGTGCCTTATGCCGGGCTCTGCTCCAGGACAATAGAGCGGGGCGGTCTCTTCCTCATCTGTCACCTGAGTCGCCAACACCTGCTGTTGAGCGAAGAGGCACAGCAAGTGATGGGGAGCTCACTCTAAATCATACCACCTTTCATCTTCTCTGCCTGGGTTTTATATGTGGCCTCATTTGTAACATTACGCCATTCGCTCTGACTGACGAGGCAGCAGTGATATTAAAAGCAAGGCAATGGCATAAAGGCCTAAAGCTATTACAGCCAGCCTGCAATATATGAGCAACTGTTGCACCATCCACTTGCACACTAAATTGTATCTTTTGGTCACTCCAGCTGTTTACGGTGATCTATGCGATGGAGAATGTTTGGGATGAGCGTGTCTATCAACGCTACAAACAAAGCCTCTTGGAAATCCCTTAGAGCGTGTCATTTTCTAACAACATAAGCTTTACAGTGCATGCAAGGATAAAACATTCAAGCTAGAAGTTTGTTCTAAATAATGATGTGTGATGTTTTACTAAGTATTTTTTTGCTTTTTGTAAACTTAAAGGTGCCCTAGAATGTGAAATTTAATTTATTTTGGCATAGTTAAATAACAAGAGTTCAGTACATGGACATAACATACATTGAGTCTCAAACACCATTGTTTTCTCCTCATTTAAATCTCGTTTTTGAAAAACACCCCTGAAAAATAGGCGAATCTCCACATAACACCGACTGTGATGCAACAGTTGGGATCATTAATATGTATGCCTCCAAAAATTTGCATATGCCAGCCCATGTTCAATGACATGCGGAACTGCGCAGCCGGAAGTTCTGCAGGTGAAGAAACAAGCGAGGATCATAAGGAAAATGGCAGGTCATGGAAATAAATGTTATGTTCCAGGCTGTGCAGGGGATGGGAGGACGTTTCATACCCTTCCCACAGAAAATAAATGTCAACAGTCAAATGTTGATGTTTATCTATAATCTGATACCGCAAAAGTTTAATTCGAAGTTGTTAGTTTGCTCTGCCCATTTCACAACGGACTTATTTTCTAACCTGGGACAATATTAAGCAGGCTTCTCTCAGTGAATAAATTATATACAGAACGTGATCAAAGAATCTTTCCACACAGCGCGAGTCTATCTGGACTTGCCAAACTCGTTATGAAATCAATGACGCACATTACACTGCACAACGAAGCTCTTATTGTATTTACATCATCGTGTTTGCATTGGTGAAAGCATTATAGAGAGTGCAGAAACTGCGTTGCAAAAGCCGCGTTGCCACTGCCGGGCCAGGGCTAACAGCGAGCCGAGACGGGCCAATGGCCTCGGGCCTCAAACACCAGGCTTGCGTTTCCACTGCCGGGCCACTAGCCCCGCTGCGCTGCCCTAAACCCCAACCTTAACACACCTTCCTGGATCGAACGTCATACAACCGCACCCATTTCAGCAGGGATTATGAAGTTCATTCAGGCAAAACACAACGATCGAGATGGAGAGGACCGAAGCGTCTGTTTGTTTGCTTTTGTTGGTGTTTGCTTGGTGGAAGATGAGCGTTGTTCGGCGAATACTTAACTTAGCAAGTTCAGCAACAATGTACTTGATAACATCCTCGTTTCTGCACACGCCGTGTTGACGTTGTACTCTTTCTTCTGCCCAAATGCTCAGAAGAGCTTTGGTATCTTCAACAGACCAGTACAGGCGATTCTACATTTCGTGCAGCAATCATTTTGCGCGATATAAAAAAAGTTAAATGTGCATCTTGCCGCAGACCATATCTTTCCCTAACACCGATAAACTCCGCCTATTACATTGACCACGCCTCTAGCCCGAGCTGGCCTGCTTTGGCCCAAGGTATTCGACGGGCCAGAAATCCTGGCCGTTGGCCCCGAGTAAGCCCCGATCAAGCCCCGGAAGTGGCCGTGGAAACGCGACTGGCCCTGGCACGCACTAGCCCGGCAGTGGAAACGCGGTTAATGATAAGATCTTCATTCTCACGATCAACAGAATATCATCTGCTTGCTCAATGCTCATCACGGCAACATTTGTGATGGGAATAGATTTAAATACTTTAAAAACATCTCACGATTCGTTAATCTCGATAGCTGTAATTGTAAAAACGAATAATAGTTGTAGTAAAAGTATTCGAGAGAGTTTCACATGTAATACGTAGCTATTTCATATGCAAGCATGTCAGCCAATCACAGCAGTGAGCGTTTACACTGAAGTCTCACAGCAGACACGCCCCTTCAAATAGAGCATCCAAATCAGAGGCTAAAATCAGGCTAGGAAAAATGCCTTTTATTTCTAAATTATGACTATTATTGATCTAAAAAAAAAATACTAACATTATAAGGGCAACCCAGAAAACATTATAAAATAATAAAATAACCCCATTCTGTCACGGTAAGACACGGAGATGAACCCAAACGCAGACAGTATACAATAAGACACGGTTTAATGACAAAAACAAAACCCATGAGAGGGCAAAACAGATGGAACACAGAATACCTGACTTACTAGACTAAACTGGGAAACAAATGAACAAGAAACCAAACAAGACTTCAAGAGACGCTAACAATGACTAGATGTACAGAGGGTACTCACGATCAACGTATAACAATGAACCAACACAAGACAGCAAACACAAGGGGATTAAATAGGAAGACTAATCAAACATAACAGGTGACACTGGTGAAACACTAATGACAGAATCAGGATAACAAGGGGGCGGGGTAACGAGACGAGACAAGCCCATGTGCTTGCACACAGAACATGGGTCTGTCATGATCCTGCCAAAATACTAGAACTCACAGACCTGATGGCAGAATCATGACAGTACCCCCTCCTTAAACGTGGGACAAGACTGACAGAGACATAGACCAGACCCAACAAAACATGACAAATAATAACAGGGGCATACAAGCGTGAACAATGACCGGGTTAGGGTGAAACATCAGAAAAAATAAAGGAAGGGGAGGCGGAGGGACAACAGAGTCTTTGAGCGAGAGTCCAGGGTGGGTGGGCGGGACGGTGATCTTGGAACTACAGGGTGTGGGCTTAGGACGGGGGACCCGAACGGACTTGGGTGGAGTGATGTGAGTAGACGGAGAAACAGTCCTAGGTTGAACCATGACGGGGGAAACAAACGGGAGTCCGGGGGCAGTAGAGACAGGGACACACGAGGAGACAGTCCGGGGACTTCTGACGGGGAACATGGTTGGTGACGGGACAGGACTGGGTGCCGCGCTCACGGCGACGGGCTCTGGGACAGCGCTTGCCGTAGCGGGCTCTGGGACAGCGCTTGCCGTAGCGGGCTCTGGGACAGCGCTTGCCGTAGCGGGCTCTGGGACAGCGCTTGCCGTAGCGGGCTCTGGGACAGCGCTTGCCGTAGCGGGCTCTGGGACAGCGCTTGCCGTAGCGGGCTCTGGGACAGCGCTTGCCGTAGCGGGCTCTGGGACAGCGCTTGCCGTAGCGGGCTCTGGGACAGCGCTTGCCGTAGCGGGCTCTGGGACAGCGCTTGCCGTAGCGGGCTCTGGGACAGCGCTTGCCGTAGCGGGCTCTGGGACAGCGCTTGCCGTAGCGGGCTCTGGGACAGCGCTTGCCGTAGCGGGCTCTGGGACAGCGCTTGCCGTAGCGGGCTCTGGGACAGCGCTTGCCGTAGCGGGCTCTGGGACAGCGCTTGCCGTAGCGGGCTCTGGGACAGCGCTTGCCGTAGCGGGCTCTGGGACAGCGCTTGCCGTAGCGGGCTCTGGGACAGCGCTTGCCGTAGCGGGCTCTGGGACAGCGCTTGCCGTAGCGGGCTCTGGGACAGCGCTTGCCGTAGCGGGCTCTGGGACAGCGCTTGCCGTAGCGGGCTCTGGGACAGCGCTTGCCGTAGCGGGCTCTGGGACAGCGCTTGCCGTAGCGGGCTCTGGGACAGCGCTTGCCGTAGCGGGCTCTGGGACAGCGCTTGCCGTAGCGGGCTCTGGGACAGCGCTTGCCGTAGCGGGCTCTGGGACAGCGCTTGCCGTAGCGGGCTCTGGGACAGCGCTTGCCGTAGCGGGCTCTGGGACAGCGCTTGCCGTAGCGGGCTCTGGGACAGCGCTTGCCGTAGCGGGCTCTGGGACAGCGCTTGCCGTAGCGGGCTCTGGGACAGCGCTTGCCGTAGCGGGCTCTGGGACAGCGCTTGCCGTAGCGGGCTCTGGGACAGCGCTGGCCGTAGCGGGCTCTGGGACAGCGCTGGCCGTAGCGGGCTCTGGGACAGCGCTGGCCGTAGCGGGCTCTGGGACAGCGCTGGCCGTAGCGGGCTCTGGGACAGCGCTGGCCGTAGCGGGCTCTGGGACAGCGCTGGCCGTAGCGGGCTCTGGGACAGCGCTGGCCGTAGCGGGCTCTGGGACAGCGCTGGCCGTAGCGGGCTCTGGGACAGCGCTTGCCGTAGCGGGCTCTGGGTTCAGCTCCGAAACACCGAACACCAGCCTCTCTAAGATCCGAGCCAGACGCTCCAGATAGTCCCAGCTCAGGAAGGCAGACGGGGCGTAAACAGTCTCTAGCTGGACAGACGGGGCGTGAACAGTCTCTAGCTGGACAGACGGGGCGTGAACTGGCTCTGGCTGGGCAGACGCAGGTCTCCTCTTCCTCCTCCTGATTCGCGGAGCCGATGATGCCTCGGGAGTCGAACTGGGACGAGTCTTTTCTCCAAGCCTCACGAAGCCTAACCTCAGATCCTCCGGGAACACCGGCAGACAGGCAGGAGGTAACGACACCATGGGACCCTGTGACTCCCGACGAACCAAGCAGTCCACCATGTCCCGGAACGGGCGGTGGGCCAGCCTCTCCCGTTCCGCCAGAGGTGGAGGAACTTTGAGACCCGCGATGAGGTAACGGTTAACCAGGCTCTCCGGTAAAAAATTTCTCTTTGCCTCCACGGCCTGAGCATATCCTCTCAGGGACCTCTCTCCCTGGGGAGGGAAAGGAAGCTTGCCCAACTTGCTGTCGTTGATAGCTGACTGCCACCATAGTTCCTGGTCAGCTGATTGTTGTCTTAGTGGGGATGACATATTGTCCGCTGGGTTCAGAATGGGTCGGTTCATTCTGTCACGGTTAGACACGGAGATGAACCCAAACGCAGACAGTATACAATAAGACACGGTTTAATGACAAAAACAGGAAAACAACACCCATGAGAGGGCAAAACAGATGGAACACAGAATACCTGCATGACTAGACTAAACTGGGAAACAAATGAACAAGAAACCAAACAAGACTTCAAGAGACGCTAACAATGACTAGATGTACAGAGGGTACTCACGATCAACGTATAACAATGAACCAACACAACACAGCAAACACAAGGGGATTAAATAGGAAGACTAATCAAACATAACAGGTGACACGGGTGAAACACTAATGACAGAATCAGGATAACAAGGGGGCGGGGTAACGAGACGAGACAACACAAGCACATGACCAAAACACAAGGCCATGTGCTTGCACACAGAACATGGGTCTGTCATGATCCTGCCAAAATACTAGAACTCACAGACCTGATGGCAGAATCATGACACATTCAAGGGCACCTTTAAGACAGCATGTAATCAAAATCTATCCCATTTACTTTTCTAATGCAGATTATGATAAGGGATAGTACACCCACAAAGGAAAATTCTGTTATCATTCTGTCATCAAATGACCTTCATGTAATTTCAAACCTGTATGACTTTCTTGGAACATAATATATTTAAAAAAAAATGTCGAAACAAATTTTTTTGTGTTCAGCAGAAGAAAAAAAGTCATACAGGATTGAAACAACTTGAGGGTGAATAAACTATCATGAAATTTATTTTTTTTGGGTGAATTGTTGCCTTTAATCCCTGTCTTATTGTGAACGATTCATCACTGTATACCCTAAGTTATTCAAAGAAATCAATTTGCCTTTTGTATCTTAATCAAAACTAAACAATTTACTCTTTCTATGAAACAACTTTCCTTTTCCAATAATAAAATTTAGTTCTGTCAGGACCACTATCGTCAAATACAATGACAATTAGCATACATTTTGGATTGGCGGTATGGTTCCGTTCTGGGCGAGAACTCCCTGAGCATCCATGCAGACTAGCATGGATAAGAGCAGGGAGAGCCGCAATAACCCCCCTCAGGATAAACAGAACAGAACCAACATAAATGTTTTGCAGATATCATCACACCCACAATCACACCCTTATTCTTATTGTATAAAAGATCGGTACTTACACATGTTTGAGTTGGCAGATGCTGACGCGACAACAATTGCTCGCGTTCACTGCTAACCATGTCCAACGATACGCCAATCGTCTGCGCATATTCAGACTCTGATGACGAGTTCATTCCGCCTTCTCCTCTCCCAACGCGGCGTAGCTCGCGCCTCCAATGCCGCGATTCGCCTTGGGCTACGCGGTCTACAGAGGAGTTGTACAGTACTCTGGAATCAGCCGGCATTCCCATCAGCCAAGGTCTGTCCAGAGAAGATATACTCCTTCTTGCTCAAAATACTCTGGGAAATCCACCCGAGTCCACCACTAATCTTGCATCTACTTCAGCATCTGGTCACTCAAAACAAGCTGGCAGAAAGAGAACAGCTAAGTCATCATCACCTCATACCACAAAAAGAACCACGCTGCACGCACGGACACCAGCTTCTTCGGATATTACTGAGTCTGATGGATTTAACAACCAACTCCTCCAAGCGGTTCAAAGCCTCACCCACAGCGTCAAAGGTCTGGAATCAAGGATGGCAAAACTTGAAAAACCCGCCTCTAACTTCAACGACCCTAATGCGGCTATAAACGCGGCAGTAACGTCTCAATTCAGACCTCCTACCAGCGGATTAAGCGATTTCCCGAGCTTCGCTTCTACTTCTTCAGCCCCGCAACCAGCCCAGTCACCATTTCAGGACATTTCAGCTCCACCCGAATCTTCATCCTTTAACCTTTCTACAGCAGCCCCTGCCCAGTCTTTCGGTAGGCGTTTCGTGTCTCCTGCCGCTGCTACGGTATCTCCCCACATTAGATCAAACATCATCCAAGGTAAGGACATAAACCTTGCTTCACTTTTGCTTCCTTCGCCTGCTGTCGACAGGAAAATGGTTGACTGTGGTGACGTGGCAGTCCTGCTTAAAACTTCCGATCCGAGATTACAACGGAATCTTTCATTTGCAGAATTTGTCATTGCATTCAGCATTTTCAGAGATATCCTGTGTCAGGTTTTCCCAGATCGAAGGGAAGAGTTGGATTTATATTTAGCTATGATGGCAGACTTCAATCAGAGATACGGGGGTACACTATTCTACAAATATCATAAATCATTCTCCGCCAAATCAGCTTCCTTTATTTTGCTCTTTAACTCCAGACTAGATTGGTCTGTGACTGACACTGAACTGCTTGTTCGTCATTTTGGCGGCGCAAAATCACTGATTTGTAACATTTGTAGCGTTCACGGACATTCGGCATCTTTTTGCCCGAAAACTTTTGCCAGCCAAGAGCCGCACGCTGTCCATGGTGCTGATAACGTAAGGCAATACGTCAGCAAGAAACGTTACACTTCAGATCGCAAAGTTCCCAATATTTGTATTAACTTTAACGAATCTGTCTGTTCTTTTCCCCAATGCAAATATGATCACATCTGCAGTTTCTGCAATGATCCGCACCCGAAATCGGCCTGTCCACGCCGGTACAAACCTCCAAGCCGAGGAAAAGCCCCATATCAGAGAAAATTATGAAAAGTCACCCTTCTACTCCTATTAATGTCTCTAATCTCGCTAGCTACCTCTCCTCTCACCCCGATCCGACTTTTGTCGATTATCTTATCGTTTCGGGTGGGCATCCTTTCTAATCTCACTACCTCTTTTGTAGCAAAAAATCTGCAATCAGCTATTACCGAACCAGAAGTAGTTACTAACTTGCTAGAAAAAGAGGTTAATAAAGGTTATGTCATTGGTCCTTTCCCTTCCCCTCCTTTTTCGCCTTTTCGCATTAATTCCATCGGCGTTGCAACACGGAAATACTCCGGTAAAAAACGTCTTATCTTCGATATGTCTTCTCCTCATTCTGCCAACACAGTGAGCGTTAACGAATGTATACCTCTATCACCTTTCTCTCTACACTACGCCTCGGTAGACAACGCTATTCATCTGATTAAGATAGCCGGTCAAGGCGCATGGCTAGCTAAAGCCGACATCACAGATGCTTTTAAAACTATGCCAATCCACCCCGCTGACTGGCCACTTTTCGGCGTCAAATGGCATTCTAAATTCTATTTCGCTGTAAGGCTTACATTCGGGTGTAGAAGCAGCCCTCATATATTTAATAGCCTTTCCGAAGCGCTGTGCTGGATCTTGCTGAACGTCAGCAAGCTTCCTTTCGTCCTACATTTGCTCGACGATTTTCTGCTAATCGATTTCCCATCTTCTCAATCTTCAATCCTCGATATACTCAAACTTATCTTTAATGACGTCGGCTTTCCCCTCTCCGCCGAGAAAACTTTGGGGCCTTCTACCTCATTAGAATTTTTGGGAATTTCTCTGGACTCAGTTCTAATGCAAGCTTCTCTTCCCTCCGAGAAACTGTTAAGAATCCGGTCATTTCTGGAGTCTTTTTCCGCCCTTCCTTCAATATCAAAGCGCGACATGCTTTCGCTTCTTGGACACCTAAATTTCGCAATGAGAATCATTCCTCAAGGCAGGGCTTTCATCTCACGATTGTTAACTCTGGCCCATTTGGTGGAAAAACTAAGCGATCGGATACAACTAGACGAAGGCTGCTTGTCCGACTTATTATTTTGGAAAAGATTGCTTAACGATTGGAATGGTATTTCTTTCTTTTACAATGATGATTTCGAATCTTCGCTTCAACTTCAGTCATTCACTGACGCGGCCCCTTCTATCGGATTCGGGGGGGTTTTCCAAGGGCAGTGGTTCGCAGAAAAATGGCCTAATGACTTTCCTAAAACAGCGTCTGACTCCGTCTCATCCGCGCTCTACGAGATATATCCTTTAGCCGTTGCCAGCGTCATCTGGGGCCCCGAGTGGTCACGTAAACGGATAATGATGTTCTGCGATAACGAAGCCACAGTTGCCATTATTAATAAAGGTCGATCATCTTGTAATATGATAATTTCTTGAGACGGTTAATCTGGCAATCTGTTATTTTTAATTTCATTATCAAAGCTGTACATATTCCTGGCAACTGTAATGTCATCGCTGACGCGCTCTCTCGATTTCGTTTTCAGACTTTCAGACACCTGTGCCCTTCAGCCAACCCAGATCCAACAACTTGCCCTCCCTTAGCAGACATAATACTAAATTAAACGTCCTACTTATGTCAGCTAGACATTACATTTCCATAGGTGTCGCTCCCTCTACACTTAAAGCTTATACATCTTCCTGGTCCGCTTTTCTTATGTTCTGTTTCTCCTTCCAAATCCCGATTTTTCCTATTTTAATCTCCACCGTTTGCTCCTTTCTCGTATTTAACTTTGAAAACCGCAATCTTAAAATTTCTTCTATTCGCAGACTCCTCGCCGGCATTCAATTCTACGCAAAATATCACAATCCCAATTTCCAAAGTTTTTTTTTCTGACTCTTCTATTCGATTACTTCTTAGAGGGTTAGCTAAATCTTCCAGCAAATCTATAGACAAACGTTTGCCTATTATTGCAGAGATTAATAGTTTCTGTTCGCAATGGCCTCTTTTCTTCATACCTCAATATTCTTTTAGAATCAGTGTTTTTATCTGCCTTCTATGGTTTTATGCGTCCAGGGGAATTCACTTCAGATACTAATAAATTTGATCCTGCCCGTGGCATTTCCTTTTCTGATCTACGCTTCGGACCTAAATCCTTCACACTCTTTCTTAAACATTCTAAATCTGATGCTCAAGGTTCTGGCGTTACCTTAACACTCTCTAAAATCAATAATAATTTCTGTCCCTTCTCAGCTATGGTTAAATTTCTTAAAATCCGGCCTAGAACTTCTAAATTTGCGCCGCTGTTTTTATTACCTAACGGAACACCCCTTTCCAAGGCTTTTTTCAAATCTCACCTAACCACCGTTATTAAAAGCTGCAGTCTATCCCCCTCTCTCTATACTGGCCATTCATTCAGAATCGGGGCAGCTACTTCAGCTGCCGAAAGAGGAATCTCTACATCAGCCATTAAGATCATGGGCAGATGGTCTTCCTCAGCCTTCGAATCATATGTCAGACTGGATTCAAAAACCATCCTCGAAGCCCAGCAAGCTCTTCAGTAATAATCAGGTAATTCTATATAATTTCTGGTGGTGGTGGTATCATACAATGGCCTCACGCGAGCTTGTCTCTATGCGGCGATGTAGCCATATAAAAAAAAAAAAAGAAAAAAAAGAAATAAAAATGCTCGTCTATCATGGCTATATCTGCATGGTCTATCGAGACCTGTCTATGTCTGGGCTATCGTGGCTATATATTCGTGTGGTCTAACGAGACCTGTCTACGTCTGGCCTATCGTGGCTATATATTTGTGTGGTCTAACGAGACCTGTCTACGTCTGGCCTATCGTGGCTATATATTTGTGTGGTCTATCGAGACCTGTCTATGTCTGGCCTATCGTGGCTATATATTTGTGTGGTCTAACGAGACCTGTCTACGTCTGGCCTATCGTGGCTATATATTTGTGTGGTCTAACGAGACCTGTCTACGTCTGGCCTATCGTGGCTATATATTTGTGTGGTCTAACGAGACCTGTCTACGTCTGGCCTATCGTGGCTATATATTTTTGTGGTCTAACGAGACCTGTCTACGTCTGGCCTATCGTGGCTATATATTTGTGTGGTCTAACAAAACCTGTCTACGTCTGGCCTATCGTGGCTATATATTTGTGTGGTCTAACGAGACCTGTCTACGTCTGGCCTATCGTGGCTATATATTTGTGTGGTCTAACAAGACCTGTCTACGTCTGGCCTATCGTGGCTATATATTTGTGCGGTCTAACAAAACCTGTCTACGTCTGGCCTATCGTGGCTATATATTTGTGTGGTCTAACGAGACCTGTCTACGTCTGGCCTATCGTGGCTATATATTTGTGTGGTCTAACGAGACCTGTCTACGTCTGGCCTATCGTGGCTGCATCCGTGGTCTATCGAGACCTGTCTATGTCTGGCCTATCGTGGCTGTCTTCGTGTGGTCTATCGAGACCGTCTATGTTTGGCCTATTGTGGCTGTATCAGAGTGGTCTACCGAGACCTGTCTATGCATGTATCTATGTTCTATTGAGACCTGTCTATGTCTGGCCATCATGGCGTATCTGGTCTATCGAGACCCGTCTATGTCCGGCCTATCGTGGCGTATCTGTGGTCTATCGAATCCTGTGTATGTCCGGCTAGGTACATAGGTACATGACTATCGTCATCATGCTAATTATGGTATCTCCCTTTCTTATTTCAGGAACCTCAGGATTCACGACCGGTGGGTATACTTTCATTCATCAATTTTGGGGGAAGGCTGGCCCCGTCCCTACGGATCTTCAATCCACCTTCTTTTGGGGGGTCGGCTGCGCCCCTGCCTTCGTCTTCAGGCAGGAGATGCTGATCCGCTACCCTCGGATTACAATCAATGGACGGGGCCTACGCCAAACAACTTTACAAATAATTGCTTACTGGGCTGCCAATAAATTAATGCTTGTTACTTAATTTTATCCCCCGAGTCTTTCTGGTAGAAATGAAAGCTTTAGCATAAGTTCTGCCAGGAAGACTCAATTACTGCGTCACTCGTTACCTTCAAGTTATCCAATCACGCCCTTATTCTTATTGTATAAAAGATCGGTACTTACACATGTTTGAGTTCGCAGATACTGACGCGACAACAACCACCACCCTCCCCACCACCACCAGGATGGTCCCGTCTATACTTCCCTGGGGGGTCGGCTGCGCCCCTGCCTTCGTCTTCAGGCAGGAGATGCTGATCCGCTACCCTCGGATTACGATCTATGGACGGGGCCTACGCCAAACAACTTTACAAATAATTGCTTACTGGGCTGCCAATAAATTAATGCTTGTTACTTCATTTTATCCCCTGAGTCTTTCTGGTAGAACTAACGTTACTCTTGATAATTTGTGGACTATTGGATAATGTTAAACATATTGAAATTGTTTCAGCAAACTCATTCATTCTGGCTCATATCCAGTGTGATGCCCAATTTCATGAGTTAGCCAAATTTCTCACTACATTTTTTACATTAAACATTTTCTTCTACTCAGAAACATGTCACATTGTGGAAGTAATTTGGTGATTTTAAAATGAAACTAGACTAAATCTTCCACTGCCCTAGAGTGACATAACTAATCCAGGGATGTCTTCACATCCTTTGAATATTGAAGTGTACCATAATTGTCTTCCTCATTTAAACATAAATCTGCCTTTCCATTGTAGCGCAAATATGTATTGTTTCTTAATGTGCAATTAAAAACAATATTCATAAGTGTCGTGAGGGAAAACATTTCATTTGTGCACAACAGAAGCCTAAACCCTACATAAATCTTATCTGAAACTCTAATTCTGCTTTCCAAGCTCTGGTGTTTCCTTCAGGAAATGTGAATCTATTTGCATTGGTGTGTGTGTGTGTGTGTGTGTGTGTGTGTGTGTGTGTGTGTGTGTGTGTGTGTGTGTGTGTGTGTGTGTTTATGTGATTTATGAGGACACAAATTTGTATAATGACATGCGTATTACACTGGTATTACAACTTAAACGTGGTTTATGAGAACATTTCATGAGTCCTCATAATTCAAATAGCTTAAAAAACATAAAAAACAATGTTTTATTAAAAATGTAAAACTGCAGAATGTTTCCTGTGATGGGTAGGTTTAGGGATAGGGTTAGTGTAAGGGGATAGAAAATACAGTTTGTACAGTATAAAAACCATTACACCTATGGAGAGTCCTCATAATGTAGTAGCACCAATGTGTGTGTGAGTGTGTGTGTGTATGTTCATAATATCATTACTTTTTCTTTTTGTCAACGAGCTCCTTATAAACAAAATGAATCATATCGTAGAATACACAATTATGATACTTCACATTGACACTACAATGGAATAAAATGTTGCAGTGTGAAGACAAAACTCATTATAGCATCTTGTTAGTATATGAGAGTCATCACACAAGTTCAGCGTCTCCTCCAAATGTGCTTGGCGTTTGTTTGCTCAGCAGCACTGCTAATTTGCAATATCATGCGTCAGGTTAAATACCCACAATGCTGAAGTCACTATACAGAATAGAAAAACAGAGGAAGATGCTGTCAGTTCAGTGTCCTGTTATGGTGACTAGGAGCCACTGACACGACCAGATGGCTGTGGACAGGGACAAGCTATGTCCAGTTTGTATGGCCAACCGCTTGTCCAGTGATATGTTTTGAAAAAAAGGTGACTTTTCTGTCAGAGGGACAAAAAGTTAACAACATCCAGAGAATATGCAAAGTTTGTGAGCTGAAAGTGTACTATGGTATTACATACTGTACAGCTTTCACATTTCACAAAATGGATAGTTCAGACTCTAAAATTCTAATGAGCCACATTTAAAGATGAAAATGACAAAACCAACCAGTCCGAAAACAGTCAGTATCTGGTGTGACCACCATTTGCCTCATGGAGTGCAACACATCTCCTTCGCATAGAGTTGATGAGGTTGTTGATTGTGGCCTGTGTAATGTTGGTCCACTCCTCTTCAATGGCTGTGCGAAGTTGCCGGATATTAGCAGGACCTGGAACACGCTGTCGTATGCGGCGATCCAGAGCATCCCAGACATGCTCAATGGGTGGCATGTCCGGTGAGTATGCTGGCCATTCAAGAACTGGGATGTTTTCAGCTTCCAGGAATTGTTTACAGATCCTTGCACCATGGATGCATTATCATGCTGCAACATGAGGTGATGGTCGTGGACGAATGGCACAACAATGGGCCTCAGGATCTCATCACGGTATCTCTGTGCATTCAAAATGCCATCAATAAAATGCACCTGTGTTGGTTGTCAATAACATTCGCCTGCCCATACCATAACCCCACCGCCACCATGGGCCACTCGATCCACAACGTTGACATCAGCAAACTGCTCACCCACACGACACCATACACGCTGTCTGCCATCTGCCCTGTACAGTGAAAACTAGGATTCATCCATGAAGAGATTTAGTCAGATTTGTGAACACTATTTGACTATTTGAGAGAAATAGGCCTTTTGTGTACATAGAAAAAGTCTCAGATCTTTAAGTTAAGTTCATGATGCATTTTTTCAAGAATCTTTGATGAAAAGTTAAAAAGAACAACACTTAAATGTTCAAATAAAATAAAATGTAAAATATTTTACTAAGCAATGATACATTAAATTGGTCAAAAGTAAAAACATATTTTTTAATAGAACTGTAAAGTTTGTATAACAAAATTTAGTTTTTATAAACAAGATTTATTTAATATTAATGTATTTAAATGTATGTCAATATTTAAATAATTCTTAGTTTACATATTATTATAAAAATGTTAACTCTTTATTGAACATTGGTGTTTTATCATAGTGCTTTTGCCACTAGTTTAAAAACACCCCTGACTGACATCACTGTGACTGGCATATTGTGGAGGCATAAAGTGTGCACAGAAAACTCAGATTCTCATGCCCTGGAGTCAAACCACAACCATCTCAAGTGTTTTTGCAAAGGAAAGTGGTGCATTTCACAAGGTGACAGGGAGGTTTTTATGCAGCAGTGCCCTCAGATTTATTCCCGTTTATTTTAGACCTATGAGGTCACAGTGACCTAAAATACCAGTCTCTCTTTTTTGGGGTTGGGACAGACTGGTAAAAATAGTCCCTCCATACAGCATGAAATACTTCTGTAAGGAGGCACTAACCAAGGCATGACCTAGTTTATGGGAAGTTGGTTTAAGCATGCAGAGGTATCTTTGGCCATACATGCTAAATAGTTAGGTTTGTATTTGTGAAATTAATGTTCAGAAATTCTCTAATAATATTGGGATAATACTGTGCAGTTACCTGTCAATTGGAGATATGACACCATAGCAAATTGACACGTAACTGCCCTATTACCCTGAGAGAATTTTCATGATAAACTGAAAACAATAGGAAGAGTCAATGAACTAGAGGGTAAAAGGTAAATGAACCCACAGCCCCTATAACCATAAAGATCAAAGTCTTGCATGCAAGTTCAGAGCAGTCATTATAACACTTTCCATGACCTGCAAGTGCGAGTGTAACATTTGTGAAACCCCCTATCATTCATCCAAGTCTGCAATGTACTGGTACCCATCCACATACTATAAGTAATCAATAAGAATACAAGTAATTAGCCAATCCACAAATTCACAAAAGGCCCAGTAATCTCTAAATTCTTCCCCATGGGCTCAGTGGTATATTGTTTTGGGAACATACTGTTCTTTCCAAGTACGCTTTAGTCATTTGGTTAAGCATAGTTAACCTTAGTTTTAACCAATGAGTACTTTTGTAACTGTAGTTGCATTTTGTGAGAGTTCTGTTCTTCTCAAAATCAATCCAAACAGCTGTCATCCTCAGTGATGCTGTTTAATTGAATTTAAACTGATATCAAACAGTCTCCCTGCCTGCATCTAATTTAATACATCCTCGAGCTTTCCATCAATGTTTGGAAGAAAAAGGACGCAACAAACTGCTCCTGATTTGAATGATCTATAGCGGATATTGCAGTCAAATGCTGAAAAGCTTGAGCTTTCTATCTATGTTTGGACGAAAAATGATGTAGCAAACTGCTTCTGACTTGAATGATCTATAGCATATTTTTTCAGTCATATACTGAGAAGTTTGATTTAAACAGCTCTGCTGAATGCAGAGGAAGAGATGCTCTGACTCTTCATGGAATACAAACCCTCAAAACAACAGGATCAGCGTCATCTAGTGTTCAGATAATGTAACTCCAGTCTAAGTTAGAGAGACAGGAAAAACTCTGCATTGCAGAAAAAAAAGCTTTTTGAAGAGGAGGGAAAACGTCTCGGTTACATATGTAACCCTAGTTCCCTGAATAGGGAATGAGACGCTGTGTCAAACACTGTGGGAATGCTCCTGTGCAGAGAGTATGGCAGGGCAATGCTGCATCTCGTTCCCTATTCAGGGAATTAGGGTTACATACATAACCGAGATGTTCCCTTTCAAGGGAACTCGAGCTGCGTCAAACGCTGTGGGAACGCTAATACCCACGTTGCCATAAGAACAAGTGTCCGACCGTGTGAAATCAAGGCGCACATTCGGACGAAAGCACCTGCGCCCCTAGAGTGGAGCTGAGGTCAAGGTCATAGAATCTAACGAATGTGTGCGGTGAGGACCAGCCTGCCGCATCACAAACATCATGAAGGGAAACTCCTGACAATAACGCTTTAGAAGCAGCCATACTCCTGGTAGAGTGAGCTTGTACAGCCAAGGGTGAAGGCTGACCAGCCGATTCATAAGCAAGTGAAATAGCCTCAACCACCCACTTGCTCATTCGCTGTTTAGATGCAGGACACCCCTTCTTGGGTGGCCCAAAGCAGACGAACAGCTGTTCCAATTTTCTCCACAGGGCAGCTCTGCGGACATAAGCATCTAATACCCTCACAGGGCAGAGAAAATCAAGTTTCTCTTGGTCTGACGTCAAAAATGGAGGAGGACAGAAAGCCTGCAGAACTATAGGTCTAGCAACATTAGTAGAGACCTTAGGAACGTATCCAGGCCTAGGATGGAGAAAAGACACCATGCCAGGCGAAAATTCCAGGCACGAGGGAGAAACCGAGAGAGCTTGAATATCTCCAATTCTCCAACACCCTCGTGCAAACTCCTGGCCTTAACCTCCAAAGTGCCACGAAGAAAGCGTGTCATAAGTAGGTGTCTCCCCAAAGAAACTCCACTTAAAGGGACGTGGTAAGCAGCTAGTGCCGCCACATAGACCTTCAGTGTGGAGGGGGATAGCCCTGTGGAGAAGAGCTCCTGCAGGAACTCCAGCACTGCACCCACCGGGCAGTTAACTGGGTCCAACCGGTGTTCTCCACACCATGAAGTGAAAAGTTTCCACTTCAGGGCATATAACTTCCTTGTGGACGGAGTTCTGGAGTGGAGGATGGTCTCAACAACCTCGGTCGAGAGACCTCTCAGAGGCCAAGCCCACAATTTCCACAGTTCCGGGCAAGGGTGAAGGTGACCTCACCCAGCACAAGTGAGCACCTCCATAAGCTTCTCACTTTCAGGAGACTGAAGTGACGAGTCTTCAGTATCTCCTGTCCCAATACTAACAACATCCAGCTCCTCAGAACTGGATAATTGCAGTACTTGGGCCTCAGCCTGGGGGGAAGAAACCGCATTGCGTGCTTCCTGACCCGGAACTGAGGCACTGGATCTGACAGGTGAAGGCTGAGATAAGGCTGGGCCCATCTCAAACCCCGCTGCCAGATCCATTTGCGAACCCCACGACTGATGCCACCACTCTGTCTCAACAGAAGGGGGACCCAAGCCGCGGGGAGCGCGAACCGAACCACTCTCCTCAAAGACTGATCGGCGGGAGCGGAACGTTCTTAGTGGAAAACCCTCGCAATGCTCACAATCCGCCCCCTCGAGAGCTGACTGGGCATGCTGCACTCCCAAACAAACAACACATACAGTAGTTGGTGTGTATCCCCACCCGTGACATAACGAGTACAGGGAGGAACACACTTCCTATATATTTATTCGCTCGCCATAAAGATGTATATACTGGATATATATATATATTTTTATACACGTTTTTTTATATAGAGAGATATATGTGAGAAAACTCCTGCCTAGTAACAACTAAGGACAGACAAAAAACTTTCAGACAATGATTCACACAGAGCGCTTGCTGAAGGCACAGAAGCTGTTGTGTTTTCGGGTTACATTATAGTTTTCTGGTTGATGACGTCACCCGCCTATGACATTCCGTCTCTCCATTGGACTGATTCCATGCGTGCTTCATGATGCAATCACGCAGGGGCGTTCCCACAGCGTTTGACACAGCTCGAGTTCCCTTGAAAGGGAATTTGTGTGATTTATTATAATTTCAGACTTGTCTTGCATTTTCTTATCTCAGATACATCATATATTATAAAAAGGAAATAGAATTTTTTTTTTGTGAACAATAAAAAACTTGATCCTTTATGGTGACTTCAAAAGAAACACAAAACAGCATAGAAAACACACTAGACAGTAGATAGTTGACTTTAAACCAAAGTAAACACAACTATAACTCTTCTACTCTAACTCTACTAATAACCAACAACCAACTTTAAACCAACAGCAGCAACTATTAATAACCAACAACTTATAGAAAGTTCTGTCAGGAAACTCTATCAGCTCAGGCTGATAGGTCCCTAGCTCAATTTGGTAGCAATCACATCATTATCTACATAGCACAGCTGATTGGATGCTATGGCATCAGAAGCCAATGAGCTACTGCTCAACATTCAAATACTTGGCATTGTTTGCAATTAGCAGTCTGCAGCGCACTTAAGAAACCCTCCACCTTCCCCAGCTCCACCAGTATAGATCTGCTAGGGGGGTTATTTCATATTGGTTACATGTACAGCAGCAGCATGTCTGTAATGTATTGGCAGTAGCAAATCTCTGCACTTGCTCTGCAGCAGAAGCGGCAATAATCAATAGCAGCAGCATAGCAGATCTATTCAGTCAAGACCAAATACATTAAAGGGATATGGCATGGTGATGGATATGGAAAATTTAAAGGGATAGTTCACCCACAAAATGAAAATTAGCCCATGATTAACTCACCCTCAAGGCATAGGTGTCTATGACATTCTTCTTTTAGACAAATGCAATCGGAGTTATATTTAAAAATGTATAATCGTCTGAAAGAAGAATGTCATATACATCTAGGATGACTTGAGGGTGAGTAAACATGGGCTAATTATTTTAACTTTTCCATATCAATTACCATGCCAAACTCTCAGAGAGTTGTCATGACAGAACTCATTTCATCTAATGAGTGTTCACATATTTCGTGCACTTAATTAAATATTCATGAGAAAGAGTCCATGGCTCTCCCCTCAAAAGTCCTCAAACTTTAAAAATTAGTTTTCAACAAAGTTGAAACATGACATTTGTATTTGTTCAAAACAAAGAATTTATCTAAAAAACCTTTTTAGTGATACAATAACATTAAAATTAATTAAAATTAATGTATTTTTGTATCACATTAGATTTATTCTTAAGAGAATTCTCAAATTACTAAGTGGATACAGTGTTCTGACTTGTGTGATTGTACATTTTTTTGCACATTTTTGCTGAGGTTTAACACTTCTGGCGAAACTGGAATCAGCAAAGCTGCATAATGCTTATTCAGAAAAGGGAATGGCAAATAAATTACCTCTACATTAGCATCTACTGATAGTGGCAAAAAACAGATAATCAGGTTGAGATGTGGAGCTGCTATCAGTTGGTGGTGTGATTTGGATAGGGAAGGAGGCCTCTGGCATGGCAGTGGCCTTCAAGGACAGGCTCCACCTGTTCCACAGGCAGGCCTAACACTGATGGATTATCTGCACGTGTCCTTCATGCTGTCAAAGCCTCAGTCGTCAAACTGGATGCATCCAACACACCTCATCTTGC
Organism: Meda fulgida; assembly: GCA_030578275.1. NCBI lineage: Eukaryota > Metazoa > Chordata > Actinopteri > Cypriniformes > Leuciscidae > Meda > Meda fulgida. The sequence goes on from CM060618.1 coordinate 19,963,571, forward strand.
TTACAAACAGCTCTTCATACCAAAGCATGTTCTCCATCTGAGTTATCACCACACCTATAATCAGAGAGCAGGATTGTGCTGCATGTTACGCCCACTGAGCAGCTATCATTCATTTGGAAATAATGGGATGGCGTGAGATATGTTGGCTGAGCCCTGTTTGGAATCATGTAATTGGAAGTCTGTAAAACTTCTACAGACTGATTCAGAAGAGAAATCTATGTTTCACTCTTAAGGCCCAGATTTACTCATGACGAAATTATTTTTCGTTCTTCGTTTAGGGGTAAAAATTCAAAATACGTGACCAGCGATATACTGTTAGCAAACATCCAATCCACCCACACTGCAAAGAGGGACGTTTAGATACACAACACAAGAAAATTAAGAAAAAAGCAACCATTTTTTTAAAAAGCAAAAGAAATGCATCTGATCATAGAAACAATATGTTTGCACGAGCTCTGCAATTCGGCACTCTAGTAGTGTCATCACATTTATTTATGTCACTTTATACAATAGTAAAATCAAGTAGCTTTACTCTATTAAACATGAAATACAGTGTCAGTGTTTCGTTTCATCAGAAGTACAACTTAATTTTCTACTGTAAAGCAGCTATTTATGTGTGCATGTTTTCACTCCTCGATGGACTGAACAGGAGAAATGAAGCGTAAAAGTTTTCCACATGAAAGTATAGGTGGAGCCTCTGCGCACACCTACCTACTACATAATTGCCACGGAGTATCGGGCCAGAACCTTCATTTTTAGTGTTTACCTAATGGGTAAACAAATCTTCAATAGTTTGCTTTCATCATCAAAAATGCACTTTATTTGCGAGTGAATTTCCAAGTCTGTGTATTGAATATTAGAATCTTTGTTTTGCATTTGTACTGATCTTGGAAAACTAAAAATATGTATACTTTCCCTTTGAAGCTTTGAAGATCAACAACCAATGGGGCCAAATTTCACTTGTACATTGATGTTTGCTTTTAAAGCCCTGCTCGAATGCATTCGAGATCAGAATGACACAAACACTGAAAGCCGACAGTTTAGAGATAAAGAATTATGTCAAATTCAATTCAATGCATCTTCTGTCTCTGTCAACAGATTACTGGAATTGTTTCGCTATTTTTACTGACTCCATTAAGTTGAAAAAAAAAAAGTAGCAGAAAATAATAATATAAATGCCTACACAGAAAACTTGAAAAAGAAGAGAAGCAAAGATCACTGCTAGATCGCTAAAATGGTTATTGCAGGTGTATATAATTATTCAAAATGGGTTAAAGTTGTGTTACAAATAATACATAATTCAGTCGGTCCATAGCCTAAGATCCAACAATGTTCACATGAATTCATTTAATGTCTATTTCAATTCAGTTTGATTTGAAGCAACCCCTGATGAAAAAAGGTATACTTTATTGTATTTGAAATATATTATTCATTGTATAATAGTAACAAAAATTGTAAAATATTTAAATATATTAAAAGTATATTAGCATCATGCTTTTACCTATTTTCATAATACAACTTTTAACACACTTTTATTGTACTTTAGTATATTTTCTAAAAATATACTTGAAGTGAAAATTCTGTTTATTTTTTAAAAGTGTATTTATTTGCACTTTATTTAAAAATATATTTTAGGTATATTTTAACTGTCTGCTGGAAATGATCATTGTAACAATGCATTGAAAGTATACATTCAAAATACATTATAGTATACAATAGTATTGTGTACAAAGTATAGCTAAGTTTTATTTGTCTAATAATGTACATTTGACATTGAAGACAAAGTATGCAATTTGTGATATTTGGAATAAGCCAAAGGTATGAATGAGCCTATACTTTATACTCAAATATAACACACCATGATAGCCTCGTGGGCAAGTGCTCCTTCATGTTGTTTGGGAGACCTGAGTTCGAGTCCCAGCTCATGGACCTTTCCTGATCAAGTCTTTCTCTCTCCCCCACTTCACGTCGGGGTACTATCCTATCCTGAAAACATTTTTTTTTTTTTTCAAAATATATATAAATACACTTGGTATATTGCTTGTATGTTTTAAATACACTAGTGATGAATTTGTAATGTACTTGTAACACAAGTAAAGTACACTTTAATATCACTAATCAAGCATGCAATTAGTCCCTACACAGGCATATAAGTTTACTAAGTATGCTTGAAGTTGGTCAAATTTAGTAAACAAAAGTACACTAAATTCACTTAAAGTTAAGCTTTACTACAATTTAATTACAACTAAAATATACTTAGTACAAACTTAGGTACAGACCTAGAAGAGCCGCAGGCTGCTGATTTCCACACTCTGCTTGCCTCATTCGACCTCAAACGAGTATCTACTCCGGCTACTCACAAATCAGGTAATCAACTAGACCTTATTTACACGTGCTACTGCTCTACTGACCATATGCTGGTCACTTCGCTGCACACCTCAGATCACTTATTCCTCACTCTTAACCTCAACTTGCCTCAAAACATAACACAAACTCCTCCACAGGTCAAATTTCGGTGAAACCTGCGCTCACTCACACCCTCTCGCCTATCCTCATTGGTCTAATCCACACTTCCTCCACCTGATCAGTTCTCAACATTAGATACTAACAGTGCAACTGATACTCTTTTCTCCACTTTAACATCCTGCTTGGATAACTTCTGCCCACTTTCCTCCAGACCAGCCCGTGCCACACTCTCTGCCCCCTGTTTATCTGATGTTCTCTGCGAACATCGTTCTAAACTCGGGTGCAGAGAGGAAGTTGCGCAAATTGAAAGATCCTACTGACCGTGTACTTTATCAATCCCTCCTCTCCCTTCTCTGCTAATATCCCTACTGCTAAAATGACTTACTATCAAAACAAATTTAAGAATTCTTCTGACTCTCGCATGCTTTTCAAAACCTTCTCTTCTCTTCTCAACCCTCCTCCTCCTTCATCAGCCCTAACAGCTGATGATTTTTCCACATTCTTCATAAATAAAACAACCACCATCAGTGGTCAATTTACCAAACCACAAACTGACACACACATCTTACCAGCTAACACACACATTCTACCCTCCTTCTCTCTGCTTTCAGAGGCAGAAGTCTCCAAACTCCTCCTTTCCAATCGCTCTACTACCTGTTCGCTTGATCCTATTTCCACTAATCTACTTGAAGCCATTTCTTCCTCAGTTGTGCCCGCACACATGCACATCATAAACACCTCTCTTCAAAGAGTTACTTTTCCCACACCATTTAATCAGGCTTGGGTAACCCCACTGCTTAAGAAACCCACTCTAAATCCAGCACATCTGGAAAATTACAGACCAGTATACCTTTTTCCATTCGTTGGAAGACACTCGGCCATAGTATTTTCTTATGATGGCCAGGCTAGCGATCCCCGCGATTCGGCTCCCGCGTCCCTTGAGGCGGCGCGGCGGCTTGGATCGCGGGGATCGCAGAAGGATCTCCCGGATGAGAAACGAGACTGCTGAGGCACTTTTTCGTTCATCATCTGCTGATTCTATAACACTCGTTCATGACGCAGAAGCCCGCGATGCGGTTTCTTCGGTTTCTTCAGAGATTCCTGTAGCACTATTCACAACCTCAGCGCCGGGCTAACTGTGTTTTTCCCCAAATCTAAGAGACATCAGTGGGCAAATTTGTCTGATACAAAAAAAGGGAAAGACAAATATTTTCTGCTGAACGCTCCGCTATCACCTTCTGGCCTGTTCTCCGACGCTGTAACTTCAATCGTCGACAGGTTTATAAATAAAAAAAATTAAAAAAAATAAATATATATAAAAACTAAAATATATATATATGTTGTCCCGCCGTTTTGAACGTTTCGGGCTACATTGATTTCCAGCGAACGCACACCGTGGCTTTCACCCCAAGAGCTTGCAACCGGGCACCGACTATGGTAAAAAAAAAAAAAATTCTAGACTTTCCTGCCGGTCATCTGCTTCAGGAAGTCGAGAATAGTGCTCGAGAAACACCCGAGGCCGGTCTCAAGGGGCTGGTTCCCTTAATAGATTTTGTAGAATGGCAGCGCCTTCCAATTATCTATATGGGTCCTGAATATTTTTAAATATGGGTACAGACTGCAGTTCGGTTACCGACCTCCCAAGTTTGTTGGGGTCGTACCGACCGCAGTGGTTCCAGAACAGGCTCGGATTATGGAACAAGAGGTACAGACTCTACTGGAGTGAAGGGGTCATAGAGAGTGTTCCCCTACCAGACAGGAAGTCCAGGTTTTACAGCCGGTACTTTTTAGTTCCAAAGGAGGATGGTGGACTGAGGCCAATTTTAGATCTAAAGCTATTGACTTGTTCTTTGAGGAGATCCAGGTTCAAAATGCTTACAATTTCCATTATCGGAAACCAAATCAGATCCGAGGACTGGTTTGGCATGGTAGATCTAAAAGTTGGGGCTGTCCACTCAGTTGCAGGGCAACCCATATTGTTCTTGCAGCGGGGCCCGGAAACGATGTGTATTGCCCGCCGTCTATGACGCTTCGGGCCGCATCATTTTCCAGCGAACGCACTCTGCGTCGTTTTTCCTCGAAAAATTTAAAAAAAACGAGCATCAGTTATGGTCACGAAAACCGTATCGACTACAGCCTGCCGGTATTCCGCTTCAGGGAATCGAGAAAGATGCTCGAAGAACACCAGAGGCCAGTCTCGAGAGGCTGGTACCCCTAGTAGATTTTGTAGAGGCATGGTATCATCTTCCCAACATATCTGCGTGGGTCCTGCATATAATAGAACTGCAGTTTGCGCACCGCCCCCCCAGGTTTTAAATTGGGGTGGTGCAAACTACAGTGGTTCCAGAGCAGGCTCAGGTGATGGAACAAGAAGTACAGACTCTGCTACTAAAGGAAGCCATGGAACGTGTTCATCCTTTAGACAGGGGGTCCGGGTTTTACAGCCGGTACTTTATAGTTCCAAAGAAGGATGGGGGGTTAAGGCCAATTCTAGATCTCAGGGTTTTGAACCGATCTCTGAGGAGGTTCAGGTTCAAAATGTTAACCATTCCTGCAATCGTGAGTCAGATCAGATCCGAGGACTGGTTTGTCACGATAGATCTAAAAGACGCCCATTTTCACATCTCCATCCTTCCATGTCACAGGAGATACCTGAGGTGTGCTTTCGGGGACGAAGCTTACCAATATCGGGTTCTTCCGTTCGGCCTAGCACTCTCTCCCAGCACATTCACACTAAATGTATGGATGTAGCCCTTGCTCCACTGAGACTTCAAGGCATTCGTATATTGAATTATCTCGACGACTGGCTCATTCTGGCTCAGTCTCGAGAAATGGCAGTTCGGCATCGAGATATCGTCTTTGGCCACATTCATAAATTGGGGTTGAGACTCAATACAAAGTGTGCTAGAACCATCCCAGTGCACGATATTTTTGGGAGTCGTGTGGAACTCGATTACGATGCAGGCTCGAATGTCTCCCGCACGTATCGAGTCAATTCTGGCGATGGTATCCGGGTTAAGGCTGGGCCAGGCAATCACTGTAAAACAATTTCAAAGAATGCTGGGCCTCATGGCAGCGGCATCCAACATCATTCCTTTGGGCCTTCTACACATGAGGCCCCTTCAGTGGTGGTTAAAAACCAAGGGGTTTTCTCCCAAGGGGAATCCGTTTTGTATAATCAGAGTAACGCGCAGATGCCTTCGTTCTCTGCAAATATGGAAGAAACCTTGGTTCCTATCCCAAGGGCCAGTGTTGGGAGTGTCACGTCGCCGGAAATCCGTTTCAACAGACGCTTCCCTCACTGGCTGGGGCGCGGTCATGACGGCCGCTTTGCCAGGGGTCTGTGGCAGGACCATCATCATTCTTGGCATATAAACTGCCTAGAGATGATGGCTGTGTTCAGGGCTTTGAGGAGCTTCCTCCCAGACATCAAAGGTTACCATGTCTTAGTACGATCAGACAATACGTCGGTGGTAGCCTATCTGAACCGACAAGGGGGACTCAGATCGCGCCCTCTGTGCAGACTGGCGCATCAGATTATTCTTTGGTCCCAGGGGAAAATACTGTCTATCAGGGCAATGCATATTCCGGGGGTCCAGAATCAGAGAGCAGACATCCTGTCGAGGCAGGGGCTGAGGCCCGGGGAATGGAGACTTCACCCAGAGGTGGTGAAGTTAATATGGGAGAGGTTTGGACCAATGGAAGTGGATCTATTTGTCTCTCGAGAGACGTCCCACTGTCCACTTTGTTTCTCCCTCTCACTTCCAGCCCCACTGGGGTTGGATGCCATGGTACAGGCCTGGCCGAGGCTTCGCCTGTACGCATTTCCCCCGATCGCTCTGCTCCCGGGAGTCCTGGAGAGGGTCCGTCAGGAGGGCATCAGTCTACTTCTGGTTGCCCCAATGTGGCCGACCCGAGTGTGGTTTTCAGACATAATATCACTCCTGATAGCTCCGCCATGGCAGATTCCTCTGAGGAGGGATCTGTTGTCTCAGGCGGAGGGCACAATCTTCCACCCTCAGCCAGAGCTGTGGAAGCTGTGGGTCTGGCCTCTGAGGGGGTTCAGTACCTAAATGCTGGTCTATCAGCTGGAGTGGTTGAAACCATACTTAGCTCTAGAGCTCCATCTACGAGAAGAGTATATGGCCTCAAGTGGAACGTGTTTGTCACTTGGTGTAGAGAACATGAGTTAGATCCAGTAAACTGCCCGGTGGCTTCAGTTCTGGAATTTCTTCAAAATCGTTTCTCTGCGGGTCTCTCCCCTTCCACGCTTAAGGTGTACGTGGCAGCCATTGCGGCTTTCCACGCACCATTAGGTGATGGGCCTCTGGGGAGGCACCAGTTGGTCATTCGGTTTCTCCGCGGTACTTGGAGGATGAGGCCGGCAACCAGGTCTAGGGTTCCTGCCTGGGACCTGGCGATAGTTCTGGAAGGGTTATCCCTGGCCCCCTTCGAACCTCTAGAGTCGGCTTCGCCTAAGGATTTAACGCTGAAAATGGTTTGTCTCTTGGCTATTACCTCACTTAAGAGGGTGGGAGATCTCCAAGCCCTGGCAGTAACACCAGCTTGCTTGGAGTTTGCCCCTGGCAGAGTAAAAGCTTTTTTGCACCCGAGTCCGGGCTACGTGCCTAAAGTTCCATCGAATACGGCTCGGTCTACAGTCCTTCAGGCATTCTATCCTCCACCTCATGTGTCGGCAGAAGAAGAGAAGCTTCATTTGCTCTGCCCTGTCAGAGCTTTAAGCGTGTACCTTGAGAGGTCCTCTTCTTGGAGAAGGTCGGACCAGTTATTAGTATGTTTTGGGTCACCTAAGAAGGGGCTCCCGGCATCCAAGCAAACTGTGAGTAATTGGATTGTTCAGGCTATTACTGAGGCTTACAAGGTGCGCGATTTGCCTTCACCTTTAGCCGTAAGGGCTCACTCAACTAGAAGCATGGCTTCTTCTAGGGCCCTTCTTTCGGGAGTACCTCTACAGGAGATCTGTGAGGCAGCCGGTTGGGCTACTCCACATACTTTTATTAGGTTCTACAGTCTCCACCTTCCTATTACGCCTGGCGCACACGTGCTCAGTCCTTGCTGAGTGCCTAGACAGTTTCACTCCGGGACAGGCCTATTCGGCGCGTGGCCTAGTGGGCACTCGTTCCCCAAAGCGTCGATTCTCGACGCAGTGTAGAGTTCCCTCGAAAGGGAACGTCTCGGGTTATGACTATAACCCTTGTTCCCTGAGAAGGGAACGAGACACTGCGTCGTTCTGCCACGCCCCTTGAGGCCTTGGAGCGTCTTGGTTCATCGCGAGGCTAGTGTGTGTTGTGACAGCGTCACTTTTATACTTCCGGGTATGCCGTCACATGTTACGTCACGACGCAACACCAATCAGGATTGGATTAGTTTCATTCATACTTCAGAGGCGCACGCTAAGGGAGCGTCCCCAAAGTGTCGATTCTCGACGCAGTGTCTCGTTCCCTTCTCAGGGAACAAGGGTTATAGTCATAACCCGAGACGTTCTTCCAGTTTCACCTATGATATTATAACAGTTGGGTAAGTTACTCTAAAATAGTTATTAATTACTATCTACATATGACATCTTCAACAGTGTAATTAGATTAATGTAATAATTTATATCTCTAGAAAGTATCGGTCTACTTATTACTAATTACTTTCTAAATCCCATATCAACCTCAACCACTTGAACAATACAAAAAGAGACAATAAACTGCACTTTTAATGCTTTCAAATTAACAATATACAATTGCATAAATTATTCTTGAATTGACCAAAGTGTGTAGAGAGTGAAGGTTACATTAAAAATATACCTTTTAAAAATGTTATGTGAAATCCACTATTGTTTTAAACAGAATTGTTCTATAGTCTATGCAGTATTTAATGCAATGACATCATATTCTACTTTATATTACAGAAGAATTTAGAGTAATCCCTTTAGCTAAATGACAGTATTTAGATTACTCGGTAATTACACCCAACACTGTATAACCGTAATTAAAATGTAAACTTACGCATTGATTCGAGCAACTATTTTCTCCCAAACTAACTCTCTCGATCGCCACTGCTGCCGTGTTACTTAAAAACCGTGTTGACGTCAATCATTTTGTATCACATGTAGGCTACTACACAATGCTCCGCCACGTGAAACTTCGGTCTTCCGATCTTTTACCATCGTGTCAATTCTCAATTGATTTTGATTCATACGAGCGAGGAAGAGAGAGAGAGGGAGAGCAAGACAGTTTGAAGGTGCGCTCTCTCTCTCTCTCTCTCTCTCTCACATGCTCCCTGTCACACTCATCTACATCACTCACCGAACAAATAAGGCTTTGGCGGGCTGCATGCTGCAAATAAACTGCATCCAACTGCTTTCCCTGACGTCTGGATCGTTCGGCAGCATTCAAACATGTTTGTCCACAGCCAGGAACAGCACACCTGCGTGGCATCGCAGTCATCTTGTGAACAGACCCACTCGCTGCACGTCAACGCATGGAGGCGGTCTTATGCAAACTTCTGGTACGTCACTTCGTACCGTGACGTCACTTCGTACCATTGATCCAGAACGAGCTGTATTTAGAGCTTGATTAAATAAATGCTTCGTTTATAATGGGGAGGACGTCTTAAGCTATGAAAATTGCAGGAAGTTTGAATAGTACATAGATCTCGTATATACCAAAAGATCAAGGCAAATTCGGTTACTCATGGCATGACCCCTTTAACTCAGAGTCAGTCAACTTAGAGTTGATTGAACTTACTAATTTCAGCTGTTCTGTAACCGAAAACTCAGAGTTTCCCATCTCAGGGTAAGTCCACTCAGGGTTCAAGTTTTAACTCAGAGTTGGTTGAACCTCCTTATTGAAACGGGCCCCAGGTCTGTTCCATGCAGGTCGAATGATCTGCCCAACTCAACCAGGGCGGCTGAGTCTGTGTCCATTTTCAAGAAACGACTAAAGACGCATCTTTTTCGGCAACACTTGATCCATTAATATTAACACTTTATCTTCTATTCTATATCTATTATCTTACTGCGTTAGATTAAAATGGGAAGGGTCATAGCACCTGCATATTGTTGTCCTATTGTTAGTTTAACTGCTTATATTGTTCTCATTTGTAAGTCGCTTTGGATAAAACCGTCTGCTAAATGAAAAAATGAAAATGTAAATGTAGTTGTTTCAAAATTGCACACTTCAAGTTAACTAATCAATAACAAACTTGAAGTATTCTGATTAGTCTGACTGCAATTATACTTAGCATAATATTATTATGTTGGTATAATATTGTTGCTCAATGACTTCAAACTTGTAATATTCCTCTGCATGATATCCATATTATCTGTTAAAAACTAAAATCTAAACTAAAAAATCTAAAATATCACTGGAAAAATAAGGGTTTTACTTGTTTATCCACAAGATAATATCAGCCATTTGATTTCAGGTTTTGTGAAACCAGTTGTGTGTCTTATAATGGCGATTGGGGTCTGTGATGTCAATGATTTACAGGTCCTTCTCAAAAAATTAGCATATTGTGATAAAGTTCATTATTTTCCATAATGTAATGATAAAAATTAAACTTTCACATGTTTTAGATTCATTGCACACCAAAAGAAATATTTCAGGTCTTTTATTGTTTTAATACTGATGATTTTGGGATACAGCTCATGAAAACCCAAAATTCCTGTCTCAAAAAATTAGCATATCATAAAAAGGTTCTCTAAAATAGCTATTAACCTAATCATCTGAATCAACTAATTAACTCTAAACACCTGCAAAAGATTCCTGAGGCTTTTAAAAACTCCCAGCCTGTTTCATTACTCAAAACCGCAATCATGGGTAAGACTGCCGACCTGACTGCTGTCCAGAAGGCCATCATTGACACCCTCAAGCAAGAGGGTAAGACACAGAAAGACATTTCTGAACAAATAGGCTGTTCCCAGAGTGCTGTATCAAGGCGCCTCGGTAGGAAGTCTGTGGGAAGGAAAAAGTGTGGCAAAAAACGCAGCACAACAAGAAGAGGTGACCGGACCCTGAGGAAGATTGTGGAGAAGGACCGATTCCAGACCTTGGGGGACCTGCGGAAGCAGTGGACTGAGTCTGGAGCAGAAACATCCAGAGCCACCGTGCACAGGCGTGTGTACAGGAAATGGGCTACAGGTGCTGCATTCCCCAGGTCAAGCCACTTTTGAACCAGAAACAGCGGCAGAAGCGCCTGACCTGGGCTACAGAGAAGCAGCACTGGACTGTTGCTCAGTGGTTGCATGTCATTCGGAAATCAAGGTGCCAGAGTCTGGAGGAAGACTGGGGAGAAGGAAATGCCAAAATGCCTGAAGTCCAGTGTCAAGTACCCACAGTCAGTGATGGTCTGGGGTGCCATGTCAGCTTCTGGTGTTGGTCCACTGTGTTTTATCAAGGGCAGGGTCAATGTAGCTAGCTATCAGGAGATTTCGGAGCACTTCATGCTTCCATCTGCTGAAAATCGGATGAAATATGCTATTTTTTTGAGACAGGAATTTTGGGTTTTCATGAGCTGTATGCCAAAATCATCAGTATTAAAACAATAAAAGACCTGAAATATTTCAGTTGATGTGCAATGAATCTAAAATATATGAAAGTTTAATTTTTATCATTACATTATGGAAAATAATAAACCTTATCACAATATGCTAATTTTTTGAGAAGGACCTGTATACCAAATTCTGGGTTTGTTTTGATCTACCAATCCTGATAGGAATTTAATGGCAAATATATTAAAGCCCAAATCTCCAACATTTCGGAAATGGGTGTTTCAGCTTCACAAATAGCCCATTTCGGTCATTATGAGCTCAATTTGAACAAAGCACTAATCTAAAACAGCTCCAGAGTACATGAAGAACCTTGCAGTGTTGTCTTTGAGTTCTTAAGTAAACAACAGTAATTTCAGAGAATTGCTGGCAACATGGCACTAAAGGAGAGAAATGCATATGTTTGCCTTCAGAAACTTTCATGGAGATGTGGCTCATTTTACAAATGAGAATCTGACCGAGCTGGGCCTGTGGGCTAATTTCTGCAGCCAAGTTTTGCTTCCCCGTGGAGGTCTACAGCATATGTCCCACCCCTTTGCTTCTCTTAAGCAACTATATCAATGTGCACATCTACGGGATTCAGAAAGTGCATCAATTTAAACTGCAGGCTCTCTGAGGTGCCATTACTCTGGGCCGTATAGGAGAAAAGTATAGGAGATAAGTGCTTCTTTTCTGGGTTATGAAAATGCCTCTGTAGCTATTTTGAAAGAAGCTTACTTGAGGAGTTTACTAGGGGCCAATCACATTGGCCTTTCCTTCCGTTTACGAGTCCTAAGATGGGAAAACGGAATAATAATAGTAACCAAGCATAGCAAAACTTCAGTCCTGCCCTGTCTTAACCTTTTTATGAAGAGCAGAGACAAGATGCCTTAATTAAAGTAGGAGTAATTGAAATGAGGGTGAACCAGAAACAGCGCTTTAAAATGCTTCGTTTACACTTTTAAAAGAAGAGGTTGCTCTTTTATAATCACACAGTTAATGGATCTGAGATTATTAACATGCATATGCTGCCAAAGGGAGCAGCATTTATAGTAAATAATGGCCTACAAAATATCATATCGCACTGTAAAATTCAGGAGGGAATGATGATGATAGACCCTGGTGCCTGAGGGTTACAGTTTCCAAAACCTATATGTGAATAATTTGTCATCTGTTCAGTGCTGATGTGATTTGATAACACAAGTAACAGCTGAGGCTGAATGGATGTGAAATGTTATCTGCTGCATGTACAAGGCCTGGTTCATGATCCAATCACAGGTGAAACAGAGAAATTAGATCACATTTGGGAAAAGCAAGCTTACATTTATTTTAGGAAAGGCTTGTTAATAATGAAATCTTCATGACATCTTACCAAAATCTCTATTATGCCCTGGTATTTTTTTAACTAAACAAACAAGTGGCTGAATGGTTTGATGTCAGTGTAATAAAGATATCACTTTCAGCTTATAAATTAGATTCCTTGGGGAATAATTCACAAATGAAGTATTATCTATTCTGATGTTTCTGACAATATTGACATTTTCGGCAACACTTCATTTTGATAGTCCACTCTATTTGACAATACTGCCTATAAGTACTTATGCTTTACTACTGTTCTCTGTGTATAATCCCCAATTTTAAACATGTTTTACCTCAGCACACTCTTCTCTTAAAGGGGTGGTTGATTATGATTTCACTTTTCTAACTTTAGTTAGTGTGTAATGTTGCTGTTTGAGCATAAACAACATCTGCAAAGTTACAATGCTCAAAATATTCAAAGCAAAGGGAGATATTTGCTTTTAAAGAAATTGCTTTTTATGGACTACAACAGTGCTGTTGTAATATTGAGAGTGAAGTACAGGCTATTAGTGAGGTATGTGCTAATGCAAACTCTTACAACTAACAGGCTCTTCGGTAGCTTAGGTTTAGAAATCATTTAGCTGTATAGGATTCTTTAGTTTGTTCTTTAAAAATTAAAGAAAAAAATTATCTGCATCTGTAGGCTCTTCAGATAGTACTTCAAAAGGGTAATCATAACATGGATGTTTTTGTTATTTTAATATGCATTTTAATATTTAATTATGTTCACTTTTAATTGTTAACTAAGTTTTTTGCACAAAAACTATAACAAATATATATTGTTGTTACGTATAATAATAATAATTATAATAATAATATGTATTTAAGGGGCCAGACAGGTCAATTTAGCTATCAATTAATTTATAGGGAATCTTAAAAGAATCACTTATATGGCTGAGCAAATGACTCGTCCAGCGTTCATTTGAAAGGGCCGTAACTATCACCTCTGCAGCGGACATACAGGTCCTTCTCAAAAAATTAGCATATTGTGATAAAGTTCATTATTTTCCATAATGTAATGATAAAAATTAAACTTTCATATATTTTAGATTCATTGCACACCAACTGAGATATTTCAGGTCTTTTATTGTTTTAATACTGATGATTTTGGCATACAGCTCATGAAAACCCAAAATTTCTGTCTCAAAAAATTAGCATATTTCATCCGATCAATAAAAGAAGTGTTTTTAATACAGCAACAAAAAAAAAGTCAACCTTCAAGTAATTATTTTCAGTTATGCATTCAATACTTGGTCGGGAATCCTTTTGCAGAAATGACTGCTTCAATGCGGCGTGGCATGGAGGCAATCAGCCACTGCTGAGGTGTTATGGAGGCCCAGGATACTTCGATAGCGGCCTTAAGCTCATCCATAGTGGTGGGTCTTGCGTCTCTCAACTTTCTCTTCATAATATCCCACAGATTCTCTATGGGGTTCAGGTCAGGAGAGTTGGCAGGCCAATTGCGCACAGTAATACTATGGTCAGTAAACCATTTACCAGTGGTTTTGGCACTGTGAGCAGGTGCCAGGTCATGCTGAAAAATGAAATCTTCATCTCCATAAAGCTTTTCAGCAGATGGAAGCATGAAGTGCTACAAAATCTCCTGATAGCTAGCTGCATTGACCCTGCCCTTGATAAAACACAGTGGGCCAACACCAGCAGCTGACATGGCACCCCAGACCATCACTGACTGTGGGTACTTGACACTGGACTTCAGGCATTTTGGCATTTCCTTCTCCCCAGTCTTCCTCCAGACTCTGGCACCTTGATTTCCGAATGACATGCAACCACTGAGCAACAGTCCAGTGCTGCTTCTCTGTAGCCCAGGTCAGGCGCTTCTGCCGCTGTTTCTGGTTCAAAAGTGGCTTGACCTGGGGAATGCAGCACCTGTAGCCCATTTCCTGCACACGCCTGTGCACGGTGGCTCTGGATGTTTCTACTCTAGACTCAGTCCACTGCTTCCGCAGGTCCCCCAAGGTCTGGAATCGGTCCTTCTCCACAATCTTCCTCAGGGTCCGGTCACCTCTTCTCGTTGTGCAGCGTTTTTTGCCACACTTTTTCCTTCCCACAGACTTCCCACTGAGGTGCCTTGATACAGCACTCTGGGAACAGCCTATTTGTTCAGAAATTTCTTTCTGTCTCTTACCCTCTTGTTTGAGGGTGTCAATGATGGCCTTCTGGACAGCAGTCAGGTCGGCAGTCTTACCCATGATTGCGGTTTTGAGTAATGAAACAGGCTGGGAGTTTTTAAAAGTCTCAGGAATCTTTTGCAGGTGTTTAGAGTTAATTAGTTCATTCAGATGATTAGGTTAATAGCTCGTTTAGAGAACCTTTTCATGATATGCTAATTTTTTGAGACAGGAATTTTGGGTTTTCATGAGCTGTATGCCAAAATCATCAGTATTAAAACAATAAAACACCTGAAATATTTCAGTTGGTGTGCAATGAATTTAAAACATATGAAAGTTTAATTTTTATCATTACATTATGGAAAATAATGTACTTTATCATAATATGCAAATTTTTTGAGAAGGACCTGTAAATATCCAAACTATAGTGAAACACTATTATTAGCAAGGTAACTTAGATCAGCAGTTTAAGACATTAAATTTGTAAGCACATAACACAAGAACAATTATGTTTAAATTATAAACAATATTTTGTTGATTATTCTATCACATAAAACTAATATCTAACACAAACACACGCGCATACAAATTCATACGAGTTGCAGAAGGAAAGAGAGTGAGTAAAGAATGAGTTTTCAGAGTGAGATGATGAAATCCCAAGTATGCATTTAAAAGACCTGACCTGACCTGTCTCTTTCGTTTCTTGGGCGGGTTATTAAATTTTATATGCACCAGTTCAGTCAATTGTCTGGAGGCTACTTGCTTGTCTTTGCGTTCCTTTGGGAATTCCTTTTGTCGGCGTAAAAAGGGATTTCCTGGTTTCGTGCCTGGATAGATGTCTTGGCGACCAATCACGTGGTGTGTTGACGTATGGATGGAAAGTCTTTGCAGTTGAAACGTTTTACCGAAACTTTGCAGCAAAACTTAACTTAGAAACAAGACTCTCAACGGAAAAGAAAAGAGAGCTAAGAAAAAGAAAGAAAAGTGAGACAAGTAGTTAGATGGCTTGAATGAAGCTGTTTAAACCCATGTTCTTCTGATCTTGATTTGGGTTCTTTTGTCTGCTCGTCTACATGGTTACTCGTCCGTCTGTTACTCTGTCATGGCTTCCATGACGATGTAAATCTACTCTAATGCATTCTGGAATCTTCTTCAGCATAACTCTCTACAGCATAACTCTCTCTACGGCATAACTCCCCCTACAGCATAACTCGCTCTATGGCATAACTCTCCCTACAGCATAACTCTAAGGCTTTGTTCGGGTCCCAAGATTTTAAACTCAAATGTTTGTCCAGCCTCCTGGATGAGCTCTGACCAATTAGGCCCTGTCTTTATTTGAGAGATGGCATTTTCTTCACCACTCATCATAAATCATGCGTTATCTGTGATCTCTTTACTCTCCAGCTTTAGCAGAGTACAGAAGGTACAGTTTAGACATGATTCCTATTATAAGAACACAAAACATTTTACACAGATTTCAATCAAGCCATCTTCTGAAGTAAGAACATATGATCGTACTGATAGGAAACAAGACACACTTTCATTCAAGCCTAATAGACACATACAGAGGTTGTAGACACAATATATAATTATGTAGTTAAACTATGTTGGATTATAAGTCCGTAAAGGATTGTTTTGGGATGATTTTATGCATTTTTATATGTAAAGTCTCAGTCTCTGTGGGTTTTAATAGATTTCAACCCTGGGGTCATTCAGAGGTCCTTAAGAATAAGGAGGTCTATTTTAAATCCTGTGTCTTGGGATCAAACAACCTCTGCCGTTATCTTGGTGAGTGCCGTTAACTTTGACTAGTTCTTCCTTTAGTTGGGCTCATCTCTTTGAAGCTTGTATGGCCATAAAGTTCTTACTGGGGGTTTTCGTTGGTTAACGTAGGCTGGCTGGAGCCTGGATCTTTATGGTTCTGGATTGGTGATTTTAGGTCTGGAGTGTTGAGTTCTGTATGGAATTATGTTTGAATGAATCACATGGAAGATTAATTTGTGTTTGGTTCACCCTCAAATCCTACAATATGCTAAAAAGCATTGTTTTGAACCCTCATTCTGACCCTCTGATTAAAATTATAATTTTTTTAAGGCTTGTCAGTAAATGGCCACTATGATTGGCTAACGTCAGTCATTGCAAAGGAAACAGTATCAATGCCTCCTCGCACGCAAGTGTTTTGTCAATTACAAACAAAGCATTATGAAATAATTTACTTACGGATGCAGCTGCTGTCAGATCCAATACATTTGCTTCATCTTTCGACAAAAGTTACACTGGGCCTCCTTTACAAAACAAAATGTAATCCTCCGACGCGATCCGGGACCTCATTACACTAAACCATCCACTTGTTCCTGAGGCTGAAATCCTTTTGAAGTCTGTTCAAAGACGCAAATGAGCTGTTTAAACTGGATACATCAAAGCGAATGTTCTTTCACTCGCCTAGTATCCAATGTCGACAGGATCAGTGATTATAATGAGTTTGGGATTCAACGCTTTTTCATCCAGTGTAGGCAAATCAGCTGTTAAATCCCCCCTGTGGTGGAAATCAAGTTCCCTTTCGAGGGAACTCGCACTGCGTCGATGATGACACTTTGGGGAACGTCACAGCGTAGCGCCTCTGAAGCATGAATGAAACTAAGCCAATCGTGATTGGTGTTGCGTCATGACGTAACGTGTGACGGCATACACGGAAGCTATAAAGGGACGCCGACACACAACAGAGTTACCTTTCTGTTCTTCAGCGAGCGCTCTCTGTCGTCTATTGTCTTATTTGGTGTAGTCAAAAATACAAGCGGTGTGTGTATCCCTGCCCTAATTACATCACTGTTGGGGACACACACCAATTGCGTGTGCATTGTTTGGGAGCGCAGCAAGCTCAGACAGTTTCGATGACAATGGTCAGGCTCGCGCTCCCCGTGGTGGAGCGCATCATGGAGTTCGCAGATGAATGTGACAGGGGATCCTGAGACTGCTGAGGAAGAAAAAAAAGCAGGCAGCGGCGTTCCAGATATTCCTTCCACTCTGCATTCATGTCTCAGGGACTGCTGGACGGGAGTGGCCATCGACCAGCTCCTTACACCGGGTGCAGCAAAAACAGAGAGAATTGGATGCGGCAAGGCGAAGTCTTTCAGGGGCAAAACTGATCTGAGGACAGTCATTGTTGCTAAGAAAGTTTTGTCTAAGAAGAGCAAGCAAGCAACTGTTTTTATATAGCACATTTTCAAACAACAGACGTTGCCCCAAAGTGCTTTACAAAAATGATAAAATTAAAATCATACAACAAAACAAACATAACTTAGTCCAAAGCTAAAGAAAATATATACATTTTTAAATAAGACTTGAAAGTGGCAATTGATGGAGCTGACCTCACGTGGAATGGGAGACTATTCCAGAGTTTGGGACCTACCACAGAAAAAGCACAATCTCCTTTTGATTTTAAATGACAACGAGGGAGCTTTAGAAGCCGTTGATCGGAGGACCTGAGAACTCTGAAAGGAGAGTAGGGGATGATAATATCACTGATGTACTGGGGGGGGGGGGGGGCAAGGCCTGAAGGCCTGAAAATCATAATTAAATGTTTCTTCCATTCGTAGGTTTGGCTCGGAATGATATTTTTGCAAAGTATGCTGGAAAGGTAATTTTAAGGGTGAGTAAAGCGTATAGTTTTCGTATGTCCCTTTAGAGAATACAAAATTCTCCCATTGCTTGAATTTTGAGCGTTGTAACTTGTATATGCTTCTGCTTAACAGCAACATTACACATTAACTAAAGTTAGAAAAGTAAAATCCATTCAACCACCCTTTTTATTACCTTCCGTCCGCAATGGTCTCTTCCTTTTCATATTCAGATTGTAGCCGTGGTTTTAACAGCATTGCATAAGCCAGTGGTTCTCAAACCTGTCCTGGCGTACCCCCAACACTGCACGTTTTCTTTGTCTCCCTAATCAAACACACCATCAAAAGATGGCCTGTGGCCCATGTGAAACATTTCAAAAGACGGCCTGTGGTCCATGTGTAACAGTTCAAAAGATGGCCTGTGGTCCATGTGAAAGAAATCAAAAGATGGCCGTGGTCCATGTGAAACAATCCAAAAGATGTAATATATATATATATATATAATCTAATATATTTTTCTCTCCATGTTTAGGAACTACGGGATTCAGGACTAGTGAGTATACATTCCTCTACCGGTCATTGGGGTGGACAGTGGATTTATTCCTCCACCTAATTTTGGGGGTTGGCTGGGCCCCTGCCTTTGTCTTCAGGCAGGATATGCAGATTCCGTACCCTCGGAATGCAAGCTACGGACGGGGCCTACGCCAAAGAACTTTGTCATATTGTGCTTGCTGAGCTGTTAATAAATGTATACTGGTAACGGCATTATTCTCTCGAGCTTTAGTGTAAGTTCTGCCGGGAAGACTGTCATGATTCTGCCATCATGTTATTGATTATTCCTAGTCTTGTGGCAGGATCATGACGGAACCAATGTTTTTGTGTACAAGCGCATGGCCAATTGTTTGGCCATGTGCTTGTGGTGTCTCGTTACGTTACCCCGCCCCCTTGTTATCCTCGTCTTGTGATTATTGTCTAGTCAGTTTCACCTGTCCTCGTCATTAGTGTTCCCTTTATAATCCCCTTGTGTTTGCTGTCCTGTGTCGGTTCATTGTTTGACTTTGTCATACGCTGTGTGAGTCATTACTTAACTTATCTGTGAGTACTTTGTGAGTTTTGTCTAGTGTATTACGATCCTGTTTCTGTTGTTAGTTTATAGTCTAGTTTGTCAAGTCTTAGTCTAGTTTAGTCATTCCTGTTCCAGTCCTGTTTTGCCCCCTTGTGGGTTTTGTTTTTGTCTATAAATCGTGTGTTTAGTGTACTTTGTCTGCGCCTGGGTTCTCCTTCCACATCAGCGTGACAAAGACTCAATCATTACGCCACTGATTACCTTCTCTTTATCCAATCGTGCTCTAAATACTCGTAGTAGAAAATATCGAAACTTGCACGTTTGAGTTTGCAGATGCTGACACTTCCATTCACCTCCATCCTCCCCTCCACCACCAACATGTCCCTTCTCCTCCATCCTCCCCAACACCACCACCAGGATGGTCCCGTCCCATAACTCCCGGGGGTTGGCTGCGCCCCTGCCTTCGTCTTCAGGCAGGATATGCAGATTCCGTACCCTCGGAATGCGAGCTATGGATGGGGCCTACGCCAAAGAACTTTATATCATACAGAGAGAACAGCAACGGTCCCAAAATCGACCCCCTTGGAGAACACCACAAACTAAAGGGGCCCATGTGGAAGAGAAGTCTCCCAGATTCACAGCAACTGTCCTGTATTTTAAATATGAGGCAAACCACTGAAGGGCTGAACCCTGGACACCTACCCAACACTCCAGACGGTTGAGAAGAATCTCATGGTCAATCGCATCGAAGGCAGTACTTAGATCTAATAAAGATCTAAATAAAGATCCGCGGCGCGGCACTCTCAAGCAAAGTTTCCCAAGGGGAAAACTGATCTAAGGACAGTTATTGTCACTGTTATTGTCAGTTATCAGTCTGCTGAGGGTAGTCCCCACCGAGAGAAAACTGAGTTGACCGCATTACACAGTGACCGTTCTCTCTCTGTGCCAATATGATGTTGAAAATCTCATAATATCCAAATGAGATGTCTTTTTTTTTTTTACTTTTTTGTTTTTTTTACCTATTATGCTTTTTCACTTTTTCAACTTTAGTTATTGTGTAATTGTGGCGAGGGGCGTGGTTTTGCGAAGTCTATAGCGGGCGAAAGAGAAGGGAACCGAGATGTGAGTAAGTAGGTCAAGTCCAGATGATGAACACCTGTGTCTGATTGCAGTAATTGGCATGGAGAGACTGCATATAAACCAGCGGGAACGAGAGAGAGAGAGAGTTGGACTGGGACCTCGTGTGCTGCTGCCTGTCTGAGAAACTGCAGAAGATAATCTGGATTGTTGTTTTTGTCTCTGCTATGCCTGTGTCACAGTGCACGCGCTGTCTCGTGCCTCCTTTTATTTTGTTTTTATTTTATTGTGAAAATAAATGAGAGTCCCAGTCACGCCAATCCCTGTCTTTTTCCTTCCACACCGCCGAACCTTATCACGGTAATGTTGCTGTTTGAGCATAAAAAATATCAAGTTTACAAAGCGCACTTCAAATGGATATTTTTTTAATTACTAGGGCTGTCAGTATTAATTAAACGCATTATTAACGCTGTTAACACAAACCCATTTTAACGGCGTCAATTTTTTTTATCGCGAGATTAACAGTTTTGGCTTAGCACGCCGCGGTCAAAGTTGTGTGTGACGATTACCAGCGCGACCAATAGAAACGGGGGCATCCAGAAAAAAATTCGGGGGGCATTTCAAAAAGTTTTGAAAACTGGTGTAGCGAGACACCATTTGCAGACACCATACCACGTCCTGACTGAAAGTAAAACTACCACACCGCTAGACCGGACACAAAACAACAGGCACACCGCACACACTTGTTTGGGCTTGCGAGCCGGCCAAATAGTAGTTTAACGTTACGTTTTGAGTGGATGACGAGCGCAAGACGTCAAAATGGATGCCAATAAGATTCTGAATGGAAAGTTTACTTTAAAAAGTTGCCAAATGGTTCCATTTGGTTCCACAGGGACAAGACCAAAATGATCTGTGTGTTCTGTCATTGTAAAATGAGCTATCATCATCGCAGCACGTCCAGTCTAAAATACCACTTGATGATGGCCAAGCACAAACACAGCTGATGCGAATTCTCCGCCCCCTCGTCAATATCAGTACCTTGTCAGTATTTCTTTCACCCTTTTATTGATGGACAGTGTTACATTGTGTGAGAGATTATTTGCTCCAAGTGAGAATGTTAGTGTGAAATTGAACACAGTATATGCCAATAAAAAACATTAGCACAAAGCAAACCGATCGTCTCGGTTACGTATGTAACCCTCGTTCCCTGAGTAGGGAACGGAGACGTTACGTCGGATGACGACGAATGGGGTTTCGCTTAGAACACCTATCGACTTTGAGTATACAAAAACGAGCCAATGGCAAAGAAATGCCAAGGGTCTGCAGAATTTGCATGACGTAACTCCGCCCCACCTCGTGGGTATAAAAGGAGGACGCCGGCAACATGCAGTTATGTTTCTTCGCTGAGGAGCCAAGACTGAGCTCAGGCGATCCCCGCGGTACAGCGGAAGTGGCAGGAAGACGTAACTCAGGGAACGAGGGTTACATACGTAACCAAGACGTTCTCTTTCGTTATCACTCCGAGTTATGTCGGATGACGACGAATGGGGTTATCAGTCTAATCACGCCACCTTCACAGCTGTCTTCCAGTGCCCTGCGTAAATCTGAGCCCTTCTAAGACTTGTAAGGACGAAGGACTCCTATTTAACACAGGAATACCAGGGTACACTGGGAAGCATATCCCATAGTTTAGAGGAAATATGCAAATAACACCAACCCAGGGGGGGGGGGCATTTGGAAATACACATATGACCCGAAGGAAACATATGGAGAATACTGAGGTGTCTAGCCGCAGGTGGAATATTTAAACCTCAGGGGTGGCAAGGTGGCTTGCCAAGGGAAAGACACATGCTCAGAGAGGCTTACAGTGGAATTACACGTGTGGGGGTAGCTCCGGGGAGGGACCATGCACACGGGAGGCACCTAGCCGACGCCCAGGCAATAGACACTGGCGCTAGCATCAGGGGTGCTGGAGGAACTCAGGGCTTGCAGAGAAGCTCACCTGAGGAGAATATCGCATGTATCCAGTCCGTGGAGTGGAATGGCGAGCAAGTGAAGACACCTGAGCGGGTCCGGTACTAGCTAGTTGAAGCGAGTACATGAGAGGACACAGGCTCCACTCGGAGATTGTAGAATCTGGCGAATGTGTTCGGTGTCGCCCAGCCTGCAGCTCTGCAGATGTCTGTTAGCGAGGCGCCATGCGCTAGAGCCCAAGAGGATGCCACACTCCGGGTGGAGTGGGCAGTCACACCAAGGGGGCACGGACGACCTTGCTGCTGGTATGCCAAAGCAATGGTGTCCACTATCCAGTGAGACGACCTCTGCTTTGAGAGAGCCTTTCCCTTCAGCTTCCCACCATAACAGACAAAGAGCTGGTCTGAGGTCCTCAAACACTGCGTCCTGTCTACATAGGCGCGGAGCGCACGTACTGGACAGAGCAGTGCCAAGGCTGGGTCTGCCTCCTCCAAGGGCAGCGCTTGCAGGTTCACCACCTGGTCCCGGAAGGGAGTGGTAGGAACCTTGGGCACATTTACAAGCCGGGGTCTCAGGATCACGTGAGAGTAAGCCGGCCCGAATTCCACGCACGCTTCATCAACAGAGAATGCGTGCAGGTCCCCGACCCTCTTGAGAGAGGCCAATGCAACCAGGAGCGCTGTCTTCATTGACAGGAACTTAAGCTCCACTGATTGCAGAGGCTCAAAGGGAGCACTCTGCAGGGCACTTAGAACCACTGCGAGGTCCCAAGAGGGAACAAGAGGAGACCGAGGAGGATTCAGTCTCCTCGCCCCCCTCAGGAACCTGACGATCAGGTCATGCTTCCCTAAGGATTTACCTTCCACTAAGTCGTGGTGTGCGGCAATAGCGGCAACATAAACTTTGAGGGTGGAGGGAGACAGCCTTCGCTCCAACCCATCTTGAAGGAAGGAAAGCACGAAACTGATCGAACACCTCCGGGGGTCTTCTCGGCGAGAAGAGCACCAGTTGACGAAGAGGTTCCACTTCAACACGTAGGCGTGCCTAGTGGACGACGCTCTAGCGGAAGTGATGGTAGCCACCACCGCAGGTGGTAGGGTACTCAAACCTGCCTCGTCCCGTCCAGGAGCCACACGTGGAGGCTCCAAGATCGGGACGAGGGTGCCATAGGGTGCCCCGTCCCTGAGAAAGGAGGTCCTTCCTCAGAGGAATTGGCCAAGGAGGTGCTGTCGCGAGGAGCATTAATTCGGAGAACCAAGTCCGGGTGGGCCAGTACGGCGCAACCAGAAGGACCTGCTCCTCGTCCTCCCTGACCTTGCGCAAGACCTGCGCAAGGAGGCTCACTGGGGGAAACGCATATTTGCGGCCCCGCGGCCAGCTGTGCGCCAGAGCATCCGTGCCGAGCGTGCCCTCAGTCAGAGAATAATACTGGTCGCAATGGGTCGAGTCGTGGGAGGCAAACAGATCTATCTGTGCGTCCCCGAACTGGTCCCAAATCAGCTGGACCGACTGGGGATGGAGTCGCCATTCTCCGGGGAGGGGCTGAAGCCGTGAGAGCTCGTCGGCTGCACAGTTCAGGGCTCCGGGAATGTAAATGGCTCGAAGGGACCTCAGATGCTTCTGACTCCATAAGAGGAGATGGCGAGCGAGTTGCGACATACGGCGGGAGCGTAGACCACCTTGCTGGTTGATGTACACTACAGTGGCGGTATTGTCTGATCGGACTAGTACATGTTGACCCGTGAGCAACGCCCGGAAGCGGTGCAGGGCAAGGCGTACTGCCAGCAACTCGAGGCAATTGACATGCCATAGGCGCTGGGGTCCTGTCCAGGAGCCCGCGGCAGCATGTCCATTGCACATGGCAACCCAGCTCGTGGTGGAGGCATCTGTTGAGACAACAACATGCCGGGAAACTCGTTCCAGGGGGACACCAGCCCTGAGAAAACTGAGGTTCGACCACGGGGTGTAGGTCTGATGGCAGGTCGGAGTAACTGATACTCGGAGCGTGCCTTGTTGCCATGCCCACCTAGGGACTCGGTCGCGTAGCCAAAGCTGAAGCGGTCTCATATGAAGCAATCCGAGCGGCGTCACCGCGGCTGCAGATGCCATATGCCCCAGGAGCCTCTGAAAATGTTTCAGTAGAACCGCACTCTTGCCCTGAATTTGTCTCAGACAAGTCAGCAGTGACTGCGCGCGCTCGCTCGAAAGCTGCGCGGACATGGCGACCGAGTCGATGTCCATACCGAGAAAAGAGATCCTCTGCACGGGGCAAAGTTTGCTCTTCTCCCAGTTGACCCGAAGGCCCAGACGAGCTAGGTGCCGGAGCACAAGGTCCCTGTGTTCGCAAACCTGATCTCGAGAGTGAGCTAGGATCAGCCAGTCGTCGAGATAGTTCAGTATGCGAACCCAATGAACCCGAAGGGGAACAAGGGCTGCCTCAGCGACCTTCGTGAAGACACGAGGAGACAGGGCTAGCCTGAAAGGGAGGACCGCGTACTGGTATGCCTGCCCCTTGAAAGCAAACCGGAGGAACGGTCTGTGTCAAGGAAAAATGGAGACATGAAAGTAGGCGTCCTCTAGGTCGATCGCTGCAAACCAATCCTGGGGCCGAACACATTCGAAAATGCGTTTGGCGGTGAGCATCTTGAACGGCATCCTGTGAAGGGAGCGGTTCAGCACGCGTAGGTCCAGGATCGGTCGTAACCCACCGGTTTTCTTGGGGACAATGAAGTAAGGGCTGTGGAAGTCGGACCTCATCTCGGCTGGAGGGACAGTCTCGATTGCACCCTTCGCCAGCAGGGTGGCAATCTCTGCTCTCATGATGGGGGCATTGCCACCGACCAATGTGGAGCGGACTCCCCTGTAGCGGGGAGGAGACCGTGCGAACTGAATGAGCCTGATGGTTCGGGCGACCCAGCGGGACAGACGGGGAGCTCTAGCCAGGCTCCCAGGAACTGAACCAGCGGGGTCATGCGAACCACAGGCGTCCCCCCGGAGGGGCAGCGAAGCGGAGTAACTGGCATGTGGACGGCATAGCGGCCCGGTGTGGGTGCACAGTTAACACCCGCACCCTGACAGAGGAGGCCAGGGAAGGACCAGCGTTCCGCGGGGGCCTGCTCTGCCAGGGGTCTGGCGACAGAGTGGGACAGGGACGAAATGGTCCGTGGACGGCACGCCGTGTCAACCGACTCTGGGACAGAGGGGGACGAGGAGAGCACGGCTTGTGGGCGGGGCTCTGTGTCGTCCGAGAACTCTGTGTGCTCAGAGACGAGAGAATCAGTTCTTTCTGAATAAGGATTCTTCCCCAG
Organism: Meda fulgida; assembly: GCA_030578275.1. Taxonomy (NCBI): domain Eukaryota; kingdom Metazoa; phylum Chordata; class Actinopteri; order Cypriniformes; family Leuciscidae; genus Meda; species Meda fulgida. The sequence continues at coordinate 19,989,103 of CM060618.1, forward strand.
CCCTCCACCAGGGAAAGGAGTGGCCCTGCTACCAACTCCTGAAAAGAACTGAGTCCCATCTCTGAGCTGCCCATCTCAAAAGCGCCGCTTAACCCGGCGTTTAGCGGGGGGCGGGGCTGGAGAGGGCTGAGGCATCCCCCCACGGTCTTCCAAAGCCAGCCCGGGTGAACGGGCGGGGTTGGAACCGTGGGAGGGCGCCTTCGGCGGTTGGCAGACTGAGGGACCTGAGCGGACGGCGGGGCCGTCGGCAGAATAACCTCAATCTGCTCCCGGGCGGTTGAGAACTGTTGGGCAGAAGTACTCAACCGCACCGCCGAAGAGGCCGACCTGGGATGTGGGGGTGTCGAGCAGACGAGTTCGCCGATATCCTGCACATCAGACCGGTCAGCCCCAGAGTGGTAAACATCACCTGACTCGGAGAGCGCACGGCCACCTTCGTCGCTCGGAGAGCAAGGTCAGCGGCGGCGCGCTTTTTGGTAGCTCATTAAAGAGCCTCGAGTCAGTCCCGCCCTCATGCATAACCATGAGCATCTGGGCCAGGTAGACCACAGAACAGTCATGGGATGCAGTAAGGCGGCTGCCTGTCCTGTGGCACTATAGGATTTCGCCACAGATAAGTGTAGACGAAAAGAACTACAGGCTTCGGACGGGTGCTTAGGATTGCGCCGGAAAGCACTCTGATGACACAGTGGCATCGCAACAGAGTGTTCAACCGGGGGACCCCAGTGTACCCATGGGCAGCGGCCCTGTTGAGGGGGGAAAGGCGGATGAGACCAACAAGCGGTCCTGAGAAGACACGGGGGTCTTTCAGGACAGCGAGATCTCATCATGCACGTCCGGGAAGAAAGATATTGGGGTTTGCCGTGGACGCGGGTCGGCGGCCTTACCCAAAAAACAATCGTCCCAGGAAAGCATGGCCGTCATCTCCGGATCCGACTCAGGCACAACCGTATGCACACCGGAAGGTGGCAGCTGCGCTGAGTCTTCACCTCCGGAAGAATCAAGCCCACCTTGTGATGCTGCTACAGACATAGCATCTTCCTCTGTAGCTTCAACCGAAACTCACGGGCCACCCGAAGGTCGACTCGCGAGAATCGGAGGTTCACTAGCGGGCACCATCACACAGGAGGGGGGCTGGGGTCGCGGACAGATAGTCGGCGCCTTGTTCCAGGCCGTAACCCTCAGGTCACCCTGGCCACCAGCCGAAGTAGCACTCCTCGGGGGAGCGCTAGATCGGGGTGTGGATGAGGGGACTCTCACTCTTGCGAGTTCATTGAGTCTCGACTTAAATGACGCGATGATCATGTTCCCAGAGAGAACATGAATCACCCACGAGCGCTGTACAAGCATGATCAAAGCCCTAATACACTAGACAGCGCTCGTGCCCATCAGAGTCCGATACCAATCTGCCGCAACCACTTTTTTTTTTTAAATGCACGGGCGAGCCGTCTTTAAAAGACGTGCCGCGTGCGAGCTCTTTTGTGAGAGGAGAAAAAAACTCTGCGATGTTGAAGCGCGCGGGGAGAACATACTCACTGGCAGATCACTGCACAGATCAGCAGGCAATGTGAACTCGCCGCAGATCGCCGTCACACCAACACCGGAGAGAATGGCTCGTCTCGTAGAGTGAAGTCATAAATGGCTGTGGAGTGAAGAGATACTCTTGGCTCCGAAGCGAAAACATAACTGCATGTTGCCGGCGTCCTCCTTTTATAACCACGAGGTGGGGCGGAGTTACGTCATGCAAATTCCGCAGACCCATGGCATTTCTTTGCCATTGGCTCGTTTTTGTATATTCGAAGTCGATAGGTGTTCTAAGCGAAACCCCATTCGTCGTCATCCGACGTAACTCGGAGTGACCACGAAAGGGAACCACTTTTCCATCTTGATAAGAGCATTAAAATGAGATAAAATAATGGGACAAAAAGAAATCAAGAGACATTTAGAATAGATAAAAATGTGAGATTGATTGCGATTAATCGCGAGTGAACTATGACATTTGGTAGCAAAAGTGCAGATGTTTAAGTTTGGGCTTACATGTTTCAAGGCAAGTAAAGCTAAACCTATTGCATTTTTTAAAAAATACTTGGAAATATACTCTTGTTCCATGTAGTTACCGGGTAAGTGATGCTTGTTACCCTCATGTTTCATGTACATTACCTCAAGCATTCCCTGTCAAGTCAAGTCAAGTCAAGTCACCTTCATTTATATAGCACTTTTAACAATATAGACTGTTTCAAAGCAGCTTTACAGTGATAATAGGAAATTAAAGTAACAGAGATTGTTTTGGCTTTACAGCAGCTCTAGAATAAAGTTAGTTTTGATCGATTCACGTCTGTCGCAACATTCATTAGTTATTCATTTAGGGGCCGCTAACACAACACTGTTCTAACAGAAAACCCTTAATGCGATCCGGGCCCTCATTTGCACAAAACAGTGCCTGGTGGCTCGAGAAAGCAAACCATGGAATAGGTTCCAAGGTACAAGCCTTGAAAATTTTATAATACATAATTTTTTATCGCTCCCGCGTAGCCACGTGAACCGGAATTATCCCGACAATGTTTTATCTGTACAGAGATAAAGGTAAGGGAAGGAGGCCTTCACAGGGGAGACTAGTTGACACTTCAGGACTGCATTGTCATCGTGTCTAGGCGCTGGTCCTTCATCAGATCCGGATACGGCCTGGATCCGGCGGACTGTGGTAAACCTTGGGATAAACAGAGAGACTAATATTAACGTAGATGCCATCCTTCTCAGGATGTAACAAGTACATCAGGATTTATGAGTAGTGTTCCTAGTTCCGGCTGACCTAATCTATGCAGACTAACATTGAATTATAGAAGTCTATAATGTGTTATGTGTATGCTAGGTCAAAGGTGTGTTTTTAGTCTAGATTTGAACTGACACAGTGTGTCTGCTTCCTGGTCAATGTTAGGTAGACAGTTCCAAAATTTTGGTGCTAAAAAAGGAAAATGATCTACCGCCAGCTGTCGGTTTTGATATTCTGGGCATTATTAACTGGCCGGAATTTTGAAATCGCAATAGACGTGAAGGACTATAATGCGTTAAGAGCTCGCTCAAGTACTAGGGAATTAAACCATTTAGTGCTTTGTAAGTAATCAGCAATATTTAAAAATGTATACGATGTTTTATAGGGAGCCAATGCAGTGTTGACAATAATCTAGCCCTGATGTCATGAACGCATGAACTAACTGTTCCGCATTTGTCATTGAGAGCATATTTCATCATCTAGATATATTTTTGGAAAAATGCGGTTTTACAGATACTACACATGACTTTCAAATGAAAGATTGGTATCAAAGAGCACACCCAGGTTCCTAACTGACGACGAAGACTTGACAGAGCAGCCATCAAGTGTTAGACAGTATTCTAGATTAGTATGTGAGAACGTTTTTTGTTCAATAATTAGAATCTCTGTTTTAAAAAATAAAAAAAACAGGATGGCAGGTTAACAGGCTAGCAAGATACTAACGTGTTGTGCTAGCGATAATTATTTAGATAAGCGATGTCAGATTAATGTGATAGGCAATATAAGACAATACCTTATATACGTTGATGAATAAGTTACTTTTATAACCCCAACATGAATCTGTGTGCAGCACATTTCACAAAGAACAGCTTCCAGAACCACAATGCAGGCTATGCACAAAAGCTCCTCCTGAAATGGATCAGTTCCAACTTTGTCGGACAATCTGTTGTTTGTGGATCACAGTTAGTAAGTATTTCTTATTATTTGTAGTTGCGTTTTCTATTAACAGTTCCAGTTTTATGTTGGCAACAGTAGTGTTGATAAAGTGTTTACTGTAGCTTTTGTAAGGCTGCTCACCACTCCTTTGGAAAATTAACCATGGTTTTGTGATTGATTGCTGTTTGTATTGCATAGTTTTCTGACAAATATCATGATTAAATGGTGTATAACATCGTATCTAAAATGTATAAGAAAATAACAAAAAACAAACATACCACTCTGAAACATCCTGTGAAACCCATGCTTGCAAAGTCCGTGCATGAAATCCGTTCTGGACGAATCCTCTTGTTTGTTAACATCCTTAAGTCTTAATCAGGCATGAATTGAATGGTAAGGGTTATGTTAAGGGTCATGACATTTAGCATGACAACATGCTAAGCACTGCCAATCACAACACACCAGGCCAGATAACCAATCACAGCACATTTTGTATTTCGGTAGGAGGGGCTTAATCAAAACAGTAAATAAATGGTGCGTTCGGGCCAGCCTGGGTGCTGTAATAATGTAAAATATGTGACAAAAATAATATTTTTTGAAAAATCAAGCATGAAGGCATATTCTAGTACACCCCAAAAACAAAATCAAGACTTCGTAAAAGGGCATAATAGGTCCCCTTTAATTAAATAAATGCTTTGTTTATATAATGAGGATGACGTTTTATGCTATGAAACTTGCAGGATGTTTTTATGGTAGACCTCTTAGATGTCAAAAAATCAAGGCACATTTGATTTCATGTCATTACCCCTTTAAAGCACCAGTACATAGATGGTGGTAATAAGAAAGAAAAAAAAACAGAACAAAAACAGATATTAAATGTTTTTGGAAAAGTTCTTTGCTTCTAATTGGAAGATATCAAGATGAGGTATTAAATGCACTGGTTTTTGTATTGAAGTTGCTCTTATATGCTGCAATGTTACCCTAAACAGTCATCTGGGATTTTACCCTGTGAAGGATTGACCCTCATTTACTAAAGAAAGGCTGTGAGCTCATGCTAATAATTCTGGCAACAATGTACAACCCTCAATTAGCAAGCTTAGCTTGTAACAAAAGGACAAACAATGACTGCCACTGAGCGTCCACATGTGGTACTACCATTTCACAGCAAGCAATTAGCACATGCCCTCAGCTAATTAATTATAAGAATGGGGTGAGACCAAGTACATCTTACTGCTAAAGTACCTTCCATCTGCCTTGGTGTTAGTTTAAAACAGTCTGAATATCTGTTATATACTTGATCTTCTTTCTTACAGGGGATTTTTTTCCTACATGAAATACAAAAGAAAGAAAAAAACAAATAAAAGAAAATATAAATAGAACTTAAAGTAATCATGAAACAGAAGTTGTAATGTTATTTTCTTCCCTATTGTGATGTATATCAGAGTGAAACGGCTTCTTGACGAAGCCTTCTTAGCAACAATAACTGTCCTCAGATCAGTTTTGCCCCTGGAAGACTTCGCCTGAGAGCGCCGGCTACGTCCAATTCTTTCTGTGGGAAGATGTGACACTCTGTTTTTGCTGCACCCGGTGTGAGGAGCTGGTCGACGGCCTATCTTCTATCTATCTTCTCGACTTCCGGTCTGAGCGAACGCTGGCGTGTGTATCTGCCGCTGCTCTCCAGTGTTTTTAGACTTTTTAAAGAAAGAAACAGAGAGGAACTTGATTTTGACCTTCGGGAATTAATTGAATCAGATTGATTGGATTCACAAGGGAAAATCATTTTTAAAAAGTTAAAATGATATGCATGGATTGTAAGGCTGGAAGCTCACGCTGCTATTTTGAACCAATAATCGGAACAAAAGGCAGTTGAAGGATGACGTGTATAATTCAAATATTTATCTGACTCCAATATAATTATTCTGACTCTTTAAAAGTTGTTGATATTCTTTAACCTCTTATTCTTTAAAGGTAAAGGTCTTTCATAGAACGGATAGGGAAACGTAGGATATAACCTTGAACGTTTAGATAACTAAAGTCACTTTAGCTTTCAACATAATCAGTGATATAACAAAAGATTCTCAAAGACTTTAAAGCAGGCAAAGTTAATTATTAAGTCACATGTTTAAACATACAGACAGTTGAATGGAACAACATACTGAGCATACTTAGTTGTAGCAAATAATGCACTGTTGTGCAGAAGAGGCCGTACAAAACTTTTTTGTAGTACGAGGCCATTGTGCCACGTTTAATTCACAGACTTTAAAAGGCTTTTTGAGGTACTAGGGCAGTAAAGAGTTCTGCCCATATTTGCTCAGCCATACAAATCATAGATACATCATTTACAATAAACACTGCAATATTCTATTTAAAATAAGAACTGTCTATTTTGATTGGTGACTTTAAAAGTGATCACATGCAAATGAAAGCCAAACCAGATGAAGTTTGATCTTACAATACTGTATTTTACGGTTGCCGAGAGAGCTCAATGTGCTGCAACTGAAGAAAACACGTGCAAATAGAAAAAACACCTGCAAATTAAGAAAACATCTTAATTTGTTTCACAACACATGTGTGCTCCAAATACTCACAACACAACCAAATACAGAAATCCGCTGCAAAAGTTCACAACACAACCAAATACAAAAACGCGCTGCAAATACTCACAACACAACCAAATACAGAAACGCGCTGCAAAAGTTCACAACACAACCAAATACAAAAACGCGCTGCAAAATTTCACAAAACAACCAAATTCAGAAACGCACTGCAAAAGTTCACAACACAACAGAAACGCACTGCAAATAGCACAGACCACAACGGAAATGTTTCCGGGGGAGCCCAATAAGTGACGAACCCAGCTGGGACGTCCTTACAGCTCAAAGTCTTACAGCAGTTCTGTCAGGGCCACTATCGTCAAATACGATGACAATTAGCATACATTTTGGATTGACGGTATGGTTCCGTTCTGGGCGAGAACTCCCTGAGCATCCATGCAGCCTAGCATGGATAAGAGCAGGGAGAGCCGCAATAACCCCCCTTAGGATAAACAGAACAGAACCAACATAAATGTATGCAGATATAATTAATTCAACATTTTAAAGTACAACATAATTCGAGAATTTATTCTCTTTCAAGGGGAATCAAAATGTCAAATCCTGACTGACGAGAGGAGGAGCTGGGGATGGAGGAGGTTAATTAGTTCCTGCGAAACACAATAGCTGCTGATAATACTGAAGGAGCTTATATATGTATACCGTTATAGCCGTCGTATTCCTATTCATACTTTGCACATGACGTCACAAGTACTGGCTGGCGGGCAAGAACGTCATTATCTAGCAACGAAACCCAGTAAACTAATCAAGGATCTTGCCAGAATGTCTGCAGTTTTAATATACAAAAGTTGGTGTTTTGAGGAGTAAACGACATCCCAGATAGTTGTTGTGCGATTGGATGCACTAACCGCAGAGGAGATAAGCCGGGGTTATGTTTTTACACGTTCGCCAGTAGGTGGCGAGAACGCGTTCATCTGTACGTGATTTGATTTGATATGAGAAGATGAATACATGGAAAATGAATGACAAGTTACTGTTGTACTGCGTCTACTTATTACTTACTTACAATTACTTTGCATGCATACTATCGTACACTTATTACTATACTGCATTACAGCCTAACAGATTGCTAACAGGATTATACGCATTTTGCTGCTCCAGCTGCTCTTGTCTGTTGTCTGATGCTCTGTGGAGTGGATAAGCAGGTAGGCTACAATGTTTGACATCCTGCTAGCCATATATGTGATACAGTTGGCATAAGTTTTTATTTTTTACTTCTTAAAAAGCTGTCATTCGCCGGCAGGCAGGGTGAACATATTCAGATGAAGACTTCATCACACGATGGAACAGATGTCACTTTGTGTATAGCTGCAAACATTAGCAAACGGACCTTTGCTTTGATTATGAAGATATTCCTTTTTTTCCCCTCCCATACGTCACCGTTGTTAACCCATCCACTCTTGGAAAAAAGATAGCTATCTATAATTTTGTAGGCTTTCATTTTTTGTGCGGTGTAAGGTGACGGATTCAAGATATATGTAAATATCTCCAAACTCCAAGTCTGGTAGAGACTTTGCCAGCTTCAAAGTAATGAAAACATTAGCGGGTGCTGTGAATGGATCACACGTTCTGAGTATGTTAATCTTTTCTTGATATCTAATTTTAACATTCGGTGACATATGGTCTAAATAGTTAATTGATTGTAGTATTGGAAATTTGCAAGGATGCAATTCCCCTGGCTGGCCACTGTTTGTCGCCATTTTGTCAGCGTTTGTTGCCCGCCAGGTATCCATGGTAGTCACGTGACTGCAAAGTGTGAATAGGTATATGTGGATCAGCTGAGAGTCAACTGATGCGAGCTCGACTAACGTGACCTGCCAGAAATGACGCTACGCTTGATTTTATTATTTTATTTTTTTGTAGAACATACAGAGATTACATGTTTATGACATACAACTTTGTATACAATATACAAAATGTATTAACAACATGTTCAATGTCATAAGAATACTAATGAGAAAAGAACAATGAGCTGAAAACTAAAATAAATATATAAAAAAGATAGAGAAAAAGAACATGAGGGAAAGATATTAATCTATACATCCGTTACATTGTACACATTTTGTCATGGTATGTTTAAATAAGTTTCATAAGAAATGTTAGGTAATGCAGTGTCCAAAGATGAGAAGGCAAGTTTTACAGTTGAGACACTCACAGATATATAACTTCTTTGTATAACATGTTTATTTATTTGAAACAGTTATGTTGACAGCAATAATAATATATTTCTGGTAATAACAGCTATTCAGCTGATGGACACCATGCTGTGTTGTCATGGGAACAAAAGTTGATTTTAAAATGATCAGACCATGAATTACAACATGAAGAAGTTTAACAGCAATTTAAAAATAGCTTAAATTAAATGTGTAAATTGCATAATGGCTTAAATCAAAAGTATTAATAACATGAATTTAAAAAAAATAGGCATAAAAAGGAAAAAGTGGATAAAATATAATGAATGAGTTCTCATTTTTGTTTTTTGTCTCTCTATTTTATATTACTCAGCAAATATGCAGCAGCCTGAATCTTTCAATTCAATGTATATCTGAGACTGTCATAATGTGTAACAGACTTTTGCCTCCCCACCTGAATCAAGCCTGACAGTATGTCCAGACTCAAGCAGCTCTATACTTCTTTGAGAAGAATATTGCAGGTCTCCTATGCACCAATACAGAAGTCAGTTTGTTGACTCCAATTACATTGTCTTTTCATAACTGCACTCAAATTCAGCAAACAGTTGCATCAGTTTTGCTTGCATAGTTGCAAAAACTTGCGTATTATTTTATAGTTCACATTTTAAATTGTAATGGTGAGAAAGTCCCTATACCAACTACAATAAACCAAACCTCCCTGAAATCACCTGCTAAAAATCATGAATTACTTAATCATTTCATGGCTGGCAAACCATAATACAAGTAATATAATGGTCCCATCAACCTGAATTGTTTTTCCTTTAATGGATATTAACTCCACAGCCACCATTATTCAATATTATGGTCAGTCACATTGAATATATCCTAATAGCCTCAATGCAAGCATTTAATGCCCACCACCTTTTATTCAATACTCTGATTTCGTCAGACAGACTACACTGAACACAACACAGCTGTGAATGCTCACTTTGTTTTTTAAAAGGATTCACTTTTATGCAGCTACCATTTCGAAATTGAAACTGAGGTTCAGGTACAAAAATAGCATTTTGGAGCTTACACTTTTCAATGTGAATGAATGGGCTGAGAAAGAATAACAAATTACAGAAGCAGTGTTGAATAGAGGGCTACATCACTAATATTGAATGCAAAGCCTATTAATGTTAGCGTTTCAGCTGACATCAATAACATCAGAAAGTATGAGACATTTATTGAACGATGTTGGGGGGTGGGGGGCTTGGGGATCGATCAGAAAATTTAAGATAGAAATGAGGTTGACTCATCAACATGTACCGCCAAACTAAGCCTGTCTAGATCGGCCCAATGGAGGCATCCGATAGAATGGGTGAAGGTCTCTGCATTACTGTCTTTCCGCGTGGCAAAGTAATTTAATTAAGCTTTTATCTGACTCCATTTTATATCTGACTCCATTTTATCACAGCCTCAAATTTAGGTTAGATTGCCAATTGGTTATTGGTCAATTATATAAGAGTTTAGCAGCGCATTTGATTATTCTTTTCAACTTTACTTATATTTTACCCGTTCATAGGATGTCGCTCTGAGGTCCTCACGCCTTCTGCTTAACGCGGGTCTCACAATCACACGCCCATCAGTTTTGGTCACCAAACAAAGGTATACCTGAGATTGGTCGCACTCACGCTTACACAATCAAAGATACTTTGGTATAGCCCCCATGGTTGCATACACTTGAAATTAAAGAAACATTTACTTCAGTAGAGGTATGGCCACTATATATAAGCTGACCAACATTACTTCTCTTATAATAGCTTTGGCCATGCCGTGGTTTCCCACGTACACTTATCTAAAGTAACATTAAATTTAATCCGAGCTAAGACACACCCAAATTTAGATTTGTCTAGCAGCATTTTTGCTGTTCTAATCGGAAATTCACTTCTTGTCTTTGCAAACCATGTACATTTGAATTAGAGCCAAATATTAGTCGTCACTGATCTGACGCAAAACTTGCGGTAACATACGTATCCGTTTAATCTACTTGGGAAAACAATTTCAGAGTCAGTCAGAATAAAATCAAATGTAACAATTTATTATGTCAGGTAAATGTATAATGCCAATTTCATTATCAGTTCAAAGATGATCAATACAGTAACATCAAATGCTCAGAGATAAAGAGTAAAAGATGTAGGTTAAACCCGACATTTTGAAAAAATACATAATGCTGAAGTCTTTGAGATCCTTCAACATCTGAGTTACAGAATCGCCACGAGCCTTCTTCAGCATCTCCCTAAGTACTCAGACCAAGGCAGAAACCTCTTTTAAAATGTAGAGTTCACAGTGGGAATTTGCATTAAACACTGTCCTAGACTTACTGGGGACAGAAGTTGATTTACATGGGGGCACACCCACAGCAGTTAACAAGATATCTCGAAACTTTCCACACCTTATTACCTTCTTGGTTTACTTCTGTGGGAATGAGACTTTTGTACCAGTCGCACTGAGACATTTCAAATGATACCAAACATGTATAATACTGTATGATAATTGTTCCTATTAAACCCTATAGATTTTTGGGTGAATTCAGGTAGGGATGAGTGAAGGGAACGATGTGTAAATTGGGAGGTGATCAATTCAAGTGTGGTCATGTCTCGAATAGGGATGGTAATTGTAGCAATGTTCAGGGAAGAAGGAGGCGGGAACCGACGAACCATCAAAATATAATTTATTTAAATAAAACAAACAAACGAAAATACCGCCAGCAGCCCCTCGCGGACGACTGCTGGCTACCGAAAATAAATATAACTAAAATAAAATACAAAAACAAAACACAACTAAAATACAGGCCTGTTCCTCTCTCGATCATCAACGTCGTCGCTCCTCCTTTATGCTTCCGCTCCTCCGTGAGAGATGCGAGACCGGTGTGCCTAACAGGTGTTGCTCATTAGCAATCGCACCACCGGCCTCGCGCCGTTCTCTCACGTCCCTCGGCCGTCCTGTTCGCCACAGTAATATAGCAAGAGAGTTCAAATGTTAATTTCCGTTGTTTTCTCAGAAAGTAGCCCTCTCTCTATCAGTTCTTCCAGTTTCTCCAGTCTTACAGTTGAAATCATATATAACTCTTATTCGTTTTTTAAATTTAGAGTTCTGCTCATCTGCATTCTTTAAACAATAATGGCCACTACCGCTATATAAGGTAAAGGTAAGCAATTATGTATTTTAATACATAAAAAGTATTTTTTACACATTTAATGTTACATTTTAATTTTTATAGTTGTAATGTTGGTAAAACTTTATTTTGATGGTCCACTCAACATTCTGTTGAATATAAGTAACGCTGCACCGACACATTGCAAATACAGTAATTAAAGGAGTAGACTGTTTGCTTAATATCTGCTAACACTATTTTCTATACATTCTACTGACTATAAATAACTTTTTTAAGTATGTCAACTTATTCTACTAACCCTACCCCTACCTGTCTACTAATACTCTAATGAGGGTTGATATGTTGAGCAATGTTACTTCAACAGAATATTTAAAGGGGACCATAAAAATAGAGTAACCAATTTTTTTTATATTTTAAAACATTTAAAACTTTTCTGCAAAAAAAAGTTTGTAACTTATCGTCCAGTACTAAATTTGAAAAAGTTCAAATTAAGTACTAAAATTAATCAAACTTTAATTAAATCATGTTAATATACATATAAAAAGTTTAAATAACAAAAAAAACATTTTACAAAAAAATCACATTATAAAAGTGCTAAAAATAAAATCAAAGTGAAAATAAAAAAATAAATAAAATAAAATTCAAAATATGAATAAATACTAAAATAGTATATAAATAATTCTAAAATAACATTTTCACTCCCTGAATCTAAGTTAGCTAACATTAATATTTCCCTGTGCTTGGGTCACTTGGAAATTAAAGTACAAATATTTATCCTGTTATTTAATTTGGTAAGTTGTAGCTTGGTGCAAAACAATATTAAATTGCTATATGCTCTACTTGCTAATAGCTATTGCTACTTCACTCTCAAATGATCTCCTTAGTTTTCAGTGAGAGAAATTTCAAATTGGCAAATTGTGTGACAAAAGTGAATATAGGATTTACTGTAAATGGAGAATGACAGGTAACATTTATATATTTTTCTTTGTGTTTGACAAGACATAAGATTGTTTTCAACAAAATACATCTTGGATAATCAACATGGATGGCCATGACATGAAGATAAGATAGAGAAAGATATGGTTGTTTTTTTGCTCCTGTATGGTCCCGAGGGCAAATTATACCTTTGCATGTAGTTCATGTACACCTCAATCACGCTTCATACATGGATCCATTAAGTAGAAATGAGCCATTTGTATGTATATATCACTATCTATCCCCTAGCAATATGCATGTTAGAGAGCAGATTATGACTCAAGGGAGGGTGATTGTGATTTCAGCTTGCATGCTGAAGTCTTTCAATTTAAACATTCATCTTCCTGAAATATTTATTGCACTATTTGTTTTCATGTTTCAATAACACGGGAGAATAAAAGTTCCTTCAGACCAACTGGTAAATCGTGGAGAACGCCAGGAGCAAATATGATGATAATATAATAATGATCAATGGGGTAAAAGAGTATTTGAAGCACGACAATTTGTGCAAGAATTTGATGTTGTGTTTTTGCCATCAAACCTTCGTACCTCTGCTATCTAGTTTTAGATCATGCAACACACATGTAATAATAGCACATCAATGCTGTGCTGCAGCAAAGGCCGATTTTAGGTGAGATGGTGTCAGTTTTTAATGGTACTGTGACTCCAGGCTTTGAATTAAAGATGGCAGATGCTGTAATTAGCATTGCACGGTGCTTCAAAACCTTTCGCTCAGCTCAGCAAATTTCCTTGTTTTTTCCCTGTACTCACTCCCCTTGTATTGTGCTAGACACAGAGCCCATGCTGCAGTTCTCTCACAGCTGTGATCCCATTTATAAAGCGTTCTGCTGCTTAAACCTCGAAGAATAAGGCTGAATTCAGCTAATCTGATTTGCTATTCCTGAAGCTGGGATCATATCGGTCCAACAGCTGTTTCATTGTTTGGCAGCGCGCAGGGAACGACTGACTACTCGCTGAAGGGATTCTGGCGCTCACTAGTCTGTCCAGCACGTCATTTAATTTTCATTTTGTTTTGTTTTTTCAGATGTGAGGCTTTAGCGCCTTTGATTCATTTAGTGTTTTTGGTCTCTTTGTTTAAGAAGCTTGATTTCCAGAGGCAGCAACTGAATGGGTAAAATTCTTAGAACATTCTCCATGAAACACTTTACTCTTATCATTCTCTGGGTTGGTGAACATTTTATGAATGCTAAAGAAGTTATTGAATGCAATGACTTGAATACACCTCTTCAATGATACATTATTTCTGTAGACTATTAAAATGTATTATTTTTAATAGGGCGGCATAAAGTTAAAAATGTATTTATTTTGAAATTCTCGTAAGGTGTGTTCGACATCAGCTGCGGCTGGATGTAACCGATTGGCGAGTGTTCTCACGTGCAGGAGCTGCAAACAGAGACGTGAAGTCGGACATTTTCTGGTTCCTGTAGTGACCGCTCACGTGGTGTTTGCATACTTTACCACAAAATGCAGTGAAATAAATGCAATATTTGCCAAATACAAAGATGTTTCAGATACATTTTCATTCAATACTCTATGTACTGCTTCATACAGCGTCTGTTTGAACAAGAATAAAGTTCAACATAAGCCTACAGCTACTATCAGACGCTGCGCTGGCTGAGTTCTCTGGCTACTCTCGAATCACTCTCGTGGTACTTTGATGGCATACGTCACAGTCACGTGGTGTCGGCACTGTATCAAGTCAGACAATAGTTCTAACCGGCATGCACAGCTTCAAGTCAGCCGATGATCGGTCTGCGCATAGCTGCATGAAGTCGAACAAGCGTATAGTCTTAGTTCCTGGTCATGTCATGTGCTTCCCTCTTCCCCTCATGTGATAATATGATTCCCCTGTTTATGTGCCATGTTCTTATTGGTTGTTCAGGTCATGTGTTTCTCTGTTCTGTTTTGCGATTGGTTTATTGCCTTGATTGTTCACAGGTGTTTCTTGTTAGTCATTAGTCCTTTTGTATATGGGCCTCATGTTCCCATTGTCTCTTGTCTAGCTTTCTTTGTGAAACTGCTGTTTGGTGAGTGTCCATGTCCATGTCCATGTCCATGTCCATGTCCATGTCCATGTCCATGTCCATGTCAAGTTTCAAGGTTTCTCAGGCCATTGCTTAGTTCTGTTTATTTTGTGTTTGTTCACATTTTGTTTGAATAATAAACTTCACGTGGGTTTGCATTTAACTCCCCTTCAGTGGAGTATATTACAGAAAGCTAGGCCGTAACAATGAACCCAGCAATTTATTTATTGCGCCTTTATCAAGGCGACCGGACCATTAAAGAATATATGTCGAGGTGTTTTGTGAATTTTCAAAGTGGATTTTAATAAGGCACTCAAGGACAATTTTTCCATTGTGGACTAAATGAGCACCTAGCTTATTTAATGCCTGAGAGCACTGTACCGTGGACTCTGACCCATTGACTTTGCATTAATGAGCTGTTTATCATGTATGGTGAGAATTGCGGATGAAGGACCCCGTATTCCCACAGTACACACAATGCTAGAGCCTCGCTGCGTCATGGCTGCCACACCAGAGTCCCTTAACTTCATGGCTATTCAAGTCTCCCCTGGAAATTTTTTTGGAGGGGGGCTATAGTAGCCCAGCTCCAGAGGATGCGGAGTTGGGTCACGATAGATCTCCTCAGTCACCAGATCTATCTTAGGGCGGACGAGACTAACTGCCTGTGTTATTGCTACACTACTGGGATCAGTGAGAGCGGGTACATTTCTTGTGGTCCAGGAGGTCAGTCCATTACCCTCAGTGTTTCCAGTGATGGTCACCGCCATCTTAACTTTTTGTCTGCCCTGTGACGGCCATGGAAACCATTTATGAGCTATTTGCTTACCACATCATGGCCACAGAGGCTGTACTTGAACTTTCTGATACTCATGTCACGGCCACAGAGGTCCCTCAATAACTTATTTGTGCCCTATGTCATGGGCAGGAGGCCTGCCCCGGTCTTTGCTCCACCATGGCCCAGGGTCATTTGCTCTGCTGAGGAGGTTCTCTCCTTTGCCGTCTCCACCCTGGTTGTCCCCATTGCTGCTGGATCCACCATGGCCACCTGATCCTCCATGGCTTCGTCCACTGTTCCAAAGTAAACAATCTCATCCAGTGTTCCATGTCTCATGTCCGCCATTGCTCCATGGTCCAAGTCTGCCACAGTTCCATGATCTAGGCCATGATCCAGGTCCTCTTCCACTTTCACTATTTTGTATTTATTCACATTTTGTTTAAATAAACTGTAAATGGGTTTGCATTCAACTCACCTTCAGTGGACTATATTACATCAACCTCAGTGCTTAATTTGAGCCGGATCCTGCCGGATCCTGTTCCGGGTAATGTCAGATTTTGGATTTTTGCGTTCTGGCATTGTTTTTAAACGATCCGGCATAAACAAGTGCATTACATGTAATAATGTTGTTACGACCGTCTAGGGCCAGCCGCAACAAATGAATCTGTGCTCACTCACAAAGGTAACGTTCATGAAAATATAAATTTATTTAACAGAAGAAAAGGGGAAAAAAACAACAACAAAAAAAACAAATAAACAAACAAACAAAGGGGTTAAATTCAGGAGTAGACCAGGCCAAAATAATAAACAAAATTAACAAATTTTGTACCCTCTAAATACCCCAAAGAAAAATAGAGATAAATCACAAAAAAAGTACATTGCAACTTCCCTAACTCCTTAACCCAAAACAAAGAGTAAACTTATATGTAAAAAAAATGGCGTCACACTCCCTACTTCCCCTAAATTAAATGTTTACAAATAACATTTACATAATATAACTAAAGGCCAAAGTACTTCAAAATAACCTAAGAGTTACAAATCAAATCAACAAAAACAAGTTTCACAAAAGATACATAATCACAGAGATAATCAAGTAAGCGCAAAAAAAATGGCACGCATTCGGCCTCTCTAGAGCGTTTGGGGTGATCCTTTTCAAGGAACCAATCAGGATCAGACCAACCAGGACCAGACCAATCAGGATCAGACCAATCAGGATCTCTTCTGGCTAGAATGCAAGCCACACCTTCTCCTGCAACAGAACACTCGAAAACACACACATACTTTCTAAAAAGACAGAAGTTCTAGAATAATGTTATTTTCCAGCTAAAGTTAGTTTTGATTGATTCACTTGTGTTGAAATTATCATTTGTTATTAAATTAGGGGCCGCTAAGACTACGTAAGACGACGTTCTCTCTAAACAGACTTTAAACGCGAACCTGTGATAAACGCTGATGGCGTTCACATGCGCTTTAAGAATTGATTCTATAGTTATGTGCGTTTGAATATATGTGCGCAGGTTTGTAATTCCAATACAAAATAATGCCCTTGCCTGCGTGTTCTGCCCTGATATTTCTAACAGAGTGCTGCAGAAGTGCTTTTGAAGGCAGAGAGTGTGAGTTGAATTCTGAAACAGTGCAGTCTAAAAAGTTGCTCAAGACAATTCACGAGGTCACACTTATGAATGATCAGAGAGTAAACGGTTATGCGTATTTGGCGTGCTGTCCGGGGGGAGGGCTCCGAGCTCGGAAATTGGGCCCGAACCCAGAGTACTCCCCTTTATCTCTGGTTAGGAAGATAACCAGGCAAGTGTGAGGAGATGGGTTGGTGGAGGGATGCTGAAAACTGTCGAGGATTATGGGTGAGTTGACTGAGTATATTTATAGGCTTTACTTGTGCCAATTGAGTGGACCTGTTGATTACTGATTGCTGACAGCTGGCTGGAATGTTTTATTTGATTTGTTTGATCATTAGAACGAGTTCCTCCCGAACCTTGTTAATAAAACATCATAAAGTGCTAGACTCATATGACTTTCTTCGGTATAACACAAGGACAAAAGACCAAATGAAACATGAGCAGGAAAAATGTTTGATAAATTATTCTACTAAGTGCAACAATTTATGTAAGAATGGTTTTACAAACTATTAGGACAGAAATCCATTCTGCTCATGTTGCATGAATGAGCCCCAATGTTACGCAAGAAAGTGGATTGTCTGCCATGTAAGATTGTTTTAAGTGCAAAACTAACAGTTCTTGAGAAAAATCAATCATGTTGCTTCTCTGTTATCATAATATTATGGTGTTTCTGTCTTTTATTAATTGCAGTTGTTGTTTTGTCTTTTGTCCTTGTGTGTTATACAGAAGAAAGAGAGTCATATGAGTTTGTAAATACCCGAGGGTGGCTAAATCATGACAGGTTTTTTCCTTTTTGGGTGGACTATTCCTTTAAGCAATATTGCCTTCATGGTTTCATCAGAATGAAAGGTATGATAATGGCATTTCTTTTCTGGGTTAACTCACTGTCCTCCACTAAAAATAGAAATGCCAAATAGGTTTTCGTCATGGATTTTGTAACAGTGTGCCTGCAAGTAGGTTACCTCATTAACACAATTGTTTTTTATTATTTCATTAGAGTACAAGTTGGTGGTCTCGCAACAGATCTAATCAAGCGAGTATAGACCTAAAAATAAGAAGATATTTTGAAAAGCTAAACCTTTGTAGACATACTGCAGGTCACAGGGGTTATTGATGCAAGTGATAGTTGTAAAAAGGTGCTAATATCTGAATGGTTAAACTTCCAGTGAATGCTAACATTTAAGACATCTATGCCTCATTGCACCAATTTCTCTTAAACTAACACTTGCTTTTCTATTTGAGAATTTCAGAGCCATATAAACCACTGTTACAGCTAATAACTTAAGAAAACACTAAATAAAGAAGATGTTGCAGCCAACACAGACTTATTTGTGCAAAAAGAAATATGTCTCAGAGGACAAAGCATTGTTAGAGCTCGTGTATATTAGAGCCATAATTCTAAGATCACATTTTGAAGTGAATCATTAAAGGCCTTATAACAGGGAAATTCTCCCAGTATGACTCTGATCTTTGAGAGTTTTTGCTGTAATTGGATGGGCCAAAAAAAAACACAAAAAAATCCACCACCACACTTGAGATAATGAGAACTGCAGAAACAAACATCACATGTGAAGCCTCATCAGCAAGTATTCTAGTTCTCCTGAAAAATATTTGCAGTCACTAAAGGTCCGGGATTTTGCTGTTCACAAGCAATTCATTTCATGCCATTAACAAATATTCAAGTTTGGCTTATTTTATATGCTTTATGATGAGCAATGCGAAAGTCAGAAATGCCAAGTATTAACCAAACCAGTAAAAATGCTTTTATTTTGCATTTTTCTGATTTAATAATTTCCCCCCTTACATGTAGCAACATATCAATTAGTGAAAAGCTTAATTTAAAAATGAACACAAATTAAAGATGTCAAAATTAATGCTTTAAAGCACACAAATTGTTTTTTTCAGTTGAACGCGTTAAAAAATATTCAACGCAATTAACGCAGCATCCGGTTTTTTTTCCCGTCATCCTTTGGCTAGTGTTACATTAAATGATCATGCTCTTATACATGCAAATGCTTTTAAACCATTCAAGCATGACACGACACAAAAGAGAATGCAGTGCAGTGCTGGCGCGTGTCTGTGAATCTCCTGTCTGTGTGACACACTTGTGCGCACAGAAACCCGCTTCAGACAGCGCTTGAACGGACAAAAACAAAATTATGCCAAAAACAACATTATGCCAAAACACCTGTTTTGTCGAGCAAGCAGTCTTAAATTAGTTAAATGAACATAGAGTTTTGGTAGCTTTAATAAGGATTAATTTAATTTAGAATTTATGCTGTGACTGTTCATCTTAAAGCAATGTTTACAAGGTTACATGGTTCAAAAATAATAACTTTTTTAACAGGGCAAGTAAAAATCTGAAACGGTTTGAGTGGGCCAAGAGAAAAATACTGGGTTTATGTTAAGATTATTTCAATCTCACTTAAATTAAAAGTTTTTTTTTTTAAAGCCTAATAAATGTTAAAATGTATAGCTTTCAATTACTTTAATGCTGAATGGCTATAATTCATGGCTAAAATAAAGAAAAAAAACATAGAAACACACCGGTGATGCCTTCTGTTATAAAAAATATGCTATTCAACAAATTTTAAATATAGGCTATTGTCTTTGTTATTTTTACATTAATTTGGAGATTAAATGTGAAAATATTACATTTCAGCACATAGTACACAAAAATAACCTCATTCATATGCATTTAAACATGCCACTATTTCGCAAAAATTGCAAAATGTATAAAAAATATTTTAAAATCTTTTGTTAGGTGCGAATAATTACTGAAAATGTGCGATTAATTAGTTAATTTTTTTAATCGATTGACATCACACATGCATATGCAGTATTAATCGTTTTCCAAAAAATAATACTAATAATATATATATATATATATAATCAACTTTATTTATACCTATTTATTTTTTTATATATATACTTATTTATATATACTTATTTATTATACTATTATTTGCAACATTCTCATGTAATTTAATTGATCAATGAACACATAAGATGGGCACAAGTACCTATGCAAATTCCCTCCTTAACTTTTCGACAGAACGTCAGAAACTTTTATCAATATGGCCACAAATGACTTTTTCCTCTCATGGAGTAAAAAAAAAAAAAAACGAAAATCACAATTAAAGAATGGATAGGATTCCTAATGAATGTTGATTGCACCCTCATTGAAACAGCGGGCACCTTAAACAGAGGCCAAGAATGTGCTCCCTGTCCTCTCCACCAGCCGTTCTGTTTGACTTAAGCTAAGCATCAGTCTGAATCATTTTGGAAAGCTGTGCACACTGGAGACAGGACTAAATTCGAAAAAAACTGCAGTGTGCGTCACAGCTGCACCCTTAACAGTCCTCAAGTCAATTTGAGCTGAAAGGTCCTTTAATCTTATATTTTCTTTTTGACTAAATACAAAGTAAACTGGATGGCAAAGGTGTAATCCTTATGCATTTTTCATCAGCTCCACTATGTGCTGAAGTGGAAAATTAACAACACAACAAAAAGCATTTGGAGTCAGATCAAAAATAACCTCATTCATATGCATTTAAACTGTTTCGCAAATTCTCTCCCTCCAACCGTACAGCTCTGATTAACTTATTCTCAGGGGGTCCAGAGCTAAAGAATAAAGCTAATATTTCCAGAACACACTGAGCTTTGAGCATTGTAATCTTTACAAGATTAAGTCATTCCAGAATCCAACATGCATTCGAGCAAGACACAATAATTATCTAAATCTGATTTACATGTTAAATGCAATACTGATTTTTTCAGTGTCTTTACCAAGAGATGCTAAAAAATAAATAAATCACACGCTGTATAAAATAGTGCACAAATAACCAATCACCTAAACTGTAAATGCCATGTGGCTAATTACTCTGGAGCTGCAAGAAAATATCATCATGATGACAAAGCTGATCATGTTGTGACATCATTAGTCACATCAAATTCAAAGTTCAAGTGATTAGCTAAAAAAAAACCTGCCAGTAGAAATGTGTTATGCATCTAGCAGGGGCTAAATAGGTCATGCTAATCAACCAAACATCAATCCCTTGGGTTATAGCACTGCAGGTAAATCAACGGCTACTCAATCGCCCTGTGAATAACCTCCCATGTGTAAACTAAGTAGATTAGAGTCTGTTGGATAGTAAATGGACTAGAATTAGCTATGCACAACATTTATTCCCCTACAGAAACATGACATGCATTTCAAAAGAGATATTGAAATGCAAATGTATTTCTCTTTTATTTACATGTATGTATTCATATTAGGCATGCAATGAAGTAAATTGAAGTAAATTAAGGAGTTGCTTAAAACATTTTGTACTGCCACTGCAGGTCCTTGTGAATGTGGTTAATGTCTGTAAATTACAGAGTAGGCAGTAGTTATCTGTCAGCATTCCACACAGGAAGAACAAACAGAATACATTTGAGAAAGATCGGTGTTAAGGTTGCACCATACATCTACATTGTGTTGCTGATGTAAATACAGGCAATAGTAAAGTGTGGATAGCACAGGGTAATTACAGCTTCACCTCACAGAATATAGGGTTATTACAGCTGTCACCTTGCAAACTGTGACTGGTTCATTAACAAATACAAAACTGACTAAGGAAATTGTGAGCTGTAACCCTTAATTGCAGTTACTTCATACTTAGACAGTAGTGGAACTTTGATACCTGTACACCTACACTGAAATTAAAATAAGGGTAAAGTGGAGTTTCAAATAAAGCCAAATAAAGACAGCTTAGTTATAATTCATTCTCATTTAATCTTGTAAGACAAAACAGGCTGCAAAACTGAAGAAAATACAGTTACTGTATCAAGGAATCTGTTCAACATTTTAAGGTGTTCACCATGTTTGGGTTCAAAATCCATTTAAACAAAGTTTTTTACTAATCATTGAAAACAACGCTGTCAGATACTGTCACGGTTTATAAATTCATTGTCTCCTAGTCTCGTGTTTTTGTTGTTAGATGTGTGGGTGTGTGTGAGTGGGCGGCTCCACTCTGATCAGGTCAATTAGCGATCCAGCTGATCGCAATCACCTCCCCAGCTGGTGCCTATCATCTCACCTTTAAATATTCACTGAACTTTCCTCTCTTTGTCAGATCGTTGTTTGATGTTTTCCCCGTGTGTGATCCTGATCCTGTCAACGTCTTGTCCTGTTTCCAGTCTGGTTCCTCGGTTCGTCACACTTCTGGATTATCTCATTACTTCATCACCATGGCACTTCACTCAGGATTACTGACCATCTTGTCCCTGCGTCACCAGCTTGTTGTGTGTGCTCAGACTGTGTGTGTGTTACACGATGGAACAGCAGGTGAATCTACCTGTTGTGTTTTACACAACATTAAGGATGGAAGCAGCAGGTGAATCTTCGACGTTGGAGGATTTCGTCCAGTCCAGTCTTCAGCGTATGGATAGTCAAGAGAGAAACTTGAGTGATGCGGCGCACGCCGTTCAGGTGCTGGTGACGCAGGTGTCCGAGCTCACCCAGCAAATACAACAGCTACGAGTTCCCACTGCGCCACCCACACCAGCCGTTCCCCCCGGACCATCAGAGAGCGCATCCCAGTCAGAGCCTCGACTACCAGTCCCGCAACCCTATGACGGTGAGCCCAGCTATTGTACAGCATTTTTGAACCGTTGTTCCATGCACTTCTCGTTGCAGCCTCGGACTTTTGCACACGAACCCGCCAAGGTGGCATTCGTGCTGACACTACTGACGGGGAAAGCCGCTCTCTGGGGAACGGCTGTGTGGGAGAACCAGGATCCATGCTGCGCCTCGTTCCTGACACTCGCTGCCGAGATGAAAAGAGTATTCGACCGTGCGGTCGCAGGGAAAGAAGCGGCAAGGAAGCTCAACTCAAACGGAACTCAAACAGGAAGGGAGATCGGTGTCTGATTACTCCAATTCAGTTCAGGACCCTGGCAGCAGAGTGTCACTGGAACGAGGAGGCGCAGTGGGACATGTTCCTGCATGGGCTGGCTGACCGTGTTCAAAAGGAGATCTACGCCCTGGACCTGCCCCCGTCTTTGAATGGACTTGTGGACCTGGCGCTTCGAGTAGACGCACGACTGACCAGAAGCGAACGTCGGACTCTACACAGCCGGGTTCCGGAGGGTACTGAGAGCCAGCGGTCCAGCGGCGGAAGCGCGGTCAGCCCTACCTACGATCACAAGCCCATGCAGGTGGGGCGAGCTCAGCTTTCCCGGGAGGAGAAGGAGAGGCGGAGATCCCAAGGTCTCTGCCTTTACTGCGGGGCCGCGGGACACTTTGCCTATAGCTGTCCGGTAAAAGGGCCAAGCCCGGCAGTAAGTATGAGGCTACTGTCGGGTGGGATCTCCGCCGAGAAGACCTCATCTACATCTACGCTCCTCCCGGTAAGACTAAGATGGTCAGTACACAAGCAGGACTGTCAAGCACTGGTGGATTCAGGGGCAGAGGGTAACTTTATGGACCATTCATTTGCACGTAAATTTCAGATTCCCCTTTTTCCGCTCACCAGTAGGATATCTGTACATGCACTCAACAGTCAAGACCTTCCCACCATCTCCCTCATCGCCGGACCAGTCGCACTTACCACTTCAGGCAACCACACCGAGACACTTTCCTTCTACATACTGGACTCTCCACTTGCATCTGTTGTCTTAGGACACCCCTGGCTCATCAAACACAACCCAAGAATTGACTGGCAGCAGAAATCTGTGTTGGAGTGGAGTAGTAAATGTTCTGAGTCCTGTCTGGTGTCTGCTTGTTCGTCTGTTGCTGTCTCTATGTTTCAGGAGGAGGCAGTGGATTTATCAAACGTGCCCGCAGAGTATCTAGACCTGAAGGAGGTGTTCAGTAAGTCTCGCGCTGCTTCTCTCCCTCCGCATCGTCCCTATGACTGTGCCATAGACTTATTGTCAGGTAAGTCTCCGCCTAAAGGCAAGTTATATTCGCTCTCTGTCCCGGAGAGGGAGGCTATGGAGAAATATATTTCTGATTCTCTAGCAACGAAGTTTATCCGCCCTTCCTCTTCTCCAGCGGGGGCGGGGTTCTTTTTTGTGGGGAAGAAGGATGGATCACTGCGACCTTGTATTGATTACCGAGGGTTGAACAGCATCACGGTAAAGAATACCTATCCTTTGCCGTTGATGTCTTCAGCCTTCGAGAGGTTGCAGGGAGCATCTATCTTCACTAAATTGGACTTAAGAAACGCTTATCATTTGGTTCGCATCAGGGAGGGGGATGAATGGAAGACTGCTTTTAACACCCCTAGGGGGCACTTTGAATACTTGGTCATGCCTTTCGGGTTGTCCAACTCCCCAGCAGTCTTCCAGGCACTCGTCATCGACGTGCTGAGAGATATGGTTGACCAGTTCATATGTTTACCTGGATGACACATTGATATTTTCATCTTCTCTCCAGGAACACGTTCAGCACGTCCGACGAGTGCTTCAGAGGTTGCTAGAGAATGGGCTTTTTGTCAAGGCGGAGAAATGCATTTTTCATGCACAGTCTGTTCCGTTTTTAGGATTCATTGTGTCGACTGAGGGAATTCGCATGGATCCTGAGAGGGTTAAGGCTGTGGTGGATTGGCCAAGTCCAGAATCCCGTAAGGCCCTACAGAGGTTTCTGGGATTCACCAATTTTTACCGGCGGTTTATTCGCAATTTCAGCCAACTGGCCGCTCCTCTGACCGCCTTGACCTCCCCCAGAACTGCGTACAGGTGGTCAGACGCTGCTGAGGCAGCGTTTGCCGAACTAAAAAGCCGCTTCGTTTCGGCTCCTATCCTCATCGCCCCTGATACATCACGTCAGTTCGTGGTGGAGGTCGATGCGTCAGAGGTGGGGGTGGGTGCAGTGATATCCCAGCGTTCTCCCACAGACGACAGGATGCATCCGTGCTCATTTTTGTCACATCGCTTATCCCCTGCCGAACGTAATTATGACATTGGTAACCGAGAGTTGTTGGCAGTCAAGTTAGCGTTGGAGGAATGGCGTCACTGGTTAGAAGGGTCAGGGGTACCTTTTATCGTCTGGACTGATCATAAGAATTTGGAATACATCAGAACTGCTAAAAGATTGAACTCCAGGCAGGCTTGGTGGGCACTTTTTTTTCTGACGTTTTGATTTTACTCTCTCGTACCACCCTGGTTCTAAAAACATCAAACCCGATTCTTTGTCGCGCATTTTTGATCGCTCCGAACGCCCGTCTACTCCCGAGAGCATTTTGCCGGAGAATCTATTCATCTCCACACTCGTATGGGGGGTCGAATCGAGGGTCAGAACGGCCTTAGAAGAGGTAACGCCTCCGCCCGGTGGCCCACCGAATCGTATATTTGTGCCGGAGGGATTATGGTCTGACGTTATTCAGTGGGGTCATTGCTCCAACGTGGCTTGTCATCCAGGAGTTAATCGCACTAGTTTTTTAGTCATGCAACGGTTCTGGTGGCCACTCATGGCTCGTGACATTCACAGTTTTGTTTTGGCTTGCTCGGTTTGTGCCACTGGTAAGACTTCCAATCGACCCCCAGATGGGTTACTTCAACCGCTGCCTGTCCCTTCGAGACCCTGGTCCCATATCGCTCTAGATTTTATCACCACCCTCCCAGGGTAACCCGGTTGTTTTAACTGTGGTGGACCAATTCTCGAAGGCGGCACACTTTATTCCCTTACCCAAATTGCCCTCAGCTAAGGAGACAGCGTTGACAGTCGTTGATCACGTCTTTCGCTTACATGGCCTCCCGATAGACGTGGTCTCCGACAGAGGATCCCAGTTTGTGTCCAAATTTTGGCGAGAGTTTTGTAGGCTACTGGGAGCGACTGTTAGTCTGTCCTCAGGGTTTCATCCCCAGAGCAATGGCCAAACCGAGAGAGCCAACCAGGATTTGGAAAGGGTATTGCGATGTTTGGTTTCCAAGAACCCTTCCTCTTGGAGTCAACAACTGTCTATGGTGGAGTACGCCCACAACACATTACCAGTGTCATCCACGGGTCTGTCTCCGTTTGAATGTAGTTTAGGGTACCAGCCACCTATTTTTCCCAGTCTGGAGTCCGAGGTCGCGGTTCCCTCCGCTCACGCTTTCGTCCAGAGGTGTCACCGCACATGGACTAGAGCCCGTGAGACTCTACTCCAGGTGGGGGCGCGCACCAAGGCCAAGGCCGATCGCCACCGGTCGAAGCCTCCCGTATACGTCGTCGGTCAAAAAGTGTGGCTTTCTACTAAGAACATTCCTCTCCGCTCCGTCTCTAATAAACTTGCTCCCAAATTTATTGGCCCGTTTACTGTCACCAAAATCATTAGTCCGGTGGCAGTCCGCCTCAACTTGCCTCCAGTGTACAGGAGGATTCATCCCGTCTTTCATGTATCTAAGATTAAACCCGTGTTTCACTCTCACTTTAATCCGCCAGGCCCCCCCGCGTCTCGTAGAAGGGGAACCCACTTATTCGGTCAACCGTATTCTGGACTCTAGGTGGAGGGGACGCGGATTCCAGTACTTGGTGGACTGGGAAGGTTACGGTCCGGAGGAGAGAAGTTGGGTACCTGCTAGAGACATCCTGGATCACTCCCTTATTGATGATTACAATCGACAGGTAGGGGAGCCTGGGACCGCCAGGAGGCGTTCCTAGGGAAGGGGGTACTGTCACGGTTTATAAATTCATTGTCTCCTAGTCTCGTGTTTTTGTTGTTAGATGTGTTGGTGTGTGTGAGTGGGCGGCTCCACTCTGATCAGGTCAATTAGCGATCCAGCTGATCGCAATCACCTCCCCAGCTGGTGCCTATCATCTCACCTTTAAATATTCACTGAACTTTCCTCTCTTTGTCAGATCGTTGTTTGATGTTTTCCCCGTGTGTGATCCTGATCCTGTCAACGTCTTGTCCTGTTTCCAGTCTGGTTCCTCGGTTCGTCACACTTCTGGATTATCTCATCACTTCATCACCACAGCACTTCACTCTGGATTACTGACCATCTTGTCCCTGCGTCACCAGCTTGTTGTGTGTGCTCAGACTGTGTGTGTGTTACACCATTAAATGAGTTTTACTTGCATTCTGCTTCCGCATCTTCTATCGTGATAGATACAAAAAACTTTGACATATTTAGCTTATTAAAAAAAAACAGATAAATCTAGAATTCACTTCAAAGAACAAATTAATTGAGACTAGGCTACATGATGGTTTCAAACTGATGTCATGTATAAAATGTAGCAGCTATATAATTTATTTCTGATATTGTTAGCTACTCATAGGCCTCACTTAAACTTACCTGAAAGTTAAAAATGCAAAGAATTTCCATACTTGTTGGGTGGAGTTAATACCATGGTGGTTAATGGGGAACAAAATCTATTAAAATACTTTAATATCTCTGAATGTTGAACAAAATAATGTATTGGACATGTTAAATTTCATGAAAGACATCTCAATCTTTTTTTTACGATTTTATTCTGTCAGTAATGTATAATAAAGACACATTTGCTGAAGTGGAAAATTAACAACACAACAAAAAGTATTTTGAGTCAGATAAAAAATAACCTAATTCATATGCATTTAAACATGCCACTATTTTACAAATTCTCTCCCTCCAACCATACAGCTCTGTTTATCTTATTCGCAGGGGGGCCAGAGCTAAAGAAGAAAGCTAATATTTCCAGAACACACCGAGCTTTGAGCATTACATGGACACTCTTCACGATTAAGTAATCCCTGAATCCAATGAGCCAAGACACAATTTATCTAATGTAATACTGCATTTTTCAGTATGTTTTATATTTTACTTTCTATTTCTATTTATGCTAGAGGCGAAGAGAGTGATAGTGAATTGTTATAATTTTGATAAAATATATATTTTTTGTTACATTTTGTGTCAATTGCAAAGCGGATTTTTTTTTTCTTAATGGCAGATAAAGTACTGTTCTGTTCTTTTACTTTCCTTTGTCTTTCTCCACTTTCTACCCCACCAACACAAATCAAATAAAAAAGAGAGCAGGTGGAAAGCACTTACAGCCAGCAAGTTGCCCTAAACTTGTCTCAATCAGCATCCCTGGATTTAAGACTTAAAGAGCAGCAGTCCCTTTCGTGTCTCTGAATTATTGAACCGCATCTTCAAGTGAAGCATTTCCCCCTAGAGGATGTGGGGTTTGAAGATGAAAGGCATGTAAATGACAGCAGCTCTAAAACCAGGACAGCCGTGTTCCTCCATGAGCTTCAACGAGCTGCTGGAACTGCTCAGTAAACTACTGTGTTTTCTGTATTTCGTGTCCATGTCGAAAGTCTCTCATGTTTTCGCTGACTGTGACAGGGAGTCAGACAGAGGGATGGTTAGTCAACACCTTATCAGATTCAGCCTGGAAAATGATCTGTGAAACCTGTGCCATGTTTTTCTCCCTGATAGAGGGGATTCGTTTCAGTAAGCAGAATCTCTTGTCCTTTGAAGCAGCACATATGCTTGGGAATGAACTGTTCTATGGCTAACCTGTTATACGCACTTACTAACATCAGCACAGTCCTTTACTAGCTCTTCTAAGAAGGAGCGAACCTGTCATCAGACATAAAAGAGGGAAAAATTGCATGTTAAGCATTTTTAAGTCAAGAAGTACATTTCTATCGTCTATTGAGATTGACTTGAGTCTTACAGCCTCTAATGACATCTAGATCTAAAAAATAATATTGATGCACCGATATTAAAATTCTGTCTGATAAAGATAAATGATCAAATAATTACATTTCTATAAATATTTGCTTTCTATACTAAATTTAGACAAAACAATAAAGTAGAAAAAGCTATAAATACAACACGAATATGCTTTACTAAAAATATATAGCTGATACAAGTATATTTCGGCATCAAAATAAAATGTATATAAAATATACAGTATGGAAGATGTGCATTATATGATGCAAAGGTGATCTAATTGCAAAAATAGAGAAAATCCGCAATAATTATATCCAATGTTTTGTGAATTCCTAAAAATAGTCATTTTGAAATTACCCTGATACTTTCCTAATTCTTAATAAGTTTCTAGAATCAAAACTCAATAGACATATTGATGCTGTATCACTTTTGTTTATTCTATTTTTTTTCCCGCAGTATATTCTAAGCTTTGAACCCAATACAACACTACTCTAAAAGCCAGCATATAAATCAACTAAAAGGGGCGTAAAGAAAACTGAAAACAGGGAGAGCAAATGTCAGCTGAATATCAACAAATCCACTGGGCAAACAAATCTTTTTGTCCATATAGCAGAGATATGGACCAACATGTGTGAGAAGGACAGCAACAGTGATGTTAGATAATCCTGAAGTTGGCTGGCTGAAAGAATAAAAAGTTGTCTGATTAAGTGTTTAAAATAAAATGTTAATTTTAAGCAATTTTTTTTACATATGAATCATTTTCTAACAATAAATTAATTTAAAAAAAGGTTAGCTCATTTGATTTTCTTTCAGATCATTTGGCATCACGTTATGGTGGATTGGAAGGCAATCTAACACCAGTATCCTTAAAAGGTGCCTTCTTACAAAATGTCTGAGGCAACAGAACGAATGCATATCATCACCACATAACCAAGTCAGCAACCTGGTTTCCAAACCCAGATCTTTTTCTACTTAGCAACACAGCTCAATCCTATCATTTGCAGTACAGTCGGCTGGCTAGATTATACATGCGTATAAAGTAGCATCCTCATGCCTCATATTAGGATGGACATTGCTTTTTTTGCTTTCTTTTTTTAGTGAAGCTTGCTGAGAGCTGCTATCATGAACTTTTAAAAGAGCACGGCTTTTAAACAATCTCGGTTAACATAGTATGAAACAACCACATGTAAGCTAACCTTTATCCCCATTTATGTTTATGCTATAGCATTACCAGTCATAATTTCAATGTGAAACGTACATGTAGCTGGATATGTACGATTACACACATGATATATGATCAGCACAAACGTGGGTTGAGTGCAGAGCTTTCTCGCATCCAAATGCAGCCAGAGGATCTTCACATGACTAATGCTGTTTGACATTAATGGAATGTTTAATTAATCAGAAGCCGTAGAGCATAGATAAGTAAAGGCTGCCATTTGTCTAAAACGTCGTTGACAGGATATCCCACTCCCCTATAAACCTCTGGTGACATCTAACCTCTGCCCCCATTGGGAAGACTTTAGTGCTGCATCAACCATCAGGGCCAAACACAGAGAAAATAGATATGATCATCCTGACACATAGTCTAATGTGCGTTCAAATGTCACATAATATACACTAGGGCCCGGTTTCACAGACAGGGCTAAGATTCTAAACCAGGATTAGGCCTAAATTCAATCTGGACATTCAAGAATCTTAGAAAAATCAAATCAATTTCTAGTCACTTAATAAAACTACCTGAAACAGTTGAGTAAACTGAGTTGCTCAAATCCAAAAGGTGTCTGCCCATCCATTAATAATAAAAACAATCAGCTGCTCTAATAATTGTACAGAAAATTCACATTATAACAAATCTGATAATAGCCCAATTTCTAAAATTATTACATAAATTCCAACACTGTTCTAAAATACTCAACACAGGGTCAGTTATGTACAGTAGGCCTTTAGGCTCCAAAAAACCTGTCTACTGAGACCCAAGTAATTGAACTTTGAGACGCCGAAACAACTAATCATTTTTAGTTCAACAAACGAGGGAGAGCAACTGGCAGGATATTTCATGAATAGGCCTTTCTTAAAATATGGCATATATTATTTGATGTCTAAGAGACCAGGAAGTTAAAATTCATTCTCCGTTCTCACTGAAGCCTTTTCTGCATCTTCAGCTGTTTTTGAATTGATAGACTGAGCGAGTCTTTAATAGCTGCATTCTTTCTTCAGTCACATAATTTTGTTGAAAGGAAAGGTAAAGGCTATATTAGCCCTGCGAGGTCTGTTAACCACAGCACTGCAGCAAAAGGCTAAAAAAAAATCTGAATCATCATTTATAGCCATTTACCACACACAAAAGATTACTCTGGAAACTTTTATTTAATTTTAAAAACCGTAGGAGCTCTTAAGCATATTACAGTTTTTTTTTTTTTTTTTTTTTTTTACACTATTGCTTGCAGACAATTTCTGAGACTATGGCTACATTTCTCAAAACTCTAAACACAAAACCACAAAACATGCACACAAGATGCAAAACATCATGCACTGCACACATCTCTTGCAAAAACAAACACTTGCAAAAGCAAAACTATTTTAACTCCTATAAAAAAGAGGTGTTTTTTTTTGCGTAGTAACTCTACACACAAACCATTAAATGATTAGCCACATACATGACAAACTACACACAGTTGTGAAAAATGTAAAACACTACTATATTGATACTGTGAAGCTGCTTTGATACAATCTATATTGTGAAAAGCGCTATATAAATATACTTGACTTGACTTGACTATATTGTGTTTTTTGCTTGTTCAGTGTGCAGTGGAGTGTACAGGAATTTGTCATAGCACTTACACATTGATAAACTTTACAGTTATTGAACTGAACTGAATCAACACTGAACTGACTTGAGCTGTGTGTAAGTTGCTTACACACTAAAAGTGGTACTTGAGGCCCACTTTTCAAAAACATTCACTCATATCTAATCTTCAGACCAAGTGCCAGATCTAACTAGAGCAGCACAAATTAGCATATTTTGGGAGTTAAATAATGCCGTAAATACCAGTAAATTGACTAGCGAAAACCTTAGGAAATCAATTTGCATGATTAATTTCTGTAAATACTCTCCCCCCATAAAATTTGAGTCCGAGAGAGAAACTCCAACAAATGCATATGCAATAAGGTCAGCTGTAAAAATAACTGTATTCATGCCTTTTCAGCGCTAATTTTTCACAGCGTGTCTTTAGTAAATCCTGTCAGTAGTATTTTGAGGCGAGCTGCCAAAGTCAGCAAAACTGCAAGCACATTATCTGCTTTACACTCAATTTGCATATGTAAAACAAACTTTTATTGAACTATAATTAACAAACTTTTAGTTTTTAATGATATGTCTAATGTAGAGAACTGTGTAGCATTTTGCAAAAAATCTGTGTGTGTGTTCTGTACTGTACTGTACTGTACTGTACAATGTCCTGTAATTTTCTGCAAAATTACTTTTTTAAATATAAAAAAAATTATTAAATGAATAACGCAATGCTTTCAAACCGGCTTTAAAATGGGAACATTATGCTTTATCATACCTTTCACTCTCTCTTGCAAGTCGTTTCATCCTTTACAATGATAAAATGTGCTGTAGGCTTTGTTTGCCATGTTTTCAGTTTGTAGAAGACAACAAACCACGACTACTCATGTGACCCCATTTTAGAAGGAAGGCTCTTCCACTTTGCATCAAGAAGCTCAAACAGGGTTCACTGAAATGGAAGCAATTGACATTTCTTTTACGCCACCCATGGTCTTTGATGTGTGTCGTCCCCTCCATCGCTGAATCCTCTCAGGAAGATGTGGAGCTCTCTCACCCTCAGACTGCCTTTCCCTGCTGAGTGCAGATAAGACCACCCAAATAAACTGCACAGCATTGGAGTGAATGGGTGCTGAAGTTATTCATTTGTGAAAGGTCCCTCATACTGTTCCATCATTTATTTGTGGTCAGTTTTTGCTCCAATTTGAGAGCTCCAAGTCTTTAGTCCTTGTCAGGTGGTGATGAGTAACTGTCTTTAAGAGTAATGAATCATTCCCTCAACTGATTTGTTTGCTCAATGGAGTTCGTAGGCCTCCCCGCTTACAGTTACAAAGATCACAGCAGTTATACCATACACCAAGGTCTAAGCTACGTCCTTGCTTCAGGTTGAATGATTCTCATTGACCAAGAAATAGATAGACATAGTAATTTTACACACATATACAGATAGACTGAAGCATGTCTCCATCGATTAGGCAGCTGACACTCGGACCATGAAGTTAGGCACGTTGTGACCTTCCAGGTCGCAGATTTGGGTTGCTGGGCGCCAGTCTGTCCAGAACAGCAAGTCAGTCAATCTCCAATAATGCAGTTGTTCCTTAACCTGTAACCAAGAAGACTAACACACACCGACACACAGCTTTTTCAAGGTTGGATTTGGCCAGGCTCTAAGTATAAACAGAAGAGTATTTTCAAAACATCAAGATAATACGTTCTTTCTCTCAAAGAGAGGACACTTTAATATAAGACAGTGAAGTAAAGCTTTAACTATGACCCTTGTGACCTAGTTGTCAGGGTACCCTTGAAAAGCAGATGGATATATTGACACGTTTCTCAAACCAAACAAGTCCATATTTCATTTCTGGAAGCCGGGATAAATGAGCAAGCACTGTTGCTGCATTCCTGACATCAAATACAGAAATTAGAGAATATATGAAAAGAACATTCCAGTTATCATACTGGTAACTTCTACAAAAAAGTAAAATCTCCTAAGCCTGAAGTCATTCAACTCATGTTATGTTTAGAAGGAAAAATATTGATTAATACCTTGATTATAATCACTCAGATAGACATTGAAGCAGCAGCGGATTCTAATCCACCCCCTTCACTATGTTTTTGTTAAGGAAAAGTGCATACTTTTGAGTGTGTAGCAGAATAGGCAAACTTTAATGGGACATACTACTTAACGTCATAATTGCATCTTTAACGAACAGCTCTATCACTTAGTTACGTGCATCCTGTCACTGTTTAAACTGCCCAGTCAGTCATCTTGTCATAGCTAAAATCCTCCAAATTCAATTGAATTGAATTTCCTACTATTTCAGAGAGAAATATAGTAGCACATTGATCTGCCCATCATGGGTCTTTCATGTGGAGAACTTTCCTCATGTGCTTTCTCAAACCCTTATCTAAACCTTTCTACTTACCGTTGGACTTTCACATCCGACATGTTTGTATAGTTCTAATAGAATTCTCGTCCAACGCACAGTGAGTTGTGGGTAATATTAGTCATTAGAGTGTGCACGGATCTGCACATCGGATTCTAACAAGAAAAAGTAGACCATCCGAGTATCTTTGGAATACTCATTTAAACGTACTGTGATTTAGGACACACTAATTCTAATTTCGAATACCAATTAGGATGGATATGTGAATTGAGTGAGTTTTTACCGATTTGGTTAAAAAAAAAGAACAGATTCATTCAAAAACAAGAGACCATTGCTGTATTTTGCTCAGAGATGCATTTGTTTCATTAGGGCTGCTAGACAAAGTGGTAATATTGGGTCTCATTTATCAATCTAACGTACAAACGAGTGCAGAACCGAGCGCAGAAATCATCTTACGACAGGTTTTAACTGTGATCCGTGAAACATTCATATGTTACCAATTCCATCGTACGAATGATCGTACGTTGGTAAATGTGCAGACTGCAAACAATCGTCATTGGAATATCACACCCCTACAAATTCACAGTTTAGAAGCCTATAAGCCCCTAGAGTTTATATTATAGAGAAATGTAACCCGAGCCAAGAGGAAGTAATCTCATGAAAGAGAAATTGATCTTTCTCCAAAAACACCCATTAACCTTGTAATTGCAAACAATTACTTTCATTTATATGTATATTAAATACAGATACTAAAACAAAACATTTATTTTTTATAATAAAATTATAAACACTATTGGCTATTTTCCCCTCACTCCACAAAAAAATCCTTTAAATTTAACGCTATAGACCTTCTGCACCAGAGAAACAAGGGTGCCGCCATCTTTAGAATATTGTCTTTGAACAGTCGCTCTGTATATCTCTATGGCATCTCTGTCCAGGAGTAATTAGCTGCTGAAGTGGATTTACTTATTGTAGAGTTAACGAAAGTTATCATGAGCATTGAAATGTTTATCATAAGCGTTGTAAAGCAGATGTCTTAAATTTCGAGCCGTTCATTCATAACTACACAAGATCGCTGTGAAAATACAGACCGGAAGTCAAAAGACAACTGAAAAGAGGCAGCTGCATAAGGTCTATACAGAGCAGATCAAGAATGAAAAATAAGTAGCTATAAATTATATATTATACTTTAAAATAATACTCAAATTAGGCTGTAATGGCATAAACAACATACAAACATCAAGCAAGATGAATTTATTTAAAGCGAAACTGAAACGGCAACGCTATTATTCATTATGTAAAGAAGGCTTTGTACGTCACTCGTGTTCCAATATCCACTTAAAATAGCATCCTTGACATGAGCAAAAATGTGTTTGGTTAGGGGGCTGGGCATGCTGATTTTACAGTGGACCATTTTAATTGAGTGTAACTTATATGTTTGGTTGACTGTGTTGCTGGATTCCCTTTTTTGCACTTTTTATATTGGCTGCTTTCACGTACCTTGTGAGCTGGTAAAGTCATTCCAGATCCTACCTTAGTACTGAAATGTCAAGTTAGCAACGCTAAAACTGATATGTTGTGTGTGCGTATTTGAGGCGCCCGCATGATCACTTGTATTTAATCAAATAAATATAAAGAAAATAAATAGGCTACAATCCGTTAGAGTGTCACAAAAACGAGCATACTACTACTTGACGCACAGTTTTTTTTCTTTTGTTAATCTGTTAATTATTTAAGTGAAATATATTCTGTGTAGTCCTATTTATTTTATTCCTTTTTATATAGGCACTTTATTCTGTTCTTCTTGGTTCACAGACGTGCTGCAGGTGCATGATGTGACGATGTATGAATCTTCATGTTCTGTTGTTTATGCTGCTATTTGCACATGTAAAGCTAAACCCCTGGAGGGAGGTAGGTGTGTGTGTGTGTGCGTGTGCGTGTGTGTGTGCGTGTGCGTGTGCGCGTGCGCGTGCGTGTGCGTGTGCGTGTGTGTGTGTGTGTGATTTTTAATGGGTCACAGGCACAATCTATTCAAATTTAATTTTAATTTGACATTGTAATTGTCATCTAACTGTTAATAATCGATTAATGAGCTTCGGTTGTCGGACTCGTCAGGAAAATGATCTAAATTAACAAAATGCTCTCATTACAGTTCTCCACCAGATTTACTATGCTGCATTCAAGTTCACGCTAACTCAAAAATTTGCGTACACGAGCTGAGACCTGACGTGAGATATGATCGAAGCCACTCCTCAAGAAGCATTGACAAGAAAATTCAGTAAACATAAAACTACATAAACTGTGGAAAATAAGTGATCGTGGAGCTTTATAGAGTCTTTGTGCTGCGGATGCCATTGAAAACATGGCAAGTCAATCCCTCACAACCTCACTTTCATACCTCTGCTCTGAATAAGTTTTATTCATAAATGCCAAGTTTTGCGTGGAAATGACTGTGCACCCAGTTTTCTGTCATACGTTTGTTTCATAAATGAGGCCCACTGTGTGTAAAATGTAAGTTACTAAAATATAATTTGATTTATCCAAGCTCAGGCTTATATCATAGGGCTTGTTCTCTTATTTGCCTTGATGAGATTATTTGATTCTCCTTTCAAAGTTGCTGCCTGGA
Source organism: Meda fulgida (assembly GCA_030578275.1). NCBI lineage: Eukaryota > Metazoa > Chordata > Actinopteri > Cypriniformes > Leuciscidae > Meda > Meda fulgida. Next base: position 20,025,571 of record CM060618.1, read on the forward strand.
TCAATACCCTGATTGACATGTCCACGCTTGGGAAAGAGAACCATACCCCTGGCACTGCTGCCTGTGATTACCCCATCTGCAAGCCTCTAAATCAGGCAGAGATTGAGAGGGGAGTCCTGGTACCCCCTTTAATGAGAAGGCCAGAAGAAATAATGAGAAGACTGTGTGTCAGAGGTGCTTCAGAGACCCAATCAGGCAATTTAAATCACTCCCTGAGATGACAAATGAGGCCTTAACCCCTTTTGCAGCGATTGGACCCCTGGGTTTTTTTAAATAGGAGAGCAAATATGTAAGAAGTAATGCGTGGGTCACAACTCAATTAAATGCCTGTCGTGAATTTTTGCCAGCTGCTATGAATGTTGTTTGATGCACAGAGCTTTAAATGTTGCTCTGAATACAAAGAGAGGGTGAACAACACCAGTCAACGTGTCATTTGGCACCACCACACCAGCATTTATTACATTACTGGGATTTATATATATATATATATATATATATATATATATATATATATATGTACTGTATTTTGTATTTTTATATATATATATATACACACTCACCTAAAGGATTATTAGGAACACCTGTTCAATTTCTCATTAATGCAATTATCTAATCAACCAATCACATGGCAGTTGCTTCAATGCATTTAGGGGTGTGGTCCTGGTCAAGACAATCTCCTGAACTCCAAACTGAATGTCAGAATTGGAAAGAAAGGTGATTTAAGCAATTTTGAGCGTGGCATGGTTGTTGGTGCCAGTCGGGCCGAGATTTCACAATCTGCTCAGTTACTGGGATTTTCATGCACAACCATTTCTTGGGTTTACAAAGAATGGTGTGAAAAGGGAAAAACATCCAGTATGCAGCAGTCCTGTGGGCGAAAATGCTTTGTTGATGCTAGAGGTCAGAGGAGAATGGGCCGACTGATTCAAGCTGATAGAAGAGCAACTTTGACTGAAATAACCACTCGTTACAGCCGAGGTGTGCAGCAAAGCATTTGTGAAGCCACAACACGCACAACCTTGAGGCGGATGGGCTACAACAGCAGAAGACCCCACCGGGTACCACTCATCTCCACTACAAATAGGAAAAAAAGGCTACAATTTGCAAGAGCTCACCAAAATTGGACAGTTGAAGACTGGAAAAATGTTGCCTGGTCTGATGAGTCTCGATTTCTGTTGAGACATTCAGATGGTAAAGTCAGAATTTGGCGTAAACAGAATGAGAACATGGATCCATCATGCCTTGTTACCACTGTGCAGGCTGGTGGTGGTGGTGGTGTAATGGTGTGGGGGATGTTTTCTTGGCACACTTTAGGCCCTTTAGTGCCAATTGGGCATCGTTTAAATGCCACGGCCTACCTGAGCATTGTTTCTGACCATGTCCATCCCTTTATGGCCACCATGTACCCATCCTCTGATGGCTATTTCCAGCAGGATAATGCACCATGTCACAAAGCTCGAATCATTTCAAATTGGTTTCTTGAACATGACAATAAGTTCACTGTACTAAAATGGCCCCCACAGTCACCAGATCTCAACCCAATAGAGCATCTTTGGGATGTGGTGGAACAGGAGCTTCGTGCCCTGGATGTGCATCCCACAAATCTCCATCAACTGCAAGATGCTATCCAATCAATATGGGCCAAGATTTCTAAAGAATGCTTTCAGCACCTTGTTGAATCAATGCCACGTAAAAATTAAGGCAGTTCTGAAGGCGAAAGGGGGTCAAACACAGTATTAGTATGGTGTTCCTAATAATCCTTTAGGTGAGTGTATATATATTAATATTATAATATATAATATTATATATTATAGAGTGTATATATATATATTAATATTATATTATATATGTATTTACCCATGGTAGATCTACAAGGTTTTAATGATTGCAGGTGAATTTCATTCATGCAAGAGTATTTTGAATTTTAATTCTCTCCAAATTTTCAGAGAGACAGACCTGAAGCTTTTTGAAGTTGTAAAAGTAAAACCAGCATTGTTAATGAGAACCTATAAAGGGATAAATGAATAATTTTGTAGCTGTTAAATGAAGCCTACAGCTGATTTTACTTTTTGGTCAGAGAGAGGATATACAAATAAATTCTGTAGACAAACAGTTTTTTGTCTTCACTTTGCGCATTTTGTAAGTCTGCATACAGATATCATTGTAAAACAGATAAAAGCCAAAGAGCTGTTTTAAAAGTATGAACATGTGGCCTAATATACCTGAAAACATCAGGGGCATTGATGCACATCAAAGAGCAGTCTGAAATAATGATTCCTAATGGACCCTAAACAAGTGGATAGTTGTGTGCTCATTATGTATTCTTCAATGCTATGTTTCATCTCTTGCACTCTTCAGTCAAATCTATAAGTCTTCAGTCTCTCCATTGTTTCTTGCGTCATTCCTAATGCAGTACATTTTCGTGTCTTCATACACAAAAGTTTGAAATATGTTAAAAAGTTTGGAGTCTGTAAGATTTTATATATTCTACACACACATATATATATATATATATATATATATATATATATATATATATATATATATATACATTCTCATCCCTTAATCCTACCCCATTCCTAAACTTAACCACTACAACTACCTTACCAACTATAAAATTAATATACATTGTAATACAATTTAATTGTCAGACCATATATCCAAAAGTATATTATATCCTTTTATAGAAAGACACCACAGCAAACATATTTGTTTTTAAGAGTATAAGAGTTCAAAAGGGTCTGCATGACAGGAGTGGGCCTCTTGTCTAGTTTAGTGAGGAGCAGCAGACCTATGGAAGAACAAAAGACTTTTCCAGTCACTGGCATGAGGTTTGTCCTTGGCAGATGGCACTCTTTTCGCTCTCACCCTGAGCTCTTGCAGTCGACTCTTTCCCTGAAGGTGTTGTGAAATAGCATGACATGTCCTTTTTCTATCCCACATACCTGTCATCATCATCAGGTCTATGAGGTCAGTCATTCTCCACTCGCACCACTGCACTCTGGCCAGAGAGTACAGGTTGTAAGTCACTAATCTGTTCAGATGATGATAGATATGATCGGAAGACAACCGTGTCTTTGACAGTCCCTAGAGACTGGGCTTGCTAAGGACATGTAGAGGACAGTCTGTTTCCCCTCTGCTAGTACGTCCATGGAGAATCTGAAATGGCAGCACAGCTGATATGCATTTCTAATTTGATATTAAACAAATAATTATGCGAAGGAGAGTGAAGATGCACTATGACTTTCAGAAAACTCTCAAGCCTGGATCTAATCAAGAACGTGTGGGGGGAAAATAAACCAAGAGTACGAAAGGGGCACATGGGTTTGTCTGCCTCGTAAAGACTTGAAAAAGAGGTCATTTTTTTCTAACATTACAATTCACACTCTTCACAAATAATTAATGTAGGCACAATGATACTTTTGCTAGCAATAAGTTAATTACAATTATTTTTCACTATGAAATTAGAAGCTAGCTTAATGAGTGAAGGTTGCTGTCTGTCTAGATTGTTTCTGCTCTTGTCATGTTTGTATTCAAAGCTCCTTGCCCCTGTTTTGCTATTTTAGTGAATCCACTAATGACAATTATATACTCCACAACTGTAACCATTTAATAAGTTTACCTCTGTGAAGTCATTTAAAAAAATGATTTAACATCACATATCTTTGACTACATCTGTCCTTATAGCCATTTATGCTCCGGTTGTTCTATCTGTCTGTCTGTCTGTCTGTCCATCCATCCTGGATTTTTCTAACCAAACAATTAATTTCAATGCTTTGGTAATTTAGTAATTGTTTTATTCCACCTAAACATAAATGTGAATATAGTCCCTGTCTTTCTCTCTCTTTCTAATTTTACAGTAAGTCTTAGCTATGATAGGTGTGTTTATGAGCTTGTGTGCCAATGTGAAAGTGCACCACTGCCACCTACAGAGCACATGGCTCTTCCAGCAGCCGACAAGACAGACTCACTCCCTTTGGGCCTTATTAAAGCCTTATTTTCACCCATGAGAGGCAGATAAGGCCCAGTTCAGTTTCCCCATAATTATACTTTTGCTGATTTCTTCAGAAAAGATAAAGACAGAGACCGGAATACGGGCAGGAAACTTTCTTAGTGTTTTGCTTTATTGATCGAGATGCTGAAAGCCGGTGGGCAATTTAAGTGGTCTGAGGTTCAAACAAGGTTATTATGTCATGTCTGTTAAATCTTTCTAATAAATATTAATTAAAGAGGGAGGTTAAAAAGGTTTTTTTCAGCGACCCTTCCATTGCGAGAACAGATGAGTGAGTGGCAAGGATCCGTCTCATCACCTGCTTTAGATGGACGATGACAGCAGTGATAAAGAGTTCACTTCACTCCATAATTAGAGGCACAGAAGCTAAAGCAAGACTGCATTAATTTCAAGACGATGTACAACATTGTGCTGGCGAATCACTTTATGAATCACTTCAGACTGTGATTAAAGGACTGAGTTTTAAATGGCAGTTACCTGGTTCATCCTCAATGTTATCTCCATCCATTCCAGTAAAACCAAAAAATACAGCCCATGGGCATCTCTGTGTTACTATTACAAATATCCTGCACAGGACTTCAGGCTATATAAACACTATGGATCCTAATTAAAGCAGTAAGGCTACTGCTCAAATGAGATTTACCCTCCAGTTACCTTGTTTCATGACTCAGCACATAGTGTACCTCAGAGTAAACTTTAGCTGCTTGTTAGCCCATGGTAGAAGCCAACACTTCACTCGCTATTTAACTTATGTCCCTCCTCAACTATATGGGCTTGTTTAGTGAATAACTTTAATTGACTTTTATATAATAGTTTGGTCTACCCTCCCACTTATGCTTATAATATTTTATGCCAAGGGGGATCAATGTAATGTAGTCAGTGTGTACTAGAAACATGTGGATTTATGGCTAGAGATGGATAAAGCCAGGGGTTTCAGATAGCCTACCTCACTTTTTGAAGTGGCACCGGTTGAAATACTGGCTAATTTCTTTCCCCTGGACTAGATAAGATGTTACCACAAAAAAAACTTGGGGAAACACTTTTTATCACCTTAGTAATGTATTTCTTGAGTGTAAAATGTTAGTGGTACAGTTTTTAGCAATCCCAACCTAAAATAAATATTTTATTTTAATGATCCAAAATTGCATCTGAACTAAACAGCTAGCGATCAGCTTACATTTCTGTCACGTGGCAAACAGCAACTCTGATTCAAGGGAGACAAAAAAGGTCATGGAAGTTGGCTGCTGGAAATTCAGCTTCAGAATATATTTTAGAATACATTCAAATAGAATACATTCACAATATTACTGTTTCTTCTGTATTTTTGACTATATTTTATTTTATTTTTAATCATTATAATTATTTTTGAATAATTTAGTTGGTTTTGTGTGGCGAACAGGACGGCCGAGGGACGTGAGAACGGCGCGAGGCCGGTGGTGCGATTGCTAATGAGCAACACCTGTGAAGCACACCGGTCTCTCCCCTCTCTCGATCTGTCGCTCCTCATGCTTCCGTCTCCGTTTCCCTCGGTTTGTCTGTCCATACTCCCCAGGGATCGCCGCCGCCGGGGGGGAGTAGGCACAGGCTCGTGGGTACCCCCCGGCCTGTGAGGGGCGATGGGGGTATGTGGCGAACAGGACGGCCGAGGGACGTGAGAGAACGGCGCGAGGCCGGTGGTGCGATTGCTAATGAGCAACACCTGTGAAGCACACCGGTCTCGCATCTCTCACGGAGGAGCGGAAGCATAAAGGAGGAGCGACGACGTTGATGATCGAGAGAGGAACAGGCCTGTGTTTTAGTTTTTGTATTTTATTTTATTTTATTTTAGCCAGCAGTCGTCCGCGAGGGGCTGCTGGCAGTTCGTTGTGTTTATTTTCGGTAGCCAGCAGTCGTCCGCGAGGGGCTGCTGGCGGTATTTTGGTTTGTTTGTTTTGTTTTAATAAAGTTTATTTGATTGTTCGCCGGTTCCCGCCTCCTTCTTCCCTGAACATTGTTACATTTTGTTTTTAGAAATTACATTCAAAATCCATTTTACTCAAAAATCTGAGGAGACTAATTTAGGCATACGGCTCAGCTCTAACAAAACAAATCACCCACCACAGGGGTGCAAAAAGATGAAACAAGAAAAATTAGATGAAACAAGAAAAAAGACTTCCAAAAAATATATTAAAGACCAGAGAAATGCTGCAATCAATCCTTACAGCAACCCAATCCAACAGTATTCATGCAGCATCCTCTCTTTCTAAAAATAATGATCAAAATGCACCTGCATGTAATTGGCATCACTCATCAAAGTCATTGTCATTGGTGTTTAAGGCAGGACATGTCCAGGACAACTGAAGAGTGATCAGTTCCTTCATACACCCTCCTATGATACTGGCGGTCATAGCATCATATCTAATTAATTAAAACAAATTAAAGCGGGGCTTAGAGATGACCAAACAAACATTCAAAGGTTACAATGTTTATTTCTCAGGTCTAAATTAAATTATAATTTGAATGACTAATTGAACGAACAAATGAACAAACAAATAAGTAAATAATTCTTTCACATTTAAAATGAGAACAGTAATGTCCAGCCTAAGAAATTGACATCTTCACCATCTTAAAAATATGTTAAAGATTTTGTAAGCATATTACATACTTTCTCTTCGTCAGATCACTACAACGTGAGTCAGAAGTGATTCTGACGAATGGGGATCACTTGCGAGAGCCTATCTACTTCGAGTGAAACTAAACGAGCCAATGCACATTGGCATGCGATAATTGAACCAGCTGCTGTGCATCGTGGTTGATGGCCACGTTCACTGTCTCGCATGCCTGGCAGCTTTCGGGTGGAATTACTGGTCCTTCTCATGAGGTACCAAGTATTTAATTCAGGGCTCCAGGGGAGGATCAGATGTCGATCGCTGCATTGGAGAGAGGGCTGTTACACTCTGGAAATGATGATGCTGAGTTCCCAATGTAATGGTGTGTGTGCTCATGCTGAATCAGATTCAGACTTGACAGCCACACTTTCCCGGCCTACTCTGGGGGCGCAGTACGATGCGTATTGCCCCGTCCCCGTGCCTGCCCGGATGTGTGTGAAAAACTTTGGCAGTATGGCACGAGGGTAGTTCTGAGTCGGGGTTGAGCTGTGCATAGTGACTGACCGTGGTTTATGTCACAGCGCTGGCCCTCGGTCAGACGATGGCCACACTGGTGTTCCAGAAGCGTCCCAGGGCTAAACCTTGCAGAGGTGTGAGACATCGCCAAAGTTCGCTTTATCAATGCTCCTATCTCACAAGGTTTGCCTTTTTCGGCGATACTGTTGGAGACTGTGCCCAGCGGCTCTCCACAGTTCAGAAGCAGGCTAAGGAAACCAAGAGCTTGACCAGATGTGCTACCGAGTCAAGGCTGTCGCCAAGGGTGTCAGTCCCCTGTGAAAAACTGTCACAGCTTTCGCAGGAAGACGGCGCCACCTGTCTCAGCAGCCCTGAGACGGGCGACCCAGCGATGGAGGAAGTCGCTCTCCAGGAGATGGTGTCTGCACCTCTCCCTCCCCCGCAGGAGGACCGGGTGGAGAATCTTTGTTTCATTTGTTTCTGTTCCGTCGATGGCTCCCCGGAGTCCAGTGGTACCCACATTTTCAATAGAGCAATTTCTTCCATCTCTGGGTCACAAGAGGTCGCGGACTGCAGTGAGCAACGCTCCCATGCCTTGCCACTCCTTTCCCCCTCTTCCATCGCCAGTGGGCAGCAGTGTGCGGTTCGGGGACGCCCCCAAGCCTTCCCACGCACCCTCTGCCCCACCCTGGAACCAGGTAAGTGTGGTACAACACACTCAGACTCAGCTTTGGGCCGCCTCAGCCTCCCGTGCCGAGTCCCTGTGTTCCACCTCGCTGCCCCACCCCGGGTACTTCTGTGGTCCCGTTGGTCCCGCTTGAACGGTGTCTGGGAGCCTGGTTAGCACTTCCCAGCCAGTTTCGCTGGCTCAACCGTACGGTCAGACTCGGCTATGCGATTCAGTTCGCCTGGCGCCCTCCCAAGTTCAGGGGCATTCACTTCACCTCTGTGCGGAGTTGAGATGCCTCTGTCTTGCGGGCAGAGATTGATGTCCTACTGGCAAAGGACGCGGTCGAGCCAGTTCCTCCAGCCGATATGAAGACAGGGCTCTACAGCCTCTACTTCATTGTACCCAAGAAAGGTGATGGGTTACAGCCGATCTTGGACCTGTGAACCTTGAATCTGGTCCTGCACAAGCTCCCGTTCAAGATGCTCACGCAGAAACGCAATTTCGAGTACATCTGTCCCCAAGATCGGTTTGCAGCGATTGACCTGAAGGACGCATACTTTCATGTCTCATTTCTTCCTTGACACAGACCGTTCCTGCGGTTTGCGTTCGAGGGACGGACATATCCGTACAAAGTCCTGCCCTTCGGGCTGTCCCTGTCTCGCCGCGTCTTCACGAAAGGCACGGAGGCAGCCATTGTTCCACTTCGAGAACGCGGCGTTCATATTCTCAACTATCAAGAGCAAACTCTCCCCTGTGCAGAGGATCTCTTATCTCGGTATGGAGTTGGACTCGGTCAACCAGACAGTGCGACTCACAGAGGAGCGCGTCTGGTCAGTGTTGAACTGCTTGAGTACAATCAAGAGCAGGACAGTGGTCCCACTGAAACTTTTTCAGAGGCTCCTGGGGCATATGGCATCCATTGCTGCAGTAATGCCGCTCGGATTGCTTGATATGAGACAGCTTCAGCACTGGCTTCACGGCCGAGTCCTGAGATGGGCGTTGCAGAGCGACACGTACCGGGTGCACATCACCCCGCACTGCCTCCAAACCTTTAGCCCGTGGTCGGACCCTTCATTTCCACGGGCAGGTATTTCCCTAGAACAAGTGTCCAGGCATGCTGTAGTCTTCACGGAATACTCTGCCACCGGCTGGGGGGCCACGTACTACGGGAGTGCAGTTTCAGGTCTGTGGGCAGGGCCTCAACTGCATTGGCACATCAATTGCCTCGAGTTGCTCACAGTTCGCCTTGCGCTGGGCCGCCTCAAAGGGCCGCTACATGGCAAGCACATACTGGTCCATACGGACAACACTGCGACCGTTGCGTACATCAACCGCCAAGTCTACGCTCCCGGTGCATGTCGCAACTCGCCCGCCATCTCCTCCTATGGAGTCAGAAGCATCTGAGGTCGCTTCGTGCCATTAACATCCCCGGTGTGCTCAATCGTGCAGCTGACGAGCTCTCACGACAGCCCACGTTTCCGGGAGAGTGGCGTCTCCATCCCCAGGCGGTCCAGCAGATATGGGACTTCTTCGGAGCCGCACAGATAGATCTGTTTGCCTCTCTGGACTCGACCCATTGCCAGCTGTTTTAGTCCTTGACCGACGGAACCCTCGGCACGGATGCACTGGCAAACAGCTCACCGGGGCCTGCACAAGTATGCGTTTCCCCCAGTGAGCCTTCTTGCACAGACATTGTGTAATCCAAGGCTTGTTGTTAGGGTAACACCTCACATGTTTTAGAGGAATAGCACTGTCTACACAAAAATCTATGTACCCAGATATGGAAGCATTGAGCATATCTACATCATTTCCACAGTCCTTAAAAAATACATTCCAATCTGTAGCTTCAAAGCATCCTTTTAGTTTTTCAGTGGAATCAAAGTCCCATACCTGGATAGTCCTAGTTTGCTAAAAACTCTCTCAGTTTTTAATTTTGCCTATATCGAGGTAGAAGCAGAACAGCAATATGATCGAAACGAGAGGCGGGCGTGCCTTAGAGATGTAAGCGCTTGATGTATTTCCATAGCACAAATCCAGCGTTTTGTCCAGCCTAGTGACAGACATGACATAATGCTCCAGATTTGGAAGGTGTGTAGCAACTTCACATTGATTAAAATCTCCGAGCAGAAACACCGGCTGATCTCCAACTCTATTTACAGTATTATTAAAAATACCTGTAATGCTTTCAGCTGCTAACATAAAATCAGGTCTCGGGACGTACACCAGTATCACTATTATTTGAGTAAATTCTCGAGGGAGATAATGTGGTCGAAAGGAACCCGCCATGATTTCATAATGTTTTGAGCAAACGGTTTCCCTCAGCGTACAGTTCGTTGCCCATCTGTTATTCACAGCCATACACAGCCCCCCACCAACAGTTTTAAAAGTATTTCGATCAAACCGAATCAAAGTAAATCCATCAAGGTGAAAATCTGCTGTTTCCTCGGAGAGCCATGTCTCAGTAAAACAGAAAAGGCTCGTGCAACGATAATCCCCATCATATTTGATCAACGCAGACAGCTCGTCAATTTTATTTCTCAGGGATCTAACATTTGATAAGATGATAGCAGGTAAGGGCAGTCTACTACCTCTTCTCTGTAGCCTTTTGGGTATTCCTCCTCTCGAACCCCTTTAAACCACTTCCCCCTTTTTCGCTTTAAACTTTTCCAAACTGATGCCAACCAAGAGACATTTTGGGACATTTTTTAAAAATTTTGAATCCGTTGTCGGCAGAACAGCAAGCGGGCGCAAATCCAGCAATAGTCCACGTTAATAAACCAGATTTTTCACGGTTTATATACATGCTGCATTAAACATGGAGCCTGTGTCACAAGTCGCACGAGCAGCGCTGCGCCCCAGAAGTTCGGAATAAATCCACTGCAGTCTATTGCATCAAAGAATGCAGGACGTTCTTCTGAACTAATGCAATTCCTCAGACAGTCAATCTGGTCTTCCACTTGCAATTATTTCATAAATAAAGCAGAACATATAGCAGGATTTAAAATCCAAATTGCTCTTTTTCAAATTCTGCCTTTCAGAGGCCCAGTGCCTCTCCACATGCTGACATCAAAGTAAAACTTCCTCTCAAAGTATTCCTCGTGAAGTATTAAGCAACTGATTATTTCTCTTCCGTTCAAGAAGTCTAGTGACAGAAAACACAACCAGAACAATCAACGCTCTATTCATCCTCACATTCTTCCGATTGTTCTGAAAACCTAACCAGTCCGTTTCCTTATTTTCAGTTCACAAAGTTCCAAAATTGGAGCATCTTTGTCAACGACAATAATACTCCCATCTCTTTAAAAAAAAACATGGGTTCCAAAATGCTTTCCAAACAGACAGACATCATTTCAAACCTGTGACACCAAGAAGCTCATCAATTGCCCACCCAGCAATCTAGTTTCTCTCACTACCGCAGTAGTGATTTCCGCTACTGGTCTAGCACCAGTTTTCAGAGTAAACTTCGTTTCTCACTGCCACAGCAGTGATTTCGGCCACCGCTCTCACACCAACTTTAGAGTACATTTTATCACTGTATGGCTTAATGTCTTAAGTCTTTTCTACCTATACCTATATCGCCAAACCATTCATGGTTTATTGCTGTCTTTGCAATACTTTTGGGGGGGTTTTAACTCAGAGCTTAAGCCGAGCCTCGGGTTCGAGCCTCCTCCAAGGACAGCAAGCCAAGTTAGTTTACTATTAAGGTTGAATGGGCAGGCGAACTAGTGAATCATCATTTAGTACTATTTTCTGAACCTAGATGCTCTTAGGATGGATAAACAACCAAACAGCAGAACAAAAGTGACAATACAGTGTTTTTGTTTTTGTATTTTTTTGTATTTTGCTATAGGCTAAATCTGCCTGAAAGAATTTTAGCTGCATTTGCAAAGTCAAGTCAAGTCACCTTCATTCATATAGCGCTTTTAACAATATGGACTGTTTCAAAGCAGCTTTAGAGTGATAATAGGAAATTTAAAAAAAACTGAGATAGATTTGGCTTTACAGCAGCTCTAGAATAAAGTTATTGTCCAGCTAAAGTTAGTTTTGATTGATTCACTTCCGTCAAAATGATCATTAGTTATTAATTTATTATTAAAATTAATTTAATAATTTATTAATTTCTAACAGAAAACCCTTAATGCGATCCGGCCGCTTATTTTGCACAAAACAGTGCCTGGTGGCTCGAGAACGCAAACCATGAAATAGATTCCAAGGTACAAGCCTTAAAAAAAATGTATAATACATATTTTCGCGTAGCCAAGTGCACCGGAATTATCCCGACAACGTTTTATCTGTACAGACGTAAAGGAAAGGGAAGGAGGCCTTCACAGGGTAGAGACTACAAAGAATACAAATGTTTAGGTTTAGCATCTGTATTTCAGCTAGGGACTGCTGCAAAAAAGCACGTGAGATAAACAGAGCATGGCTAAAAGCAATCCCCTTTCCTGTTTAGATCCCTTTGTGAGCCGAGTGACTACATGCATGTTTTCACCTGAATGTGATGTCACGTGTCATCCCATCCGTACACATCTCTTTCACGTCCATGCAATCAGAAGTTCCTTGGCGACATCTAAGAGGAGTTGGCAAAGAGCCACAACAACACCAGCCCCTAAAATAACCATTACATTTTCATGAGGTACAAATGTTATTTTCTGTGTGCTAAGCTTGCTGTATTGCCTCCTGCAGAAACAGACAAAATTGTGCAGTGTACCAGAGAGTGCGGCCCTTCCACAACCTCTCTTGTGTGGTAATGTTTTTGTTTGTTGGCGCAGAAGGGAAAATGTAGAAGTCTGAAAAATGATGTTTTATTAATAAAGTTCAGGAAGAGCACATTCAGTTAATTAACATGAGTGGAGTGCACTCAGCAATCAATGTTAAAAGGTATATATAGATTCAGCAATCTCACCTCAATCCATTGACAGTTTAGCAGCATCCCTCCACCGCCACTTCTCCACACTTCTAGCCCTAACCACTTACATATGGGGGAGTACTCTGGGTTCAGGCCAAACTCCGAGCTCGGAGCCCTCCCCCTGGACAGCACGCCAAATACGCATTAAACCTTATCCACCCTAATTGTACGTAAGTGTGAACTTGTGAATTCTGAACTGCTGCAGTATGTGTACCTGGGCAAATAAAGGTATGCATTTTATTATTATTATAGATTTGAACTGGAGTGAGCCAGGACTGCTAAGATGGCCCTTTAAAAAAAGAAAAAAAATGCATACCACCACATTTGTCTTGTTGATACCACATCCTGCTTTAAAACTTTGACAATCAAACCCCGAATGAGATCCAACCCTGCATACGGAGGACAAGCTGTTCTGAGTGATATAACAGTGGATTGGTCAGCCCTGGTGGCATCTGTGACCAGTCAGAGCTCTGGAAACCACAAATGAAAGACACTGATGTAACTTGAATTTGAAGGCAGAGAGCTGAAGCGCCGCTAGGCTTTCTATAAACTCCAGCACACATGTGCTCATTTGTGTTTATTTGTCAAAGATCAGAATAAATAATATAATTTATAATATAATAAAGAATATAATTTATAAAATGATAAATAATATAATAATAATATAATATTTATAATAAGTATTTTTTGTATATATATTAAAATATATTAAACTATTTTAAACAATTAATAATAATAATAATGATACAGAAATAATAATTTATATATATAGCCAGCAGCCATATCACCCTGTAGCCCAAGACTGGTTGCCCACTGAAGCTAAACAGGGCTGAGCCTGGTTAGTACCTGGATGGGACACCTCCTGGGAAAACCAGGTTGCTGCTGGAACAGGTGTTAGTGAGGTCAGCAGGAGGTGCTCAGCCTGTGGTCTGTGTGGGTCCTAACGTCTCAGTATAGTGACGGGGACACAATACAAAGTCCACTGTCCTTCGGATGAGACGTTAAACCGAGGTCCTGACTCTCTGTGGTCATTAAAAATTCCATGGCACTTCTCATAAAGAGTAGGGGTGTAACCCCTGTTTCCTGGCCACATTCCCTCCATTGGCCCTTGCCAATCATGGCCTCCTAATAATCCCCATCAACTGAATTGGCCTCCACTCTCTCTCCTCTCCACCTGTAGCTGGTGTGTGTTGAGCGCACTGGCGCTGTTGTACTGTGGCTGCCGTCGCATCATCCAAGTGGATGCTGGACACTGGTGGTGGTTGAGGAGAGATCCTGACATGATTGTAAAGTGCTTTGGGTGTACAGTAGTACATATGAAAGCACTGTGTAAATGCCTCATTCATTCACATTTTTTTTGTAATTAAAAATACTTTAATATATAATATTTAAAAAATATGGATTTATTACATAACATTTATTGTATTTAGTAAAACACATTTTTTGAAAGTTTGTTTCAAGTTATTGATTCAGTAGGCTACATTGAACATAGAAGATCAGAATGGACACAATCAAAATATCAGCTGGTGAAACCATCAGAAGATCAAAGCCAGTTTCCTATTCGATCCTTACTTCTTACTAACATTTGCACAATAAAAGACTACCTACCCATGTCATTACAAACAAGCAATTGGTATTTGTTTGACCTCAGAAACGCCTCCTCTTTGACAATAGCAGCTCTCTTTGGGTCAATGTTAATAATAATCATCTTAGGGGAGAATTTTTGTGCTTTCATTTTACAAAGACGGACCCTTTAGTATTGTAATCATACATAATGATAGAAGAAACGCTGAGACAGAAGTACAGTGTATGAAAATTGCTTTGAGAAGATTTGCCTTTCTCTTGACACCCTAGAACAAATGTATTTACGCTTTTCTCCTCTCAAGGGAAATAAGAGGGCTTTAATGTATCCGATAATGTCTGATGTGGGATGGATGCATGCTGCTAATAAAGTCTTAATCCTTACAAACTAAACCTTTTCCCATAAACATGTAGGCTACAATGTGTTTCATTGTGGTGTCTTATCTGTTGCAGTTTTCTCATAATGAATCACTCGTGGTAATGAAATGTTTGACATATCATCGTGTGGAAAAAAAAAAGCAGTGTCAAATATCCAAGCTAAACAAACAAATGCTCGTCAAATGTCAATGCAGATTAATCAATAATCTAATGTTACCAGTTTGTGTGTATGTAATTCCTTAGTTTCCTCAGTTCATCTTTCAGCCTCGTTTATGTTTGTGTGTGGGAGTGGGTGAGTTTCATTCTTTTTTCTCCTGTCTCTTTTCAAGTAAAGACTTTGTTAATGAAATTCCTGCATCTGTCAGGGTTTGGGTGTGATGAAAGTAGCGAGGACTCAAGTACAGGACAATGGGTTTTTAATGATAATAAAATAAATCAACAAACAAAAACTACCCCAAGGGGAACACAAGACTGACTTAACAACACACACAGGAGGAACATAGATGGGTAGAATTACTACGACAAACCAGCAGAAGATTGAAAACACAAGGAGAATAAATAGGGAAGCAAACAAAAGTGGGTAACGAGAGAGGACAGGTGGGGCAAATGAATAAATAATCAGGTAACAAGATGGGAGGGGCTAGACCAGGGGTGGAGCCAGACGATGTAAACATTCGGGGTTTAGCCCAAACGGGGTCCAGGGGCATACTCCCCCGCGGAGATTTTTTTTTCCCCATTTACGTCAGGTAAATGCACTATTTTTCAGTCTGTTTGAGATAATAGAATGCCTAAAAATCTATACAATATCTGGGAAAACGATGATCGTTACTGACGCTAGTCTGGCGCTGCTTCTGAGTCTCTCTCCGGCCGGTGAGGTTTACTGTTTGTGTTCCGTATAAAAAAAACTGTTATGTCCATAATAACTTCAACCGGTTAGCCAGTAAGCTCGCTACGATGCTCGCCCCTGATGACAACGACGAAGAAGATCTACATTCTTCTTCGTTAGTTTTTATTGGCAGTTGGCAAACAAGCTAAGTGATGCGCGATGCATTACCGTCCGCCACCACGCACAGTAATAGAGCTTTTCTTTTTTGATTTTTTTGCCGCTCCAGTCAGAAAGACTTAGAGGAAATGAAACAAAGTTGAAGTTATTTTAAAAAAACTAAAATATTCGGGGCTTTTGACAAAACGTTCGGGGCGTAAGCCCAATTAGCCAAACCTAATCTCGATACGTATCTAAATGTATGTAAAAACAACCTAAAATACGGATAGTTAGGATGTGTTTTGACTAATCCGTAGACCTAACAGTAACAATGAATAAGCAGGCTCTTTTAAATGCGTATCTGCTTACTTTTAGATTGAATACTTGATTTGCTACTAGGCCTTGTGAAATATGAATTATAAATGTTATGGTTCCGTTGTTTTGTTTCGATTTAAAATAAATAATAATCTGACGAAACCAGAAAAGACTGAATTCCCGACCGGATTCATTTCAGAGTTGCAATAGATTCAGATATACGGTGTTGACGTTTTGTTTTTTCAGGTGAGGACATTTATTTATTTACGTTATATGTGAATATATTTATATTTGTAATTGTGATCTGTTTTATGAAATACATTCTAAGTAGTCATCTGTTGCTTTTTGTCAAATAACAACATATTTCTGGCTTGCAATAGAAAAAGTGCATCGACTGAAGTGATGCTAGGTTTAACCATTTAATATTTGTTTTCATGCATTTGTAGTGTTTATATATATATATATATATATATATATATATATATATAATTTTTTTTTTTTTTTTTTTTTTTTTTCCCAGAATTGAACTCAGAAAGGATTTAAAATATGGACTTACTTGCCGTCCAGTTGCTCTGCCTCGAGCAGAAGGACCGAGGAACACACAAAATATTTTCTCGATTTGGCATGCCTGACCCACTACCCGGACCGCTCAAATTTTATTGTAATCTTTATTTTAATCAATATTACTACAATTATAAACAAATAATTATTTAAATAAACATTTTTACAATTTTAAGAATTTTAAATATTATTATAATTTAAACTAGTTAAAATAAAATTATATAAAGACATATATAATTGCATATAATTGCATATACTGTATAACACAAATAATTGTGCTCTGCATGAATCCATGCAATTAAGGTGCACTTTGGAGATAGAAGCGCAGTGCTTGCGTTGTCCTTGGTGATGAACTGTATTTGACCTCAGGGGAGCAGAAATTGAATAAACTCAAGGTCAAAACTTTAAGCTTTTATATTTCACATCAAAGACGAACTGAGATTTCTTTGACCCACTTTGCTTTTGTTTAAAATACATTTCATTTGCACTGGAATCACCCAGGGAAAACATTGCCTCACTAAAAAAATGCACTCAAGACACGATTTCTGAATCTTAATAACCTCCAACTATAATTCTGGGACCTTGTTATCCAACCAAAAATTCAGTTGTGAATTTGAAAATTACTCAGCATGGCAATGTCTCTCTCGCTGTGTAGTTATCAGAGCATTTTTTTGAGCCTTCATGCTCTGCTGGTCTTCCTGCGAGTGATGGCCTCTAGTCCATTAATTACCTCAACAAATAATTGGTGTTTCCAACACTGCATGGCATGCAAAAATTTCATCTCGCTTGGGTAATTTCTGCTGACTAATGGATACATAAATTATGAGCTATTCACTCAGCTGACTGATCAAGTGCTCTCCACTTGACCCTTGAGGTGGACTCACTTTAGATATAATTCATTTTAAATGAAGGTAACTCCAATTAAGAACATGTGCCACCCAATGGGATCAAGCGGTCCGACAGCATAACAACATGAAAACTTGAGTGAGACATACGAGAAGCGGGGATAGTTCACCCAGAAAATGTATCGTTGTGTGTATCGTTAGTGACCTCACTAACACCTCTTCCAGCAGCAACCTGGTTTTCAGGAGGTCTTCCATCCAGTTATTAACCAGTCTCAACCCTGCTTAGCTTCAGTGGGCAACCAGTCTTGGGCTACAGGGAGATTTGCCTGCTACACGCCATAGCCACGCCCCAAACTCTTGCTATAGGTTGAGCTGGAAAGAGATTGACAGATCTTGGCGGACCGCTTTTAATGACAACTTGATTTTGTCCATCAGGAATTGATTGAATGGTTGGTTGTGGTTTGCTGTGGTTTGAGAAGACAAAAAATATTGCTGCAAGTGGGAGGGGAAGTTATTTTGATTAAGGATTATGAGGACACGTTAATTTAATTTCATGGTGACTTTAACAAACAGACAGCATTTTACATTGAGCGTCATGCCTTTCTCTCCAGCCAGTTCTTCTTCTGCAACCGGTTCACTGAATCATTCAAATTTGAGAATGAATCATTCCAAAAGCTTTTGTGAACCTATAAACTGATTCACTGCTTATGATATATTCAACAATCACAAACATACTGTATTTTAAGTCTCAGAACAATGCACGTCCCCAGTTGACAAAAATTGCTATGCTATGAATAATTTACATTCAACGTGTATTGTGCTCTCAGCTACAGCTAATAAAAATGCCCTCAAAACAGCAAAATAAACTAATAAGCCAACAATTTCTCTTCAATAAAAGCTTCTTAATAATAGACTTTCAATTTTATCTAAATTCCCTACCATGGGAGGTAATGCATTTTTAAAACCATTAGATGAGCTGCAAACCAATGAATCAATAATTTAGACATTTCATATGGCAAGCATTAACTCTCATTGGTTAAGACAAGCCTTAACAAAATGTTTTCCATTAGAAAGGGCATGCACTCTAAATAGAGTACTCTTTAGTGACAGCAATTTTAAAGGGCTAGGTGCCGATTGGGTTATACAGCATAAAAATTGTATATATATATATTTTATGCAACGGACAAGCAGAGTTGGAGAATGGATTATATTATATTATATTTTATTATATTATATTATATATAGTGATGTCAAACGATTAAAATATTTAATCGCGATTAATCGCATTAATGTCATAGTTAACTCGCGATTAATCACACATTTTTATTTATTCTAAATATCTCTTGATTTCTTTTTGTCCCATTATTTTTTCTCATTTTAATGCTCTTATCAACATGGAAAAGTGGATCGGCTTGCTCTGTGCAAATGTTTTTTATTGAAAACAACATTGGCATATACTGTGTTCAATTTCACACTAACATTCTCACTTGGAGCAAATAATAACTCACACAATGTAACTGTCCATCAATAAAAGGGAGAAAGAAATATTGACGGGGTACTGATATTCACGAGGGGTTGGAGATTCGCATCAGCTGTGTGTGTCTGTGTGTGTGTGTGCTTGGCCATCAAGTGGTATTTCAGACTGGACGTGCTGCGATGATAGCTCAGTTCACAA
Source organism: Meda fulgida (assembly GCA_030578275.1). NCBI lineage: Eukaryota > Metazoa > Chordata > Actinopteri > Cypriniformes > Leuciscidae > Meda > Meda fulgida. The sequence continues at coordinate 20,044,603 of CM060618.1, forward strand.
CGACAAAACACACAGATCACTTTGGTCTTGTCAATGGAACCATTTGGCAACTTTTTAAAAGTAAACTTTCCATTCAGAATCTTATTGGCATCCATTTCGGCGTCTCGCGCTCGTCATCCACTCAAAACATTACGTTAACCCAGCCTTCTTCTCCTTGGCCGCTGTTGTGCCAAATTTCGACCCCCGCCAAATTATTACCCCCCCTAGCATTGGTAGGTTTAGGATTAGTTGTGGGGGAGGGGTTAAGATTAGGGGTGGGGTTAGGATTAGGCAATCAGCTATTGACGTCAACGAGGGGGGTAATAATTTGGCAGGGGGTCGAAATTCGGCGCAACACCGGCTCGCAAGCCCAAACAAGTGTGCGCGTGCATGTTGTTTTCGGTCTAGTTATATCCGGTGTGGTGTTGTAGTTTTACTTTCAGACAGGACGCGGAATGCGCAGTGGAAAAAGTTTAACTATTTTGAACTTTGACCGTGGCGTGCGCGCCACAACGCATCCTGTTGCAAAAGCATGTGAAAAAAGCTACAACGTTTGCTAGGCCAAAAAGAACGTTAATCTCGCGATAAAAAAATTGACGCCGTTAAAATGGGTTTGCTTTAACGCCGTTAATAACGCTTTTAACTGACAGCCCTTATATTATATTCATTTAAACATCAAATCTAATGTCTTTCATTAATCCTCCAATGATTCCGAGGCATCAGAAGGAATGATGGTGATACCATAGGTTAGCACATTTAAACACAGGAATAAGTGCATTTACACTATTCTCTGTACAATTAGTCTGTTGGACCGAACAAGGTGTCAACTCATCTGCAATGTTCCATTACAGTCTGATGTATGCAGGGACTTTCACGTCAACATCTTCAACCAGGAAAGAATGTGATAGAAACTACTGCACAGACCCCCAAATAAAATAAAATAAAAGTTCTCCACTGTTTCATACCTTGTGCATCACTTTATGCTCATAGATCAGCTCTGAGGGCTGCATCTATTATTTAAGGTCTACAGTCGTGGAAGTTCAGGATGGGAAAGTGGTGTTGCATTTTTCATAAAATTCAGAGAGACAGTGAAAGAAAATAGAAGACTTGTCAAAGCCTGATGTCTGGAAATGGGGATTAATGCAGAAAAGCATGTGCTACCGGGTCCCCAGCGCTCTTACGTGCAGGGCTCCTGTGCTCCTATCCTCCTTTGTTGAGCAGTGCACATGTCAAGTCAAGTCAGGTCACCTTTATTTATATAGCGCTTTTTACAATACAAATTGTATCAAAGCAGCTTCACAGTGATAACATGAAAATAATACAACAAAGTTTGTTTCTAGAAGAAAATTGCGTCATCGTCCATCTTAAGTAAGGCAGATCAATAATATTGTTGAATATTAAATGTCCCCAACTAAGCAAGCCAAAAGCCAAGGCAACAGTGGCAAGGAACCAAAACTCCATCAGGTGACAGAATGGAGAAAAAAACCTTGGGAGAAACCAGGGTCTGTCGGCGGCCATGTCTCCTCTGTGTAAAGTGTATGATTATGATTCAGGTAGCATTACAGGTCAGAAATCAGATTAGATCAGCACATTCAGAATATTTATCCAGTTCCATCTGGTTGGAAGTCGGAGTCATCACGCCGGTATGGAGACGAGTTTTTTGAGAATCAGTGCCGACTGCTGTCGTGTCGATGAGGCATTCACAGGGCTGATGAGGCTGGCACTTCAGGGATGAGTTGTGGGTGGGTCCAGGCGCAGGTCCATCATCTGATCTGGATATGGCCCGGATATGGCTGACTTCAGTAAACCTCGGAATAAACAGAAAGACTAACATTAGCATAGATGCCATTATTCTTATGATGTAACGAGTACACCAGGTGTTATAGGAAGTGTTCTAGTTCCGGCTGACCTAATTTATGCAGCCTAATAATCATTTAACTGATTTGAATAATAGAAATGTATAATGTTCTATATAAATGCCAGGTAAAAGAGATGCGTTTGTAGCCTAGATTTAAACTGACAGAGTGTGTCTGCTTCCCGGACAATGTTATGAAAACTGTTCCAAAGTTTAGGTGCTTAAATAGGAGGATCTACCGCCAGCAGTTGATTTTGATAGGTATTAACAACTGGCCAGAATTTTGAGATCACAATAGACTCGCTCAAGTACTGGGGAGCTAAACTAATTAGTGCTTTGTAAGCACATCGTAAAATGTATGCAATGTTTAATAGGCAGCCAATGCAGTGTTGACAGAACGGGGCTAATACGTTCATACTTTCTGGTGTAAGAACTCGAGCTGCTGCGTTTTGAACCAACTGGACTTTGTTTATTAAGCGTGCAAGGCAACCACCCAGTAGAGCATTACAATAATCTAGCCTTGAGGTCATGAACATGAACTAACTGTTCCGCAATTTTCATTGAAAGCATATGTCGTAATTTAGATATATTTTCAAGATAGAAGAATGCGGTTTTACAGATACTAGAAACGTGGCTTTCACATGAAAGATTGGTATCAAAGAGCACACCCAGGTTCCTAACAGACAACGAAGAGTATCATCAGCATAACAGTGAAAACTAATTCCATGCTTCCTAACGATATCTTCCAAGGGCAGCATGAACAGGGTGAACAGCAACAGTCCTACTGAGCCTCATACTGAACTTTTGATCGATATGACATCTCTTCATTTTATTAAACAAAGTTCGGGAGGAGCACGTTCAAATAATCAATCCTATTAACTTGTCATCAACAACCATCATGACTATCCCATCAGCATGAGAATGGCTTGTTGAGAATGGCTCACTCTTGGCTTGTTCCTTCCACAGCCAGGAACATGGTGGGAGTACTCTGGGTTCGGGCCAAATACTGAGTCCGGAGCCCTCTCCTCGGACAGCACGCCAAATATGCATACCATTTATTCTATCTGACTTATTTGTAAGTGTCAACTCGTGAAACTGATAACGGTCAGATCAGTATGATTTGAACCAGCTATATAGTGCAATTCCACTAATGGCAACATAATTTTCGAGTCTTTTCAAAAGAATGTTGTGGTCAATGGTGTCAAATGTAGCACTAAGATCGAGTAACACCAATAGCGAGATACAACTACGATCAGACGATAAGAGCAAATCATTTGTGACTCTAATGAGAGCTGTCTCAGTACTACGGTGCGGCCCTGAGTGGAAATCCTTGCAGATATCATTTCTTTCTAAAAAGGAACATAGTTGTGAAGATACTGCCTTTTCTACACTGTAAAACCCAACAAGTTAAGCTAACTCATTTCATTTGAGGAAACAGATTACCTCAATTCATTTAAGTTTATAAAAAACAATAGTTATGAGTACTCTGAACTTATTTTATTTGAGTTTACTAAAACAATAATATTTCTTAATACACAATTAAACTTTACACTGCATTTAATACTGTATATAGCTGAAACTTCACTTTATTGAGTAAAAACAGTGAAATGACAAACTTTAAATGAACTCAGAGCACTTGCAGTTACTGCTAGCTCACAATATCACACACAAAGTCCAATCCAATGAGTTAAGCTAACTCATTACATTTGAGGAAACTTATTACCTCAATTCATTTAAGTTTATAACAAACAATAGTTATGAGTACTCTGAAATTATTTCAGTTGGGTTCACTAAAAGTAGATATTGCAGTCAAGAAATTAAGTGATTAATTAAGTGATTAATGAAGTGATTGTTGAGCATTAGTGACGAACACCTGCTGTTAACAAGCTGGATCACTGAAGGAAAGAGAAACACAAGAACTACAACTGACTTCCAACCACAACATTAGATGAAATCACTGAAGATAAAATGTTTAAATCTCTGAAGATCTCAGAGTAGGATTGAACAACTCCACAAACAGCATTACCAGCTTCACTTATTAACCAGTTTGAGTTATGAGTTATTGAGTTATTTGAGTCATGCGTCTACAGAAGGTGTTATTGTGAATGAACAGAGGTTTAGATGAAGATGATTTATTGGGTTTCATTTAAAGACACCATGATAGTGGTCAGTGTTTGCTTTAGTTGGGCTCTTGACCCTTGACTTTATAACACCAGTTTTTCCTCTGGCTGCTGTAACTGAGTGTTTATTAAACACATTTGTTATGGCACAAAAGCCAAAAGAAAATGTGAGCATATGGTTGTGTTTTGATGATGATTTATGGAAAGTTGAATTATCATTTGGTGTCTTGATTTTCTGGTCTTTTCTAGAGAATAATCTCTGATTAAACAGGTGATATATAACTCGTATTATTCATTATAAAAGATCTGTGATTCTGCTGTAAGGCCCAGTGTTGTTGCAATCAGATTTTAAAAACCTCTATGGTATCAAGCTGACTTACACAGAGATCAAGAATCAGCATATGAATCTCAGCAATGGTGACCATTAAAAAATTATTCATGCTGCAATGCATGCTGGGAGCCATGGATAAGGTTTGTATTATGGTAGTACCCATCATGCTTTGCAGTATGAACAGTTTTTTAATGATCACCATTGTTTTAACAGACAACATGTTAGACCCTTAGATAGGGTCTAACATGTTGTTGATTTAGATGATTTAATGAGTTTAGACAATTCTTCCTCTCCTATAGCAATGAATGAATGACATTTCTCCTCAGGGAGACTACAATGCACTGTCTGATGCGATGCTGTAGTAGATGGTTGCATAGTTATAATTTTCTCTCTAATATTATCAATCTTGTAAGTAAAGAAGTTCATAAAGTTACTGCTGTGCTGTTTGGAAACGTCTGGTGTTGGAGCTTTATTTTTTGTTAATTTAGCCACTGTTTTGAATAAATACATAGGGTTGTGTTTGTTTTCTTCTAAAAGTGTTGAAAAATAAGCAGATCCAGCAGTTTTTAAGGCCTTTCTGTACACAATCGTGCTCTCTCTCCACAAAATGCAAAAATCTTCAAATTTTGTTTTCTTCCAGCAACGCTCCATTTTTCTGGCTGCTCTCTTCAGGGTCTGAGTGTGCTCGTTGTACCACGGTGTTGGACTATTTTCTTGAATCTTCTTTCGGCGCAACGGAGCAACTGTGTCTAAAGTGCTGGAAAAGAGAGGGTCAATCATTTCTGTTGCAACATCGAGTTCTTCTAAGCTACATGGGATGCTGACGAAATTAAACTGATCAGGAAGTTTATTTATAAAGCAATCTTTAGTGCCAGAAGTTATTGGTCTAACATATTTATAACACAGAGTCGGCTTTGCAACCTTGGCTAAATTAAGTAAACATGAGACTAGATAATGATCTGAGATGTCATCGCTCTGCTGCAGAATTTCAACGGCATCAACATTGATTCCGCAATATTAGATTCAAATAATTACGACAATGAGTAGGTCCTGACACGTGTTGTCTAACTCCAATTGAGTTTAGAATGTCTTTAAATGCCAATCCCAATGCGGCTTTTTCATTATCTACATGGATATTAAAATCACCAACAATTAGTACTTTATCTGCTGCCAGTTCTAACTCTGATAGAAAATCTGAAAATTCTTTGATAAAATCTGCATGGTGTCCTGGTGACCTGTATACAGTAGCCAGCACAAATGTCAAAGGGGATTTATCACTTACGCTAGATAACGTTACAGAAAGCACCATCACTTCAAAATAATTATATTTGAAACTAGACTACTTGCTATAAATTACAGCAATACCTCCACCTTTTCCTTTTAAATGAGCCTCGTGTTTATAGCTATAATCTTGCATTGGGTGGACTCATTTAAAGTAATGTAATTGTCTGGTTTTACTCAAGTGTCTGTCAAACACAGCAAATCTAGGTTATGGTCTGTAATCATATCATAAACAATAAGTGCTTTTGAAGAAAGGGATCGAATATTCAGCAACCTGAGCTTTATCATTTGTTCATCTGCATTATATTTGTTTTTTATTTGTTGAACATCAATCAAATTTTTACCCTTAAATGGGTTTGGGAGTTTTTTGTATTTCCTAGTTCGGAGAACAGACACAGTCTCTGTGTGATGATATCTAGGTGAAAGAGGCTCTATATGATGATATCTAGGTGAAAGAGGCTCTATTTGATGATATCTAGGTGAAAGAGGCTCTATGTATTGGAATTTATCTCACCTCAGTGACGTAAGACCGCTAGCAGACGGTCGGTTTAGCCAGTCTGTCTGCTTCCTGACCTGAGCCCCAGATTGTCATATTTGTGCTATAAGACTATGTGCCATATTACTTAGAGCAGCACCATCCCAGGAGGGAGGAATACCATCTATCTTTTCATCAGGTCACGTCTGCCCCGAAAACTTTTCCAATTGTCTATGAACCCTATATTATTTTGCGGACACCACTTAGACAGCCAGCCATTGAGGGAGGACAGTCTACTAACGCTCTCATCACTCCTGCGAACAGTAAGAGGGCCAGAGCAAATTACAGTGCTTGACATCGTACGTTGTAACGGCCACCTAGTGTGTTGCCTTTAAGATGACTTCTTCTATGGCATATGTTTTTGTATATGTGCTGTTCTTATGTGAGCTCGCACGCACAGTGAGAGTGAGAATCCTCAGACCAAGAGGAAGATGACCGCTCTATCGCTGACTGCTGTTTTATTATAATGTGTTTACTTCCACTTTGATTTGTAGCGTGTAACAGAGTGTTTTATTTTCACTGTTAACATTCACTCTTTGACATGCATGTGAAGAGTGTGCTTAACTGAAAGGAAACAACTATAAAAGACTCGTGGAACTACCAGTTCGTTTGCACTGTCTTTCCTATTCTTCATCTGGGCATACTTCAAACTCTCTGACAGACGTTACAACGTGCAAGTTCACACACCTCTTTAATGTTAATTTCAGTGATCTCCAACTGGTGAAGTGAACATCACTAGTACCAACGTGAATAATAATCTTTTTTACAATTAGCATTAGCCAGCACTTTTACATTTGCTTTGATGTCAGGCACTCTGGCTCCAGGCAAACATGTGACGTTGGCTTGTGTCTCTATTCTCCATAGACAGTAAAAGAAATGGACACAGCGACACCATTGATTTCAACGGAGAAAATTGAAGCCCGTTAAAAGCTGATCACCAGGCGTACTGCACAGGCTCAAACTTCTCCTCCTGTCTATATGGTAATTTCTCGACGGTGCGAAAGAGTCGAGTGGTTATGACGCAATCGTTAGCCTATTTTTACAAAAACTGCTTCTAAGGGGCCATAACGTAAGATACAAGGTAATACAGCCTTTTATACATTGTCGTGTTCCTTTAGAAATAAATAATGGACAAATGGAGTCTTTGGATGTCTCAAACGTAAAGTTATTCACTGTCAAAGTGACGCCAAAATGAATTGGAGTCAATGGAATGCTAACAAGCGGCCCCCGGGAGGCTTCAGTTTCCGGCGGATGGATTACCCCCTTGCTATTTTCACGTTCCATGTAATAGAATCACCAAATAGCACTTTCAACAGGATTCTCAATGGGTGCTTCACTGAGTGGAGAGAACCTGTTTAATGCTGTTATCGGAACAGAAGAGCGCTGTTTTGTCCCGCGACTACAGCGTCTCACAGTCACCCAGTTGCCCTGCTGCACAGGCTCTACAGAGTTCACTAAATAGTTGCTTTCAAAGCAGTATCTAAAGCCTTTGCATTTTTACTGTCCTCGATTAAAGTTTGGATGCGTGTCTCTAGTTCTGAAATCTTCTCCGTCAGCCTGACTATCTCCCTGCATTTATCACATGTAAAGACTTGAAAAGGCGCGAGAGTAAAAAAGACGGCAAACATGGATGGTAGATTACTAGCGGAAGGCTACGCGTTTTGTGAGCGATAGTGAACATAATGAATGATACAGATGGAATTAGGAATATGTCAACGCTTTGAGTCAGATTGTGTTTGTTTCAGATTTTGGGAGGAATGTTGTATTGACTTGCTGCAGCTTACCATAAATTTCTGTATATGCTTCCTGCTTTATACATATCCCTTTATCAAGGGGTCTGAGCAAAAAGCTGCTGAGCCCTATTACTTGGGCGTTTCTGTTTCTTTTCTTTTTTAAGTATTCTTTATGTTTAAACGGCTATAACCCTGTCCCTATTTGCTGAAAAGTCACCAATTTTGCATGCAGATAAAAAAAAAATCTCAAACTAATGTGCACATTTTAAATAAAAAGCAATTCTTCTGAAAAATGTGAGATGAAGATTATTTGCATCTGTAGAGACATTTTTATACAACTGGATATGAGAAATTATGACAGTTAAAAATGTCAATTTTCAGATACATTTATTGATTCTGAATGTACTTGCATACCTCAAGATAATGATCATGATCATATGAGCAACCATTTGTTCATTCAAACGCATAGCATGGCAAAAATACAGTTTCATGGACATCTCATAAACTTCATGTGCACAGGGCTTGATATATCTGACCTCATTACACGACCGCATGTCACTGGATCTATGAGCTGTGGAATGAGTAAGTAAAATCCGCTTTGTTGACGGGTATTACTTTTTTGTCAGGCCCAGTTTATGGGTTTCATAAATTGTTCATGGTCAGCTCCTAATACACACAGAAGTCACTCCTACATCACTGCTAAAGAACAAGGGATAGCCAAATTCAGTACAGAATGCTATATTTTCAATTACACCTGCTCATATGGAGATTAGACCACAATTCAAGAGTGTGATGGCAACCAGGTTTTTTTCCAAGTGTAAAGAGAATTGAAGATACAAATTGAAAACACAAGTACAAAGATGATTGAAAACAATTGTTCTGTATTGTGAAAACAAGGAAGTTCTGAAATCAACCTGTTGAGGTCCAGGTTAATGCACAGTGGTGTTCATAATAATACATTTCCTTGCAGAATTTTTTTGACCATTTTAAAATTGCATTTCGTTTTTTATGGTAATTTTTAGTACGGCCATGTGGAAGCTTAACAAGTATTTACGTAGCCTAATCCATCCATCCATCAATACGTCTATGTATGTAAACTTTACCTTGTTGGGGTTACCAGGGGTGCAAAAATGGACTATGCAAAATACATGGGCATATGTGCAGATGATCAATTGCATAAAATACCAGATCGAAATGCAAATGATAGGATATTCCCTCAAAAGAGCTTGTTGAACCCCCATAGGGTGACCCAGGAAGTGGAGAATTAGGCTCTGTGATAACAATCACCATTTAATGCATATTTAGGTTGCTCCAGTGGGCAGTTTCTGCAATTAGTGAGACACAACAGATAAATGTTAAAAGAAAATTAACATTTGCTGGCATCTTCCTTTTTGACAACAAAGCTGCTGATTAACAGATAATCATCAACTGTTGAGCAGACAGTCATAATGGTGCTAAATAACTAGTTAGCCTAGTGTTAACATTGGTGAAAATTTTGGTGGCTAGCCAAACTATATGTTTTATAATAAATTTCATATATGCTAAAAAAAATTAAATGAAAATAAATTGTTATGATTGGTGTAAATGCTTCCCACAAGGACACATTCTTCATTTCATGTCACAGTAATTTCCGATAATGCACCCTTCCTTGGCACTATGTAGCCATGTGATACTGTTGTAGTGTATTGTTGTGTATATGCTTGATGTTGCTGCAAACATACATTATATAATGTAACTACATTAATCTAATTTTAGTTTAAAAAAAACCTCTAGAGCCTGCTGAATATAACCTTATGTGCTTGATTTTAGCCTTTTCCAATTTCTGGCTTTGGTCACACGGGTATGATAACAGCGCCATCCAGTGTTGTGTTTTCTAGCCGCAGTCGCCAGAATGAAACTCCTCTGAGCAAAGACATGACGTCATGGACACCTTTTAGGTGCGTTCCGTTCGACAGGGTCCCTACACAAGTGTTTACTACTCCCTGAGCACGGTATATCAGTTGAAGTGGACTTCGCTGACAATACGTTGACTTCACGCAGCCGTTATTTGAACAGCGTATAATTTGGAATGCCCTGCAAACGTCAGCAAAGAAAGTTAACGACGGGGTCGCTGATGATATTAACATAAATATATATATAGGCTTACATTAATATTTTAATTTAATTTAATATCACACTTAAAATATATACACTATACAATAATAAAAATATATATTAAGTAGCCTTTAATGAAAAACGTATGTTTATACTTAATTGAAAGACTTAATTGACTATTGCTGCTATTACTTGACTAGTAACAGAATTGAAGCTCTGTTGTAAGTGTCATGCAATATGAAAATAAACTTTTTATTTGGTTAACTATGTGTATGTGTTTTTAATCAATGGTTATATTGCATAGCGGTCTCGTGCGCCTTCTTCTCGCTCTGACTGGTGATGACGTAGTGCGCAATGACAGTTGGGTGATCATCGCTCTCCACTTCCTGTAAAGTGATGTATCGATGTTCCTTCTTCCCTGTGCCGTTTGCATTGCCCTTCGAAGTGAACATGTTCGTTCCCTTCGGATTGGAATCTCACTTAAGATGGCGAAATACCCTGTGAAGTCCACTTCGCAGTCCACTTTACGGTCGAATGGAACGCACCTAAACTAGCCATAGGCCTACAGCAGGGACACAGCAAATATTCTTTATTGTTAATATAGTGACCTTCCCTTCTGCCAAACCACCTGAGACCAGTTCATATCAGTTTCATCGGGACACTCGGAAATCGAATGAAGAAAATGTTCTGTGCGGTGTCATTCAAACGGCTGAACAATATTATCATTTTATTACATTTTTGAAATAATGACCCTCATTTTCATATAAATTATAGGCTTCTTGAGCTGTCAACCTCTGAGACAGAGGTCAACATGAACATTAGGCCAACATTGTCCTGTCAAATTACACTATAATTTAAGCATTAGTGAATATGTCGCTTTTAAGTGTATCTTGTGTGCATTTTCAGCTTTCATATGAATTAAGTTCTATCATTATTTGACTGTTAAACTCCTCAAAGTTACACCATAATAAAATAGATGACACTTTCTACAAAAAGGTGCAAAATCGCTTCTTATTCCAACAAATAAACAGTGAAGATGCTGTTGTTGTTGTCTATTTATTTTCTGAGGATAGGGGTCTTGTGCTAATGCAGTTTATAAAGTTTACAAATGCAAATGTTTAAGCTTTCATTCAGTAGCAATTTGTGTACAAATGGAATGGGGGTGATATTAAGATAATATTTTCAAATATGTCCATGTTAAGGAGTTAAAATAAACTTTAAAATGAAGAATCAAGACAGATTATATTATTAGAATTAAAATCATTTAAAATAGTAAAATATGACAATGAAACATTTAGCTGAACTTTAGCTTTTGCTGAAGTTCGTTTAATAATGTATTTTTGTTTAGTGCATATTTTCATTTTGTTCACAAAAAAATCGTTTCAGACTGACAGACCCCTGAACTATTATATGTTGACTTATTTTCTGTGTTAGAATATAAATTACCACAAGAGGGCAGTTGAGCATCAGTTACTGAAGCACTTCACAACAAAAACAGCCCATGCCAATGACAAAACTCACAAGAATCACAGTGATTTGAAATATTTTCCATCTATGTGTTATAGATAGGTTTACATCAAATAAAGTTTTAGATTGTCAGGAAGGTTTTGCAATCACTCGTGCCTCTGGCTTTCACCTGACCAGTTTAGCAAAACTCACAAATATGCATTACAAGTGCAAATTCTAGTGCTATGACAATAGATATTTATAGATCAATATAATTACTGAACAAACAAGAATCACTGTTTTAATCATTAAAATTGCTGTTATCAGGCTCATTTGGGTGACATTCTGTTTTCGTTAAACAAAACATACACACTTGATGTGAATATACAAATGTAACTTTAATAACTTAGCCTATAACTTTAGCAAGTTTTTCTTTTAAAAAATGGCAACTGTGGTTTCATTATGATGTTCTGGATAATCTAGACTATTTTACTTTCCAACTTGACTTTTACAAAATGTTAGCTTTACTTTCTGACCTTTAAATAAATTAAATGTCAATTCAATCAATGATATTCACTTTTTTAGAGCAATCAACGTTAGATGCTTGTCAAATTAATCATGAAATCATGGAAATAGCCAATAGTCATATTACAGAAACAAAAAGCAAATTCTCTGCATAAAGCAGATTGATTGGGTTTTGACAACATACACTCCATAATATCAGCTAATTGGTTATTCTACATAAAGCATCTTATATCAAGAAATAAAGACAAGAGGAAAAGAAAATGCATACTGTTAGATGAAGGGTGATATATGAGAGAAAAGGAGCAAACACTCTAATCGCCCAGGGACTCATATTGACATATTTCTACCTCTAAGAGGGTCAGTATCCAGCTTGACTTCTATACATCAGTACAAAGCGGGACCGTACACGTGCAGCTATCAAAATCCTCTGGCCTGGATTCGAAAAGCACTTAAAGGACACTTCAATTTCAAGATGACACAGTTTTTCTCTACTTCAGTATACCTCTCCTACTCACCTAACCCCTAAACCAAATCACAACAGCCTTGAAATGTAATGTCAACAATTGCACCATTTTATAATAAGCCTCACTTCCCTTGCATTTCTTTTGATGTCTATATGGTTCCTAAAATAAAAAAAACAGGTCTGGCTGAATGCATTAGTGCAAAATCATTATTGCAACTATCTCATCAAGTTCACACAAACATTTAGATCAGCAGCAATTTCAATTACGACCAATAATGTTGCACATTTCTAAAATGATCACAACAGAACTGCCATTCAGTAAATGCAAAGAAAAACTGAAAATATACTGATGGGAAATGAGATGATGCTGACATTATTATCTGAAAAAAACAACAACAAAAAAAGTTGTTAGCTTGGCACTACTAGGAAGCGCAACTAGGAGGTACTGTGAACTAAAAATAGCCTATTAGATGTTGTAATCCTGAAGTTAATATGTTTCCAATACACTGGATACAGACAGCATCATACAACTCAAAACATGATGCGGTCACTTGACTGATGAGATTCATTTTGTGGTAAGCCCAAAAAGAAACGAGTCAAACATGCATGGAGCGTTATGGACTAGCCTCCACAGTATGAATATGCAAGTGTACTGCGCTCCTTCTTTCCTTTTGAGGGAACGCAAATGTTGAGGATTAAGTGGCTTTTATTTCAAGCAGCACAAAGCATACAGAACAAGAACTGAGCTCAGAGCATTCTGTTGCGTTTATGGGTTGGGGAGTCTGTGATGACGTCGGCGCACTGGACCGAGGTCCGCTTCCTGGTGCCCGCGCTGCCAAGGTGGAGGGCCATCTCCTCCGATATGAAAGTGTTCAAGTCCACATCGTGCAGTCCATTCCTTCTGCGCCCTGCATTTGAGCTGCCGCTGACGTGAGTCGGAGAGCCGGGAGTGCTTGAGCGGACACTGATGCCGGCCATTGCTCCACTTAGACCTGGGAATCAAAGATGAGATTTAATTTATCATCATCACATGCACCTTTTCCACATGTCAATGCCACATTTGCTACCTATAATTATGATACATTTGAAATATGTTGTGGCTGTTATTTTACAAATCCTCTAAATAAGAGATGGTAACAACTGTAGGTAATGTGAAGGCAACTTCATGTTTCTACTGTATTACTGTGATGCAATGTTTGTAGAGGTATGACACGCTGTGTTTGGAAAATAAACCTTAAGGTCCTTTCAACCAGATATCTTACTCTAAAAATACTATGGAACGTACAGTCATGCAAACCTTGTACGTGAACCATGAGAGGGTCAATGGAGAAAATGATCTTTTAAATGTCAGACAGCCTACACAAAGATTTCTCAACTTGACAAAAACATGAATGTCAATATAAATAATATATATAAAATACTCATTTACATGCTGGCATTAATCTTTCATTGATGAATAAAAAAATATTTGTATTCATTTGTATTCTAAAAAGAACAGCATTTATTCAAACTAGAAATCTTTTCTAACAATATATTTTTACTATCACTTTTTATCAATTTAACACATTCTTTCTGAATAAAACAATTTCTTTCAAAATAGAAAAAAAAAATTACTGACCCCAAACTTTTGAATGGTGGTGTATTTTAAATAAATGTTCTTTTTTAACTTTGTATTCCTCAAAGAATCCTCAAAAAAGTATCACAGGTAATATTAAAAAATATATATTAAGCAGTACAAATGTTTTCAACATTGATAAATCATCATATTAGAATGATTTTTGAAGGATCATGTGACACTGAAGACTGGAGTAACGGCTGATGAAAATTCAGCTTTGCATCACAAAAATAAATTATATTTAAAAGTATATTAAAAAAAACATTATTTTAAATTGTAATAATATTTAACATTATGACTGTTTTTTTTCTGTATTTTTGATCAAATAAATGCAGGCTTGATGAGCATAAGAGACTTATTTCAGAAACACTAAAAATAATAATGTTTCCAAACTTTTAACCAGTACTGTATATATAAGTGGGGAAGAGAAAAAGATATCAATAACCATAATATTCTACAAAGTGCAGTCACTAAATGTTGAGACATGTCATATGGTAATCATGTTCAGTCAGCTGTATCTTAACTGTGATCGGGCAGTAATATTTACCATGTAGTGCTATGGCCTCACAGAAGGGCTGTAAATCAGTCTCTACAGATGATACGGAGTCCGATGAAGGTGGTCGGTTAGGAGAATGGACAGTCAGTTTGGGGGCAGCTCTAGAAGTCCTTGGTGGTGGCGCTTTACCACAAAGGAAACTTATCAAATCTTCCCTCCGTATAGTTCTCCTTCGCTTTTTGACCCAGGCCAAAACATCTTTATTACGTCGCTGATGACCAATCTGGATTCCTAAGTCAAAGCTTCTCTTATGTGCATCAACACTCTCTGTTGAACAGATTACATTCATTTATTTATACAACAAACAACAGTGTGGGGCACTAGATATGTGCAAACTCAAATCCTTAATACCTTTGTAAAGATTAGTCACTGCTGTTGCAGCGTTCTGAAACGGAGACCACAATGACAGTCCTTGCTGATGACAGACTCGATCTGCAAGACAGGAATAAATCAGGGGCGCTCATGTGACCTCAAAGACAACAGAGATTACTCAAATAAATTAGGTCCAGAAAAGTATTCAGACAGGATTTCTATTGTTAACCTTTACACTATAAGACTGGGAAAATCATGGTTTGATAAATGTGTAGACAATACATGTCAAATTCAGCTGGTGTTGCAATGGATTAAACCATGTCCATGCTATTTTTAGCCATTCTAGGTGTATATGACTTTCTTCTTTCAGCCAAACACAGTCGGAGTTATATTAAAAAATATCCTGTCTCTTCCCAGCTTTATAATGGGAGGGAATGGTACCTTGTTTTTTGAAGCCCCAAAAAGCACATCCATCCATCATAAAAGTGGTCCATACAGCTCCAGTGAGTTAATAAAGGCATTCTGAAGCAAAACGTTTTTGTAAGAAAAATATCCATATTTATATTTTTATAATCTCTTTGACCTAGCATACACATAAAACATTATAGACTTCTATAATTCAGTGTTAGGCTGCATAGATTTGGTCAGCCGGAACCGGGAACACTACTCATAAATCCTTAAGTACTTGTTACAACAGTTATCATAAGAGGGATGGCGTCTATGCTAATATTAGTCTCTCTGTTTATCCCAAGGTTTACCGCAGTCCGCCGGATCCAGGCCGTATCCGGATCTGATGAAGGACCTGCGCCTAGACACTATGACAACGCAGTCCTGAAGTGTCAACTAGTTTCCCCTGTGAAGGCCTCCTTCCCTTCCCTTTACCTCTGTACAGATAAAAATTGTCGGGATAATTCCGGTTCACGTGGATCCGCGGAAGCGATAAACAATTATGTATTATACATTTTTCAAGGCTTGTACCTTGGAACCCATTTCATGGTTTGCGTTCTCGAGCCACCAGGCACTGTTTTGTGCAAATGAGGGGCCGGATCACATTAAGGGGTTTCTATTAGAACAGTGTTGTGTTAGCGGCCCTTAAATTAATAACTAATGATCATTGCGATGGAAGTGAATCAATCAAAACTAACTTTAGCTGGACAATAACTTTATTCTAGAGCTGCTGTAAAGCCAAACAATCTCTGTTACTTTAATTTCCAATTATCACTGAAAAGCTGCTTTGAAACAATCTATATTGTTAAAAGTACTATATAATTGAAGGTGACTTGACTTTAAACTATAATCACTGGATTCCGGTAAAGGTCCTACGAGAGTCTAGTTCCGGCGGAAGAGTGACCTCTGACCCGACACATGACGTAGGCATAGCGTAAGCTTAGGTGAGAGTAGACACCTCTCGCGGTTCAAATAAATTGGGCTGGGCAACAAACTCAAGATTCTCCAATATTTCTCTTTAAAAAGTCTCATTTTGGACCTCTAATTTTATGCGTCATGTCAGAGATCACTCTTTGGCCGGGACTAGACACGCGTACAGACACCAGTGATTCTAGTTTATAAAGATATAAATATGGATTTTTTCTTACAAAAACGCATCGCTTCTCTTCAGAAGGCCTTTATTAACCCCCTGGAGCCATATGGACTACTTATATGATGGATGTACTTTTTTTGGGCTTCAAAAAGTCAGGCTCTATTCACTCCCCTTATAAAGCTGGGAAAAGCCAGGAACATTTTTAATATAACTCCTATTGTGCTTGGCTGAAATAATAAAGTCATGTACACCTTGATTGACTGGAGGGCGAGTAAATTATGGAATAATTTTTGGGTGAACTAACCCTTTACTGCCTAACCATAACAATTGCTAATTTATTGCTAAAATAAAAAAACCACTTTCCATTTTATATATTTGTACAAGCAAAAGATGAAATTAAAAAGATACTTTAAATAAATAAAATAATATTAGGGATTGACAGTCTAGGTCACCATTCACTCCCACTGTATGGAAAAGGATGCAATGAAAATGAATGGTGACTGGGGTACCTAACATTCTGTCAAACATCTGCTTTTGTGTTCAAAGGCTATTCATATAGTTGTTGTTTTTTTAAACCTGTGAGTAAGTACATAATGAAAGAATATTGATTAAAGGATTAAAGATAATATATATACACACACAAAGTAAAATTACACTAAATATCCATTATTGAGCTAATACTATAGCATTATTGTTTTTTAAATAACCAAATAAAGCAAAAGATGCACTTCTCAGTTCAGCAGATTGTGAAAAAACGATGGAAGCGAATGGTGACCGTTCCTATCAGTACCTAACGTTTCCTTTTGTGTTTCACATAAAAAAAGAACTTCATAACATCTAGTAAATAATGAGAGGTTTCATTTTAGGGTGAACTAACTCCTCGTGAAATGCAGACAATGTGTGTCAAACCCTAGTGAGCACCAACCTGGAAAGGATATAATGGCAACATAAGTGTGTTCTTTAAGAGTGTTCTAACGTGGCTATGTTGCACAAAGGTAGGCAGTTGAGTGCACTAGGTTTTGAAACAGTCACACAAGGACACAAAAGCTAGCTCACTAACCGGCAGGGCTTTGCCAAAATGTGTGATTTTATAAGACTATAAAACGTTAATGTATTACGCATGAAAATCAGTTACGCCTATACAGATAGTTTAGCCGAAAGGAACACAAATCTCATATTAAAGGGCGAACTATCCGGCTTTCAGGCTAGCCGGTTAGCAATAGCAAGGCCAATAATAACAACGAACAAACTGTCAAACACAGCCAGACCGGCGCGGCTAAAGCTAATTATCATCCACACGCAAAAACAAGCATAAAACACTGCTTTTGCGGACGTTAGTGGCCAAATGATACCAGTAAGTTATGTGTTTTTTTATCGAAAGGTGTGGTTCGGTCAAAAAACAGCAAGTGTACGAGTTTTTTCTAGACGCGAAAGGTATTTTTAGTCGAGCTGCTGGAAGTCTGTGGGCCGCTGATAGGGTCTCTTTCTCTGCCCAGACCTTTATAAAGTTGCGCCACCGCCGTAGCGGAATTCTGGAAGAGATGCCAGAGTTTTTCCTGGTTCTGGTCCACCGCCTCCTCGTTCGGCTCTTCCCTTTCGGCCTCTGCCAGGCATTGGCGCTCCCATTTGGAGAACCAGTGTTCGGGTCCGTGTTCGTGGATCTCCGCTTCGCTCTCCTCCTTCTTCTCCTCCATGATGAATACTGAGAAACTTCGGTGAACTTCTGCTCGTTTTTTTTTTTTAGTAATTTCTTGCTCTTGTGGGTTAATTCTAGTTCTTGAAATCACGCAACACCCGCTCAGTGTCGGTTAATATCCTTATTTCTGGATTTACGGGCCTGAATTAAAACGAAATGAAGTGAAATGTTTTGTCTTTTGTGACGCCGAAATGTAATTACCCAGGACAGTAGCTGTCTACCCCCGGTTAGAGGATCGCATTTGCCCTGCGCAGTTCCTCGATGTGGGCGGATCATATTTAAAACGCGCCCACTTATTTTGCGCATGCCCATTTCAACGCTGTGGAAACAAAAACATGAGAACCAATGGGTGGAGCTTCAAAGTCCAGCCACACCCTAACCATAAATCGAATTAGGTTGAGCTCCACCCATTAGGTTCAGAGAGGGGGAGCTCGACGTCATTTGGCTCTGCAGCACCAAACTGAAGAGTGTCGCCTAATATAGGCCTATTGTATGTCGTGCTACATGCTAACATTACAACTTAAAACACGAATAGTTACGTTTATTAATAATTTTAGTTGATCCGAAAGACATTAATGTTAGCAGTCTGTAAAGTAGGCCTAATTTATTTGATTAATGTCAAATAATTTATTTGACCCACATATGGATTGTTGTAGGTAAAGTTAACAGTGCGAGTTTAGCTAATTTAAGTTTTCTGCTCAGATATGCTTGCTGGGTGTGAGAATTTGCTCAAACAATGATTTTAGAAATAACGATTTTGATTACATTTCTGAGCAAGTGGGTGTCATTGTAAGTATTGCTAAACCACTTCAGATGTAGGTAGAAAGTTTGGAGATGAAAAGCTCTCAGTGTAAAAAAAACATAGTCAATTGTAAGTAAGTGCCAAATTCAAAATCTATCAAATGAAAATCTATTCAAGATATGGCTACTTTATTTGAATAGCATTCCTGGCGCTAGCAACACTGAGGTTATGGGTTTGATTCCCACAAAACACACAATTATAAAATGTACACCTTGAATGCAATGTACCGGTAAGTTGCTTTGGATAAGCCAAATGCATGAATGTAAATTAAAACCAGTCATAGTTCTTCTTTGTACACTAAAAAGGTTTGATGGCCTTTATATTACAGTAGCCTCTTTGGATTATGTCCACATAAACAGGATGAACGTTTAAGTAAAACTATTTAAGGAAATCCCATCCTATATAGTATTTAAACTTTGGAAAATATTTTAAAGGACTATACAAATTCCTGTCAACAAATCTCTAGCCTATTGCATTCTAAACTACAGTTGACAAATGTTATTCAATGTAATATTAAACAATACAATGTGGAGACAGCTGTCAAGTTCAATTCAGCTACTTCACACATTTTCACTCTTGTCTGTATTTATGTTGAGCTGATAAGTTCATATATAGATTTTTTTTTTTTAAAGACTAGTAATTAATGTGCTCACACAGATGCAACATCTGTCAATTTTGAAATGAATTTGCACTGATGTGGAAAATATATGAAATGAATGCAAGGACACTTAAGGGCTCCAGGGAACAGTTGTAATAATGCACCCCAATTACTGTGAGCTTTTATTGTGAAATCAAGTAATTATTTCCTCTTGTAAACAAAAGGGGCTTCACTGAGCATATAAGTTAATTGAAGAATCACAACGAGACTGTGCACTTGAATGGGGTTTGTCTAAAATTATTTGGGTGAGAATAAAAGTATTTGAAACAGAACACAAACACCTTGATCATGTTCATTTATTAACCATATGACAGTCATTACAAAATACAGAGCGTTTTTATTTTTTGTTGAAAGTTGCTGAGAAGAGTTTAATTCTGTGACGTTTTCAAAACATGAATGATTATGCAGCATGCAGGACCCATGCAGCTGCTTGTCCTCCTTGCCAATATTTTTGCGCAATCCACCACCGAAACCCCCCTCACACACACCTCCCACATTGACTTTATGTTGACTATGAATGTTTCAGACCCTTCACAGTCAGTAGGAAATGGACTGAACATATCAACACCATGGTCATGCCAGAGAAATCAAAGTGATCACCCTATATGGTCAACATCTCAGTCACAATAATTATGTATTTAAATGTTTATTAGAATAATAAAACTCTTACTTCAAAAAATTAATCATTGTGGTTTCCAAATGATTTTAAGGGCTACCTAAATGCACAAAACAATGAATCTTTACTGTGTTGACAGTGTACTTTGCATAAAATATATGTATTAAATGCAGGAGACGAGGGAAATGATCTCAAACTATTTATTTACAATTGCTTAAAATGAATAAAAACAAACTCATATTTCTAAACTGCAGTAGGTAAGGTGGATTACCGTTTTTTTTCCATACGTTTATATGTTCGTCCCACGTCTCAAGAATCAATGAGCGATTTTTGCTAAATAAGATTTAAAAAAAAAAATAGATCTACACATTTCCGTAATTTTATACAAGCCACATAGGCTGACTGCATAACCTATAGGGACGCTGCTCTCAGTAAAGCAAAATATGAATAAAAAAATATATAGAAAAGTTTCAATAAAGTCTAGCGTGAGGCAGCATTTGTGTTTATATCGCTCGCGGTGTGCGCCACTGTTTGGATCTCCATGCGGATGTGACATTTCAGAGAGGAGCGCGACCGCCATTTTGAGTTTTACCTCAAACTGAACACCATAAACCACGGGAGCGGGTGAGAGAGGCTCTGGCCGTGACCGGGCAAAATTATATTTTCTCGTTTCAATAGCCGTTTGGGATGCAGCTTCAGTGTACAATTGAGCGTTAGGTGTTCAGTTTAGTTTCACTAATAACGGCGAGGCGAAACGCAATAATTTTAGTGAGTTTAAACTTCTAAATTGGTGCGATTTCACATTAGAGTCTGGTTTGAATGGATAGGTTTTTTCTTCGTTCCCCCCCAGAAGAGGGACAATCGGAGGAGCACACGGACTGGAAATATTGCAGGGAAAGTTGTATTTAAAATAATCTTGCGGAGCCGCATGAGTTGCGCTGTTTCTTGTTTTATCACTTTTGCTAGCTTCAGCTGGGCTATCTGTGTTTTCCCTGGCTGCAGGTTGTTGTGAGTTGCATTCGCCCCGCATTCATACGGGGGAAAGCCGGGGTTTCATTCATCGGGCCTTCGTGAAGCAGAAGCCCGAGGCCTCCGACTATCCTTACCGTTAGCATCCCTTCACCCAGGCGCCGAGATTGGGCGAATAGCGAGCAAATACGTCCGCGTTTCTCTGCCTGCTCCCCCACCGGCCTCCCTTCCTCCATCCCCGGCGCTGACAGCAGATAAGGCCGAGGTCGTCTTAGTGCAGGCCCAGCCGCAAAGGCTCGACCTGTTTACCCCACCTCCGCGCCCTCCGACTCCCCACCAATCTCTGCCCGCGGAACCGCCATCAGACCGGCCCGAGGGAGACAAAGAGCCCAAGCATCTCCCCATTCTCAAAGCCGCCAACATGAACCACCATCACACGCAGCAGCAGAAAGCCGGCGAGCAGCAGCTCAGCGAGCCCGAGGACATGGAGATGGAGGGTACGTCAAGGCCTTAAGCAAAAAACAAAAAGCTCACAGCCTTTAGTTTAATATCACAGTCAACATTTTCACATTAAGGCCATATTTAACGAGTTAACTGTTTATAGCAAGCCACTCTGTCGCATGTTTTGACCCCAATAGCTTGTTAGCCAGCAGCTAATGTTAACCGTAGAGTTACCTCGCTGCATGAGGAGTTTAGCCAGTCAGCAAAAAGTCCATTTTTTATTTACCTCATCATCTGAGTTATATTGTACTGCTACGTCGTCATTAGAAACCCCATAACGGTTGGTTTTTAAATAACAATACTGTTAATGTGACCGTTACGCGAGGTGGATTTTGTTCTATTAGCGTCTGGCTATGTGCTGCCTGCATTAACGTGGCGCAGCCAATCTTTAAGCCTTTCTATCTAACAAACTGTGTCAGATTTTCATCTGATTATGTAAGGAGCCCCCTGGCTACACCTGTAGATCCTGTGGAGAACTTTTTTTAAAGCACTATGGGGTTAATGCTCACAGATGAGCTAGTTATTTAGAAGGGCAAAACCGCATTCGCGTGCAGAATGGATAAACGTAAGTCAATAACATATTGTTTTTTTGTGCTGTAAGTTGTGATTTAAAGGACGGATAAGCGTTTGTTTATACGATCTGACAAGAGCAGTAAACGGGGCATTCGCCCACTAACGTTAACTAGTTCACCATTTAATCGGTCACTTTAGTGCCCTTTCAGAACATCTGCTTTAGACATTTCTGAAACCAGTTCAATGAATGGCTTTCATCCATATTCAGCAAATCCTCATGTTCAGTGCTAGTTGAGTCAAATAAACAGCATCAACGGATGATTGCTGGACAACAGCACCATTTTGAACCATAATTCGCTCCTGAATTTACGTTAAATAGAAGATGACGAGCTTTCTGTGCGAAATCTAACTTAATCGGTTAAGTTGCATTCAGCTGTTACAGTGTCTTATTAATGTTACTGTTGTTGTTATTGGCTTTGGATGTGAGCCGCATATGAAGTTGTGCAGCTCGATTAGGGGGAGTGGATGGCAGTTTTATTTCAAGATGGTGGACTGTATTTTGCACAGATCAGACTCACGAGAGGCCTGCTTGCGTATGTGTTTGTTTATATCTGGGTGAATGCGCGGCCCGTGGGACATGATGGCTCACCAAAGGATCCGCGATCCAAGTAATGTATTTGCTCATTAGATGGTGTCGGATGACACCGTTTGTCCGGAATATGTGCTCTGTTTGCGGAGGGAAAACGTTAGCAGCTCGGCTAAATGTGTATGTAGGGGGAGGGGGCAGACGAAAGGATGGACTCAGAAACGAGTCGTTAATGTAGCGTCTTTTTCTTCAGCGACACCCTTATTATTGATAATATGGGGCGAGTACCTACGCAGTAAGCTTTCAATTTAGATTTTATGCGTTTTCAACATCGTTATGACTGTGCGTCAAGGCCAGCGCGTGGGGATCCACAGACAGCGCGCGGGGATTTTATGCTTCTTCATTGTATAACGAGTCATGCTGTGGGACCGCTCGCCATTTTTTAAAGATTACGGCTTGCTTGTCTGTTTTTGGCTCGTGCACACTCGCGATCGCGGTTATATAACTTAAAAGGCCCTAGAACGTTGATGTGATTTCTTATTATATATTTCAGACGCTAAATTTTGCGCTGCGTTTCATCAAAGTTCTGCAGTGCACGTGTGGGGGCGTTTCTGATGCTGCTGTCCAGAGACCCGCACTGAGACCTTTCATCACATGAACATATCACACCACACGAAGAAGGCCTAAGAATGCGCAAATTAAACGCAAGTTGCCACTATGAAGCATGTATTTTTAGTCTTACTCATTCAGGCCTCATTAAACAACAAAACGTCGTGAAGAGAACCTGTTTGTTTAGTCTTGCGTGCTCTTGGTGCATTTAATGCAGCTTTCATGCGTTATCAGAATTTTTTTTAAGTCGTTTTTAGAAGTTTGTTGAATTCAAGTTGTCAGAAAAATAGGAATAGTGGAGGAAGTCGTGGTTAATTTGTGTAGCCTATATTTTGGGGAAATCTTAAAGCCAAACTGTAGCCTATTGAATGTATCTTGTCAATATCCAATGGATTTCATACATTGACAACCATAAACATTAATGTATTGTACATTCATCATGCTGCCTAGTCAAGCTTGCTAATGATTCTTTAATTTCGGTCAACTAAATGCTGTCTCAAAATTTGCATCAAATGGTTTAGATATGTAGATGTGGGTGAAAACAAATAAAACGGTCACTATATTAATAGTTCTCTCCTCCACTATGTTTGAAGTTTATGGCCTGCCCAACTCGGGAAAATCCGATAAATCGGTCTTATTGACTACCTTAAAATGTACAATTTCTATCATTGAAAAAGATGCCTCCAGCAGTGTTTTAGAGTCTTCAATGGTTACAGATGCAAATTTAGCTTTGTCACTGGCTGTTCTCAGTGGTTTTTAATTGTGGCATTGCATGCTTTTTTTTTCCCTTTTTTTTTAGTAAAAAAAAAAGAAGAGGATATATTAAGTAGTTTGTTGTATAGAGCTAGCTACATGCTAAATTCTTAGTAATAAATTTTTTGGGTGCATTTGTACCTGTTGCAGAGTGGATCTGAGCAGCACCATAAGAGAGAGCTTGCAATAAATCTTATGGGCCTGGTGCTTTTTACGTTAGCATTACAGTTCACAAGGGAATTTCCTTTGTCTTTTTTTTAAGCTGGGGACCCAGATGATCCTCCAAGAATTCCCCAAAATCCAGTCATCAATGGGAACGTGGCTATGGTTGACGGACACAACAACACAGAGGAGGACATGGAGGATGGTAAGGAACATAATGAAGCTCAGCACCATGCATGATATCACTTTTTATTTTTTAAATATGACTTTTTAATATCTCAAGTTATTAATGGAAGTAAATCTGCAGCTCTAACTGTTTATTACAACATGTCATAACAGACACAAGCTGGCGCTCTGAAGCAACTTTCCGCTTTGTGGTGGAGCGCTTTAGCAGGCTGAGTGAGTCTGTGCTCAGCCCACCCTGCTTCGTGAGAAATCTGCCCTGGAAGATCATGGTGATGCCCCGGTTTTACCCAGACAGACCTCACCAGAAGAGCGTTGGATTCTTCCTTCAGTGCAATGCTGAGTCTGACTCTACGTAAGCAATCACTGCCATTACACAGAAAAATGGACCATAAATAGGTCCATTAATTCAAGGACATTGTGAAATCTCTATACTAGAAAATGTAACGTTAATATATTTAGCCTTTTAATTTTTTAATTTTAATTTTTTTTTACTTTTATTTATTTGGGAATAGTTACACTTTTTTTTTTTTTTTTTTTTTTTTTTTTTTAAAGCAGGCCTAATTTAATTAACCGATTTTTCGTATGTAGGTCCTGGTCATGCCATGCTCAAGCCATGCTCAAAATAATCAACTACAAAGATGATGAGAAATCCTTCAGCCGCCGCATTAGTCACCTGTTCTTCCACAAGGAAAATGACTGGGGCTTTTCCAACTTCATGTCATGGAGTGTAAGTAAACAGTTTTTTTTATTAGCGTCTCTGCTGAGCTGGTGTCATCAGAGGGGAGCAGAGCTAAGTAGCTAATGTTAAAGTAATGGTTTGATTTCAGGATGTGACTGATCCTGAGCGGGGCTTTGTGGAGGATGATAAGGTCACTTTTGAGGTCTACGTTCAAGCCGATGCACCTCACGGTGTGGCGTAAGTCATTTTTCGTGACTTTTTTCAATGTTGCCAAGCTTTTACGACAATAGCTGATGTCACTTTGACTTACAGCTGGGATTCAAAGAAACACACTGGTTACGTGGGGTTGAAGAATCAAGGAGCCACATGTTACATGAACAGCTTACTACAGACTCTCTTCTTCACAAACCAACTTCGGCGGGTGAGACATCTGCCTTTCATTATCACAATCAGAATGTTTTGTTAATCTGTTTGTTTTTTTGCAATATTCTTACAGAATGCATTGTGTACCACATAATTAGATGTTTGATTGGGATGTGCATGAGTTAAATTACTATTAAAAACAGTATTCCTACTTTGCAAATTGATTTTCCATTGCCTGCTATAAGCACCAGTGCAATTCAGCCTTCCTACTGCATCCCTCACCGAACTGAAGTAGATGCATTATGTTGAGGTTATGAGAGATGATGCAGTCTGCTTTCAGGTGCAGCCAAGTGTGGCCATATTTTGAGTCTCATTGGTAATGTTTGTTTCTTGTTAGAGTCGTACATCTCACCGAATGGGGATTCACTTTATATTGGGAAGATAATGTGAAGCAATAAGAGAAAATATTGCTTATCAGAGCCAGTATCAGTGTGTCCCTTTGCTGGCAGAGCACTTTTTTTTTTTTTTTTTTTTTTCTTCAGCAAGCCCTGTTATTAACAGCCAAAAATGTCACAATTTTTTCTGAGTAAGATAATATAAATTGATAAAGCGTGGTCAATTTAATACACTGCCATTCAGAAGTTTGGGGTTGGTAAGATTTTTTTTTTATTTTTTTTATGTTTTTTTTCTTGAAAGTATATACATCAGTGTTTTCCACATAATTTTGTGAGACTGTGGTGGGTGTACATTGGTCCCTGTGGTGGGGACCAGGGGCATGCCCCCCTGGAAGATAATTTTGTACATTTAAATTTAAAAGCCTAAATCTGGTGCATTTTGAGAGCACTGTGCAAGTGACACTTGCTAGATGACTAGATGAATGAAGAAATTTGATCTTGTTGTGAACAATTTTGCTCTCTAGTAGTAATTTCTTTATTGGTTGCATAGATATGAATTGTAAATAGGGTACATTTGTCACAAACAACATTTGTTAAATATGTAACCTTTGTTGAATTAATTCATTTCTAGAATAATTAGTGGTTGCCTTTAATACAAGTTATTATGTACATATTTACTAGGGGTGTAACAGTAATGTTACATAACCGCTTGTATCACGGTTTTAGGGTCAAGGTTTCTGTATGATTCAGTATGTGCTATGTTCAGGGAAAAATGGACAACTGTCAAATAAAAATAAAGAAAATAAGAACAAATAATTAACTAAGCAACAGCAAAAAATAAATGCAGTAGAGCAAACATGCAAATAAAATAAACAGTGTCTTTCAAGTTGGTCTAACATTAGTTTTCAGTTACAGAAATTGAAGTAATCAAATGTAAAATAACATTACATATTTGACCGTATAAATTAAAGCTGAATTTGTCCATTGAAGCGCAAGACTTGAAAGAGAGAACTATATTTGCGTGCTGTCTGAGATGCGGCTTTCCGTTCAGAGTTCTCATTCGCGTCTTCTGGCTCTTGAATGTTTAAATTGGCATGGCTTTAAATGTGTGCTGTTCAGGTTTTGCCAGTGCTCGCGGGATATCAACACCCGGGTGATGACTATCTATAGCCGCGTTTCCATTACCTTTCTAATTGCGCAAATTGAAAATACGCCCAACGGAAACACATCAATTTCGCAAAAACTCCCATTTTCGCAAAAAAGTTCACCTGACGTTGATAAGGCGGTATGTTTGGACAGAATATGAGAGAGTTCTTTATTAAATTCATAAAACGCAAAAGAATTACATGAATACTGGATTCTAAACCTCAAAGAAATGTATCAATCAAGACCTCGAAGCGGATTTTAGGGAGAAACACCCAGAAACACCTCATATGTGCCATTCCAAGTATAACACACTCAAGTCTTTCCTTGCCATTAATGCTTGGATAACACGCATACGTCTCCTATTATTAATAATAATGGGCAGTGCAATGGCTGGGGTATACGTAAACCTACCAACACCTGTCACCATAATTTTTGGAGTGACTTATCGCAAGAGGAAAAAATGACGCTTTAGTCGCATAACATCGATTAATGGAAACACCGTCATTTCGCAATCGTTTTTTGTCGACATATAGAAAAAAATGCGAAAGTTTTGCGCAAATCTGTAATGGAAACACACCATATGAGAATCTAGTGAACGCCCGCTGTGCCCCATTCATTCGCTGTATGCTTATGTGAACAGAACTAGCTCCTTTCACTCACCTGAGCAGTTATTTGTCTGCTAAGGGGTTATTAAGAGAGATTCATTTTGAGACCGTCGCAGGACAAATCATCGCCAGTCTAGTTGATGTATGGGAAACACTGCTTCACATTTATGTGGCGTAGGGCTGGGCAATATGGCCAAAAAATCATATCTCTGTATTTCTTTTGGTTAAATGGTGATATACAACATATCTATATATTGGTACTTTCTACGTTTTTCTATTTGGATAAAGACAATCTGTATTTATTTAAAAAAAATATATATATATATTTCACATCCTGCCCAATGATGTCCTACAAACAATGTTGATATTGAAGGATATGGAAACAAATATAGTGAATTTAAAAAAGGTGGTTAAAAAAAATTACAATACTTTCTAACATTGTAACATTACATCTAAAAACAAAAATAATGCTTTTGTTTTTAAATTGACTAAAGGCTAAATTAAAAATGAAAATAAAAACAAAAGCACAAACTAATTATATTAGCCTGCATTTGATTACCCCATTAGAATGGTCACTTTCAAAAAAATATACTTGTAGGTTTAAAAATCCACATATAGCACATTTACGGTCTCCAACAACAAATATTTTAGCAATATATATATACTTTTTAGTCAGAATTATTGCGCTACTGATCTATTGTGCTCTGTCTGTTTGGCGCATATGCTCGCGGCGGCGCTCATTCACGGAAGCTTGAATATTAGCAGACATTCACTTGCAGAAGGCTCGCCTCTCCTGACAGTGAAATGGACATATGTTTGACTTTCTAACATTTACAGATTGAGAATATATACCTGTGAAATGTAAGTTATGCACTAAGGAAAGCACCACATCTCAAACGCATTAAACAGCGCAAGTATTTCTGTCAGTCAGCAACCGTGTCTGACAGGGCAAGCTGCTTTAAACTTGTTAACTGTATTTTACCAGTTATTTTGAAGCCCTTAATATAAGCTTGTCATGTTTAGGACAAATTGTACGATGTACTTTCACTGCAGCAGCTCACACTGCGTCCTCCGCTATTTTTCAAATGTGCTCGTATCAAACTACTGTATCGATATAAACGGTATTGCCTCATTCCATATTGTTTCAAAAAATATATCGATATATCGTACAAACTCGATATACTGCCCAGGCCTAATGTGGCGATTGTCTATTTTTCAAATTATGTAAGCTCTGGGTCAGTGTAAGAGTTGTTTTTTGTTTTTTTTAATTGATGTTTTTAATAGCAAATTGTTTATTTAAATGTTTTAAAAAGTAAAGCACAGGTTGATGCTGTGCATATGTCAGAGAACCTGCTTTGTATTTGCTTTTTAGGCGGTTTATATGATGCCCACTGAGGGAGATGATTCCTCTAAAAGCGTACCCCTTGCCCTGCAGAGGGTGTTCTATGAGCTCCAGCACAGCGATAAGCCTGTTGGGACAAAGAAGCTGACTAAGTCTTTTGGGTATGTTTGGTTTTGAATGTCCAAGTTTACAAGCACTGTGAATCAGACACTGACACATGACACGTCTGCCTGTTGACATTAAGGAAGATGTGAAGTGTGGGTTTCATGTTATTCCTTGTCATTCTCCTTGGAATAGGTTTTATACTCTGTTGTTGGTGTTCGTAATGTTTAATTTTTTTTTTTTCTGTTAAGTGAACATAAATCTACTTGACTTTTTTTTTTTGTAGAAAAAGTAAAATTGTGTCGGCAGATCTTAGACTAAAGGGGTTGGTTGCAACAATGAGGATTAAATTAAGCAAAGTATAGAGCTAATCAAGGATTTGTTGATCTGAGTCTTATTTTAAATCAAGTTGTTGCTCCACTTAATATAGAACACAGTTTGCTAAATCAGGGATTAGAATTCTAACCTGTGATTTAAAAACCTCCATTTATGATTAATTTTCTTTGCTATAATGAATTCGTCATTGTAATTAAATGGCAACAATGGTAATTTTCCATTTTATTTTTGACCACCAGAAACTCTCTCTGAAAAACGTAGCTCTTGTTGATAAAGGACATAAACTTGTAAAATATCATCTTCTGCCTGCTTGAGCAGTAACGGTCTTTCTGCACGGCAATGAAAATATTGAAGCAGCGCGTGCGGATTTAATAAGCCTGGAAATAATTATAGTATCAATTAATGGAGTAATATGGCAGCATAACAATATGACAAAACTGAGATAAGAAAAAAACAACTGGCATGATTGAACATCTCCGCTCTTGACAGCGCAGACCTGACCATTTGAACGCGGCCCTGAGAAATGAGAAGTGCGGCAGCGATCACTGGTGCTCACCTCATCACCGCTGCTAAATATCTCTGTGCTTCAAAGAAGAGGAATATAAGTGATGGATCTGCATCCCAGATTTTATAGCAGGCGTAAGCTTACTGGCCGCCATTACCATCACACTCTGCCGGCTCAATGCACTTTATTTGTATTTGTTATAAACACTTGTTTCTGTCTTTGTTCAATCAGCCACATTGTAATTGTAGTTGCATTTTATTTTATTTAAACCTCCTCACCTGTAAATTTAAAGTTAATCCCTAATTGAGATTTAAATCGTAGTTTAAATTTATGGAGCAACAGGATTGAAGTTAATCTATCTTAAATATAAATGAAATCCGGGATCAAAATGGTGTAAATGTAATCCTGCTTATTTTTAAACAAGGTTTAAAGTTTGGTGCAACAGAATTATTTGATAAAACTTGATATTAATCTAGATTTAAACCTGATTCCTTATTGGTGCAACCCACCCCATGTGACTTAACATAATTCCTCAAATAAAAACCGGGGCCTTTATTTACCTGAACTGCAGGCTTTTTTATTTGAAGCAGGCTTTTGTTAGAGGAAGGCCTTTATTTCTAATTCACGATCCCCGCCCGCCAGCCATGTTTCCATGGTGACGCGTCATGCTTTGCACGTGTTCACCACAGCCAGTTGTGATATATGAAAAGCGCTGAGCGTGTCCATCTTTGAGTGTACACTCTTTTTTCCCCGGCCTTAATTTAAGACCGGACTTTATTTGTCCGTGTTGACCATGCCCCCGGCCACTATCAGAGCCCCGGCGTTTAATTGACTACCGGTTTTTATTTGAAGAATTACGGTAAATGTTTTTGGTTCGCAATACCATTGTTGAAGTAGAAAAGCTCTATTCATAGTCAGGTGTACTTCTATGTGAATCCCCCTTTTTTTCCCCCATCCGTTTGTTTATATTTAAAAAGTATTATTATTAAAAATTGTCCATTTCCTCAGATGGGAGACTTTAGACAGTTTCATGCAGCATGATGTACAGGAACTGTGCAGAGTGGTGAGTAGCCCTATCTCCATGGATCCTTCTCTTTTAACTTTAACTTGTTGATCAAATGAAGGATTAGTCATGTCAGATTGAATGAGCATTATTTCGGTCCAACTGTTTTGTAATTGTGCCAATTATAGTTGCTGGACAATGTAGAGAACAAGATGAAAGGAACATGTGTGGAAGGTACTATCCCAAAGCTCTTCCGAGGGAAGATGGTGGTAAGTCACCCAGACTCTCTCTGTGGTTTTGCTCTACATCTGATTCATTGATTCAGCCTTACCACATTTGGGTGTTTTCTCCATTTCAGTCCTACATCCAGTGTAAGCATGTGGACTATCGGTCAGAAAGAATAGAGGATTACTATGACATCCAGCTCAGCATAAAAGGAAAGAAAAACAGTAAGTGTGGCTTTCTCTGATATTCCGTCTTTGCCAGTCTGTTCTTTGCTTTGCGTATCAAGAAAAATATTGTTGTAGGACAGCTCAATCTGAGATTTAGAGGTAGAGGTGTGTTACTAATGCATCTTTTCTGCCCTGCAGTCTTTGAGTCATTCAAGGATTATGTAGCTGTGGAACAGCTGGATGGGGATAACAAATATGATGCAGGAGAGCATGGTCTACAGGTGAGGGGTTTGCATACTTCATCACCCGTCCAAGCTAACCAAACCTAAAAGTGCAGTCACATTTACCTTTATACGGTAAAATGCAGTCTTCTATTTTCTTTGAATATGCAAAGCTTCCGATTGATTAGCTGCCATAGGGAAATAACTAGAAAAAATAACAGTGCAGTAAATGGTAACTATTTGTGCAAACCAGTGTTTAAATATGATGCATACCAGTTTGCAGCATAATGGATTTTTGTACAGCTGAAATAACTGGAAATGGATGACACAAATGTCATATTGGATTCAAGTATCTTAAACTTTTAACCTGCCAATTCGCAGGGTTTACCAATATAAAGCTGCTTGGTTTTAAAGTAACCCGAGTAAGCTGTGCTTCAACCATCGCTACACCAATTTTTCTGTTAAATTTAGCCAAAGTTTTGGTGATGTGACTGCCTTGACTCTATCTAATAGTATACCGCTTGTTGTGGATGATATTGGTTTTAATTTTTGCACTTATTCAACTGGAGTGCTGTTTGGTTTATTTGTCTTCTAGGAGGCAGAGAAGGGTGTAAAATTTCTGACCTTCCCTCCTATCCTGCACCTACAGCTCATGAGGTTCATGTACGACCCTCAGACTGACCAAAATATTAAGATAAACGACAGGTAACAATTTTTTTTAATTTGATGTAGATGTAATGTTCTGTGCTTTAGATCTGCCGTTTTGACATTAAACGTTCTGTCACAAACTCTTCATTCATTATGACACAAGTGAAACTGATACTCATTAAACTTCTGAAATTATTTCTGTGATGTAATGATGAATTTAGCATCAGGATAATTGCTTGTCCTGTGGAGAGAGAGATTACACATAAAATATCCTTGTAAGAGTGACTCATCTACATGTTTATTTTTTTGACTGAGCACTAACTTGGATATGGACTGGAGGGTGCACTTTAAGATGGTCTGGCATAAGCCCATGTTCACTCTCTCTGAGATGATGCTTGAGAAATGGAGGCTGAGCTTGATGTTTTGCCTTGCAGGTTTGAATTCCCAGAGCAGTTACCTCTGGATGAGTTTCTGCAGAAACCAGATGTGAAAGACCCAGCCAACTACATTCTCCACGCCGTGTTGGTGCACAGCGGAGACAACCACGGGGGACACTACGTCGTCTACCTTAATCCTAAAGGAGACGGCAAAGTGAGTGTCACCGCACCAATAGTGAGAACCTTTACTTTCAGGGGTCCCTATCTTTTCTGAGGGTGGTTAATGGGTGGGCTTTTTGGGTGGCCTTTGGCTGCATGAAATGTTTTGTTAATTTTAGTAAAGTAAAACTTAAAAGCATTGCAGGGCTCCAGACTGAGACTGAATTTTGCTCCAAATTGTCTTTGTTAGTTTTCACACAGTTGTTGCTTATTTATAAGTTACCATTTAAAAGTTTGGGGACAATAAGTTTGTTTTTTTGCTTGATATTAATACCTATTTAGCAAGAATACATTAAATTGATCAAAAGCGTGGGGGGGGGGACGCTTTTACATTGTTACTCAATTTGTTGCGTTTAGGTCTGTTTTGACACTAAAGAGGTACATAATTTCTAAAAAATTTCATTGTTTTTAAAGAAATGGGTATTTTGACAGTCTTAACATCCAAAATGTTCTTTTTCATACTAAAAACTATGTAAGAGAGATAGCCATTCAAATTAAAAGTACTCCTTTTGTTTTCAGGTCCGTTTTAACCCAGTAGTCAACTGTGGCTTTACCCATGCAATTATGCATAATGTTTTTTGTTTATCTATTCGTTGGATTTGTCTTAAATTACTGCGAAGAGGCCCAGAGGGTTAATTCATGCAATTTGTAATAATTTAGACAATATTATTGTTTTGACAGTTATATTACACCTAACAAAAATGAACCAAATCACACAGTGGCACAACCAAAACTGAGGCAGCCGTGCCACAGTTTTCATTTGGGGTATGAATCACAGGGTACCTTACGTTACACGATACATGGCTCACAATACCGATAAAATCATGATAAAGCAATTTTGCGTCAATCGATATATTGCTACACAACCCTATAATGATACATCACGATATCTGTCTAACTATGAAAACAAAATGCCTTTGGAAAGGTTAAGTGCAGGTTTTCTCTTTATTCAAGTCCAAACTGTTAGAAAAAAGCAAAAAGTTTTTCAGTTTAATTAAATCAAACATTTTATGCTTCTACATTTTCAAAGCTTAAACTTGTCTTTGTGTGTAAGCTGACACATTTATCTGCTTATCGACTTTCATATAAACCTGGATTTGTTTAAAACTTTACCAACCTCTTTAATTTAAACCTTCTCCGTGTTTATCAGCTTCCTTAAAATAAACCTGGGAATAGTGTTGTCAAAGGTACAGACTTTGGTATTTTAAAAATGTGACGATACCAGAATTTCCCCCTACCATTTTGAGCGGATTCTTAAACGGCTCTGACGGATCTGCTGATAGACCCCTGCTTTCAAACGCTCCTGTGTGTATCTAAGCGCTCTGTGAAGGGTGTCAAAGATGTCTATACAACATGTTCTTCCCATCAATGCTATAAAAGCTGAAGTGTGTCCAGACTTTGGACTTGAACGTGGCTGAGGTGTCTTATTTTACTTGCACTTCTGTTAAAAAAAACATCCTTTTCTTATGTTAGTTAACTTGCGTTCATGTTTCCCTCATTCGTGTGTTGAGCGCTATCTCGAGGAGCCATGAGTAGCGACGCTGGGAGCAGGAAAATCTATTTAGAGCGCCTTATTTTATTAATTAAAATCTATATTTGGCGCCAGCGTATAGATTCTCGTATCACACGGAGGACGAGAACGATATGTCGCCCTATCGATATTTTGTCCCACCCCTAGTTTTAATAGTCTGGAACCCTGCATTGTTTGTTTGTTTTTAGCTGTAGAGTTTAGTCTGGTAACAAACATTGTTTTGACTTTGGCATTTTGTTTAATCTTCTCTTGAGTGGTTTATTCAATTAATTTCCAAATGCCTTCATAATTTTATTTCCAGATGTAATGTTTGTTTGTTCTTGCAGTGGTGTAAATTTGACGATGATGTTGTTTCACGGTGCACTAAAGAAGAGGCCATCGAACACAATTACGGTGGCCACGATGATGACTTGTCAGTGCGTCACTGCACTAACGCTTACATGTTGGTGTACATCAGAGAGTCCAAGCTCAGTGAGTGCCATGAACATATTTACGCCTGCTGTGAGGTTCATTTTTGATGTTATCATTTTAGCACAAGGTAATGTGGACCTGTAGACTCTGACAGCAATCCAGCTCTTATGAAAACCCCCTGTCTTTGGTTGTGGATCTTAGGGCATGTGCTTGTCCTCTGTCCATCTGTACTTATAAGTGCTGTTGTCATGTCCAGGTGAGGTCCTGCAGCCGGTCACAGACAATGATATCCCCCAGCAGCTGGTGGAGAGGCTGCAGGAGGAGAAGAGGGTGGAAGCCCAGAAGAGAAAAGAGAGGCAGGAGGCTCACCTTTACATGCAAGTACAGGTATGGAGCCACATCATGTCCAACCAAACCAATTATTCTTGGGAATGCAAATGTTCCTTCTAAATGGAAGACTTGTTTGTCCACTTGGTGTGCCAGATAAAAAGGTCACTTCAGGTCATGTTGGCATAGGCCTTAAGTTTAGATCTTTAGAGTTGGATTTGTAAAATAATTCCAAGCTACTTTGTGTTTGTTTAAACCTTCCTGCCATCACTCTGTGTTCCTGTAGATGGTGACAGAAGATCAGTTCTGTGGACATCAAGGCAATGACATGTATGATGAGGAGAAAGTAAAATATACAGTGTTCAAGGTTCTGAAAAGCTCCACTCTGGCTGAGTTTGTCCAAAACCTTTCACAGACCATGGTGAGCCTTCACTTCACTTTTTTTTTTTTTATTATAAATCAAATTAGTGTGCTTAGCAAATAGATATTTTCTTCAGTTATTTTCATGCCTAATTATGCCTGTTAAAATGTATTTTAGGAGCTACTTTTACTTATATTATTGCTCTATCACTATTTTATCTTTTATTTAATTGGTTGAGCCCTGCTGGAGCAGCTCTAAATAATCAGTCAAGTGCAGTGAGTGATTTTGTCTTTTGTTGTTAGATTAACATCGAGGACAAAGACAGCAGTAGGCTTATTTTGCTGTTACTTTTAAGCAACACTATGGAACATATTTTTTTACATTAAAATGTTTCCAAAAATCTTATCAGTGGTTCATCAAGTCGTAACAGGTTGAAAGGCACTACTGCCTTCGCTTTGCAGTCCTATATCTGCTATAACCACACTATGCAAGTTTGCCAGATCAGGTCACGTTTCTGTAGTCCGAATGAGACATAAGAAAACTACAAATTTGACTTGTTTTACGTCAAGCGTTACAATAGTCATTATTTTGTTTCTTCGTTTCTGATGTCGCAATACATCATACTTTCATGAAATCATGTAACATATTCTACCTTGTCTGTGGACATCGTTCGGTCTAAAGCCGGTGCTGGATAAACGGCGAGCGTGCATGCGACGGTAGGCTAAATTATTTACCACAGCGGTAATGGACAATTTTGTTTCCAACCAGTAGGGCGACCGAAGAGGAAAAGTTCCATGGTGTTGCTTTAACATTAGTACCGTATATACCTGAATATAAGACAAGGTTTTTGTCCTAAAAATTGGCTGAAAAATGGGGGGTCATCTTATATTCAGGGTCATCTTATATTCGAGTGGAGGAACCGATTGATAGCCTTTTTTCCCGCGCCGTTGACTGAGGAGAGCGCCGAGGATCTCGATGAGGCGTGGACGCGCTTGAAAAGAAAAAAAACACACGCCTACATTTGAAATAACGAACTTGAGCGCGCAAAAGACGCGATATGTGAACAGGCGGAGGGTTTCAGAAGCACCGAATATGGCGCCTTCCATGACTTGGTCAGATCGTCTTGTATCTCCGGGAAGAAGGGGGCGGGTCTCTGCTCGCTTGTCTCCGTCCGCTCTGGCATCCTCTTTGAACGGAGCTTTTTCTTGCGGGAATGGGACCCGCAGGGGGGTTAAATCCATCCCGTCGCACTGATTGGTGAGTGCCGCCTCCGCGTGGTCACGGCCCAAGCAGGAAGCGCATAGGATGTGCCGTCTCCGCTGACGAGCGGGCCTCTACACGAGGCACAGGTGATGCGAGGCATTTGGAACAACGCCTTGGAAATTTGCTCTTAAAATTATTTTCTGTTGAAAACCAGATTTTCTCCACAATCATTATTTCCCCAAAAGTAAGTCTGAAAAATGGGGCGAGTCGTCTTATATTCAGGGTCGTCTTATAGTCGGGTATATACGGTAATATGTGCCTTGTTGTGCATTTTGCTATTGCCATATCCGACCGAAATACAAATTTTCCAGCGATGTCTGTGAAAAAGGTATGAGCTCAACCAGCTCGCGCTGTGCTGCTGCTATATAGGTGTAAATATTTAATTAGTTTAACATTCTATTAATTTGATACATTTACTTCATAGACATCCTTATCTGATATATCCATTCTGCTCTCTGTTGTTGGTGTTTCTTAGTCACACGCACTGTACTGTACAAGCTGTGTGGTATCGGTGTCGGTATCAGAGTATTTTAATGAGTACCAGTACACAAGCGCAATATTGGGCCTGATACTGGTATCGGTGGAAAAGCGGCTAATGTGTGAAAGGGACATTTATACATAGATCTCAACCCTGAATGCTGAAACCTGATTCGTTGTGACAATCAACAGACAGTGTAAAAATGAGCATCACCAATTAACATCACCAAACAGCAAATAACTGATGACAGTCAGCAAACAGCAAAAAGATAATCCTGCTACAGTAACCAAATAATTTATTAATGCTGCAATGCATTCTGGGAGCTTGCAAATCCTTAAAAACAGCAACCTTAATTTTAAAATGAAACCGCATTAGGCTAGTTAGGACAAATTCTTATTTTGTTGGCATTTACTTAATGCCTGAGGTTAGTTGCGCTTCTTTTCTGGTTTGTCCATGGAGATGGTCTCAATGAATTTCAATTCCTCCAGGGTTTCCCGCAGGACCAGATGAGACTGTGGCCAATGCAGGCCAGAAGCAACGGCACTAAACGGCCGGCCATGTTGGATTATGAAGCAGATTGCAACAAGTCTGTAAGTCTGTGCACTCGTATTTTTAAACATCCATACTTTTTATAGCATTCTTATTTCATATTTTGCTCTTAATGTGAGAATAAAGCTGTTTGTCAATGTCATATACAGATGATCGACTTGAGCGATAACGAGAACCCATGGACAATATTTCTAGAAACTGTAGATCCAGAAATGGCCTCCAGTGGTGCAACGTTACCCAAGTTCGACAAAGACCGTGAGTTTCAATTTGTACCTTTTATATTATGAATATGCTCAGAACATAAATGTGAAACATTAACAGACTAAAACATTGCATAAAAATAAAATGTAGAGCAAAAAGGCCTACAAAACTCTTTCAGCTCTGATTAACCTTTTAACCTTGGTTTTGATTTTCAGATGATGTAATGTTGTTCTTGAAGATGTATGATCCAAAAACCAGAAGCTTAAATTATTGTGGACATATCTACACACCTATATCCTGTAAAATAAGTGAGTAATAAAAGCTACATATAATTGGATTGTTCTCATGAAGTTTTTGTTGAAAAGATCTAATTAAACAGAAGTCAATCCTTTATTACGTTTAATCCATTTTAACCTTGACCCAAACAGGAGACTTGCTGCCCGTTATGTGTGAAAGAGCAGGGTTTCAGCAGGGAACTAGCCTTATCCTCTATGAGGTAAGACTGTTGATTTGAATAATCTATCAATTTATTTTATTTTATTTATTTTTTTTATAGAAAATAGTTCGTAGAAATGCATTAGTAATCAGTCATTGGTATGGTTGAAAACATATTTGTATGATACAATTGAAATTAGGCATTAGATCGTTATAATAGAGCAGCATGAAAATATATGGTTTGTTTGCTTTTCAAAAGTTTGGGGTCAATATATATATTATTATTATTGTTGTTATTAAAGCTTTGTTCATCAAAGAAATCAGAAAGAATTTTTCACAAAAATATTAAGCAGCACAACGGTTTTGAACATTTATCATAATAAATATTTCCTGATCACCAAATTGGAATTTCTGAAGGATCATGTGACACTGAAGACTGAAAGGCTGCTGAAAGCTCAGTTGTGCCATCAGGAGATTCGACAGGAATAAATTACTTTTTAAAATGTATATAAAGTATTAGATTTTAAGTTGTACTGCTTTTACTGTATTTTTGATCAAATAAATACAGCCTTGGAGAGAGTATGAGGCCCCTAAACTTTTGAGCTGTGGTGTATTTCATGCATTTTAATGGTTGGTGTAAATGCGTTCTGCATAACTAGGAATTGGCTTCAAATAGGGACCTATAGTTAAAAAAAATGATTCATTCTGTTACAGGAAGTTAAACCGAATTTAACAGAGCGAATACAAGACTATGATGTCTCCCTGGATAAGGCTCTGGATGAGCTGATGGATGGAGACATAATTGTGTTCCAGAAGTAAGAATTCGTCGTCTTAAGTCATTTTGTACAGGTTTACATGACCTTGAAATTGATTGTTATTTTGTCGTTTCACCACCAGGGACGATCCTGAAAATGAAACCAGTGAGCTGCCTACTGCAAAAGACTACTTCAGAGACTTGTACCACCGTGTGGATGTCATCTTCTGTGACAAGACCATTCACAATGACCCAGGTTTTGTTGTGACACTGTCAAACCGAATGAACTACTTTCAGGTTGGTATAGATGGATAGATAGATGGATAGATAGATAGATACAGTAATGCAAACAACCTCTGAAAATTGTCATCCTGATTCATTTTCAGGTGGCAAAGACTGTTGCGCAGAGGTTAAATACTGACCCCATGCTCCTACAGTTCTTCAAATCACAGGGGTGCGTCTTCTAATTTTTTGTTTAATAGGACTTCTTCACCCCCACTCCCCCACCCCAGTTTGTATCCATGAACCTGAATTTTCTCCTTCCTCTCAGGTACAGAGATGGTCCAGGCAACCCACTCAGGCACAACTATGAAGGCACTCTCAGAGACCTGCTGCAGTTCTTCAAGCCCCGGCAGCCTAAGAAGCTCTACTACCAGCAGGTGAGAGAGAGGCCTTATCTTCCACTTGGCACTCCTCTAAGGGAATATGAGATCTGCTAAGCCGTTATGTTCGGGGCATCTGATTTATTCATGGTTTTCCTCCCACAGCTCAAGATGAAGATCACTGACTTTGAGAACAGGAGGAGTTTCAAGGCCATATGGCTCAACAGTATGTTTCGAGAGGAGGTAAGAACGTGCTGCAATAATTCTACTTTGAATATACCATTATGCCAGTTAACCCTACTTATTTACATAATGTACCTTTCCAGCATGTTTAGCACACTTATCAGTGTGAATATTTGATCCCCCCCTGCATTAGGAGATCACACTGTACCCTGACAAACATGGCTGTGTTCGGGACCTTCTGGAGGAATGTAAAAAGGCAGTGGAGCTCTCAGACAAAGGCTCAGAGAAGCTGAGGTCTGTGTATTCTCATTTCAGTGAAAATTGAAAGCCCTGAATAATGGAAACCGGGTTCCTACGCAGTATGGAAAAATTTTGTGTTTCCAGACTATTGCCCCTATTCACTTTTCTAAAATATAAAATGAAGAATTTAAAAAAAAAAAGTCACACCGGCTGGGTTAAAAATATAATTTTCTCAATTTTAATCTATTCTCATTTTTTTCCACCTAGAGGCATTTAGTCCCCCTTGAGATAGTTGGTACAGTACAGCCTCATTTAGTGTATTAAGCACCAAGCAATAAACAGAATGCACTCTTGCATAGGTCACAGTTTTATGCAGGGCTGGTAAAAAAAATTAAAAGGCTTATTTGGACACAATCTGCTATAAAACTGAAAAGCATCTTGTGTTATAAAAGTACAAAATAAATAGAATGAAAAAGAATTTGTGCATTAGAAGTGTTACAATTTGCTCCATGTAAACTATTTAAATATTCTAAGCTCAAGTCCAAACCTCCTATACTTTTATACCATTTTCTGCATAATTTTCCATATTTGTACAAAATGGTGAAGTGAGGCATTGCATAAAAACCAAGGGGCCCATTACAGAAAGATCCAGATTACAGAAACTTTAGAAATCCTATCTTATCTGTAACCATGGCAATTTCAGTTAGGACCTCTATTAAGACAAAAGTTATTACAAAATGATATTTCTTAAGTACATAATGTCATTTATTAATACATGTTATCTTAACTACGGATAGGAAAATGAGTATTACAGAAGCATCCTAACTCCACAAAAAAATCACATCATAATTTCTTTTTTACTTTAGGACAACCCCAATGGTGTCCTTGAAAAAATTTTAAAAGCCAACTGTAAAAATCACATAATAGCCCTGTCTAAGAATGGCGTCACATTAATTACCGATACAAGATGAATAACAGTGATGTTTGATGGCGGAAAGACTTTGTGTACACCCAAATGATGGTGTTTTTTTGACGACAAATGCTGTTGTCAAATGCTGTTGTTTTTTTATGACAAAACTCATAAATAATTACAGACTCCTATGAATTAAAAGGATTAGGCTTTGTCTTTTTTACCAAGCTTATCAAAACTTCACTTAATGAAAAGCACCACTTATTTTTGTTTCTCCATTTTAATCTCGAGTTTTTCCGTTTTACTTCACAGCAGCTGTTTGCTGTTGGTTGCAACAACAGACCTGAGTTGATTACCAAACTCAATGGAGGGGTTTAAGATTTCCTAAGAGCAGATAAGATGAGATTTTGTAAGATAGAATAGGAATCCTAAATCAACTTAAGATTTGCTTCTGTAATACGACTCTTGAAATGGAAATCTTTTGTTAAAGACTTCTCTTCTGATCAATTTAATGAAAAATCCCACTGACCCCAAACTGTTGAACTGTAATGTGCAAGTACAAGGGGATACATAAGCGTTAAATTTTCTTGCTATAGATATAAGGATAGAGACATTTGATGTTTCATGCAATGTTAATGCACCTTGCGTGTTTTGAAATTGATGAGCCTTGTATATCTCTTGAATGTGAATGCATTACAAACTGATGATCCTGAGGAAAATCTGCCAGTCGTGCTTTAATCACTCACTGACGCTGCTAAACAAGTCACTCTGTTCATAATTCTGACTCCTTTCACTTGTCCCTACTGATATCATTCTCTTTTTTGCTCTTACAGGCTGTTAGAAATTGTCAGCTACAAAATTATTGGGGTTCACCAGGAAGATGAATTGCTAGAATGTTTATCTCCAGCAGCCAGTCGAACATTCAGAATAGAGGTAAGGATGAGCTGATACTCATCAGCCCTCAAATCCCATTATTCACTAATTTGCACAACAAAGAATCTATTCCCCATTAAAGCCTCTTAAAATGATTTGAAATCTGAGAGTTGCCACTCATTTTTGGATGCTGTTCCCTTGAAACAAGTTTAATGTCTTTTGTGGCAGGAAATCCCTCTCGACCAGGTTGAGCTGGACAAGGAGAATGAAATGCTGATTCCAGTTGCACATTTCCACAAGGAAGTCTTCGGGACATTCGGAATTCCATTTTTGCTCAAGATCCGTCAGGTGTGTTAGCTGAGTGTTCGCTGAGTGCATGTGTAGGTGGATTGTGGTCATTTGTTCGGTTTGCATGTGTCGAGTCCTTTTTAATGCGTGCATTTATTGTGGCAGGGGGAACCCTTCAGAGAAGTGATGAAGAGAATTCAGAGCATGCTTGACATTCAGGAGAAAGAGTTTGAGAAGGTAAGAGCAGCATATGTTAATGTGCAAAAAAAAGTCCAGGTTTGAAAATTCACTGATACAAATGCAAACTTTAGGTCACTAGTGACCCAAGGTATGTAATGAAGAAATTATATTTTCCTGTGCAACAATATTGAATCTCTAAACGATGAGGATGTGTCAATCATAATACTACCTTGGACATGACATGGTTTAATGATTTCCTGCAAAGCAAGTGCACAATCATTCATATTGGCGTCATTTTATGGTGGATCTGATGACAAAGCTCTCAGCTAACAATTAGATTTTTAATGATGATGATGAAAATTTGTTTTTAAGAGTAATGTAGGCAATGCGACTCATAAGTTGCATAGGATACACGCACATGATTTCAACTTCTGTGAGGTGTATCCGTTTCATAAATTGTTGTTTTTAAACTAGTGGTGTGAATCTTTAGGCACTTCACAATCCAATTCAAAACCATTCTTGATCTACTTTTTTAGTTATTATTATTGTTAGTCAGTTTACCAACTTTACATCTTGCATTCATTTGAACTTTTTTTTATTTAATTATTTATTTAACTATAAGTAGCTACGTAGGGCTGCACAATTTGGGGAAAATGTCATATTGCAAATATTGAGGTCAATATTGCAATATAATAAACAAATGGTTTCATGAGTCAACTTCGTTGGTTCTAAAGCAAAATGCACACACAGATTAGTGATAATTCTGAAATGTGTATTTCTCAACTCAAACTAGCAACAACTACTAAATGATTGATAACACCTATAATGATCAATAAGCCATTGATGTCTGGATAAAAATTACATTTTAAACATTAATTATCGCCATTCAACATTACAGTGATTCCGTCATTACAATTGAAAGCTATACATTTTTGTAAACCTTTAAATAGCTTCAAAAAATATAACGGCTTTTAATTTAAGTGAACTTCAAACAATCCTCACTTAAACCCATAATAAATGTTATATTTACCTGTGCCCTTCCTGTCTAACAGGTAGGACATAGACAGAAATTGAATAAAGTTATCAAACAGTCTGTGCTGCATAAATTATATATAGACTAATCCTTATTACAGCAACACAAGTTCTTTAGTCAAGAGCAGTGAGTAATTTTCTGTTCCCTTTGTTCTTTGATTAACTTTAACGACAGAGAGTGGCTACTGTGAACTGTCCCTTTAAGAGCAGCCGTTGCTGACGGACGCAGGTCTCACACGCGCCTCATTCTCTTACGAGTCACAACTCTGTACGTTCATCATAAGACTGCTCTTATGTTTTGAAGATACTCTACAAATTTGTCATTTTGGCATTATTGTGTTATTGTTCGTTCAAGCGCGAAAGAACTGTATTCTGGTGCGTGGTCTGTGCATGCACATGGTAGTGGCGCGCGTCTTTCTATGTCACTGTCAGAACATTCACAGGCAGCGCGCTCTCTTTTGACTTGTCACGCATGATATTGGTTTAAAAAAAGCACTTGCACGAATAAGAGCTGGATCTTGTAACACTAACCAAAGGATGACAGAAGATAACAGTGTCATATAATCGCAAAGGCTTGACATCGCGATTGCGATATGATTAATCGCAGTGTTGGGCAAGCTACTTAGAAAATGTAGGCAGGTTTATTTATATAGCACATTTCATACACAATGGTAATTCAAAGTGCTTTACATAGAAGAAATTAAAACAAAAGAAATCAGAAAAATTAAAACAGTTTAGAATAAAAGATAAAATACAGAACTATTCAAATGAAATCAGAGTAATTAAAACATTAAATAAAATGCAGTACAAACAGTCGGACAAGCAGTGAGCTGTAGCTAATGTAGTGAGCTAAGCTAGCAGTTACTCTACATTAAATGTAGCTTCACTACACTGAAGCTACCACCCTGGGAAATGTAGCAAGCTAAGCTACAGCAATATGGCAAAAGTAGTTTACTATATCTAAAGCTACTTTTTCAAATTTAATTTTTATATTGAACCAACTTAATTCCAAGTCAGTGCTATCTCAGTGATCAATAAAATTGTCAATCAAACATATAGGCAGGCATAATTTGTCAGTTCAATTGT
Organism: Meda fulgida; assembly: GCA_030578275.1. Lineage (NCBI taxonomy): Eukaryota > Metazoa > Chordata > Actinopteri > Cypriniformes > Leuciscidae > Meda > Meda fulgida. The sequence continues at coordinate 20,089,076 of CM060618.1, forward strand.
TTATTCAACAACTGTATTTGGCAAAAAAAAAAAACATAACTAGATAAAACCATATAACTATAACAAAACCAGGTGTCAAGAGTGTGTGCACCTTTTTGCCATTTCTCACGTGTCAGCCCAAGGATTGATATTGGTACGTGATGTCACACCATACGGAGCAGAAGGTGGTGGTAATGCACCAAAAAGCTGTTGTAGGGAAATCCGTTTTATTTTTTCCCACATTCCAAATTCAGTTTTATTTTGTTTTCATTTTTCTGGACTCCCATTTTAATGGTTCAATAACATTTTAGTAATCAAAAACGTGTAATTAATTGAAATCATGAAACGTTTAAATTTAACAATTTATTAACATTTTTAAATAAGTTACATTTTAAGGGCTCTATAAAATAGGGCTCTATAAAATATAAAATATTTAAAAATATTTAAAATGTAGGCCTAACGATTTAAGCAAAACTTTCTTCAAACGTTAAACCAACCTTTTATTTTTGACAGGTTGCCTACATGGAGACCTTTTGAGTCTCTTTTGTTTTTTGTTTTTTTATATGACGAAAGTTTTTCTCAAATCAAGCTAAAATGCTGCTAAAGTGACTCCCAGAGCGGCTGTATAGATGAAGTTCATCGATCCATTACTGAAAACATCGCAAGCGTCATGGGTACTTCAGTGTGTGTGTGGTAAATGAATCCACGAGTGTGAGACATTCATTCACATAGACACACTGAACATGCATGATTCCTTTTTAAATAGTCTTTAAGCTGTTTAATATACAGTAAATTTCGTTTTTATGCATGGATATCGCAATTCAGTCCATGTTTTCCATATTGCTGTAATGAAATCATATGGCCCTATGGTTGCCAACCACCGTAAAACAAGTAGTCACCGTCACTAACTGATCCAGCATCAGTGATACTTAGCAGTTGTATTTCAGATTTGAGCTTGAACTTTAGAAATGCTTGGGAAAATGTAACGTTAGCTTGTAAGGACGCTACCGCACTACTTGATCAAAAAAAAAAGAGCTTCGCTATTGAAAAGCTATTTGATTCAGAAAACAGCGACGCTACCTCCACGCTACTGAGAAATGTAGTTAAACTAGTAGCGTCACTACTTGTAGCGACGCTACTGCCCAACACTGATTAATCGTGCAGCACTAGTTTTTACATGACATACAATTGATTTATTTTTTAACTTTTAAGAAATTTCACATGTAGTTTCAGAACATGCAAGCAGAGTAAATAATAGAGGAACAAAGAAACATATTACTAGCAATAAACGGTGTGTTCCATTTATCAAGAGCAGAAAGTGATTTTTCTCTTTCTCAGCTTTGCTGCTGCTGAATTATTACTGATGCCAACTGATATAATAGGCCACATTCACACTACTGTACAGCTCTATTTTGACACATCAGATGTTTGTCCTGACTGTCTAATCCCTTAAAACATAACTGACTGTTTACATTAATTTTGCATCATAAATGCATTTTGAGATGCAACAACTTACACGGAGTTTCACAGCTGCATCACTATTTTAAACTAAATTGTTGTACAAGATAAAATGGCTATAAATTAAGTTACTTCATTGTTTTTGTTATATAGTGACTCAAATTATTTGATGTAAGTATTACAGTGCTTTGACTATTTTTTTGCCTGAATTACTAAAATATATAAATATATACAGACTGGAATGTATGCATCAATGATGTCAAAATCTAGTGTAATATATATCATTTTTTATTATTATTTTGTAATTATTAAAATATCAGGGCAGTTTTAGAGATCTTAAATATGCCTTCTGGTTTGCTGAAGACCTGAATATGTAATAATGACACAATATAGAATATTAATAATAATAACAACATTTAAGGTTTATATGATGGTAGATTAAATTGTATTTATTACCATTTTCTGACAGTTAAGTGACATCGAAATATTGACTAAATTTAAAGGACTTAAAAGAAATTGTCGACAAAGCACTTTGTCTAAACTATGTAGAAAGAAGAAAAAAAGTAAATGAACAATGGTCACTATTTGGCAGATCACTGTCCTGATTCAGACCCAAGTTAGGTTTCACCCAGACCACCAGTCATTATAAAATAAATGAAAATGGTTTTATTTTATTTTAGTTCAAGTTTGCAATCGTCATGATGGGCCGGCATCAGTATATCAACGAGGAAGACTACGAGGTGAATCTGAAAGACTTTGAGCCACAGCCAGGTATGTCACACTTTTTTTTTTTCTTTTTTTTTTCCTCAAATCAAAATCATTATAATTTTATGTAGCCTGTATGACAGACTTGCGCTGCACATGTTGCACTTAACTGTATATTCCTTCTCAAAGTGATTCCAATCATATTTCAAGCATTTCAAAACCATCAGTGTGAACAGTGCGCATCTGAAGTGTATGAGCTGAAGGAAATAATCCCTTATCGGCTTTAATGTATCTGCCAAAATTTCTTATTAGGCCAATAATGATAACATTAAACATTGAACACATATCGGCCGGTACCGATATGGTGGCCGATATATATCGTGCATTCCTAAACCTTGTCATATTCTGTACTTCATCAGGGAACATGTCACACCCGAGGCCGTGGTTAGGGCTCGACCACTTCAACAAAGCTCCAAAGAGAGGTCGCTACACGTACCTGGAAAAAGCGATCAAGATTCACAACTGACAAGCCCCCACTCTAACCAACGATACTAAAGACTTTAACCAAACCTCTTGTGTGCACCACTTTTAACACCTGCTGTCTGGGTACACAGGCACCATGTATGAAGTCTTCAGCGAATGGAGTCACTGCTGATGCTCCTGTTTTTCTTTTGAGGCTGTTCGATTTGGCTTCTCTAACTATTGACTGCCTATTTGTCTGGAAGAATGAATTGGATTTTAACAAGAAAGGGGGAACAGTATGTCCTAGAATTTTGTTTTGATTTTTATTTTTCGTTGTTTTTCTTTTTCTTTCTTTTTTTTTTAAGTTCGTTTTTAAAAGAATTGTTACGGCAAGAAAGCTGCTGCATTGTGAGGTGGAGGCGATGGAAAGAGGAGTTATGTCATTTGCAGAAGATGGAAAAGGATACATCCATCCTTCAACAAAAAAAGATCACCGCAAATGGCTGATGCTTTTGCTAGTTGCCCTGACATGGTTGTCTCATTTTCTGGTTCCTTAGTGGAACTAGTCAATTTTCATGTTTACACAATTCTTCTTTCTCACTTAGTTTGGTTGGAGAAATTCAGTTTGTCGTCTTTGGAAATCCTGTATAATAAAGTAAAGAGCCACAGCATCTGTTTTAAAATAAATAAAAATGAAATAAATTGTCTGTACTTCATCTTGCACGTTGGCACTTAATAATCCAAGGTTTTACATTTTTCAGCACTGTTAAATGTAATCTTTGGTTGGAGTTTGATTTGCATATCCCTTTGGGTTTCTCCCTCTCTTTTTCCCCCCTTCTCCCCACAAGGTCCCCCCTCCCCTTTCTTTAGCTCCTCTGTTACTGGCTGTGGTATTATTCTGATGGGGAGGGAGGGGTCGCTTGCTGACGGCTCCAGATGTGTTGTACTGTTTGTTGGCACGAGGCTGCAGACGCATAGTAGACTGGTTTGGGACATAGAGAAACCAGCATTAATAAACCAATACAAACTTTTTTTTTCTTTAAGCACAGAAGGAATGCTCCCTAGTGCATAGTTGGCTTTGTAAAAACAATTAAAATTGTATATTTAAAGAATGAACATGTAAAATTAAAAACACAGATTTGTTGGGTACAGATCAACTCAGATGTTCATATTCATTGTGTGTAGTTTTATTTTGGATCCTGACAGTTTCATTTGTTTTTTTCCTAACTAATTGCAACAGTTTGTCTCGTTTAAGTGCAGTACAAAGATGACCTGCAGATCACATCTTTCTTTTTTGATTATTTTTTTTCTCTCCAGTCTAATTCCTCCGTGTAGCAGCAGTGTACGACAACTCTTCCTGTATATTGCCTTTTTGCTGGAAAATGTATGTTGAATAAAATTTTCTATAAAAGCTACAGCCATGGTCCATGGAGAATTGACTCAAGATTAGTTTAGATTGTAATGCTGTGCTAGTGTCATGTAATATGAAGAAAAACAATATGGGTTCTCATTAAGTTATTGCACAGGCGTGTTTCAGTTTTATTATGACAGTTCCATTTAGATGCACATGACATATTTGACATTGTAAAGATTCAGAGGCTTTTTACAGAAGTGAAACATGGCTAAACGGTGACCCAAAGACAAAGTGAATTTTTAAAGTGTAATTTATATTTTTATTCAACAAACAGCACAACCCTATTCTAAAGCCCCATGACTTTTCTAGTTTGTGATGTACAATGATGTCATTTTTTTTATTACACAATTTGTATCCTATACGATTTTTTTTTAGAGCTTGACATGAGCATGTAAATATTTTAGAGCTTTTCCAATGGAGTTTTAATTTTGAATTAAATGACTTTTCCAGCTGTAGAAATCACAATATGAGTCCATCTCATATACCCACTTATTAGACCGTGTGAACTGGTTTTTCAAATGAAAAAATGTTGGAAGTATATTAAAATAAATATCTGTAGATGCTTTAATGCTTGTATTGGTTCAAATCAATATGAGTCATTTTGAGGCCCCTTTGAAGTTTGCTGAGGGCCTGAGAACCACCATTCTATATGGTGCTGTTGATGGCAAAATGGGTGATATTTACATTGTGATGCAGTAAATATAGTTAGGCAAATCAAATTCCATGAACACCTCAAACTTGTGAACCCTTAACCCTGAGTCCTTTATAGATATACAATCAAAACCACGAGTATTCATATTCATTTGTGAATGTAATAATACAGACTAAACCAGATGAACACCAAAAGGTTCTTTGTTACAAACATTGCGAAGCTCAAGTTCATATGGGCAAGTTTGTACAAGATGACATCTGTGTTGGTCTTAAAGTGTTCTTCATATAGTGTAAGGTGCAACACAAATTCATGAGCAGTGTTAAAATCTGGGAGGGGATGGGACCGGGTTAGCAGCATCGCTTCCTTTCAATGTGCAGGATCTTACTGCATTTCGGGCATGTATGACAGACGTCTTTGAAAAACTTGGTGAAAAGTGGAATCAGACAGCAGCATAAAATCAACCTGGAAAAGAGGAAGACGGTCACAGTTTTTTGGTGCAATCAAAATTGGATGTTTTCGTCTGCAAATTCAAATGGACTCCTACCCGCACAGGATGAAGAGTAGGCACGATAACCAGGCGAAAACTCCCACTTGGTAGTGGATTTTGGTTAAGACCTGCTGTTGGCAGTGTGTGCAGGTGGCCATTCCTGGCTGGCGGCCCAGCTCATATGAATCATAGCTGACGAATTTGTTTTTGGCTTCAGTTGACTGGGACTGAACTACAGGAGAAGCATGTGTTTAGTAAGTATTGTATTTATTTACCATTATACAACAGTAAGTTTTGAGTCCAATAATTTCTTATCTATATTTAGTGCAGCTTTGGGATTAGACCGCTTTTCCTTCCTAGGAACCAGTCGCAAAGTCTTGTGGCTTTATTTGATTCTTGAATAACAGGGACATGTATGGAAGTATTTCCAAATTTGAAAAAATATATAATTCACAATTCTGAGTTTATATCTTGCAATTCGGACTTTTTCGTAGAATTTTGAGTTCATAAAATTCAATTGTAAATATTTCTCACAATTCCAAGTTAACATCAATTGTTAGTTTTCTCAGACAGATCCTTTTTTTAATCACAAGATTAGGTGGCTCTTAAAAATATAAAATAAGAATTATGTGGGGAAAAACGCTTGCGTGATTTAAACTCATGATTCATCACCCTGCTGAAGAAGAAAAAAACAGCTAAAATCAGCATAAGCTGGTTAACTGGTTTTTGAGGGGTTTTAACCACTTCTTCAGCTGGTCAGGCTAAAACTATCTGAAAACCAGCATGGCCAAAGAGAACAGCTTTTTTCAGCAGAGAGAGAAAAAAGTCAGAATTGCCAGATATAAACTCACAATTGTGAGAAAGTAAGTCTGAATTGTGAGATATAATACATTTAATATAGATTTATATATATATATTTTTTTTTATTCCATAATGGAAACGGGGTTCCATAAACCATGCACCCTGCACATATTAACTTATTTATTTAAATGTATATACACAATATTAGGACACTAATAATGGTCCAATCCAGTAAAATCCTGGGATTATCAAAACATGGGCAGTTCTTTCTGTGTGCCCATTACAGCTAACAGTTTCCCACTGATAATTAACAGGTAACAGACTGACCAGGTGTGAATGATTTCTCTTGGATTACAGAATCTGCAATAGTGGAGCTTGGTGGGGTGAACGGAGTGTGCACATGGTAGACCTTGACATTGGAGCCCCTGGCACCCTCGACTGTTGATGTCAAAAGGAAAGATGTCAAAAGCCATTAATATTTCCCTTCATATCTATTTCAGGTTTTCACATTTGCGTCACTGGATTGCTTTCTTCATTAATGATTATTATCATGAAATGAGACATTCAAAACAACCAATGATGACTCAGCAACTTACTTGGTATGACATACGGAGGCGGGTCCCTAGTTCCGTCAGCACTCATTCTGTCTTTGGCTGAGTTTAAACTGCTGGACAAAATAAAAATAAAAGTCTCAAGATGTGATGTTTGCTATTAGGGCTGTTGCAATATACTAAAGTGTGATAAAATGACAATCTATGCTGGCAACTAAAAGGATGGATGTTCAAAAAGTTACATTGTGAGCAAGACATTTGAAAACTGTACTGTAAGAATCCATGCTATATTTTAGGAATGCTTGCTGTCTGTTACTGTTGTGAATACAAACACCAGAAAATGCCCAGTAAAGAAGCTGAAAGGTGCAGACCGCCTTCAAAGGGCAACACCTTTGAGGGGTAAGACAGTCTTCATGTCATGACAATCTTCCCACAATGAAATAGTCTGAACACTTATCTTCTTCCCGCTCAGTTATCATCAATCTATGTGTAGCTGCCTGCCAACTTAATGTTAGCTACATGTTTTGCCAAAGTGTATAAAATGCAGACATATTACAAGTCATGTGGTATTTATTTCCATGATGCTACAGTGCGGTATACGCCTTATATAACAAAAAAGACAACAGTTCTACAAGCCCAGGCACTGATACAGATATCCACCCAAAGACAGAATTGGAATGTTGCTTTACTGCATGTCAAACTGAGGTAGTAATACTCGACTAATCAAACCCTGATGCTTCTGATGCCTGATGACAGAAGGTCATTTAGTGTTAATGCTCCTAAATGATGGAATTCGCTACCCCTTACACTTCGAAATATCTCATCTGTGGCTACATTCAAGACTCAGTTAAAAACACATCTATTTAACACGTATTTTGGATAATGTGACTATATGTATCCCATGTGACTCTAATGTGTGTGTGGGTGTGTAAATGTATTGTAATGTACAATGTAAAGAGACTTTGAGCTACGGAAAGGCCCAATATAAAAAAAAACTTCTTCTTTTGGAAAACAAGCTCCAGTCTATTTACCTGAACTTCACAAACCAAATATGTCAGATCAACAAAGTGTAGGTCCAAGAACATAAACTATTCTCATTAAATGTATATTTCAAGGTGTATATAAATGATTGTAAAGTTAATTGTATTATATTTTAGGTGTATCAGTAGGAGGTGACCTGGGAACCTCATACAGTCTAATACATGAGTTATTTAACAGCTAAAGCACACAAACTCAAAAGCACCATTTATTGCTCAGGTCAGCTTTGATCAAAGCATTCACTATGCCATCTTTCTAAGTCAATGACCATTTAGAGCTCTAGCCATTTAAAAAATGTTGCTGCAATTAGTTATAACAACTTTAATAACCAACTTAACTAAACTAAAGGTAACTAAACTTAATATTTTAAGTCAAGCACGAACACGTACTTTTATGTTGAAACAACACATTATTTTTAATTCTAATGTTGAAATTTATGTTGTAATAAATAATCACCGCAATAATTTTCCAGTGTATAGATCTTAACATTCAAACTAAAATAAGGCCACACAGTGTTTAATTTACATTTAATCCTTTACATTTTGACTTGGATTTTTTAAAAAATATTTTTCTAATTATTTCATCCCTGTTCTGTCTTGTACTATTATGTACAGTTCTAAACTGTATTAGCACTTAATAACTCGTGTTATTGCCTCAAGACTAATCGCTTGTTGTATTCTTCATTTATAAATATCTTCGGGATAAAAGCATCTGCTAAATGAATAGATGTAAATGATATCTCATTTACCTTCAGACAAATTGCTCAAGAAAATGACTTTTTTTGGTTGTAAAAAAGAATACAGTATTGCACTAATACCATAACGTGTTTGTGAACGGGGTAGTTACTGCACAACGCATAACACGATTTCACTCATTATTTTTAACACTTTTATTGTCTTGTAATCTGAAGCAAATCACCTTTAAAATCCAAATAAATCATTTGAATCTACATCTGTTGAACATTTATCATCAGTTCTAATTAAATTCAACTAACAATTCGAGAAAAAAATCCAGAAAGGAATATAAACAGCAATGCAAACTGTTGAGTAGCCTACTCAATGCTTCAAACTCCTAAACCTTTTCTTAGATCGTCAAAATGCCCCACCTAAATCCAGAAGCAATGCAAAACTGTACAGAGAGCTCTCTTACCTTTCCTGTTGCTGATTGTTAGACTAAAAAACAGTTTCAATGGCATTTACCAGCTTTTCATAGTCACTCACCAGCTCCACCCCTGCCTACTTCGTATGCATATGAATGTTCTGATGTCAGAAACAGGGAGAAGGCTGTCTTTCTTGACATATCATTGAAAATGTTTTTGTCTCTGAATAACCAGTTTTGCTAATTGCATCAATGGGGTACAGTATATGAACGTAAACATAATATTTCTATACTGAAAATGACAAAAATCAGCAAAGTAGGCTATATTGTTTTAGCAGGTGTTTCGTTTTCACACCTGTTATTTCCAATGAATGAAAACTTAAATATTGTTTGCTATCATGTGAAGTTGGTCAGATATGGTAATCCAAACTAAGTTGAAGTTGATATCTTCTGTAGTGACTCCTTTACTCTAACAATTATGTTCTCCCAGAGCCCTCGAAGATGTATGTGTAAAAATGATAATAAAGAATAGTATTTTAAAAATGAACTTATTGTCCTATCGATTGTCAAAACCCATTTGACAGTTATTATGGAATCTTTTAAGAACGTTTTGGAAATGTGAATGTTGATACATAACATTGATGTGACCCCAGAAAAAAAAAGTTTAAATAACAGTAGACAGTTAGCAGAATTGAATCAGAAAATCTTAACATAATCTGGAAGTAACAGAAGTAATGGAGACTATTTTGCTAACACTTTACAAGACAGTTTTTACAGCATTTATTAATCTAGTTTATTAATCTAAATGTTTACTTTTGCATACATTTTAACATTTCACGTTCTATAAATTAACATTTGTTTTATTATGAACAAACTCAAATTAATAATGAACAACAGTATATTTGTAGTATACTACAATAGCATGAACTGTATTTGTCATGGTCAGTTCATGATACCTATTGCATTAATTAATGTTAACAATTTGATAGTTGTAAAGTGTTGCCTTTAATAGTGTGATAAATGACATCAAGAGAAAAACTTTTATAGCTTATAATGAGTGATTATGCATTTTATGAAAGTCATCAGCATATATCAATGTCAACCTGATATGTTAATTTTATACTAAACAGGGTGTAAAAAAAAAGAAAAAGAAACAAAAAGTCCAGGTTCTCTGAGGCCACAAACAGAAGTTGTAAAACAACATGTTACAGTGGTCTGAAAAATGAAAAATACACTAGAAAATGTTGGTTTCCTGCAAAGATATTTCACATTTTTTAGGCTTTTTCTGTTTTAAAGTGTGAGCTCTCTGTGTTACACGCTATCATCACATCAGTATTAAATAAAAACAGATTTTGTGAGAGATAAACGTCCCTACAAGGGCTGAGGACAAAGAACTAGTTGAGATGGAGGTGTATGTGAGCTGACTTCATGAGATCTCCTGGTGTGGCAGGGAGTGGAAGAGTCTGTGTTGCTGATATCATGAGAGTGGGCTCGGCTTCTCAGCTGCGTCTTTTGTGTGACACTCCTTTCACTGCGGTTTAGCTTGTCCGGCAGCATTCCATCTGCCGTCACCAAACATTATCTGTTCCACATTCCATAAAAAGTTTGCAAACTTTCTGCTGACGATTACAGAGAAATAATTATAGTGAGATGTTGAGTTTGTTGGGGCTGAAGTATTTTGAATGAATTAGGTATATGGTGCATTCCTGTCCTGCTGTACACCCAAAGCACTTTACAATCATGTCGGGATCTCTCCTCAACCACCACCAGTGTCCAGCATCCACTTGGATGATGCGACGGCAGCCACAGTACAACAGCGCCAGTGCGCTCAACACACACCAGCTACAGGTGGAGAGGAGAGTATATATGATCAGCCAATTTCCTCTGGATGTGCACTGGAAGAGTATGATCTCTGGTTATTTGTACATCTTGCAAGTGTACTTTTTATTTACAGCTGTAATTAAAATGATGTGAATAGAATCAGTTTTCACAGTAAGGCTTTCACAGTACACGCGGTTTCCATGCCATAACGCCAAAAGGTTTTGACCCAAAAGCACAAGAAAAGTGCTAAAAATCATATAAATAAGCCACAGAAGTTTTGGGATCCTGTTCTGTGGAGTGATGAAACAAAACTGGAACTTTACGACCCTATGGATCAGCGGTATGTCTGGAGGAAGAAGAAGGAAGCATACGCTGAAAAGAAAACTCTGCCAGTTAAGCATGGTGGGGCCCGGTGATGCTGTGGGGCTGCTTTGAAACCCAATAATATCACTGAACTGCAGGCCATTGCTCATGAGGATTCATCAGAAACACTTATGAGGAAGTTATAAACATCACGTGAGATGTTTTGAACAAAACGCATTCCAAAACCTTTACTCGAAGCCTTTAGGCCACTGCAATTAATTTCCTAACAAACTAGCATCCTTCATTCAGTTTAAAAAAGAGAATTTTTTGTGCTTTTTTTTTCAGATTCAAAATTCTGACTAGATGAGATTAGTTCAAAACTGATGTATAAAACACAACTGTGAACATACATTCTAACACTAACCTTACTCTATAGCCTCCAATTAGAATGATAAACTATGTCACTTGGACAGAGTGGATTCTGATTATTGTTCATAACTTCTTACTGAACGTTTGTGTGTCGATTGCTGTTACTGCAGTTTTATAATAACAATATACCACTTGAAAAAGCGAACAGGCATCAAGATGTGGTCCTGCAGGGTGTGGTTGCAACTTAGAAACAATTCAGGACGTCAAAAAGAAAAAGAGATTATGTGTGCAGTTCCCATAAAGCATGGAATGACAACAAGGGCAGGAACGTTCATAAATCAAATTCCAACAAGAAAGAAAGATCTGCAAAGAAAAGCAAGTAAAAATAGGGCCCAATCTATCCTGGTAAGCGCTCATTGTCACAGTTGTAAGCACAACGGCGTTCTTCTTCCACAAAGGGGTTTTGGTGTCACGGCAATTGTTTCTTTGTCGTGATAAAGAACACGACACACATGTCTCCCGAACATCCTGTAGAATTCAACCAATCCGATCGCGACTTTGAAACTCCTGAAGTGTTTCCAGAAAAGTGTCACATATGCATCAGTCCCCTGTTCCCTGGATGCATGAGTGCCACAAACACAAATGTGCTCAGTTTTTCTTCAGAGAAGATCGCAGTTCCAACACTATCAAATATAAGAAGGAAAGAGGGAGGAGAAAGTTACACAAGCATAAATTGTTTTTAATCTCCATCATACTATTCAGAATATATATTTGTAACACCCTTTTCTCAGCATATTCAAACATTTCAGCTGAACTGTAAACTAATGCCAGATTCAATTTTAATATTTACATTTCCTTAAATCTCTCCAAAAATGCTGAGATTCGTAAATACTGCAATCAAGGATTTAGCCAATTACAGCTTTGTTTGCAGTGAAGGGATAGCTGTTTGAGACAAATACACAGTAAGATACATGCAAGAAATCCCCATGTGATGATATTTTTCTTTCCCTCTAACCCCACCTGTGCGCTGATATGCTGAAATCATATTAGGCACCTTCCTGATCAGGTCGGACTCTTCCTCTGGTCAGGCCTCTATAATAATAGATCAAAATAATGCAAAAATTAAAACTATAGTTGTTTAGAATGTTTGATTTGAAATGAATTAATGATTTAGTGAGTTTTACAGCAATACTTACCTGAATAAATTCAATCTGGTGAGACTGAACAAAGAAAATTGTCCATCTTCTGACCCCCTATGCCGGGAATATTGAGCCCTAACTCGGCTTTCTTCCCGAGATATGGTCACTTCCTGTGAAACTTTGATCGGGCAGAGTCAAGCTGACCTAAGGCTGCATGGCCTACTCCCGGCGTGGGGGGCCCATTTCGAGACCCCCGAAACCCCAGAGTCTGGAGCCCTAACTCGCCTTCCTTCCCGAGATACACCCAGTCAAACTTCCAGCTTGACTCCAGCTATAACTCCAGTCGAGCCGACTTAAGGCAGACCACCAGCCACTATAACACTATCACCCAGGGCTCTAATCAAACATTAGCTAAAGACATTTTTTAATACTTCCCTGTCACTGAATAAATATAATGATGTTTTACTTCTTTACAATCAATTTTATATTTTGTGAATCAATGATGATGTGGGCTTATTTGGAACACATGCGGGCTTAAATGGTGCGAAAGTATTAAACCCGGACTTATATTCCTAAAATATCTTAATTTTATATTCTAAAATGTACATAATTATTACATTTCAAATGAGAGATAAATCGAAGACTTCTCTACCCTCTAAATGTGTGTCACGTTTACCATTGCTTGACGAAATTTTGCTTGCAAAATCCATTAATTTATAAAGGTCTCTTCATAATTGGGAATTTCGTGTAAAAGAGGGAAAAAAATGTATGTCGATTTTGAATCGGGTTTTCCGATTTCGCAGCGTTGATCAACATAAGTGGCTTGGTTTAGCCGTGCTTCAAACGTTACAATGGACGTTTTGTTGCCCGCAAAATCTCGTCGTGCTTTTAAATCAGTATTAAAATAACAATAGCAGAAATTATAGTTTTTGTAAATAAACATAGGTAAAAAGATATGAATTCAAGTAGGCCTACAGTATACTCATCTTTCTTGCTAGCATCGTGATACGGCGCGAATCCCTGGTAACTGGGTGGTTTTCACGAACAGTTTTGACGCTAGGGGTAGTCGATAACGAAGTGATTTATTTTCAATAATATAGAAGTAAAAACAAAATAGTTGCTGTCAGACAGACTATCTCCCACTGAACTGACTGGAACTGGATTCTGTTCACTCTTATACTTGAAATGCATGGAGTGAGGAAAATGATCGATAGTCCTCTTTAGCTAGTTTTCGTTCAAATGTTATAAAATTGTCGTAGATTGCAAAAACCTTTGATGGAATGTGATGTAATGAAAGTGATGTAAGGAAAATCATTTAAAAAAGAAATTCTCAATCATGTTTCTATTTTCAAAGTTTATTTTTTCCCATCCAAATGCCGGAAAAATATGCTTATGATATCATTATTTATCACAGGACAGTTATGAGCATGTTCCAAGCGTTCAGTACAGTCCCTATAGACTAGACCTACGCTTCCGCAAATAAACATTGATACAACCCAGAATAACTGTGAACTACATTTCCCAGAATTCCTTTAAAACAGTTTCTTTCTTGGACCTTTGTGCTTTCCGTACACTCGTCACGGGATTGCTTATGATTGTTAGTCATGGGGAAGAAGACATGTTCGCTGTAGTTGTTCAGTTCGCAGGTTTAATGTATGTATAATTGTAAAAGTTGACATGGCCAACATCGCGAAGAAAGTGTCATGGTCTGGACGAGGGGAAGATCGCGGAGAGAGAACGCCACTGCTGAACGGTGCCGAGGATGGGAAATACAACAGAAAGGTACCAGATAAGCCACGCAGACTAAATAAAAGACATATATTGGACTCACATTCAATCTGGAAGGTTTTGGCTTCTACCTATATGAATTACTTGCTCTGCTGATTATACCGCATGCTTCTTAAGCATGCAAAGCTATTGTGCTGGCTTGCAGACGCAGCAACATAATATTGACAGTAGGCTACAGTTGCTTTAACTTCATGTCATTCCACAGTGTTGAAACGAAAACAAAATAGTTCTTAAACCTGTTATAATAGGATAAAACCTTTGTGTTACTTGTAAATCCTTGTAAGGTCGTTTTGTCCTTGTATTTGTGTTATGTCAGTGTTTTGCAACTCTGGATATTTGGATTTTTAACTTCCCATTTCTTTTAACCCTCTTATTCGGCTAAGGAACTGCAAGCACCTGTGATCCCGTGACCTACATTGAATCGGTAGTTTTTTTTGTCAGAGCCATAGCTACACATTCCGGCCCCTCACTGTATACTGCACTGGGCTTTCATTGTTGTTGTGGGGTCCCTCTTGGCATTTATACACAACTACAGTGTGTGTGTGTGTGTGTGTGTGTGTGTGTGTGTGTGTGTGTGTGTGTGTGTGTGTGTGTATATATACACACTCACACAGGATATTGTGAGAAGAATTTATGTTATTTATGTTAAAATTTTATATTTTTTGTATTGTTGATGTAGATTCTAAATGTAGATTCATGTAGACTCTTGATTAGTGTAATGTGTTTGGTTCATAGTTATCTGGGGGAGGTATATTTCATATAGGCAGGCTGAGCACTGTGGACCTTGAGGAGGAAATCACACCCGAAGAGGTAAAATCTGTTTGACATCAATTCATTTTTATTCCTTTTAAAAGACACTTTAGAACAAAGAACACTTCAATAGCCCACATTTCAGTCCAAAGTGTTTGTGGTTTATTCATGGAAAAAGCCTGACTTGATGTACTTGATTATTTGTGAGGACATGTTTCCGATGTGCTGGCTGGAGGTCAAGTTTGCTCATGGCTGCAAAGAGTTGATGTAGCTAAATAAAGTGTTGTGCTATTCTGATTGCATGAGCATAGAATGACTGTATATGCCCTTGATGAATGTCGGCCATGCAAATCTTGAGTCTGTTTTTTTTTTATTATTATTATTTTTTTTCAATTCACACAGGACATTGTGAGAAGTCGACCGAAGGAAATCCCTCACAACGAAAAGCTGCTGTCCCTCAAATTTGAGGTAATTGAATCTAGAGCTGACCTCTCTCTTTCAATTGAGCTTTCATTTTATCTGTTGGGAATGTTTTGAAAAATAAGTAGGTTTTCAGTAACTTAGCTTAAAATGAGGCAAAATGCAACATGTACACTTTAAATAAAGTGTCTTTGAAGAGCTGTGATATAAAATGTCACAACTATGCATTCTGTGTTTCAGAGTCTTGATTATGATAACAGCGAGAATCAATTGTTCCTGGAGGAAGAGAGACGAATGAGTCACATGGTCAGTAGACTCATTTGCAGTAGCGAACCGTGACTCTTGAACCTTGGCCCTCTCGACCCCTTCCCTCGTTGGGAAAAAAGTTAACCCAACCTAAAATCAGCCTAGCTTACTGTGTCCTCTTCTATATTACTGCATGTTACCTTTGACAAGAAATGCCACAAGCAAACATCAGAGTGAGCGTGAGAATTATCAATTAAACAAAAAGTAATAAAATGCAAATCATCTTTACATAGAATGGCATCATCACACAATCGGAGTGTCATTACAGCGGAATATGGTGACAACTGGCCACAAAAGTAACTCAATTTTATGTAAGCTGACGCATCATAACAAACGGCAAACACTTCAGCATATGTTGATAATTAATCATATCATTAGACTGGCACAGCAGCTGATTAAATGTATGTAACAGACCATATTTAAATTGTGATGTGGGAAAAATATAACTATTATGCAAAATTACAGCAAATGTGCATGGTCGCCAAGTTAGTAAATTTACAGACTGAACAGTAATTCTGCAAAATAACTATTTTCTCAACTAAAGACAGTGGCAGCGGCAGGCAGAATAAAATCAGTCACGTAACCTATTAGATTTAAAATAACTTGCACAAACGGCAAACAATTCCAGCAATAAAGCTTTAGTTTGATTGATGCTGTCATCCAGGGTTATCACTTAATTGCTGTGGTTTAAAGGTGCTGCATGTAACTTTTTCACTCTACTAAAGCATACAAATACCATAATATGTTTGCATATATTGAGGAAACATGCTAAGTTCACATACTCGTTTCTCTGAAAAACACTTCTACAGCCAGTTATTTTACTTTGAAATGAGCGTTTCCAGGCTGGAATGTTCATTTTTGTTTTGGTCTATGATACTGCATGTTGCCAATTTTCCAATTTCCATAGTCATTGGCGCTCGTTCCTGTTGCATGTGCTCAAACTGGCAACCCGTGTGAGTCCAGTCTGAGAAACAGGTGGCAGGAGAAACGACGATCTCCGATATTTAGAATTTGACTGCAGTACCTATTTCGACCACTAGTTGTCATTCTTACAGACTGCACCTTTAAATGCTTTATAAAGCTTTGGCTTTCTGAACACAATGAAGCTCTGGTGTAGGTCTTCCTTTGCCGATTAATTCCAGCTTTTCTTTAAAAGTTAATTTTGAAAACTGCGTGGATAATAAATTAGCAACAATGTCCTCCGCATTAATGTTGCTTGCGGTTTCCATAGCGAATAGCACTAGCTATTTTATCAGCGTCCCATCCACATTGAAGATTTGCAGAACGGCACTCACTGATAAGCTGTTTCCGCTTAAAAGCAGTTTATTCAGTGTACTGACAGAACAGACTCAGGTTATAGAGTCTATAATTGTTAAAGCCATTGCAGATTAACATGAAATGCTTATTTATCCTTACCACAGGGTTTTAGATGTCTGGAGATCAGGCGATGGGTGATCTGTGGTCTGATTGGGTTCTTCACTGGTCTCATCGCATGCGTGATAGACATTGCTGTGGAGAGTCTTGCTGGGTACAAGTACTTTGCAGTCAAACAGAGTATCCTTTTTCTGTCAGTCATGTCATTTACAATCCTCTGATATAATCTGTTTCTCACGTAAAGCACTCAAAAAAGTGTATTTAGTTAATTAAAATTAGCCAATATACTTCAGTTCTTGAACAATTTGTCACAACATAATTTCATTTCATGCAATCAGTTTACATTTGTAATATGAAAGTTGGGCTAATACATTACAGGAATAATTTGGCCATAACCGGATACACGGCAATCCAGATCCAGACAGATTTGATCTAATACAATCTGTCTATGTAGTTTATTAAACTTATTTCTCAACTATATTAAAATGAGGATTTCTTCATTTTTTTCCAGGAAAAAGACTATTAATAGCAATGTTTCGTATAAAAAAAAAACAACAAATATGTTCAAAAAGTAATATTTTTAATACAGTGATAATCTGATATGTGATGTTTCTTACTGGCTTCAGAGTTTCTTTAATGAGATGTTCAGACATTGAGAAATTCACAGAGCTCGGAGGCCTTTCCATCTCTCTTATACTGTGGGCAGTGCTGAACTCTGCTTTCGTGATGGTTGGCGCTATCGCTGTTGCTTTTATTGAGGTTCATTTTCTTCCTGTCCGAATGATATTTGTGTTGTGTGACTTCTGATTCCCTTCTGTGTTTCAGAGTTGCTTCAAAGAAATCATACAGCTCTTTCAAAACAATGTACTCAAGCAGAAAGCAGTATTTGGCTGCGTTTGCTATAGCATACTGCATTATTAATTATATTTCTCGACTTATTGAATCAGATTGGGTTACTTCGGTAAATTTTTGTTGTTGAAATTTTACTTTTTTTCTGGAAGAAATTAATACTTTTATGCAGCAAGGATGCATTAAATTCTTCAAAGGTACAGTTAAATTAAGTGCTGTTTTACTATTAATCAAAGAATCCTCTAAAAAATGTTTTACGGTTTCCACACAATTATTAAGCCTCACAACTGTTTTCAACATATATAATAATAAGAAATTTTTATTATCAGCAACATTGAAGACTGGAGTAATGATGCAAAAAAAAATGCAGCTTTGACATTACAAGAATAAATTACTTCCTAAAATATATTCGAATAGAAAATAGTTATTTTAAATTGTCATACAATTTCACAATGTGGCTGTTTTTACTATATTTTGATCAATAAGTGCTGCCCTGGTGAGCATAAGAGACTTTAAAAAATGTTACTGACCAAACTTTTGAATCCCGTAATGTACATTTGTATACTACGTAGTATTTACATTGTTTAACGTTTGTTTTACTTTGAACATTGTTTAAAGTTCTGTCTTCTCGTTTTCTCTCAGCCCATTGCTGCAGGAAGTGGAATCCCTCAGATAAAATGCTACCTGAATGGAGTGAAGATCCCTCGTGTTGTTCGACTAAAGGTGATGTCTTTTTTGTATTTTTTTGTGATAAAGCTATGTAGAGTAGTCGTGGCCTAATGGTTAGAGAGTCAGACTTATAACCCGAAGGTTGCAAGTTCATTTCTCAGTACCGGCAGGAAAATGTAGGTGGGGTAATGAATGAACAGCGTTCTCTTCCACCCTCAATAATCCTTGAGCAAGACACCGAACCCCCAATCGCTCCCCGGGTGTCGCAGTGAATGGCTGTCCACTGCTCCGGGTGTGTGTGTTCACTTCTCACTACTCCTAATGTGTGTGCACTAACTCGGATGGGTTAAATGGAGAGGACAAATTCTGAGTATCGGGTACCATACTTGGCCTTTACATCACTTTCACTATTTCTCTAAAAATGTATTTCTTCCCCGTCCACAGACTCTGGTTATAAAGGTCTTTGGTGTGATCTGCTCAGTTGCTGGAGGTCTTGCTGTTGGAAAGGTACAATAGAAGAACAGTCTGCAGTCTGGGTTAATGAGACTTTAGTTTTGGGTTAACAGACTCAGCATCTGCTCTTCTCTCCCAGGAAGGGCCCATGATTCACTCAGGAGCAGTGGTGGCTGCAGGAGTATCTCAAGGCAGAAGCACTTCACTGAAAAAAGATTTTAAGGTCAGTTTTCTGTACTATTGAGTCTATTTGAATCTAACAGTGAACATGGAGCCTGACTGCAAGGTTCTGTTTCCTGCAGATGTTCGAGTATTTCCGCAGGGACACAGAGAAGAGAGACTTTGTCTCGGCAGGAGCAGCGGCTGGAGTGTCCGCTGCCTTTGGAGCCCCTGTTGGTGAGACATGCAGAAAATCATTTCAAATATCCACATTTTTTACATCAGATAGAAGCAAGTTATGCAAAGTCAATAACAAAAATGTTGTAATTATATAAAATATAATTGTTAAAGTTAAAATACATCACTTGTTCCTCTGAATAAAAGCTTTTAAACTGCCCTGGAATGAATCTTGGATCGGATTGTTCAGGATCATCTTTGATTCATTGTGTTTTTTGGCACAGGTGGGGTTCTGTTTAGTTTAGAGGAAGGCGCATCTTTCTGGAACCAGATGTTGACTTGGAGAATTGTGAGTGATTGTGAATAAGAGCTTGGCTCCTCATTAAAGAGCACTGTCTATTTCACTGCTTGAATCTCTCATCCTGCTTTGTTTTTGATGTAGTTCTTTGCTTCGATGGTCTCCAGCTTCACACTGAACTTTTTCCTGAGTATTTACCATGGGAAGCCTGGAGAACTCTCCAGCCCCGGTCTCATTAACTTTGGTCGCTTTGACAGTGATGTAAGTCCTGTATTTTTCTCTCTCAGTTACTCTGACAAATAGTCTCTTTAGCTGTTTAGCAGTTTAGCTGCCAGTTTTAAGTTTTTCACAGCACTGAGATTTGAAAGGAAAATCGGATGAATTGATCCTTAAAGCTTTCCAAAATGTCACCAAAAAAAGGAAACATAATAATATTTTGGTGTATCTATATCAGTCATGACATTCCTGAACTAAATTGATTGTGTTTTTTTTTTTTTTAGACTGTGCAATATAATTTATATGAAATTCCTCTCTTCATTATCATGGGAGCGTTAGGTGAGGGATACATCACTTTGTCTGTATATAAAACATCTTAATAATTTTGTTTACAAAATTAAAATGAGTGGATGTAGCTTTTGAATTATTTGTCTTATTTTCTTTTGTTTTCCAGGTGGGATGCTTGGGGCATTGTTCAATTTGCTCAATAATTGGCTAACAATTTTCAGAATAAGGTAGGATCTCAAGCTATTGAATTCCGAAGGTCATGGGTAATATTTTGCATTAATTTAAGGAAAATCTAAATGTTGTGTAATGGCAAACTATTATTGGGGCTACCATGTATCTATTCCTTATATTGGCCATTTTAAGTCATTTTTGCAGCAACTTGACAATAGGTTTGAGATTCTGCTAAATGGATGGTAGGTTTTGACATTGAATGGTAGGTATTTGTGTATCATTGAACAGAAGTTGGGATGTGTATGATGACTTTTACATATCAATCACTTGTCATGTGCCCAACAATTCTCTAGGTTATGCCCTCATGTCAAATTGAGGCCAACATGTAAAAGAATCTTGTATGGAATTTAATAGAGTCTGTGAATGACTGATACTGAAAACACAACATATCAGTTAGAAAACATAAATGTAATATTCTCCAATATTACTTAGCATTAACAAACCTTTTATTCTTAAACGTGTCAGCTTTATTATTTACACTGCCAAAAGCTTGTGGTCAGTAAGATCAGTTCGTTTTTTGTTGTTGTTTTTGTTTTGTTTTTAAGAAATTAATACTTTTACTCGGCACGTAGGCATTCAATTGATCAAATTGACTGAAGACAAAGTTACTCAAGTTTTTTATTTCATAAATGCAATTATTTTCAACTTTTCATCCACTTCCATCCATCCATTGGCCTGTGAGATTTTAACAGGATGTGTTATGTCTCAGGTACGTTCACCGGCCGTGCCTGCAGGTAATGGAGGCTATGCTGGTTGCGGCGGTGACCGCTACAGTTTCTTTTGCTCTGATCTATTTCTCCAATGACTGCCAGCCATTGGGACTGGACCACACTGAGGAATATCCTCTGCAGGTGTTTGTGCTTACTGAGCTTTCAAAAGTTTCTCTTAAATGATAAAATGCTTAGTTGAACTGTTCCTAGATCAGAATATAGTCTGACATGTCAAACAGACACGTGATTTGTTATGTTGTTCATTTACAGCTCTTCTGTGCTGATGGTGAATATAATTCCATGGCCACCACCTTCTTCAACACACCTGAGCGAAGTGTAAGGAGTCTGTTCCACAACCCTCCAGGTGTGTCTCTGTACGGGTGTGGTTAGGGTGTGAACTGTCTTGAGAATGTGTGTGGACTTTATCAGACTTGTATTCTCAAAACATCAAGCCTGATGGTTTGCAGCACTTCTTGAATTATGTGGTCTGTCTGCATGTTTTTTGTGTATGTGTGTGTTTACACATGTCTGCCAGCTAACAGGCAGCTAAAATCTTCCTACGCTCTGGAGAGAAGCCATCTTTGATCGCTTTCCCAGAGTGCTGTGCAATAGTCAATCCTCAGCCACTGGACTAAACAAGCAAAATCACAACTTACCAATTGGCAAGGTTTATAATGACTATAATGACCAAGTTGGTAATGCTTCAGAATGTAATATGATTATATTATAACATCATAATTACGTTATATATATGCATAATGTTTTATATGTGATTAATATCACATATAATGTTATGGTTTTAATATTACTTCATGGCTGGTAGCCTTATGCTGCCCTCTAGAGCTGGAGTGCTTGATAATATGCTAAAAAAAACAGATGTTCACCTTACTACAGATCATGCAGGGTTGTGCATGTCGTTTGCATTTACATTTAAGGCATTTAGAAGATCCTCTCATCCAGAGTGATGTACCAACAGTGTTTTAGCTTAACAAATGAGACCGTTGTGATCAACAGATTGCAAGCATGCAATTTAAAACAATATCTGCTAGGAAAGGTATGCTTCTTGTAGTGCTAACTATACATTAAATACAGATGAAATAAAACCTAGTGCAAATAAAGAAACCAATGCAATTATATTATTTTATTGTTTTTTGTGTATTTTATTGTTATCTTTTTAGAAACAAACTTTGCATATATATAACAAACACACTTCGCATATATTTATTATTACATTAGTTACAGGCCAACATAGTTCTATAAACAAGAACAATTAACAGATATTATGAAAAAAAGGTTAAAAAAAAAAAATATATATATATATTATTATTTTTTATTTTTTTATTTTTTTTTACAAATAATGTTATTAGTACTTGAATCCAACCAAGGGGAACAGGACAAGCAAGTCGTGAGTGTGTGTTTTTATATATCGTATTTCTGACTCTATATACCTAATAACTGGACAGCCTATTATAAAGCCTTCATTCCTTCTAACCAGGCTACCCATCTCTTTTATTTTAAAAAAAAAATTTTTTTTAAATGAGTCCTGCTGCAGTCTAGTTTTGTTTTGTTTTAATATTGAAATTTTACTGGGAATATCTCTCTCTCTCAGGAACGTACAACCCTGTGACTTTAGGGGTCTTCACTCTTGCCTATTTCCTCCTGGCGGTCTGGACGTATGGTCTGACTGTGTCGGCAGGAGTGTTCATCCCCTCTCTGCTCATTGGAGCAGCCTGGGGGCGACTCTTTGGGATCCTTTTGTCTGTCATCGCTTCCAGCCAATCAGTAAGTACTTACCCTTCTCTGCACTTTTTTAAAGGTGCTCTAAGCGATGTCACACGTTTTTTAGGCCAAAACGTTTTGTTGTCACATACAGCAAACATCTCCTCACTATCCGCTGGCTGCCTGTCCCCCGAACACACCGTAAAAAGACGCGGTCTCTGCAGACACCCCAGGCTCCACAAACGGCAACAAAAACAAACTGGGCTAACCCGCACCCCGAAACATAACAAACTGTTCCAGCCAATAACAGACAAGAAGGATTTGGGGGTGGGGTTTGGGGGGTTAGTGCGTGGATGAGGAGGAGGGAGGGTCGAGCTAGCCTCCGTTTTGTTTGACAATACTTTAAACGTCAACAAGAAGTGACGTCACCCGACATCGCTTAGAGCACCTTTAATTATAGCTACATTTTTAATTAATTTTTATGGTGGCCAAGAGGGTACATGTTTGATTCACTTAGTTTTGTCGTGCCCATGGGATATTATTTTGTGGGAACGTCATATTAACTAGTGGGAATGTGATAAGTCATGCCCATGAGATCGTTTTTCGAGGTAATGACATCTTTATGTTGTGGCCACGTGATGTAAAGTTGTGGCCTCGAGATCCTATGTTGAGGGAACAATATAATTTTCTAATGGCCATGAGATAAATGCGTAAACAACCTGTGCAACCATATCAACCTGGAATTATCAGAAATGGATTGGCATAAAATAAAATTTATTTTTAATTAAGAAACAGCACAGTTAAGAAATGATTAATGATATATTAACTTTGCCTGTTAAATTGTATTGCGCGGGATGGTGTCTATAGACTGCTTTTGAATTAAATTTATCATTAGCTAATTGTTTAATATTCCTTATAAAACATTTGTTCTTTCCCATCCAACAGTCTTTCAAATCCATTCACTGATCATTTGTTTTTATTTTATTTTAATATTTTTAAATTATTATTATTATTATTGGTTAATTTTTTTATTCATTGTTATGCATTTGCTTTATTTTCCCCTTCATTTCTTTTATCTCTTTACCTAATTAACTTTCTGTATATTATGTTACTTAAAGGGTTAGTTCACAAAAAAATGAAATTTCAGTCATTAATTATTCACCCTCATGTCGTTCCAAACCCGTAAGAGCTTCGTTCATCTTCGGAACATAAATGAAGATATTTTTGATGAAAAGCTCTCTGAGCCCTCCATAAACAGCAATTTAATTACCACTTTCAAGGCCCGGAAAGGCAGTAAAGACATCGTTAAAATAGTCCATGTGACTCCAGGGGGTCAACCTTAATGTTATGAAGCAACAAGAATACTTTTTGTGAGCAAAAAACAAACAAAAATAACGACTTTATTTAACAATTTTTTCTCGTCTGTGTCAGTGTCCCTACACTGTTCACGTTGTAAATACTGTGCAACGCTTCTGGGTTCTACGTCAGAACTCCTAAAATTAAGGGGTCAGAGAGCTCTCTGTTTTCATCAAAAATATCTAAATTTGTGTTCTGAAGATGAACGAAGTTCTTACGGGTTTGGAGTAATTAATGACAGAATTTTCATTTTTGGGTGAACTAACCCTTTAAAGTATATATTTTGTAAATACTTTAAATACCCGATCATGCCAATAAAGTTCTGACTTTATGACTGTATTTCTGTAGACTACACCTGTAGCCTATGTGACGATAAATTAACGTCTGTTTTCATTTGTAGCCCCTCGTCCCCGTGGTAGCATTCAAATTAAGTTTGAATAATTTGTTATTATTAATAGGCTATGTTATAAGAATATTTAAGCCACTTTTTTTTTCTCTATCTCATCCCAAAGTCTTTAAAATCCATTCACTGATATGTAAGTTATCTTAATTTGTATTTTTTGTCTGTGTGTGCGAATGTAAAGGCTCCGTTTGATTTCATTATCTCTTTACCCAATTAATATTATGTATTGTCTACATACTTAGCATACTTACAGAACCATATAGCCTATGTTTTGTAAATACTGTAAATGCTTGACAGTCAGACAGGCGCACTGGAATTGTACGGGAAGTTCACCTTACAGGAATTTACAGTGAGGAAAATAAGTATTTGAACACCCTGCTATTTTGCAAGTTCTCCCACTTAGAAATCATGGAGGGGTCTGAAATTGTCATCGTAGGTGCATGTCCACTGTGAGAGACATAATCTAAAAAAAAATCCAGAAATCACAATATATGATTTGTTAACTATTTATTTGTATGGTACAGCTGCAAATAAGTATTTGAACACCTGTCTATCAGCTAGAATTCTGACCCTCAAATACCTGTTAGTCTCCCTTTAAAATGTCCACCTCCACTCCATTTATTATCCTAAATTAGATGGACCTGTTTGAGGTCGTTAGCTGCATAAAGACACCTTGTCCACCCAATACAATCAGTAAGAATCCAACTACTAACATGACCAAGACCAAAGAGTACAAATTTGTACACCTCCACAAGGCTGGAAAGGGCTACGGGGAAATTGCCAAGCAGCTTGGTGAAAAAAGGTCCACTGGAAGAAGCTAAGCATGACTGTCAATCTCTCTCGGACTGGGGCTCCATGCAAGATCTCACCTCGTGGGGTCTCAATGATCCTAAGAAAGGTGAGAAATCAGCCCAGAACTACACGGGAGGAGCTGGTCAATGACCTGAAAAGAGCTGGGACCACCGTTTCCAAGGTTACTGTAGGTAATACACTAAGACGTCATGGTTTGAAATCATGCATGGCACGGAAGGTTCCCCTGCTTAAACCAGCACATTTCAAGTCCCGTCTTAAGTTTGCAAATGACCATTTGGATGATCCAGAGGAGTCATGGGAGAAAGTCATGTGGTCAGATGAGACCAAAATATAACTTTTTGGTCATAATTCCACTCGCCGTATTTGGAGGAAGAAGAATGAAGAGTACCATCCCTAGAACACCATCCCTACTGTGAAGCATGGGGCTGGTAGCATCATGCTTTGGGGGTGTTTTTCTGCACATGGGACAGGGCGACTGCACTGTATTAAGGAGAGGATGACCGGGGCCATGTATTGCGAGATTTTGGGGAACAACCTCCTTCCCTCAGTTAGAGCATTGAAGGTGGGTCGAGGCTGGGTCTTCCAACATGACAATGACCCGAAGCACACAGCCAGGATAACCAGGGAGTGGCTCTGGAAGAAGCATATTAAGGTTCTGGCGTGGCCTAGCCAGTCTCCACACCTAAACCCAATAGAGAATCTTTGGAGGGAGCTCAAACTCTGTGTTTCTCAGCGACAACCCAGAAACCTGACTGATCTAGAGAAGATCTGTGTGGCCAAAATCCCTCCTGCAGTGTGTGCAAACCTGGTGAAAAACTACAGGAAACGTTTGACCTCTGTAATTGCAAACAAAGGCTACTGTACCAAATATTAACATTGATTTTCTCAGGTCTTCAAATGCTTATTTGCAGCTGTATCATACAAAAATAGTTAAAAAGTCATACATTGTGATTTCTGGATTTTTTTTTTTTAGATTATGTCTCTCACAGTGGACATGCACCTACGATGACAATTTCAGACCCCTCCATGATTTCTAAGTGGGAGAACTTGCAAAATAGCAGGGTGTTCAAATACTTATTTTCCTCACTGTACATATTAGTATATATTTCATTTTATTTAGGTTTAATAGGCATAATAATAGGATAATAATAAAAATAAAGATATGGTCAGGGAATGGGTTTAAATTACTGTGAGATGCTGTGAGATTAAACTGCTCTTGTAGGCGTAGGCACATATTCTTTTATCATTTATTGATAATAATAAACTTTACTCCAATACTGTCTATAGGCAAAAATGCACACAATAAAATAAAATAATTATTATAGGCATATCCAGTGCCGTTGATCACGCAGGTTGTTTACGCATTTAACTCGTGGCCATGAGAAATATCTCGTTCCCTCAACATAATGAAGTCATGAGAAAAATGTATAGTTCGACAACATATGATCTCTAGTCCACACCTTTACATCGCATGGTAATATTACATTCCCACAAATTAATATCTCATGGCCACAACATATTATCACGTATATCAGCTAAAATATGAGGAAATATTAACTGTACTGTGTTGTGGACATTTTCTAAACTGATAGATTTGGGCGGATCCTGGGAAATATGCTCTGATGGGTGCTGCGGCCCAGCTTGGTGAGTTATTGATGATTCATGTTCATTTTAACTAGACTTTCTTTAATGAAATGCAGCAGTAATGCAGGCTTGTAGTTTATAATAGTGCTCCCAACTGCATTTCTGTGAAGGAAGTATGTGTCATCATTAACAAAAATAGCTGTTTTGTTGTGTTAATTTGACAGGTGGCATTGTCAGAATGACACTCAGTCTCACTGTAATCCTGGTGGAAGCCACCGGGAATGTGACCTATGGCTTTCCCATCATGCTTGTGCTGATGACTGCCAAAATTGTGGGGGATTACTTTGTAGAGGTGAGAAGCAAAATATCTAGCATGGTTGTTTTTGTCTCTTGTGAACTGGTGATTTCTCTTTCCAGTAGTTTTTTGTTTTGGTTTCTTAAGGATGTCACAAAGCATTAGTCATGCATGCATGTCATTTATGTTTTGTGCTATTAGAGCATGAAACTCATGTGTGTGTTTGTCTGACTGGTTTTTGGTGTTTATAGGGCCTGTATGACCTCCATATTAAGCTGCAGAGTGTTCCTTTCCTCCACTGGGAGGCTCCTGCAACTTCTCATTGGCTGACGGCCAGGTAACCACACCCTTCAGCTTTACATGTCATGTGATGCTTTTATCTTCTCTGATGCACGCTATACTGACTCTCAGTTTTAATTAATCTAACAGTAATTCATACAACCATGCAACATTAAGGCTATGAATGCTAAATCATGTATATACAATAACAATTTTCAGAAAAAATAACATCACAATGCCTAGAAATCTATTTCAATTGTACATTGGGTTTAATTTGTCGTTAAATGAGATCTACTAATATATATATATATATATATATATATATATATATATATATATATATATATATATATATATATATATATATATTTATTGCCGAGAATTTTCACGTGAATAAATGCATTGATCTGCGAACAGTACTTGTGTAGCCTACAGTAATGATCTAGTGGTACAACTTTTGCCAAGCGTGTCAGAGCCTCTGGGTTTTTAATCCGCAATCGCATGTTTTTCGTTTTTCCACACATTAAAACCGAATATGTTAATATTTGGTTGTATATCAAGCAGGGACACATTTGTGTGCATTATGTTTTGTGATTTCACCGGAATCGAGAATCTCCGCAACGGTTTAACAGTTATTGAAGCTCGCGTCCGTGTGAAGACTGTGCGCGAGCCACAAGAGAACACTGCATCTGTGGCACTGATCGCAGCAGCCGGCAATGATCACTCCGCTTGATAAAAAAAAAAGAAAAACACATTTCAGCGCTAGATCGCCTCTAATTTAACAAACGAACAAAACGAATGCTCTGCTATTTAAAGCAATACTATGGAACATTTTTTACCTTAAAATAATGTTTCCAAAAATCTTATCAGTGGTTCATCAAGTCGTAACAGGTTGAAAGGCACTACTGCCTTCGCTTTGCAGTCCTATATCTGCTATAACCACACTATGCAAGTTTGCCAGATCAGGTCACGTTTCTGTAGTCCGAATGAGACATAAGAAAACTACAAATTTGACTTGTTTTACGTCAAGCGTTACAATAGTCATTATTTTGTTTCTTCGTTTCTGATGTCGCAATACATCATACTTTCATGAAATCATGTAACATATTCTACCTTGTCTGTGGACATCGTTCGGTCTAAAGCCGGTGCTGGATAAACGGCGAGCGTGCATGCGACGGTAGGCTAAATTATTTACCACAACAAAATATATTACGCCTATGCTTTGTAGGTCATAACGCAGAAGCGAGTTAGCATTTTAGGACTTCTGGTTCCATCATCCCAAAGTCAATGGGTTTTTTGAATGGGGTTTTGGTTAAATGGCTGAAATAAGGTCTGTGGGTAACACGAGCTCAAGATAATCTTCACATTTTATTCTACAACATAAAATACATCAGTATCACCCTTTTTTTTAAGCTGTTATGTGTTTTGAAAAAGGCAGATACTAACAAGTGATTAAATGGGACTAAAGAGGCTGTCGAAGAGATGAAACATCATCACACCGAACAAGTAAACTCAGTCCGCTGTTACAGGCTCATTATGCTTATGATTGTGCTCTTGTAAACTATTCTAACTCAAACGTTCTAGGAAAATGTTTTTAGATAAAAACTGAAAGAGTTATCGGAAGCTTATTGACGTTGAATTTGTGGGATCGTGGTGTAATTCGTTTATAGCCTACCTTTACTGTAGCTTTTTACTTCTGGCGACTGCATTTATGCTTGAAAATTCATTGTTTTTAGCAATAATCCAAAAGCCTCTGGAAAAATCTTATTGTGTTTTTGTCGAGGGACATTTTTCATATTTACAAATAACAAAAATATTTTGAAGTTGATACAAATAATAATATTTATAATGAATAGATTTATACTTTAGATTAAACTAATAAAAAGAAAGTAAGCACGTTGACCAAGTGTATACTAATTTTTCTGTTAATATCTGTACTTGTGAAGTTTGTGGCATGAAATGTTTATTAGATATTCAAAGACCTTACCTTTCAATTATTAGACAGAACTGTTAAACAAAGACGGTAAACTAATGAAGATGGAGAATGAGTGCTTCTGAGCTCAGCTCTGTCAAAATAAAAGTCTTGCTTCTGACTATTATCGGCTAAACAGAAAAACGTATGCGATTTACCGTAAAATAGTTTTCATTTAAATAAAGCTTAGAATAAAACTAACTAACTTACTACTATTTTAGTTACTAAAATAGTTAAAGTAATACAATAAATGAAAACAAATCTATTAATAAACCTTAATACTTTTTAAAAATAAATAAAAATGATAAAAGCACAACAATTTGACTAGAACTTAATGTAAAAATAAAAGGGAATTCAAAATAAATACATACTACAATATTATATAAATAATACTCAAATAATGCTGGTGCAGTGTCATATAGTGAATGTGTTCACCACAGGGAGGTCATGAGCTCTCCAGTCACCTGCTTTAACAGAGTGGAGAAGGTCGGAACGATTGTGGACGTTCTTAGCAACACATCTACCAATCACAACGGCTTCCCAGTGGTTACCCATACTACTGGGCATGATGAGGTGACATTACCATGACATCAGATCCTGTTACTCCTAGTATATTCCAGTTTCAACAAAGACTAAAAGTTGCCCATCTTCTTCCCGCAGCTGGGCAAAATCTGTGGACTTATTCTCCGCTCTCAGCTTATTGTTCTTCTGAAACATAAGGTGTGGAAACATTTTATTATGATGGCTTTAGTTGGAATTTTATAGGCAATACTTTAACTGTTACTTTGGCAAATTCTAATAGTTCAGCCCTCTGTGACTCAGGTTTTTGTGGAGAGGGCATCTTCACGTCTCATCCAAAGGAAGTTACAGCTGAAGGACTTCAGAGATGCATATCCGCGTTTCCCTCCTATTCAATCCATCCACGTCTCTCAGGACGAGAGGGAGTGCATGATGGACCTCACTGAGTTCATGAACCCGACCCCATATACTGTGCCTCAGGTCAGTTAACTTACATTGTAGCAGCATATTCTGGCCAAGAACTCCCCACAGACTGAGACTGTCTGACTTGCATGTAAAGCAACCAATCATAGGTTTTATTTTTGCATGCCGTTTAGAGGCAAGTTTATCTGAAATTGATTATATAAGGTATAATCGGCCGTTGAATTATTAGACAAATAACGCACAACTGAGTTGGTAATCGTGTCGTGGCTGTTACTCCTCGGGTGTGCATTATTTTTATAATAATTCAACGGCCCGGAGTCAATTATACTGCGGTTATCAAAGAGAAAGTGTATGTGAATTAAAAGTCTCAACATTGAAAGTCTCAACAGTGTTCGGCAGCAGCGTCTCTACTAAAAGCGAAACTATATGTTTATCTGCTATTGTTTACTATATTTATATGCTTGGTCAGGGTTGTGTCGTTGTGGGTTTTGGTTATTTTGTTTTTATAGGCTGAAAGAACCTTTGAAATAACTGAAATCATATGGTGAAATGATATGGGCATGTAATGCGGTCAAGACCTGCCTGGAACTACTTTAGACGTGTGTTTCCCTGAAAATAATTGCACACCTTACAACGTTCATCAACCAAACCGATTCAAGCATTCAACAGCCCCGTAATATAAATCATAAAAATCGACTAGCATCCAGAGAAAAAAAATGAGGCAGAGACTAGAACCTCTCCAGTTTGCGGTTTATTCATACATGGATTTATATTGTGTCCAAGCCTTAACAAGAATACAAGAAAAGTCACAAGGAAGTGTATTTTAGTTGACATGACTATGTGGTTAAATCATGTACTGTATTAATAACTGTTGTTTTTCATGTTTGATTTCAGGAGACTTCACTCCCTCGTGTGTTTAAATTGTTTCGGGCACTTGGACTGAGACATCTGGTGGTGGTTGATAATGAGAACAGAGTGAGTATCAATATAACAAATAATGTTACTACTTTTAACTCACAGCTACTGTTTAGGAATGCACAATATGTTGGTAATATATTAGTATTATTAATCATTTATTGACTGATATTAGTCTTCTTTTTTTTGTCAGTATCGGTTGATATTGAATTTTTAATTTTGCATGTTAATTTCTTCTAGTTTGATTTAGATTACCTTTCTGTCATCTAGTGCTATCTTAAAGTTTTATATTTAAAAAACGCTAATTGTTTAATAAAACTGTTACATGTCATCTTTGGCAAATCTCAAAATAAATATTACTTTTTTATAATGTATATTTATCATGGTGGGATTCCTAAATACACTTGTAACATTTAAATGATTATATTTTATTTATTTAAATATTTGAATTTAATTTTTTTTCTAATTTAATTTATTTATTTTAATTTCTTTATTTGTTGAATATAATTTAATTTATTATAGAGGAAATAGGATAGAACTTGAAAATAGTCCATTTATCGTTTGTCTGCAATAACATCAAAATTCAGAAATGTTACGAGTTTCTAATTCCCTGGGCTTTGGATGTGAAGGTTGTGGGGCTGGTAACCAGGAAGGATCTCGCACGCTACCACATGGGTAAAGATGGCCTGGAGGAGCTTCACCTAGCTCAGATGTGATTGGTTGTCGAGTTCATCCTGGACCCTGCCTTCACAGCACCAGCTTTGGACCGTAATAACTCAAGGGCTGGTCAGAGTCTCTCTCATGTCAAAGATGCCAAACACAAACCTGCAACATGCACAAATTTGTCCGACATTCAGTATTTTAAGGGCTCGATTATTTGAAAAGTACATTTTTGCTCCTTTACAAAAAAAGTTAGTTATGGGTTGATTTGAGCGTTGAATGAGCACATTGTTAGTACGTAATGTTAGTTTTGCACTATGTGACTATTTATTACATGTATAATATTTTAGAGTAGATGAGCTTTTTGGGAGCCCTAACTTTTCGTGGCTCTCCAAAAGCATTATTTTGTGTCATCTTAAATGTTTATCATGGGTATTGAGACATGTACATCAATATGTCAAGCCAATGATAATGTATATCGACATGACAATGTGTCACTGTGCATTTTTTCTTTTTCAACAAGGTTTTGTTTTTGCAGTTGCAACAATTCCTGCACAATATAAATTATGAATGCTTACTTGCTTATGCATAAAAATAGTTCTAGTAAAATGCTGTTAGCTCAAAGTAAGACATCAGTTATGAATGTGCAGGACAATTTAAGCAAGTTTACTGATCTTAGATTTCTCTTATGCCCATTTGTAGCATTACAAAACCTATTGGGGATACCTTTATGTGCACTTAATACAGACTACTACATATATTGTTACAGTTAATTTGATTCTTTGCATATTTGTTTACCTAGTTCTATTTAGGATTTTTTAAATGTTTCTGTCTTGGTTTATCAGTTTAATATTATAAAATATTTGTGGGTAGATCAGGCCCTAAAATTAAATACATAAATCCTATTTTTCACATGGTAAGTTTTGGTACGAGCTTAAAACTAGCGAGCGCTTTTATGTAGTACATTTCCTGAGGGCAGTTTGCCCACAGAATGTGAATTTCTGCCCTGAGCTGCATTTGTTTTCTGTGAAAATCTATACTTTAAAATGAACACATAAATCGCAGTATCGGGCAGTGAAAGATTATGCTTAAATAATTGCCAAGCACTGATTGCAAGAAACTGCCTTTAACTGAACATTAGATGACGTTGTTGTCTGTGTGCTGAAAACTTTGACGAATGCTGTACGCCTCGATGTTTAAAGCCAATATGTTTTGTTTTTATTGATCAATGATCTTTTGCTCTGCTGATCTCTACTTTTATATTGTTGTTGATTTGAAGCAACAACAAAAAAGAGTGAATTTTATAACCATTTGAACTCTGTGAACTAATAAAGCTATGAATCAACAAATTAATTCCTAATGCCTCTTCAGTAATTCTCTCAGATAATAAGGACTTATTTGGATTTTTTTAAAATATTTTTAATCTGTGTAGTGCATGATAGGACATCAATATCTCTTTGTCTTTTGGTCCAAGACTATTATTTTAAATGTGTATCTGGTAAAGGTTAATTTTGTCAGCTTTTATGAATACACTAGCATATAGATGGCTTTAAAACTAATAAACATGGTTTCAAAAATGATTTTTTATTTTTGGGAAACAAGCAGTGTGTATATGCAACTGACGAAAATGCCCATGTTTAAATTTGCTAAGGCAACAACACTACATGACTAAGCAGAACGTTATTTTTCAGCTTTTACTTGTCATAATCATCCCTGATACTACACTGACACATTCCTGTGAGGCATCTGAAAAAATAGTGTGAGGTGTGGTCATTTGCAAATGGAATTCTATGAGTAATGCTGCAAGGATCTCATTTTAAATTTTCATGTATGAATCCCATGTTGATCCGCACTGTTCATTATAAGCATTGCTGCCGTGTGCCTTTAAACATGTTTTATCAACACAGTGATCTCTCTGAGCCTCTATGTAGTGTTTCTCAAGAGAGAAGGCTAACGTAATTGCATCATATCTGGTTTATAATTAAATAATTTACAGAATTTTTTTTGCATAATTTATAACTGTGAGTCTATCTAATTATTCTGAATCATGAGTGAGGTTATCTGTGTAGTATTTAAAGCAATAAATTTCAACCATTCACAGACATTTATTTGTAGGTTTGTTAAAAGGTTTGTAGATCTCTCTCAAATACTGGTAAAAACTGCACTTTCCATGGTGGTTCAACTATAATATACAACTACATTTGGTTGTACTGCCTGACATAAAAACGGTATTAAAAAAGGATTTAAGGCCTTTGCAATGATATTTAGCTACTGAAACTTTTTTAAACGTCATTCAAAAAAATAAGCTTTACGTCAGTTTTGAAAAAATATATTTTTTTTTAACTTTTTTGAACCTTTATTTGTAAATGCCCATAAACTTTATTAGTTTATTTTAAGCTAATTTCAGCTACTTTTTGTTGGTCTTTAGTATAGATACTGATTTCTGTCAGTAATTTTCTTGCGTAATCGGATGATGCTTGTCTTAGCAACCCACATACCCAGGCAACAAAAAATAGTTATGAAAACATTATTTCTGAATGTTCTTATATTTTTTTTATGTTTTTTTCTTTGTTATGCGAGCAAAGCTTGTTTAAATTAAGCCAAACATGAACACTAAATGTGCTAACAACAATGGTCTAAAGCACTGATACCATACGACAGATGAAGTGATGTGAACAACCAATAAGGCCTTTCCTCTCAGAGAGCACCTGAAAAAAAGTACAAAATATAGAACTAGCACAAATAAAAACAGGAGGTGCCACAGAGTGTACCACTGTGTTGTATTTTGGTTATGTGCAGTAGAAAATAAACAGATTGGAAAGAAATTCCACATTGTTTTTCATGGACTGTCACCTTTCTGTTTCTCATGGACTGTCACCTTTCTGTCATCCAAAACATCATAAACCTATTTCCTTCTGCTATTTGAATAGCCACTATTGAATGAACCATGCATTCAGGCGGGTTGGCGTCTATAACTCAGCTGTTTGCAACAGAGTATAAAGGCAATGGTGGTGTCCATTTGCAGCACCCCTCATTTGGAATCCAGAGGTAGAGCTAGTCTACTAAACAAGTCCAGGTGACACATCTCCCTGTAGTCCGTCTCAAATAATACCATACTGGGCGAGCTCGTGCAACTCCAGATGGCTAAACGCTTCCCATGGACACACCACAGTGATGTCTGTGCATGAAAGAAATTGGCAGATGAAGCACAGTGATGAGCCAGACAGTGAGCAAAATCAGTTTGCAAGAGTAATGGGTTTTGCATAACACTACACAGTAATTTGAACACTACAAAAGCAACGTTCCAAGGGCTGCACTCACCAGTGCCAAGACCCTCCATTCCTGGGATCTCATCACCAAATCTAATGAAAGGAGAGTATAAATGAATCCCAAAGTTAAGTCTATTTCCTTATACAATGTTTAAAACAAAGATTTTGTGAAAAGAAAAGGTTCTGTGGATGTTAAAGGTTCTTCATGGGACCATGTATGCCCATTAGGAACCTTTTTTTTAAGAGTGGAGAGATCAAGTAGATTTGAATGTTGTCTACTCACCCTTTGACTCCCTTCTTGGGAGGTTTGCTTTTAAATTGTCTAGTCATTCTATGTTTGAATTTAGGGGGTGTTGTTGGTCCTATCTTGATGGGATGGGTGAGTCACTGAGACTGTCGTAGCTATTTCCCAAGCTCATCTCATACACCGTCTCTGTTTCCAAAAAAATGAGGCTTTTATGTGGGCTCTAGTGTTTGCAGATGACTTCTCGTTCAATGTCAATCTTTCTCCTTGTGGTCGGCTTAAATACACTCAGACTGGTTTGTGTTTGCGTCAATGGGTCAACAACAAAGCCTGACAGATTGGCGCAGTGACACAGCAGCAATCTGTTCCAGGTTAACTCGGGCAAAGGGCCAGGATTACTCCTCGGATTCTGAAAACACAAACTGGTCTTCATTGAGAAATCTTTCTACTTGCATACTTAAGTTCACCTGAAGAGTCTGTCATGGGAGAGAACATATTTTTCATTCATGGCATATGAGGAAATGAATGAAAACTAAATCTTAAGACGTGTACTCACAAGCATTCAAGCTGTCAACAACTTTGATATGACATGTTTCAAAGAATCTTCTAAAGATCTATGCAAAGTGAGTTGCATATAGTAATTATACTCAAAAATCTAAAATAATTGCAAATATCTCTTACACTCTAAGACTTACAGTATGTCAAAGAACGTCAGCATTGACTTTCCTCAGGAAATAACAAAGTTGAGAATAAACAAACAGTGACTTTATGTCAAAGTATAAATAGAACAACGACACTGGAAATATTCATCTTAATTATTTTTTTTATAATAATTTAATTCAATAGTTTATTAATTTTTCAAAATTGAAATAATACTATGAAGTTTAATTTACTGTTAAATAATTGTATAATCAAATAGTTATGTTCTATCTATCTACTTATATATCTATCCATCCATCCATCGATAGATATCACTTATAATGTTAATTTTGAAATGGTTATTGTTGCCCTACAGTTTTTAAGTGAGAAAGACAACAGTATTATCTACACTTCACATGGTACAGGGTTGCTGACGTTAAGTGTGGCGTAAGCTATAAGTTACAGTTTTTTTTATTCGCTTTGGTACTATTTTCACAAGTAAGGTGTACATTTTCAAAACTCTTAGTGCTAATATCACAACAGATCATCAAAAGTGCACTTTTTTCAAACATTTCAGCATGTTTTCAATTGTGTTAGTACAATTCACAAAATCACAAAGTATCCTTTTCACAACACAAAATAAGTGTTTCATCTACATAAATGTTTCATTCACAGTAACTGCCTTTCATAAAGCTCTTCCTATCAAACTTTTGATTTGCATCTCTTTTTGTTCAGTTTAATACATTTGTCTATTATTTAATCTAACTGATCTTAATGGTTAATCAATGAATTATTTGGTAAACCTATAGATTTTCATTTCAGCAATATAGAGTATATGGATTTTGAGAACTACAGAAATAAAATGTGTGTTTGTATGAACATTTACGTAGATTATGTGTAACCACACATGATGAATACTCGTTATTGCTAATTGATTTCACATAGTGGTAACCACAATTGGCCACTGTATAAAAGTGGGGGTGTAAACACTGGCAATTTCTTTCAACATGGAGCAGGATAGACCGCAAGGAATTGGAAGAGCTCGTGGACAAGGAATCCGTCAGAGAGGTGGGCAGAGAGGTGGGCATGGAGCCCGTCAAGGGGTTGGTCATCAGAGAGAGGGAGGCAGAACTGTTGTCTCTAATGAAGTGCAGGCCATCATCGCTGATCATGTGGTGAACCGAGGCCTTACTATGGCAGAGGCTGCCAGATTAGTTGATCCAAATCTAAAAAGATCAACTGTCAATTCTATCATCCGAACTTTTCGCCAAGAAAACCGGTAAGTGTGGAGGACGTATACTACAGTATTACATTTACAGTAAATTGTAATGCATGTAAATTCATCAGACATGTTACAGTATTGGTACAGTATGATTTATTGACAGTATACTCTGTTCTATGCTTAGAATTGACAGAAAACCCCATAGTGGTGGCCGCGGCCGTGTGCTGACCGATCAGCAAGAGTTGGCAGTGGTGGAAATGGTGAGGGCCAGGAATGATATTCGGCTGTCAGAAATAAAGCAGGCAATTGAGAACAATGACACCTTTGCTAATGTGGCATCCATCAGCCTACCAACAGCAGGCCGCCTTTTGAAGAGGCACCAGGTATCAATGAAACAAATTTACCTGGTGCCTTTTGAGAGAAACAATGACCGGGTGAAACAACTAAGGGCTGAGTATGTTCAGGTACAGCACTATATATTTTATTACTGTTACTATTTGATGCATCACTTATGTCATATGTATATGGAACAACACTGTTAAAAGCACTAACCAAAATATATTTTTTAGAGGGTTATGGTGTTTGACGCTGATGTGAACCATCACAAGTACATTTTTGTTGATGACGCGGGCTTTAACCTGGCCAAAACTCGTCGCCGTGGGCGGAACATCATCGGCCAACGGGCCACAGTCCAAGTGCCTTGACAACGTGGAGGAAACATATCCATGTGCGCAGCTATCTCTGAAGATGGTGTCGTAGGACGTAGGCCATTACTTGGCTCCTATAATGCTGCACATCTTATTGAGTTTCTCAATGAAATTGAGCCGGCCTGTCAAGGTGAAGGGGTCACCTATGTAATTGTGTGGGACAATGTCAGGTTCCACCATGCAGAGGTAGTTCAAGCATGGTTTCAGGCCCATCCCCGATTCATGACCCTCTACCTGCCTCCATACTCTCCTTTCCTCAACCCTATTGAGGAATTTTTTTCAGCATGGAGGTGGAAGGTCTATGATCGCCGACCCCTTGAGCGTGCCACCCTCCTTCAGGCCATGGATGATGCATGTGATGACATCAGTGTAGACCAATGTCAAGCATGGATTCGTCACGCCAAAAGGTTTTTCCCAAGGTGCATGAACAATGATAACATTCATTGTGATGTGGATGAGAATCTATGGCCAAATGCTCAAGACAGGCTTGATCCAAATTAATGTAATGTGTGCACTAAATGTTATGTTTTGTTCTCATTTCGTTACATTTCATTATAGAAAGTATACCTATGTTACAATTATATCTGAAAAATAAAAACTAATTTGCTCAAATGATTGTAGAGGATGTCTTCATTGATCCTTCACTTGATATACACATAGGATGGATATTTTGGAAATGACAGATTATGTAAATGTTGGGTAATGTAAGTGTATTGCCTAATGTGTAATCTGTCTTTTATAGTACTGTAGCATATTAATCTTAGCACTTCTAAGGCCGATTTGAAACATCATTGTTTGCTGTTGGATGAACTGATTGTTAAAAGTACTAAACTGAAAGAAGATCATACTGTTGTGTTTCGGTGATTAAACCAAATGTTCTCATTACATATTACAATAATCGTGTTTGAAACAATGATTATGTGGACTGAAATGCATAACTGTAATGAAAGCATGAGATCATGTTTTGAAAGAATGACAAGCAGCGTTACTAGTATGATCAGTTTGGATTTTTGTACTAAGAGTTTTGAAAATGTACACCTTGTGAAAATAGTACCAAAGCGAATAAAAAAAACTGTAAAAGACTAATGTATTTCAGTTTAAGTCCCTGACATTGTGAGTGATGTTGAGCAGTGAGTACCATTAAGATCATGTCACAGAGACAGACAGATGTCAAATGTAGAACTGAGATATGACAGTCATGTGGCTGAGAGCTTTAATACAATTGAGAAAGATTACCTGCTTCTTTCAGAGAAGAGGAATTCAGGCCAACAGGTAAAATATCATCTCAAGCAACCTTTTCCGCAATTACATATGAACTGATGCAACAATAAAGAGATATCAAAGTCCTCGCTGTGTCATTTCCAGTTCACAGCGTGATCTGGGTCTCTTTGAAAGTTAACTTCACTCTGAATTACCCACCATTCCCTGCAGGTCGCTCTTAAAGTGTAGTTCGAAGATCTAGGGAGCCTTCTGTGGCAATGCCATAAAACTGAGAAAGCATAACTTACCTTGGTCTCAAATCAGCACCTGATTGTATTTCTGTTTTATTCTTATTTGATGTTAAATATGATTTAAGAGAGTAAGGATTTTTAGTAGCAGCCAGCAGCAGTCAGTAGCCGTCAGTAGCCATACATACACTTTTATAAATACACGTAAACAACGTTTAAAAAAGATGAAATAATACAAACAGATATTAAACACTAATCCAGCTGGGGAAATGTAATTCAACTTTTAAACAGAAGAGGGTGGTAAGAATCTTAATAAAAGCTGATGCAATGAACGTGTCTAATAAAGAACAGTTTGCCAGGGGCCTCAGAAATCTCACAAGGAGCCCAAAGTTTACTATAGTATTAAATCTAACTTAATTAAAATGCTGCTATAAAAGCCTTTTAAATATCAAGATCTATGCAAACTGACATCATAATCACAGCTGATATCTCATTCAGACCATTTAATTCAGACCACTGAAAAGTTGGTTTGTGCAGAAAAGATTTGAATATTGTATTGGACAATGAGGGGCCCTGGAATCCAAAAGACTGAGAAGTGCTGGTATTCTTTTCTAGAGAACAAAAACAGGCATGACTGATTGATAAAAGCTGTGGCCTGTAGCAACTTCTTCCCCACCATTCCTTCTCTACACAGAACTCCATTAAACCCTCCTCTAGGCCAGAGTTTCCCAACCCTGTTCCTGGAGGCACACCAACTAAACATTTTCCAACTCTTCCTAATCAATCACACCTGAATCAGCTCATTAGTAAAGACTCCAAGACCAGAAATATATGGGTCAGATAAGGGTGACATCCAAAATGTGCACTGTTGGTGTGCCTCCAGGAGCAGGGTTGGGAAACACTGCTCTAGGCTACTGTAATGAAAATCCAGCAGTACCAGGACCTGTCTATTAATTTATGCAAAGACTACAAGCATAAAAATAATTTAAAAACAAACAAACGTTGAATGCTAAGTACGAAGAATGCTAGGCTAAATGACCAAATCTTGGCTAGAACAGTCTAATGCAAAAACTGACCAATTTTAACTGTCCAGATTTATTGTGTTATGCTAGCCTACATCTGGGCGCAACAGATGCAAAGGCTACATAGGCTATAGGCTAATCATAATTTAATAATCGTAAAACGTTACATTTAACATTCAGCTTTTGTTGATATATTAGGCATATATTTAGACATGTATTAATTTTGTATTAAATTCAATTCTATTCAAAGCAAATTGCATTCAAATTGTATTAAAGTCACATACGTTGTGACATTTTGAAGCACGTAGGCTAACTTACTAACTACAGAGAACAGGCGCAACTGGTAGTTTTACAGAAACGTCGAAAATCCTACCAAGGAATTTACAGACATGTTGAGACAAAGATGTCATATAGCATTTTAGCAGTTGAGATCGAGTACAAGGTATTAGGAGCTCATAGACTGTGGCACAGATTCTGCAGAGACGCTGCACACTGGAATGTGCAGATTGACACTGCTCTGTCTTTCCTCATTTTAAAAAGGAACAGTTGTACATCGGAAATTTAAAGAAAAGTTTGATAAATCAGTTTGATTAGGCTACACAATATCAGGTTCAAAAAGCTAACGTTGCAGTAGGCTAGTTTGCTTTGCAGCACGTGCAACAAATAGATTTGTCATGCTCACTCATGCTTGTCTTGTGATACTTTTCGACATTTTACATACTTTTGCCATTTTTAGCAATGTGATATTCTTTTGCAAGTAGCTACAAACATAAATAGCGATATTTACAAAACCGTACAACAATTTTAAGTACTGGGCTGGTGTTTCTTTTAACAGCTGTGTTCTAGTGTGAGGCGTAAAGTTGTGATTGGCAAACTCCATTTCCTGGTACGCACATGATCTGAACACTCTTGAACATCCGCATCTACAGTTC
This sequence comes from Meda fulgida, assembly GCA_030578275.1. Lineage (NCBI taxonomy): Eukaryota > Metazoa > Chordata > Actinopteri > Cypriniformes > Leuciscidae > Meda > Meda fulgida. The sequence continues at coordinate 20,130,462 of CM060618.1, forward strand.
TGCAAGACGAGACAAGGCGGTAAGACACTTTTACTTTATTACTTTACTATCTAACTTTGTTTTCAGTATTAGAACCGTTTTGTTTCGCTGTAGAAATTATACCAAGATGTATACAATGCAAACAAAATTCATATTGATATTTTAAAGCTGGCTGTTAAAATGTTATATACATTTTCTTTTTTTTTTGAAGTAGGCCTAATGATAGGTGATCTTTGTGGTTTTCATTTTCTGAGTGACATTCTGAAATGGGAACACTGTCTTGAACTTTACTTGTAACTTGCCGATTTAAACTTTATTCTCAAGATTTCGATTCACACAGTTCAAATTTATATAATTTAACTTTATTTCGACAGGAATGTGGGCTACTGAATGATATTAATATCTGGCTATGATAGTTTTGTGCATTAATAATGTCACTTGATAGTATTAGCCCCTGCCCCATCCTCTTACTTTCGATGTACTTTTTTGGTAAAGTCGTATGCAACCACATCCTCTTTTAACGTAAGACCAAATTGAGATCCTGCTCTGACTGGCTCCTGTGTCCTCTATACACCACAGACACCTTACTGACATCCTTTATCACTTTATAAGTATGAATATTAAAAATGAGCAGAATGAGCAAATCATCAGACTTTATGTTATGTGAGAGATAATGCACAGTATACAGATAGTCTGTTATTATCAAAAAATAATTACAGAATTTTTTTTTCCAGATGTATCACCCTAAAGGGGTTTATTTTGGAAATATGACTAGTGACAGTATAATATCCTACTTGTTATTATGCAATGGCCTCAATGGCCAATCAGAAACATACGTTGTGAACACAATGGCCAATCAGAGGTGCACTTGGTACTGAAGTCGGTACTTTTGACAATACTAGATCTAAGTCAAGTCAAGTCACCTTTTTTTATATAGCGCTTTTAACAATATGGACTTTTTCAAAGCAGCTTTACAGTGATAATAGGAAATTAAAGTAACAGAGATTATTTTTGCTTTACAGCAGCTCTAGAATAAAGTTATTGTCCAGCTAACGTTAGTTTTGATTGATTCACTTCTATTGCAAAGATCATTCATTTATTAACTTAGGGGCCGCTTACACGACACTGTTCTAACAGAAAACCCTTAATGTGCTCCGCCACTCATTCGCACAGTGCCTGGTGGCTCAAGAACGCAAACCTTGAAATAGGTTCCGAGGAGCAAGCCTAGGAAATAAAAATAAAAAAAATATATATGTGTATATATATATATATATATATATATATATATATATATATAGAGAGAGAGAGAGAGAGATTTTTTTGTATCTCTGCGCAAGCTTTAAAAAAATTAAACCTGTGAAAACGCTGATGGTGTGCACATGAGCATTACATGTTTAGTCTATAGGTATGCGTGTTTGAATATTGGTAAACCTCGGGATAAACAGAGAGACTAATATTAGCGTAAATGCCATTCTTCTTATGATGTAACGAGTACATCAGGATTTATGGGGAGTGTTCTCGGTTCCGGCTGACCTAATCTATGCAGACTAACTTTGAATTTAAATTTAAATAAACATTGAAGTCTACAATTTGTTATGTGTATGCTAGGTCAAAGAGATGTGTTTTTAGTCTAGATTTGAACTGAAAGAGTGAGTCTGCTTCCCGGACAATGTTAGGAAAGTTCCAAAGTTTTGGTGCTAAATAGGAAAAGGATCTACTGTCAGCAGTCGATTTTGATATTCTAGGTATTATTAACTGGCCGGAATTTTGAGATCGCAATAGACGTGAAGGACTATAATGCGTTAAGAGCTCGCTCAAGTACTGGGGAGCTAAACCATTTAATGCTTTGTAAGTAATCGGCAATATTTAAAAATGTATAGGATGTTTAATAGGGAGCCAATGCAGTGTTGACAGAACCGGGGCTAATTTGGTCATATACATACCTGGTTCTGGTAAGAACTCGAGCTGCTGCGTTTTGAACTAGCTGTAATTTGTTTATTAAGCGTTCAGGGCAACCACCCAGTAGAGCATTACCATAATCTAGCCTTGATGTCATGAACGCATTAACTAACTGTTCTGTTTTTGTCATTGAGAGCATATGACGTAATTTTATATATATTTTTAAGATGGAAGAATGTGGTTTTACAGATACTAGAAACTTGACTTTCAAATGAAAGATTGGTATCAATCACCCAGGTTCCTAACCGACGATGAAGACTTGACAGAGCAGCCATCAAGTGTTAGACAATATTCTAGGTTATTACGTGAGGAAGTTTTTTGTCCAATAATTAGGTTCTTTTTCCGAGTTTAGTAGGAAATTACTAATCATCCTGTTTTTTTTTTTTTGCTATGTATTCCGTTAATTTTGTGAATTGCTAAGTTTCATCAGGGCGTGAATAAATATAGAGCTGCGTATCATCAGGATAACAGTGAAAAGTGAAAGTGATCACATGCTTGCTAAATAAAACATAATAGCCTACCTTTTTCCGAATGTGCTTAAAGGCCTTAAAGCGCTTGAACCCCGATAAAGGCTGCTGACAGCTATGTTTAATTGAAATAATTTTATTAGCTTACTTGTGAAAAAGTTTCAGAAATATTTGAGCTCTGAATGTTGCAATTGACCAATCAGAATCAAGAATTCCAGAAAGCTGTGTATTAAACAAGTTATTAAAATTACCACATCACCAAGACATGTCAATATTTCACCTATTTTATTTTATTTAAATTGTCGTAAATATCTCTTCTTGCCATTTGAGTATAAGACCATGGGTAATTTTACTTGTACATGAATGAGAAAGTTGATTTAAAGTGCTGGTGAATCACTGTTATTCTCTCAGTTTAAAAAAAAAACACATCTTTTTCACATACTCGCATAGCAAGTGCTATATATGATGGTGTTGTTGAGTGTCTTTATAGCCAAACTGGTATGCTTTCATGAGCACGTGAAGGTGTATTGCTATTTTATTGCAGCCTCTGGAGAATTCAGATGTGAGTTGCTTTTTTTTTTGAAAGCTCATTTTGCATTGACATGGTTTAAGGGGCTGTTAAATGATTGGAAAATTCTTGCGATGCCTTTTAGCCTCATATTGATGAGTGTAGTAGATGACATACGTCAAGGTGCATCACTAAGCTGATAAATAGCCCATAAAAGCTAGCGTGGAAATGATTTTCGAAGATATATTTTTTCCGTTCTGTCTGAATAGTTAGCCTAACTGTGTAGCCACTGGAGAAGCAGCCAATAATAACACAATGCCTGACAAATCCGTAAAGAGGAAGCTGTGTATATTAACTGGCAGACCTTGATAAACAAGATCTCTGTCGATTGATCAAGAGCTCTTTCACTTCCATCTTGAGGTGTTTGCTGTTCAGGCCTAGGCTTCCGCAGAACTTCCTGAGCTAGTGGAACAGATCTGAATTGCAAGTGAATGAGATTCAGAACAAGCCTCAAGAGGAACCATTCAGAAGTGTTTGAATTAATTTAACTTTGTTGTGCAAAGTTAGATCCAATTTGTGGGCACATTCTAACAATAGATGACAATCTCCATTTTAAAAGAATACCAGTGATGTAGACCAACTGGTTGAAATTAGAAGCTTGCTCTGGTTACTTCCTGTTTGTGCAACAGTTTCCAGTCAGTGAAGAGATATTTTTTTTTGTCGAAATTGTGCATGCATGACATTATCGTTAGTACTTAAGGATTTTTTTATTTTTTTTAAACCAGCCCCCTCGAGTTTCTTGATATCTTGACAGAAGTAGTCATTTGAAATCACAGGCTGCCAGATACCAGCAGTCTTGTGCTTTCAGCTTTGGGTAGTTTGATAGATCTGTTATGTAATTTGTCAAAAAAATATTGCAGCAAGCCTATTGGATGGTTGTGGTGACCGTTTGTCCCGCCCTCGCACCAGTAAACATGTCATCAGAGAAGAGGTGTCAATGCAATAGGGAGGGGAAGTTTTTGATTTGATTATGAGGGCAATTTAAAAAAATAAAATGTCCATGGATAAATATAATTTATAATAAATACTGCAATATTCCATAAAAAAATTATCTATTTTGAATTCATGGTGAAGTTCCCCCTCCTTCTTTTCTCCTGAGATAAAAACCCTTGTAATCTCACATGCGTCTCTGCAAGTTTGGAGTCACGTATTCTGCTTAGATTTGCCAAAATACATTTTCAATCAACAGTCAGAGATTTTAATATGAAAGCAAACATTTCTCATCAAATTCTTCTTATTGTAAGGGTGGTAGTGGGAAAAAGCTAAAAATTATGATAAAAAACAAAACAAAACAATACGTTAATTAGTTCAATGCTGTCACGAGAATGAAGAATTAACTTCTTATGATACTTGTAAGTACATGTGATGTCGCCTTTGTGCTAAGTAAACCTAATTTATAAAATGGATAGACTCTAAATTCTGATTGGATTGGATGAACCACATTCATAGCCGTTTTGCATGATCATCTTGACTTATTGCTTCATTATACTAAATAGAAATACTACATCAGATGCGATCCAATGTGTCTTTACTTAGTTTACATATCAGATCATGTGCTGCGTGTGCCATAGCGTTGCACCAGACATGCAGTGAGATGCCGTAATTGGTCGGTGCACATAATTCAATGTCCTTACAAGTCTCTTGAAAAAGGCTTTGGCATTGCAGCACCCCTTAGCAAGATGCTACCAACGACAGAGCATCAAGGCTGTGTGAAATGCAGAGGCACGCCCAGTGTAACGCCCAGTGTAACCCAGTGTTCCTCTGACAGGACCATGACCCCTGAGAGAGATGACAGAACGACGTGCTGGAGAACTACAAACTGATAGAAACTACAAACTGATAGTTGACCAGAGAGGAAAAAACAGTCTGCCCTGCATGTTGCCCCTGAGAGAGAGAGAGAGAGAGAGAGGGTGGAGATAAATGGGGAAACAATATGATAGTTGATATAAAATGGGGGATGGTAAGAATAATAAGTGTCTCTAGAGAGCAGAAATGTGAAGACAGAGAAATAGAACAGGGAATAAAGAGAATGAAGGGGAATGGATACTGTGTGTGTGGGGGGGGGGGGGGGGGGGATGAGATCATCGCAGTCTCCTGTCTAATGAGTGATGTGGTTGGGAGGCGTGCTGAATTGAGGCGGAGGGTTTGCTTCTCATGCCGGTGGAATCAATAGCGTCTGCAGACCGGAATACCGTTCCCACATTACCGCCTCATTGCCAACACTTCAGCCACAGCCGGTCTTCCAGCACGGATTACACACAGTTCATTTGTGCATTCGTTCACTCCCTTACTTTCTTTCTTTGTCTCTTACATAATGTCTCTCTTCTATCTCTCCCTCTCTCTCTCTCTCTCTCTCTCTCTCTAGCCAACCCACACCCAGTGATTCTGTATCTTGTTTTTTTTTGTGGCGGTAGAAGGGATGCTGCTGTGAATTCTTTTTGTTTTACATGTGTTTTTTGACACAGATTTTTCTGTATCACGGGAGGTGTGCTTTCTTGATTTTTTTTTCTGATTTTTTGAGGGGAAACCTTGTGGAAAAGAGCTTACTCACAATGTTGGGCTTGGATGTTTGTGAATTTGGTGGACAGTTTCTTGAACTGCTCTGGTTAACAGTTTGCTACAGAGGTGAGGATGCATGTATGTTGTCTATTGTGAGATAAAATTTTGAAAAGTTGAAAAGAATGTACCAAAATTAACTTGAATGTATGCAGTTGAAATGCTCTTCAAACTCCACAGAAAGACCTCAGATGATCTGCCAATCTAATAGACCAGCCCTAAACCTTCAGCTGAAGTAGTTTAAAGCTTATTGTGAATGGCGTTTATAAGTTCCAATTTATCCTAAAACCTAATTACATTTCAAACAGATTTTTTAAAAGTCATACTGAATGGCCATTTTGTGTGACGACTTCCTTTGTGAAAATAGACATTTTTATAATTGTCATGTGATGCAGTTAAAACAAGTGAAGGTGGATTGATCAATATGTATTGATCGATCGTTGTTGCTCTCACAACATTGCTTTGTGTGTGTGATCATCATGTTGCTTGTAATTACATGACACAGATGTTGTTGATTCAGGGCTTCACTCTGCAGAGCTTCTGCTTACTGACACCAATCCAATGTTCCTTACTCCCACTTTACCTCTTTATCTGTCTTCCACTCTCTTAGTGTCTCCATTCACTTTGAAATCTTGGATGTAATGATGTATGACATATGAACACCTGCCTTTGTGTAAAGTAGGAGTAAATGTACATATGTGTGTGTGGGATAGGTTACATTGACATTATCTCAGATTCCTATACAGTATGTGGCTTCTCCATTAGCATTCATTTTAATCTCAATGGCAGTTGCTCAGATGACTCTGAGCCCCCTGGAAGTATGTGATTTTGCTCACTGGTGTTCAGTTTTGCAGGTGTTTTGAGGCAGATATCTGACTAATCACTCTAGAGAAAAATATAAAGTCAATTTAACTTAAATTTAACTACCCCAAAAAACAAAATTTCCACTGGTAAAACAGTAACTATTATATATATATATATATATATATATTATTTTTTTTTTGCAACCGTATGCATATGGTGTAGTTACAACATGTACCTACAGGGGTGAATGCCATGCTAGCCAGCTAATCCCAACCGGATCTCACAAGAAAGTGTTTTACAAAATTGGAGTTGCGTACAAATTTGTATGATGTGAAAAGGAAGCATGAACCTGCACCCCTAAACCTAGCCCTCAGTTGGGCATTAGCAGGTTGTATGACAATGTACAAATGAATCATTCCAGTTTAGCAAAATGTAAAATAATTATGAATTGTCGCAAGACTGTTGGATAAAACTTCATCCCTTTTATCTGACTCAAATCCATTTAATTTTGTTGTAGTTTGAATGTCAAAATAGCACATGAAATCATATTAAATCCATATGTGCTTTGAAATTAGATCGAAATCCGATATTTTGAAATGTGCCTTAGTCTGTTATTGATACACCGGATATTGGCTCTGTCCCAAATGGCACACTTCATATGCACTTACGGTCTTGTAGACTTACAATGGCCGTTGTGTGTACATAATCATGAAGTCCATGAGACCGTAGTATGGTATCCCATTTGTCATTTTAAGTTTCAGAGGGTTGCTTACGGCGTTTTGCGGGTGATATGCGCCTTTGATGCGCACTTTTGCCTGAAGCAAGATCCACAGCAGACTTCTACCCGACAGTCAAAAAGGCATTCCATCGCGAAGGTGCAAACTCATAGTAAGATCGCGAGTGTTTAGGGTGCCATTTAGGGCAGGGTATTTGACAGCACTGATTTGTGTGCCGTGTGAACAAAGCCCGAGTAGTTTGAGGCAAGGTGATTCCAGTGGAATCAATGGTGTTTAGAGAAGGCCCACAAAAGTGGGCTCCAAGGGACGGACCGGTGCACGGGTTTCTCAGTTCTCCTTTTGCCGGACTGCAGGTGCTGACACGCTAAGACCCCCTGTGGCCCAGCAGAGCTGCATCACGGCTCAAGCCTCAGCTGCTGCTGCGTTGTGATGGATGGCTGCACGTCAGAGACCTGACACATGTTTAAAGGAGTAAATCAATTAGATTGCATGTAGGAGAAACAGAGATTTCAAAAAGCTGATGTGTTTGTGCTCCCTGTTGGGAAAGGCCATATGAATGAGGAGGATCACATGCATCATTGCACTACATGCAGTCAGGTGTTCAGCTCTGTTTTCTCACATTGCAGATGCTGTTTGATTAACAATCATCAATCCCCCGACTCTTATGTGTACTAATAACCTACTTATTTGAATGTTTTTAAATGTATACTTATTTTTTTTAAGCTTTTGACTATATTTAGATCTGTTTTCATTTACAGTAGTTTGGTACTGGTTTAGTGTATCTTGTGAGTATTTAATCTGTGTGTTCAGCCATATTCTAGATTAGAACACATGTAGTCCTGCTGCATTGTTTCAGTATATTACAACCAAAACCTTCTGTGATAGTGTCAAATGGCTTGCAGCTTTCTGTCTCTGAAACCGTTGAAGTGCAGATTTCCTGCTGTGGTTTGTGTTTGTCACTTACTTAAAGGATCAGAGTTTACTGATATGAATCACTCTCAGTTTGGCAAGATATTCCAATTTTTTTTTATTATTTTATTTTTTTACTCTAACACGCCATACTTTGAAACATAAATGAATAAACAACAGAGCCACTAGCTATGTTTCCATCCAAAGCTGCAAAATTAACTTTTGCTCAAAATTGTAAAATCACGTAAAACATTTGCAAATAAAGCAGCATTTCCATCCCATGTGTTCAAGAGAACAATATCGTCACTTTATGGGAAATTGGCGCAAAATATGTGTAATAAAAATAGAAGTTTCTGCAATCGGGGAAGGAACTATGTTTTTTTTCCCCTACATCGTAAATGTATTGCGTTTCAGAGCGCACAGACGAAATGGAAAAAAATGCTTTCATGTTATCTTGTGTTCGGAAGCCTGGTGTTTGAGAACGCAATGGTGTGAGACGCTTCTGGGTGGTCCTTATACCAAATCATTTTGATGACAGACTTTAGCTTAGGCATTTTAGAATGATCAAATCAACATTTGAGATGGTTAGTCCAGTTATCCAATCACATCCACTGTTGAGGCAGTCACGTGAGTTTTTTGTTGCGCATCGAGGAATTTATTTGGTTAATGTGTTCCCATCATAGTTTATGCGCATGTCTTCTTATAGGATAAAAAAATTTATCCCCTTAATTGAGCGCATAAGGTTTTTATGCACATTTTTAGAATTTATGCACATCGTTGTATTTCCGTCCAGCGTTTAATTTTTTATGTGATACCCATAAATGCTCATAAAAATAGGTGGATGGAGACATAGCTGTTCTTATGGTTATTTTTGCCGTTTTTAGGGGCTGTTTACACAACACTTTTATCAACCAAAAATGGTAAACATTTAATGTTTTGCATGTTTATTTACACGTGAAAACGCGATTCATAGTTTGTTTTTGAAAACGATACCTTTATCGTCTCCGTGTAAACTTTTTATTCAAAAAGTGAATTTGTGAAAACAATGACATCATGCACATGCGTATTACTTCTTCAGTCAATAGGCGCGTAGTAACATCACCAACTACTGGCGTAGCAGCATAAAACAGCATTTTTTGTCTTTTTCGTGGATCCGTGTGAACAGAGCATTTTAACAAGGTTGTCGCCTGTACACGAAAAACGCAAAAGAAAAACTTTTCCTTTTTATTACATTGTTGTCACATAAACTAACCCTTTGACCCTCAGGGTTTCATCGCCCTTTGCAAGGTTCTTAAATCATTGTTAGAAGAGTGAGGTTTGAATGGACTTTAAAAACCCTTGTGGACCTTCCATTCATCTGCTGAAGGTCCACTGAATATTTGTGTGTACAGCTGTTGTAAGTTGAATATGAGAGGCTGCAGTTTGTTAGCACTGTTTGCTTGTTCACTCCACCTCATTAGCTGTGCACTGAAACCTGCAACGCGCCATCAGATGAAAACCAGCATGCTATCCATCACTATGTAGCGTCAAAGCATTTTGCCTTAGAAGCTTGAGATGCTGCGGCACACATATTTCACTCAAAAATTGTATCTCGGGAGGAGGCGGGGGAGGCAATTAAAAAAGCTTGTCAGATTCTTCACAGTATTATTATTGCTATTTAACACAGCTGAGCAAGGGTAATTACTGTCATTTTTCTCTTTGCTAATAAAAATGACCTCTCACTAGTGGCCACTGCGAGAATGGCAGCATGTCTCCAATGTTCTTTACAGAACTGCTTCTCAATTGGTGGGTCGTAATACAAACATGGTGCTGGTCCCACACAATCACATGGCAATTCATACCTATTTTACGTTTTGGTGAATTAGTGGCTAGTAATTCATAAGAATTCGAAAAGATCTCATTCATACATGGGGCCATTTACACGACACCATTTTCAACTAAAAACTGAAATCTGTTTGTGTTTTGGCCGTTCATTTACATGACAATGGCATTTTAGGGGCCTGAAAACTTTTGAAAATGGGATTCAAAGTGCTAGTTTTTAAAAAAGATACCCTTATCGTCTCTGTGTAAACTAAAAAAAATGCAAATTTGTGACTACGGTGACATCATGCGCAGGCCTGGCATGAATAATACAGTGGTTTTAGATGTTTTCACGAATCCGTGTGAACAGGGAACGTTTGACAAAACGTTGTTCATGGTAATATTAATTAACTTCAGTATCTGATTTTAAAGCAGGTTTTTAGCTTATATTTGTACAATAAACACTTCAGGGCTTCAATCAGAATCCACTGATTTAAAGGTTTTTTTATGAGGTGGTCTTTGTTACTTTCACTCTTTGAATCACATTATGAACAATTGCAACTAATTAGCTGTTAGTTTGTGGACATTGAGAGGACATCAGCGGTGTTTAATGATTTAATGTGGAATATTCATATGTATCTGATCACATTGCAGTTTTGAGATGCCATCCTCATTATACAGAAAACATGCCCTGAAATGGATCTATAACCATCCTTAACTGCAATCCATTATATAGTTCATTTTGCTTGTAATTTGCAGTAAGAATATTGGCTTTGGCTTATGGATATGCTTTAAATTCCCTAATTAGCCCAGTCATTTATTCAGTGTGACCAGGCTTCCCTATTGTGAATCTCAGCTCAGGTGATTTGATTTGTGTATTCAGTGTGCAAGATATTCAATTGGTGTGCATTTTTTTTAGCAAAATTTAAGCTGTAATTTCACAGGGTCAATTAACTAAATAGCCTTATTATGCAAAGGATATTAGTCCAAAGGATACCAGTGTCCAAAATTTGGCCACACTTAAGGTAAAATGTTGTAACAGAGGCGTTTCCGTTTTGCACAATGGTTAACTGTCGATTAATACACATTTATGTATAGCCAAATCTTCCCTCTCACACATTACCACTTTCATCTGTGCACATTCAGATTGTTTATTTCTCTGTAATTAGTAGGTTAATTGGCTCACTTTGTCTTCTGCAGCTGGATTATGCCGAATGTCTCAACAGCATTTTGCACCTGGAAATTGCACAAATCGTGGAGACTCCTAATAAATTATAATCTGACCTACATGTCCTTCCTAAAATTGTCTTCCTGGATAGTGTCCATTACCACACTTTCCTATCTTTTTGTTGGAAGAAATTGGCTAGCCATTTTTATATACAGCAGCATATGAGTGTCATGGTCCTCAAGCTAATGCTATCTGATGCAAAAAAAGATGGTGATATATTTTTATTAGATGCTATGAGTAAAATTCGCTCTTATAAAACTAATGGTGTATTAGAGAATGACCCTAAAAACACCCTATTGATCCCATCAGATCAGATTTTATAGCCCCATCCTTCCATTATTGCATTTGCCTTCACATTACAGCACTTAGGGTTTTTGTTCTCCTGTCATAAAGGTTCATTTTCTCTCTTGATTATCATTGAGGAGGATGTAAGCATGTTTCCATGGCTGCTGAAGAGCTGGCCTGAACAGCGTGTACATAAAATCAGCCTGGGAAACATATAAACCTGGGTGGGGTATCTGTGTTTTTTATTTATTTATTTTTTTTATCCTAAATTGTGTTCGGGAACATCCATCCTCTAAGGAGTTTCACTTGTTCTCCCCAGTTGTTATTATTTTGATTTTGTCATTTCCCATGAATTCGGTACACTCTGGTGTACACTCTGACTTTTAGGGATAAAAATATTTTTTTATTGTTGTGAGGACTATAAGATATGTTTGCTAAACTATTATTCAATGTAAATATTAATCTAGCATGAAAACTAGCTAGTTTTAAACACAATAAATGTCTGTACCCACCTTTATATTATCATTTTTGGTTTTGAAATCTAGAATTTCTCAACTGTATCCATTACTAACAACACGTACACAGTACTGCTTCTCTAGAGGAGTTATGTGGACATTACGATTTAGCTCTATTAATTCATATGACTAATTGGTGTCCTTGATGTTTCCCTCCTATATGGAGAGTTTTCTGGGTCTTTATTTTCCTCTGTTTCTCTGGGGAGCAATACCTCAGCTGTCTGCTTTCCAGTAATTATTAGCTGTTAGGTTGAAACGCAGTGAAACGTTTGAACACGTCTTTCAATGTCTGACAAGTGGCTGAATTAATAAAAGCAATGATTTATAACCAGACCAGCTTATTATAATTAAACAGGAACAGCTCTTTTTGCTATATTGTCAGACTGTATTTAGTTAGAAACTGTCTCTCAAATGAGATGAATAGAAATGGAATTATCAGCATCGAAGATGAGTGTATTGTTCCACTACGTGAGGATTACAACAAATGACTCTGAATATTAAAAGAGATAAGTGTTTAAATCTACTGTCTATAGCAGTGTTAGCCAATCTGAATTGGTTTGTGTTTCAAGCCTAATAATTTGCGAGAGGAGGAAAGATAGCAGAAACATTCAGTCTGTCTTTTATCAGAGCATTACTCATCTGTAGAACCAAGAAATAATCACATTGAACATCACAAACCATGTAGTTTAAGAGGACATATTTCACACTAGATTTTTACACTATTAGTTCAGTATCTGGCCCTTTTATGCTCTTAGATGCTCCAAGCTTGATCGTGACTGGCCTGCTGAAGTCCTTTTCAAAACCAATCTAGAAATCTGGAGACTATAAAGTAATTTTTAGGTAAAGTTTTAGTCTGCTTTAATCCAAGTCACAACAAGCACAGAAATGTTATCTCATAACCATTTACTACACCTAAATTCAGAGGCGAAATAATAGGTTAATACAAATGTTTAAGTCATAACCACAGCCCTCAGTATAAAATCTGAATGATAAATAGAAATGTTTTTTTTATGACCAACAAGTATGTTGATCCAGGTATGTTGTGAAATGTGGTCATTTTGATATCTATTTTTGAATATGTTTATGAATGTTCTTTCAAACTTATTGAGAAGCAACAGAAAAAGATTATTTGGAGCTTAAGACCATAGCTAGACCTATCTAAAACCCTAAATTCCTGTTTTTCTTAGGCATAATGGCTGATAAAGAGAAAGACTTGCCAGTGGTTGAGGACGAAGATGAACCAGATCTGAACTACCAGCCTCCGGCTCAAAAAAGCCTGCAGGAGATCCAGGACCTGGACAAGGATGATGAAAGCCTGAACAAGTACAAGCAAACCCTCCTGGGCTCTGGACCTGTGGTGGCAGGTTAGTGTACCTTCACAAGAAAACACATGTTGCCTATTGCATGTGCACACCATTTATTAATATTAGATTAGATTATAATTTATACACTACCATTTAAAAAAAAATAATTTAAAATATTCTGTTCATAAAATAATCCAGAAAAAAGGTATGACAGTTTCCTCAAAAATATTAAGCAGCACAACTGTTTTCAACATTGATAATAATAAGAAATATATCAGCTTTCTGAAGGAAAACACATGTGACACTAAAGACTAATGAGACTGAAGACTGAAGAGTAATGATGCTGAAAATTCAGCTTAGACATCACAGGAATAAATTACTATTACCGAAAAACTTCTAAAAATGATTTGAATCTTATTGATATTTTGACTCATATTTATAGATAAACACAAATAATGAATGTTGCAAAGAATCTCATCTTGTGAAGATTGCATTGTCTTCGTGGTTAAAGCTGTAGCTCGGCTCTCCAGGGACGGCTCTCCCTTCTCCTCCTGCTGTCTAGACAGATTCAGATCCCCCGGGGGACTCCAGTCTTGGTTCAAAGCCCCAAAACAATATCCTCTTAACTCAGGGAAAGAATGAGAAGGTGGCTGTCACTTAGTCTAAAGAGCATAGCTTTGAACTGCTTTGTTGTTTAGAGAAACATGAAACATGAATTATGATTCCAGTCCCTGCATAATGCTGGATAATTTGCATTTGGTGTTCTGTCTCTCTGCATTAATTATGAGATCTGTTATTGTATTTCTCACTTAATTGTTGAGTGAAATAGCTTTGTTTCTTTTGTGTTTCTCTCCATGATGAATTGTCTGTGATATTATGATAAAAGCCCAGCAATCCTAATATCTTTTGCCACAGGGAAAATCCAAATATACACTTCAAATTCTTTAAGTTTGAACTGAAATACTTGCTGATACATTGTTCCTAAAGGCATAAAGGGCAGATTAATTTCTTCTTGACTCACAGGGCTTAAAACGTTTGATTTAGATGCAATTACATTTTCTGTTGAGAATTGATCAACTGCAGTAATTTATTTTCTTTTTTTCCCATTAAAAAGCAACTTGTGTGCCTAGGGTATTTACCTTGTAAGTCCTCTGATTCATAAATGATTCATCTTTGCTCTGTTGGTTATGGCCTGGTTAATAATAGCCTTTATTCATTATGCTGGAATGCAAACGGCAGCTTGCACTGGTATTTTATAGCGTTTTATGTTTCAGTATAATGACTGAAAGATCTGCTTACAGTCCTGAGATCATGATGACCAATCAGGGCAAGGCAAAAAAGTGGATGTTTTGCCTCTTGAGAACTATGATACATACCCTTCCTCATTTCCTATATTGTGTATGAAAGTAAAATTGCAACATAATATACTCACCCTCATGTCGTTCACAATCTGTAAGTTAAGATCGGTACCAGTGTAATTTTAGTACTATTTATATATTAGTATATTTTTCTTTATTATTATCTTGAATTATTTGTATATTTTCAGTTTTCATTTTAATTTATAGTAATTTAATTATGTGCTTGTCATTTTTATTATTTTTTAAATATTATTATTTCATTTTATTTCAGTTTTATTTTTATTTATTTATTTTCAGTTAGTCATTTTAGTGCTTAAACTAAAACATATTTCAGATAGTTGCTGAAGCCACATTTCTAATTCTATTAATCTAACAATAATGGGTCACCACATGTTTTGGTGAACTATCCCTTTACCCCTTCTCTGAGGCTGAAAACACTGGAAATATGAAACAGGTTTGTCCTGACATTCATTCATTTGCCATAAGATCTTCTCAGATATAATAGTGGGATTATGCCAGGGTGATCAGTCATGTTTGGTGCTTGCGGTCCCCAGTGCACAGTTTTGCGAGTGAGCATGCCTGTGGCGGGTGGCAGCACTTGTAGCATCAGCGGATGATGAACTGTATCTCCCACTTTTAAAACCAGCCCACCCTGCATCAATAACACTGCATCAATGAGACCCGTACAATAATTTATGTGCAGTTTTACACCACTAGCTCCCTCTTGGCAATGCGGAAACAATAATTTAGCGGAACAGTAGAGTTAAGCGGCTAAATTAAGCTAGTCATCTGCCCTGCATGCTTCATGGGACAACTTCTATGATGGGCCTATGGGAGTTCACATATCACTCTCACTCTGTATAAACTGATTTTATGTTTATTGTGTGTGTGTGTGTGTGTGTGTGTGTGTGTCCTTTTTTTTTGTGGAGCTTGACAGACATAGTCGTCATGCTCTATAGTTGCATGGAAAATATTCAAAAGTCTCCTTTTGTGTCCCTGTGGAAAAAAAAATAATAACAGCATGCAGGTTTTGAATGACATGAGGGTGAATAGTGACTGAATTTTAATTTTTGGGTGAACTGTTCCTTTAAGGGGTGGGGCAGCCGCAGCTCTATCACTGTTAAATGTGCTGAGACAGCATGCTGGGGTCACTAACCTGCAGTGGCTCTGTGTCCACCTAAACCCTGACAGGCCCGATCTATTTCTGTAATAGCCAGAGCTCCTATGGACACAAGAAACCTGGGAGGGAATGCATGGCGGCTTATTAGCAACAGTGATTGACAAGACTGTGATTGAATGCCTCTTTATCTTATAATGAAGATGATTATATTTGTGAAAGACAGTGTAGTTCTGTTTCAAAAACCTTTTGAACTGCATTTTGAAGAGCTGTTGGCCCTTTCCTGACACAAAGGCTGTTCCAAAGATAGGCAACTTAATTATGCTGTCTTTTAAGATTACCTTTTTTTTATACAAGATGGTGAGAAACATGTATATCATGAATAGATTCTGTTAAGTTCAGAAATGTATTCATAAGAATAGCTCAGTGTAATTCAAATTGGTCAATTAACGAATATTTTTGCTACTTTTGCTGTATATTTGTATGCTGAGAATATTATTCCTTAGCAATATGCTAACATCAAACTCTATTGAAATCAATTTTACCCAATATTTTTTTTAAATTTAATAGTTATTGAAGTATCGTCCCATTAGCTGCAACATGTTGACGTCAAACTCAATTGCAATCAGTTTTACTCTGTGTCATTTTTATATGTATTTTTAGAGTATCATCCTGTTAGCTTAGCAACATGCTTAACTTACATTAAACTCAATTGAAATCAGTTTTACCCAATATTTGTGTGTATTTTTTTATTCTTATTTGAAGTATCGTCTCGGTTAGCTTAGCAACTGGCAATCTGTTTCCTGTGAGGAACTTTATCTGTGTGGTGCCTATATAGTGTAACCTCTAGGTCACTTACGAGGTTCCATGACCGTTATAGTTAGAATGCTAAGTAGGCAGTAGGCATTAAGTCGGCTCACTAGGTTTTGGAACACAGCTTTTTATATTGACGACATATAAAACAACGGAAGTGCGTGTGAATTGACTGGAGAAACCTGTCTTTCCACAAACCTGAATTGATGATGTTCATCTGCTGATATCTGAGATGATTAATGTGTCTTATTTACACACTGACTGGCCAGTGCGTTGCAGGTGCACACGAAAGCCCTGTTTCCCCCTCCCCATTATTTATCTATTTAGTCCAGTCTAAGTATCTTCCCTCTGGCCTGAGACGCATGATGAATGTGTGGATGAATCTGCTTGGAGAATACTTCAAATTGTGTGGAAGATGTGTGCTATTACTTTTTTCTAAGCGATCACACTTAAAGTCCCAATTTTGTGACGGGGAACTTGGTACAGGCAAGCACCACCCACATTTGCCCCAGAACCGTTATTAACCAGCAAATCATTTTGGTCTAAAAGCTTCACTGCATGCTGAGAATATTAAACCCTGTAAACAATGGTTGCCTATTCCTTATTGTTTATGCACTTAGGAAAAAAGGCTATTCTGATGGGTTTATCCTGTAGGTACAGTAGTTTACGTATGCTTCAATAATAAACGTAGAGGAGACATTTAGCTGTTTCTCATCTGTTTTATTTATTGCATTGCAGATCCCACAATTCCTAATGTTCAGGTGACCCGGCTGACTCTGATGTGTGACCAGGCCCCTGGACCCATCACCATGGATCTGACAGGTGAGTCTCACAAGACAAACTAGTCAACAAGTGTAAACATAATCCACTTCATTTAAAACGAGAGCTGTCAGCCGATTCAATATCATTTTATGTATTTAGATTAATCAGATATACTTACTGTGACAATCCCTCAAATGGGGTTGTTTTATTTGTTTTACTGTAATACATTATTTTTATTTTGCACAGATTATTTTTTATATGATTAATTGTACTAAAATAATACTACATTGACTTATTTATATACTATATTATTACTTAATATTTTCAATTAGCATTTATTTTTTAAATTTTCAGTTTTACTAATTTTATTATTTCTATATAGCTTTAACTAATTTTTTATTTTTATTTTATATATCTAATATTTATATTTTATTATTTTAAGCTTTATTTCAATTAATGAAAACTATTTTTACTAGTTTTAGTTTTATTTAACGGTATGATAGAATTTACTTTATTGTCCCTTAGGGAATTTTCCATTTCACACAATAAATAAATAAATTGCATGTGTCTCACATAAACAGTCTAATAATCCAGTTATGTGAGCAATAACAATAACAACACTGATAACCCTATTTAAAATCCAAAGCATTCAACTTCTATATTTTTGTGTGATTAGTATAGGATAATATGTGGGTTGAGGTTAGTGGGATGAATCTGTGATCTGTGGTTTTGTCCACACAAAGGCTGCTGATCAAGAGCTGGGAGGGCAGTTGCTTAGTTGACACTATTGACAGAGCCTCAGTAGCTCTGCACTGCATCCAAATTCTTCACCTCCCCTGCCTTCAGAGGGATGATGATGTCATTCCTTACACTGCCAGCCAATGTCATGCAAGCAGGCAGGAGATGGAGATCTGCAACACAAATCAACATACACTGCTGTATGTAACCATGTACCCGCCCTCGATACACTAGAGGGGACTGTCAGGGCTTTTGACGGTCATAGCAGGTTTCTGCCCCCGCCTTTGCCCTCAGCCGGTTCAACAGTGTTTTTTTCTCTTTAACAACGGGAATACGGCAAAAGGTCACCTGGTTGCTAGGCAATAGGATGATTCTGGGCTGTTTAAATCAGAGATTTAAAGTAAGAAGCCCTTTTCAGATATAAAATCTGTAACATCATTCATTCACTGTGTCAAACCTATGTGCAGCAGCACATTTCCTCTTTTAGAACAAAACCAGAAATGACTTGCGGTTTGAGTTGGTACAGGAAGGCGTTGCCCTCTTAACGCAGAGTACATTGTTTCGCTTTTGTGTGTAGACTTCCTGTTTAGCAACTTTTATTCTTAAATTACCTCTGCACTGAAATAAAAGGAACAAAACCATGTTTATTCCTTTATTGGTTGCCTGATGGCTGGTTAATTGTTATTATAGACTTAAAACCCATGTACGATGTAACTCATAAATCTATGTAACTCAAGACAAAGGGGTTCAGATCAGTGTACTTTTTTTTTTGTGGTCATAGTTGTTTATTTCAGTTAATTATTTTTCTTATGTAAAAAAAAGCCTCTGTCTCTTATATCTCATTTATTAATTCTCGTTATTTGTTGTCAAAATAAAAAAAAAACTCTAAACTTTTTTATAGTAGTAATATTATCTTCCAGTGTGATCCAGATAATTACACTACCATTCAAAAGTTTGGGGTCAATACATTTTTTTTAGGACATTGATGTTTTTATAGCAAGGATACATTAAATTCATCAAAATGACAGTCGAGTCATTTATGATGTTGTAAAAGTTTTAAATTTCCAAACTTTGTTTATCAGAGGAAAAAAAAAAAAACTTTCAAACTTGATTAAGCAGCACAACCATTTTCAACTAAAAATAAGAAATGTTTCTTGAGCAGCAAATCATCATATCAGAATTATTTCTGAAGGATAATACATTTAAAAATAAATTACATTTTCAAATACATAAAAATATTAAAATAGAGAACTGTAATAATAATTTTAAATTGTAGTAATATTCCACAATATTACTGTTCTTACTGTATTTATGCAGCCTTGGTGAGCATAAGACGACTCCTTCAAAAGCATAAAAAGTCTGTCTTACCCCAAACTTTTAAATGGTAGAGTATTAAATATTTATTTTTATTTTTTTTAAATTCACATATACATTTAAAACATTTAAAAACATTGAAATACCATGCTGCAGCTGTAAATCTATTCCAATCCATAAATCTAGAGCGAACACTTCACTTTACAAGAACCTGCAGATAAACGGCATAAAATATCATTCCATAGCCTGAGCTGTAAGCAGGAGCACATTAGAGATCTGTGATCAGGAACGCAGATGTGCCAGAGTCCTGCTGTGAGTGACAGCCGAGCGTGGCACCTCACTGTGGGACATCCACCGGGATGGAACGCGCTAACCAGTTTTTGATGGATGTGGCCGCCACACAGTGGAGGAAAAAGACTGTAACAGTTAGTGGTGGATGAAGGTGAGGAGCAGAACCTGGCTGCACCCAAGACTCAAATAGCACTCAGCGTGACAGCAGAAGTTCTGCTCTGCTGACGTTCAGATTAGAGCAGCAGGAAGCCAGACCTTATCCCGCTCTTAATTGAATCTGAATAGTCCATATCTGAGCAGTTGAATATTTTGCAGTGTTCGTCACATCTCCTCTGAGAGAGATGTGAATAAAGCACAGAGGATGCACTCTTAACCCAGTCTGCACTCTAAAAAAAAAACCTTACAAATATACAGTACCGTGTAAAAGTCTTAAGCGAGGGACACACTTAACGACTGTAAGGCCCATTATGAATGTAATTTGATACACGACTGATCATGCCCAAATAAGCCGAGCCAGAGTGTTCAGGCGGTGTTCATAGTCGGTGTTTAAAATCTGCTC
The DNA here is from genome assembly GCA_030578275.1 of Meda fulgida. Taxonomy (NCBI): domain Eukaryota; kingdom Metazoa; phylum Chordata; class Actinopteri; order Cypriniformes; family Leuciscidae; genus Meda; species Meda fulgida. The sequence continues at coordinate 20,150,525 of CM060618.1, forward strand.
CAGTCATTGGAAACAGTCTGTAAGTGTGTTCAGGTCAGTCTTAGAATGTTTCAGCTAGTCGTTAAGTGTGTCCCCAGCATTAGGAATGTTAGTATTTTCAAAATGGTTTTAAGCCAGTTAATTTTATCTTTTGCTGTAGTGTGTCAGTAGGAAATATCAGTTTACATTTCCATACATTAATTTTGCCATTAATTGTAACAATCCAGTTTTTTGTATGTAAGGAGTCTGACAACAACCGGTGCTCCACACAGAGATCTGATCTCACCATCATCAAGTCTGTCTGTGATTACATGAAGAAACAGAAAAAAACTGAGACAAACTAAACCCAGAAGAACTGCGTTAACCCTTGAAGAAACCTGCCTGCGAATGTGAATGATCGAATGCGTATTTATTCTCAACAACTCGTAACACAACGAGTTTATTCTCAAAGTATGAGTTTATTCTCAGCAATTTATTTGACCTTTTTTTTTAAACATGAGTTTATTCTCAAAGTATTGTTTTTTTTTAAAAACACGACTTCATTCTTTAAATTTTACGAGTTTATTCTCAACATTGTATTTCGAGGTTTTATAATCTCGCATTAAAATGACTTTAAAAGCAAGATGGATAATAATATTTTTTATTATTATTATTACTTGGCTCTAATCCTCTTCTGTAGGAAACGTATCTTTTAGTAAAGCGAGATTCAGTGAGTTATGTTGAGTGTGATGAGGTGTCTGTGTTGAACGCTGCAGCAGTGGGAGTGGGGTTGGAACGGGCCGCTCTCATTCTCACCTCTTGCCAGATTTCAGCTCCTCCAGACTGCTAGAGCCTCCGCTGGGATCTTCCTTATTATCCATCTCCATCTTTGCTCTCTCATTGCTGTGTGGGAGTCATACAAACGACATACCAGCTACAACAACTTCAGCAAACTGTGTTCATAACCAACCAAGTCCTTCTAAATCTTTAAGCGAATGGAAGGAAAGAACACACATCTGCACAGTGCACACACACAAATACATGTGTTTGTATGTGCGCGCGTCTTCGTTGTTGGGACCAAATGTCACTTACCGTGAGGATAGTAAAACCTGAATGTTTTTCGTTTTGAAAATGTAAAAATAATACAGAAAGTTTTCTGTGATGGGTAGTGTTAGGGGATAAAATATAGTTTGTAAAGCATAAAAATCATTATGTCTTTGAAATGTCCCTGGCTCGGCGCCATAAGAGGGCATCGACCCCTAAGATCGGATTTGTGCCCCCTCAGTTTCAATCTGTGCCCTCTCCCCCTGGACAGCGGTGGCCCCCTCAAGAATGATAAATGTCCCCCAGGTCATGCGTCCTGGCTCTGAAAAATCCACATAAATCATGGAGACCCAGCTTTTTTTGTGTACACTACCAAACAAAGGTCTGTGGTTAGGATGTTTTTTTGTAGTCAAAAGTTATTCGTAGTTCATTTGACAGTATTATGGTTTCCACAAAAATATTAAGCAGCACAACTGTTTTCAACATGAATAATAATAGTAATATTTCTTGAGCAGCAAGTCAGTGTTATTAGAATGATTTCTGAAGGATCATGTGACACTGAAGACTGGAGTAATGATGCTGAAAATTCAGCTTTCACGGAAATAAATTGCATTTCAAAATATATTCACATAGAAAACAGTTATTTTATTATAGGTATTTTTAACTATTTTATTAGTTTTTTTTTTTTATTTAAAAAATGCAGCCTTGTTGAGCATAAAATTATTTCAAAAACAACAAAAAAAATTACAGTGGTGGTTTGAACAGTAGTGTAAATGTGTGTATATGTAATGTGTTTGGACAATCTAATTTGCATGTAAGTGGAGCTAATCTGCATTTTATAAGGAGATCACACACCCCACGTTTTAACTCTCACTGTCGCAGACATGGACTAATCCTCTTGTCCAATCAGGATTATGTTATTACAGTGACTATCTGAGCTAGATTTAGTCAATTACAGATAAGGAATATTCATCTTTGTGATGTAGAAAAGGTTTTGAGAGGGTTTGATGCCGCTTCTGTTATATTGACATTGACATCACACGTCAGCATATGCAGAGAATCCACTTCAAGATGGAGAACTTCCAAGCCGAGGTCCAGTTCCACTAGACTAGATGATAACGCCTCTATAGTCTAAAAATAATATTAATGTTAAGGACACTAATAAACACAGTCTGGCATTTGGCATCATGTGAATGGGCCACAAATCATCACTAATGTTATTCATTGTATCAATCTCCAATTTCTCCTTCCTCCCTGGTCTCTTCCAGTATCCATTACAAAGCACTTAGGGCAGATTCAAAGGATAAATTGATAACGCAGCAGTTGCACTTTTGTAAGGAAGCTCTTTGCATTGAACTCATTTGAACTACAGCAAAATGCGACCTGCAACACAAAAGGCTCGCATTTACAAATATGATATTGATTTCTGTTATATTTCTTTAAAAATGTGATTATAACCAGTGTTGAGTAAAGTTAGTTTTAAAAGTGATTTTAACATTACAATATTGCATTACTCCTTGAAATGTAATTAGTTGCATTACGTTACTTTTTCTCACCTGGTCTGGGCTTGCTTGTATGTTTATTAATGACAAAAAAAGTTATATTTGGGCAAATGTAAAGGCCAGTAATGTATAAGTTTAACACTGAATGAAATGCAAATTCACTCCTGTACAGTAGAGGGTGCAGCTCAAACAAACCTTTCGGCTGTGCTGCCATTCTGAATTGCAAAAAATATATATGGTGCACCTTTCTCCTGATTTCATTCAACATGGGGACAGGAGAGGTGTTAGACAATAAATGGGAAAACTACAGTGGACGAGAGAGCTCAACGCACTGCAACTGAAGAAAACACATGGAAATAAAAAAACACCCGCAAATTAATAAAATATCTTCATTAGTTTCACAACACATGTGTGCTCCAAATACTCACAACACAACCAAATACAGAAACGCGCTGCAAATAGCACAGACCACAACAGAAATCTTTCCAGGGGAGCCCAATAAGTGACGAACCCGGCTAGGACATCCTTATAGCTCAAAGTCTAAGTTTTTGCATGTTGTTTAAATAAGTTTCATAAGAAATGTTAGGTAATGCAGGGTCCAAAGATGAGAAGGCAAGTTTTAAAGTTGAGACGCTCACACACAGATATATAACGCATATTTTAAAAACATTTTTGTATAAAATGTATATTTATTTGCAACAGTTATGTTAACAGCAATATTCGAAATTTCTGTCGTAAGAACAGCTATTCAGCTGATGGACACCGTGCTGCATTGTCATGGGAACATCCCAGGGGAAAATAATGAGGAAATTACGTTGTCTTTCGTTGCTCCCTTCATCAAGTGCGTTCCAAACGGCTACATAGTGGCACACTAGTGCCCTTCTCACTCCAAAGTCCCCACTTCAAGGGTTCTGCCGTCTGCCCTTCGAAGGGAGTAGGGCATAGGGATGCTCACGAGCTATAAGCATGTGCCAGCCGGGTTCGTCACTTATTGGGGTCCCCTGGAAACCCTAACCCATTTCTGTTGTGGTCTGTGCTATTTGCAGCACGTTTCTGTATTTGGTTGTGTTGTGAGTATTTGGAGCACATGTGTTGTAAAACTGATGAAGATGTTTTCTTAATTTGAGGGTGTTTTTCTATTTGCACATTTTCTTCAGTTGCAGCGCGTTGACCTCTCTCGGCCACCGTAGAAAATTAGTTTTTTATTCTAAAAAATAACAAAATATTTATTTAATTTAAAAGTAATGTGTTACTTGGAAGAGTAAACTGATTACATAACTCTCGTTACCCCACAACAGTGATTATAACAATGCACAATTCCACTTAATTTCACTCTGGCTGATGTGTTTTTGTTTTTTTTTTAACACAGGCGACCTCGATGTTTTGAAGAAGAAGAACTTCACCATGAAGGAGGGAGTGGACTACAGGGTGAAAATCCACTTTAAGGTAAATTTGAACCCAAGCTTCTGCAGCCTCAGAGCATGTAGAAATGAAATGCATTCATTCAATGTTTATTTCCTGTCTTGATCAGGTCAGCACTATGAAGAACATCCAGAAATACACACAGGCACTCTTTCCCAGCCTAAAAATAACACACTTAAAATATTTGTAAACAGTTAAGGGTATAATGTAAGCAGAAAGTGGGTTTGTGTATTTTTTTTTTTTTTGCTTTGCAATATGGGTGATGTTGAAATGTTTTTGTTTTGTTAGTTTTCTTTAGAAATTTTTATTAAAAGTGGCATCTAGATTCACTGTGAGTCATACCAGATCATGTTCTCACAAAATACCGTTCTTCCCAAAATCCCTTTGTATCCAACAATATCCTTCTATCCCATGACTAATCAGGAAAGAAGTGCCTGATTTAGCTTGATACAGAAGATACTGTAAAATATAGCATTATAGTTCGTCTAAATACACTAAAATAGACGGTGATTTAATTTCAGTGCAAATTCCTGGTATTCCCTCAAGTGAATTTCTAAATGTTCAAGGATCTAACAGGACCTCTGCTGGTGACTGTGAGAATGAAAATGATATGTTAAATTAGTATTTATTCTAATTCATCCCATCTGTTCCCATTAGGTCAACAGGGACATTGTGTCTGGACTGAAATATGTGCATCTGACCTACAGGAAAGGACTCAGAGGTAAGAGCATCTGTATTCATGAATTTAAATGTTGGCCTTGCTTGGTGCTGGGAATGTGTTTGAGTCAAGGGTGTATGGATATCTTTAAACACGCATGTACTATTTTAATGTGCGTGACCTAAATAAACATCTTAAATTCCCATTTTAAAGTACTATCTGATAAACACATTTAATTTATATTTATATATGTTATGTTTTTGGCAAAACCTTGAGATGATTTAGTCCAACAATGCTCAGATTATCTGTGATAACTGCACTTTGAGTTGATCTGATAACTATCGATGATGTGTCAAGTGTTAATGTTTGTTAACAAAGCATTTATAGATTTGTCAACAATAAAGAGAACTTTGTCATGACAATAATTAAGTTTTGAATTAAAAACTTGATTAAATATGACAAGAAAAAAATAACGGCACAAAATATTAACAATATTGTGACACAATTCAGTTCAATTTATTAATTCAAACATAACAATGGAAATGAATGTAAAAAAATGTTTTTATTAATAGGCATATTTAAAACGGTTTATTTAATTCAAAAATGACTAAATCATTTTTATTAAATAAATTGACAAAAGTTGATTTTGCTTTTTTTGCGTTGTTTTGCCAAATGCTATTCTCTATCCATTTGCGTTTTTTGCATCTATCGTTTTTAATCTATTAATGCATCTCTCTCTTACTGTATGCAATCTCACTGTTTGAAGTGCCTGTAATAGGAAATCAACGCGTGCTGTCATGAATAATTAAGTGAAGCGTCTTCTCATAGGATAAGGACACACAGTCTCATGAATAATTATGAGACACCCATGATGAGTCATTGACGCACTACAGTACGAGAAAATGTATGTGACGTTGATACAAAGACGAATTTGAACCCAGAAGTTTACAATTAACTAGTTTTCTCCAACAATCAAAACTAATGGATGGTAACATTGACTTCTACAGTATAGAAGATGTTCAACACACATAAATGTTAAAATCTCATGACCCTTTAAGAGCCACTCTCTCTCGTATGTGTATGGCAGCTTTTTTTCCACCCTGGAATAAAAAATATAAAAGGTAATTGCAACTTTTTTTAATCTCGCAACTCTTTTTTTCCTCAGAATTGTGAGAAAAATCTCCAAATTGTGCGATATAAACTCCCAATTCTGAGACAGAAGTCAAAAGTAACAAGTTAGAAAGTCGCAATTACCTTTTTTTTTTATTGCGAGTTTATATCTCACAATTCTTTAAAAAAAAATAAAAAATCTGAATTGCATGTTATAAACTCGGAATTGAGAAAAAAAACATTGTCTTTTTTCTCAGAATTGTTAGAGATAAACTTGCAATTGTGAGTTATACAGTCAGAGTTGCGAGATATAAATTCAAAACTGAGAAAACAAAAATTGTGAGATAAAAAGTCGCAATTACCCTTTTTATTTTTGTATTACATAGCGGAAACCAGCTTTCATATATGTGGCTCTCAAAATTGATTTAAGATGGACCGTCTTGCTATTTTGCAATTCGATTTCAAATGAATGAATATGACACAATGTTTACTGAATATTTTTAAAAGATATTTAAATTTTTTACCTGCAGTGGATAAGGCAGTGTACATGGTTGGCAGCTACGGTCCGAGAGCCGAGGAGCATGAGTTCATGACCCCGGTGGAGGAGGCTCCGAAGGGCATGATCGTTCGGGGAAGCTACCACATCAAATCCTACTTCACAGATGATGACAAGACAGACCATCTGTCGTGGGAGTGGAACCTGCATATCAAAAAAGACTGGGACAGTGCAGAGTAAAGAGGTTCTCCCTCTGTCTCTCTCTCTCTCCCAGATGCATAGCAAAATACCCAATTTATGACTAATGTTTAAAACAGAGGACTAGGCTAGGTAGATATGCAGCTGGAGTTGACTTTGCAAATGGTTAAATAACAATCAGTCATATAACAAAAACCTTAAAATAATGAAGACATTCTTACATATTAAGTGTAATCAACGGTGAGGACAAACAGTGACTGGCAGGGTATTAGAGGCGACTTAGTACTTTGTAATAGATATAACAACGGTATAATCAACAAATGAAATTCCTCATGCCTGTACTCTCAGGTTAGTGTAAACTGTAAATGTAAATATTACAATGTCTGTATTCTTGCAATGCATTTAGAGTTCTTTACAGAGCCCATGACTAGATCAGTGCATGCTTGGATGTGAAGCCATCGTGTCTGCTATGGCTAATGTCTTGTATTGATGATGTAATCAGCCTGCTGTTAATTGATAAATACATGTGTTGGAAGTGGTTTGTACTAAGTGTTGCTTGTCCAAAAGGTATTTCTGAGCATTACACCCCTGCAAAAAAAGACCAACTTAGACTAGTATGAAGTTGTACGCCAGCAAAACTTAGCTGGTCAAACAGCATTTCTGGTGAAGCTGGTTCACTTGTCTTACTGGTTAGTCTAGTTAAGAAGCCCGATTGACACACCAGGCTAAACATTTGCTGGTCTTTTCTGCTGGGAACCCACCATCACTGGAGCCCAAGCACCCTCCTCATTCCCTGAAATGGTTCAAAATCTGTTCATCTGTCCAGGTGTCTGTAACCGTGCTCCATCAAGCTTTGATATTAGATTGTCTTATTTTTTTTGGCATTCCAAAATAAATACATTTCATTGTTTATATGCCTGCTGATACTGTTACCTTACACTTCCATCTCCATCTCTGATGTTATTATCTGCCATGTGCATATCTTGATTTATCTTGAACAATTATCTACTGCGCTATCATATTCAGATATATCGCACAATATTCAGAAATACTCTGCGGAAATTATCAGAATAAGATTTCTCGAAGAAAGGTAACAAATGCCACAGGAAATGTATAACTTGCATGTGCATTATGTAATGCCTTTACGAGGGAGACAAATGCTAAATCATAATTAACCGAGCTTGTTGGCAATAGGAAGACAAATAAGAGAGCGCACAAAAGATTAGCAGAGGTTTTTTTTGTGAATAGTCATTTTTGATAACCGTGTGACTAGTCAAAATATGATAAGATGTATTTGATCAAATGGAAATCAACCTTTTTCAAAATATACACACATGATGTGCATTTTCTCAAATTCATATTGTGACTGATAATGCAATTGTCCTCACAATTGGATTTTATCATTAGTCTACTTGTAGTCTGTATTGCATGATGCTCCATTTTTAAAAACATGTTAATTAGGGGGTTCATTGTGATGTAATGTCGGCTGCAGTAAGATGTAATGTAAGATTTAGTCAGGGCATTTCTTTCAGCTGACTGATTCATTTGCTAAAAATAGATTATATTGCTTCTGAATTGTCATACCTTTTCATCTTGTATTTTTTAATAAAGTTTGGCTTGTCCTTATTTGTAATCTTGTTTCAAATGTTTTAGTTTAAACTAGTAGCCTATGATAAGCCACATCAAGTCAATTTATCAAATGAACAACACGTGCATGATGTAGCAGTAACTGGCAATGAACAGTTGCTTCATCTTGCTGTAAAAAAACAGAAACAGAAATATAAATAAAAACAAGGACGAGAAAAAGTCATTATTTGTTCACTAAAGATGATAAACCGAACCTCAGAAGAGAAAGACACGCATCTCTCAGTTGATTCTGACACAACATGTACCGCCTTCCAAAATTGACCAATCATAGTAAAGTACATTAAGTACGTCTTTGCTGATTGGCGCTCTGCTCACGAGCCACACATACTGTCTTGCACGTCGCAGTGTTGCCATGCCCGCCTTTAAAAGCGTCTTTCAGCTTGTTTTTCATAAAGTCGCTAACAAATATTTGACTCGTTGTAGGTTGCTGTAAAAATATATAGTTTGTTTAATCGATAAACTTATTAAAAAATAAAAATCTTCACAGAAAGATGCAAAGATGTTTTTTGGGGAAAGTTTCTTATTTTGATAATGTTTATCTATGGAAGTACATCTTACCTGTTTTTCATGCGAGGTCTGGCAACAAGTGAAAGTAGCGGTGAAGTTTTTAGCAATTTAGCATTAGCCTATCTCTTCAGCTAGCGAGATGTCAGCAGTATTAAGACAATGTACCAAATTCAGCCCCTCTGGTATGTGTGTGTTTTGCCTCATCCGAAACTTTTGCTGTTTTCTATTGTGCAGTGACAACTGACCATGTTTTATTTTGAATTAAATATGCAGAAGGAATTAGGACGAAGGTCAGCGGACCACAAAAGAGTTTTCTTCTTTTAGTTTTCATGTATTAGTGATTGAATTAATTAATCTTTATGTTGTAGAAAGCAGGACACATGGCCATATAATAATACATATGACAGTTGTTGTTTTGGTGTTAACTTTTTAATTTTCACAACTTTAATAAGGGCACAGCTTATTCACACTGGGAAATACAACACTGCTCCCGTATAGTGCATGTTTACAGAGGTGTAACCAATAGTCAAATAAATATCACTGCGAAAATACCTTGACTTTTAGTTTTACTATTTTTAAAATATTCGGTAAATCTCTTGCAGGATTTGTATCACTGCTGTCTGGAAACTGTAGTCATGGTAGAACCTGTGCTCTGCAATACTTTGTATCTTCAAACAAATATTCATCATCCTCAAAAATTAAAGTGGACCTGGATAGTAGTAATGGTAAGAATATTAATACATAATGTGCATTAATAATGGGTTTACTGCATTGCAACTATACATTTATATTCCTGCTATAATAATTTAATATTCTCACAGGTGTTGCGCTAATGCAGTTCCAAAGTCCTCCGGTCAACAGTCTCAGTCTTGACTTTTTGACTGAGTTTGCTATTAATTTAGAAAAACTTGAACTGGACAGAGGCTGCAGAGGTGTGATCATAACATCTGTAAGTCATCAGAAACTTTGATCTGCTTTAGTGGAATCCAGTTTGGTTTATATGTCTGTTCATTTCATTGACAGTGCTGTTTTTGTTATAGGCCCAGCCGAAGGTGTTTTCTGCAGGCCTAGATATTTTGGAAATGTATCAGAAGAGCCCCGAGCACTGCGCAGAATTTTGGAAGGCTGTACAGGGCGTGTGGCTTAAGCTTTATGGGTCCACCAAGGTCACAATCGCTGCAATCAATGTGAGTGCCACATATACTCTTCTGTTTTCTGATACCTGGCTGGTTTAGGTAAAGTATTCATATATGGTCAAATTTTTAGTTGTTGAATAAATTAATTGTTCTGTTTTTAGGGCTCCAGTCCTGCAGGTGGCTGTTTGTTGGCTTTGTGTTGTGACTACAGGATCATGGCCGATAACCCTCGCTATAACATTGGTCTCAATGAAACACAACTTGGTATAGTTGCACCTTTTTGGTAAGTGCTATTGCTGTGAATTTCACAATTGGACTTAGGCACCACTATATAGTAGCTACATTTGCCCAAATAAACTTTTAATATTTGGATTGATGGATACTTCAGATTGAAAAAGCCTTCATGTAAACACCTCAAATGAAAAGGTTGAGATTGTTGGATTTAAGGGGAAAATAAACTATAATCTCAGTTGTATTAAAAAATATCACTGTACAGTGATGCGTATGTTTACATGAGCCCTTTTATAATAAGATCTGTTTAGATGTGTTTGACTTATGAATGTGTATGTGTTTATTTACATCTTACAAAGTGGTCAGTGGAAAGAAAAAAAACTTTCCTTTTAGGCATGTCATCCAGAAAAATGACATTTATTCTCAAAATAGCTCTGGGGACATTATCACGGTGACTTTTTCTGGTTCTAAACGCACCAACTGGTCACTGCGCATGCGCTGAAATTTGTAAATTATTGTATGTGTAAACGATTATGTGAATCTGATTGCAAAGTTTAGGTTTCATATAAACAGAATTTTCAGAATCTGAAATCAGATTGGATTCATTCAAAGTGACAAAAATGAGTGCCTGTAAGCATGCCTACTGTAAAACAGGATGGTACTAAATGGAGATTTTGTAAACCAGGTTTAAGGACACCATGGCAAACGTTGTGGGCCATAGAGAAACCGAGAAGGGTCTTCAGCTCGGTTTACTGTACAATACTCCTGAAGCCCTGAAGGTCGGTCTGGTGGATGAGCTTGTTCCTGAAGATAAAGTTCTCAGTGCAGCTACTGAGACCATGACTAAATGGTTGGCCATCCCAGGTAAATAGTAATAGTTTGCTCCAAAATACAATATTTCTGCCTGGTATTGTTAGTACATTTTATTAATGTACACTGTTTTTTGCCCACAGATCATGCCCGTCAGATAAGTAAGTCTATGATGAGAAAGCCCACCATAGACAAACTTCTTGCGAACAGAGACGCTGATACCACAAACTTCGTCAGTTTCATCACCAAAGACTCCATCCAGAAATCTCTTGGGATGTACATGGAGATGCTGAAGAAGAAGAGGTCTTGAGAGGACCTGAACACGTGCCTGTTGTTGACATTGTCCTTATGTAGCGCATCAGTGTCACTGTATATCACATTGTCCTCTCTTTTGTTACTAGAGGATAAATTTGTCTGTAAATAAAATCTTACAAAACTAAAATGGGGTCTCATTAGCATGTGGGTAGTTGAAATATAACTTGTCTATTTAACTTCTTTTTTTTTTTATTCAGCATCAAGATTTTAGATTAAAGTTTAGCATATACATTACATATTAGTGTATATGTCAGCTCAAGTAACTAGTTGCCTTTTATTTTAAAGTCTGCATGAAGTGGAAGTTGGGATAGTCTTTTCTTACCTATTTTGACATATATATCCGATTGAAGCGGCTTCTCAATCAAGAAAAAAAATGTAGGGCTGGACTTGTTTTTGTCCAATCGGAATTGATTGGGCTGTGGTTTGCTTTTGTTGTGATGTCATGCGAGTGACAGGTTGTCCTGTTCTCACACCAGTAACACGTCTTCAGAGAGGTGAAGAGATGTCGTTGCAAGTGAGAGAAGTTATTTTGATTAAATATTATAAATGCACATGAATTAAAAAAGAAATTATGTGCACAAATAAAACTTTTATAATAAACACTCCAATATTCCATAACAAAATAAGAATGGTCATTTTTGATTTCATGATGTATCACTTTTTGTAGTGAATTTTTAACAAGCTTTTGCCTTCACTAGTTCATTTTAAGTGGTATTGCAGCTAAATTTGTTTTTATAAAAATGCAAATGTCATCTATAAAGCTGCAACTTCACAATCACCTATGCATTTATTATAGCTATAGAATGATATTGGACAAACATTCATTCAAATGATTTATTTTTATTCTGTTAGAAGCACTGTGTATCTGCTGTGAGGGAACAACCTTGATCTTTTTTTTCACATGAGCTTGACCTCAACTGGAAAGTGATCGCTCACTGCCAGGGCCTGTGCGAGAGACATGAGCACTTCAGACAGATGAATACACTCAGCAATAACTCAGTCTCTAAAGATCCTTAGGTTTAATGTTTAAACTGTTGTGCTGCTTAACAATAATCCCAATGGGGCAAAACCTGTCCTCACCCAGCTCTGGCTCAATCCATGGGCTTCCATGAAGTCAAAGACCTGTGCTGATCCAGGGGACACTCCTTTCATCATGTCAGAGGTGGCCACAATCCTTTTATATCAAGCATTTCATGAGTCAATACTAACATACGTTTATCTGATCCAGCTAGAAAGCTTGTGATGTTTTCCCTACCTGTCATAAGGGCAGTTTGTGTGTGTGACGGTTGTGTCCACACTGTCAGGGATGAGCCAGGTGTAGCTTTGGTCAGTGCGGAGTCGTATTTTTGACCAATTCGAATTTGAAACGTAGCTACAGCCAGCATTGAAGTCTCCCAAAAGCATAATGTTCTGAAATGAAATATGAAATGTCACACATTCCCAACATTATACTGTATTAGCATAGTTCTCATTATAGTATAGTTACATTTGTGTTCAAACGTTGTCTAGTATCCAAGACGACATCATGCAGAGCATCAATTTCCTGCACAGCGACTTCTGGAGATGTATGCTGGGGAATGAGGGCAAAGTCCCGGACAGCTATGGAAAATGCAGACTTGTTAGGGCTCAGTATTCAAAACATTTTCTGTTTGTTTTCATAATTTAAGTATTAATTATTTAATTTTTTTTTTAAATCTTATTGACCCCAAATGTTTTTAATAGGAGTTTATATTCAGCTGTAAGTATGGACACTCGGGATCTGGAAATCAGATTCCCTTCATTTTCATTGTGGCCTTTAGAAAGGCTCTTAACCTCAGAGGAACTGTCTCTGAATTTAGTGTACCATGAATTTCTTTGGATGAAAAGCTTTTGCTGAACAGTGCGTTTCAACTGAATTACTGGTAACATTTTGACAATGAACTGGGACCGCCACCTGTCTTAGAGGAGAACATCACAACAAAGGGTTCTCTGTTGAAAGTATCAGTTCCACAGGATTCACATCCATCTTCATACAGGAAGCTGTTTGAAACCGACACTGTCTGACGCCTGATGAGAACATATTAATTTGATATGAACCACAGGTACACATATTAGCATACATACAGTCTTATATGATATGTGAGTAACATGTTACCTGTAAATAAAGAGATATCTCTCTTTGTAAGTGTTCCTACCCAGGGGCTCACTTACAATGTGCTCATACTCATATGGAGAGGAACCTCTGATAATGAAAATAATATTTTATTTATTTTTTATACAAAAAAATACTGTAACTTATAGACATTAAGTTAAACAACTTACCCATTTACACTTTCCATCAGTTTAGTAGTTGCAGAGAGATCATTGTCTCTCACCTCTTGGATGAGTACAATGTCATAGCGGTGAACTACCTAACAAACACAATTACTAAGGTTACCAAACAAGAAGCATGATATGGGTATTATATGGGTGTCCCTCACTTTGGTAATGATGTCAAGCAGAGTGGCATTGGACGCTTTTGTGTCCCCGAAGGATTTGATGTTAAATGCTCCGATCAGAAACGAGTTCCCAATGTGGACGGATACTAGGAGCAGACTTAAAGTGGTACTAATCTTCATGCTGTTTTCGAGATGAAGATGAAAACATGCATATATTTCCCATGGGAAATATTCAGACAAGCATTAGACAGTTTAGCATTAGACAGATTAGCACAGGCAAAAGTAAATTAGAATCTTGAAAAATCGATGTAACTAAGTAAATATTACTCTAATATAAATATGCATTAGGATTATATTTTGAGACATTCATTCCATGCAATATAATAGCTCTACCTGCTGCTGATTTCTGCTTTCACTTGTGCCGTGAGAACGGGGAGAAAGCCTTTTTGCACCACTAAGGAGCCTTTGTATACTCTACCTCGTCAAGTCCCTCTCTCTGGGAATATAAGTGGTATCACATATTCTAGAGAGTTTTTATTTTCCACTACTGTGTAAAGACAGCAACCTCTTGCTCACTCTCTCTCCCTGGGAAATAAACAGATGGGAGATAAGACAAAGTCTAATGGAACTTTAAACAGGTGGCTTGACAGAAGTATTAAAATAATATTTATTGTGTAGCTGGCTGCTGTACCTCAGTATTCAAGGAGGACTTTTTTTAACACTATGATCTCTTATAGGGTCAGAATCTCTGCATTGTAGGCTTCTACCTGAGCTTGTACTGTAACTGTTCCATATACATTTCCCAATATTTATTTGATTGTAAAGATTTTGCTTAGCAAGCCTATTTAAAATGTATTTGTTTGTCATCAACAAGAAACTTTATTATTATACTATGACATTGAGAAGCTCAACCTGTTACTCAGCCCACTCTCCCTTGAAGCAATTCAACTTCCGTGCAACAGGGGGCGCTTCATGTGTGTGCCAATCATTGACATAAGCATGTCTGTGTGCCATTAAATACACTTAAAGAGAAAGAAAGAGGAGCAAGGGTGAAGACCAACAGGTAGCCGATATAGACATCAAATAAAAATATACTAAAATAGTAAATATTTTGACAAAGAGATCAAATAGTTAATTTTATCTTGTATCCGTCTCGAAGGCACGTCCAGGGCACGTCAAGGGCACTTCGGCGGCTTTCGGCTGATTCCGGATTGGAATGGACCGGAAGTGTCTGCCTAGACTAGAGTTTGTCGAAGTGCTAACGGCTACGCTAATCCATTACAGATACAGAGCGCAAATCGAGTCTCTGGCTGAATGTGTCATTTTCATCCCAGACACAAATTTACACACTATCGCCATGCTACCGCAGCAGTGAACATTCTCCACGGCAATAAAAAGAAACGACGGCATATCCTTCTGCTTATCCAAGCGGTGAAACTAGGCAGGTTAGGATTTTTTTCGCATCCCAGCTAACGTAATGATTACTGCATGTAGCGGTTAGCATGTAAACATATCAAGCAAACGCAACTGACAGTTTGATCATTTGAATTACTGCATTCCCACATCATGCTATTATATACTTTTTTAAATCCTCTAATTATTATTTTATTTGTTTAAAAAAATCCATGTTTATGTATTTTGACAGGCAGAAGTACTAACTAGCTGCTAGCTTTTGAGATTATGAGGTAGTTAAGTTTTGGCTTTTTATACGTGTATAAAATTACTCAGCAGTGTTTTGAATTGTGTTTGCTGTTCCTCGAGTTTAAGATATTACAATGAGGCTACTGTAACTGATACCTCTTTAGTATCAATTGTGATGGGTAGGCTATTTGTTCAATATAATATTTTAATTTGCTTATTTATTATGGCACAGTGTTGTCTATTTACTTAAACATCTTGTTTCTCTTTTTCTTTACAAATTACATAATTTGAGTTGACAGTAAACAAAGTAGCATGTTTACTCTTATCACATTTCTCCTGAGAGTGGTGATGTCACTACTACTGAAAGCAAGTAGCTAAAAGCTTTTAAAAAGCAAGTTATTAGGCACAATCTTTACACATACTGACCGCCATGTTCTAATCCATGAATCTTTTAACACATAATGGACTGATCAATAAAAGTAAGGGTTTTCAAACTGAGAAATATGTTGTTAAGCACTGTTGAATTGATTTTCTTAATTTGTTCTTTCAGGTGTGAATGACCGACGTGGTGCCTACCACCGCCCTCAGTGAAATAAAGCTCCGCCTACTCTGCCACGATGACATAGAGAGAATAAAAGTGCTTTGTGGCGAGTGGTTCCCCATTGAGTGAGTGCTTGATCCAAATGATCCTTTTGTATAGCTCAAGTACAACACTAACACATTGCTATATGTTTGTGTTTTAGGTATCCAGACTCATGGTACCATGACATCACATCAAATAAGAAGTTCTTCTCTCTGGCTGCCACCTATAGAGGTGGAATTGTGGGGATGATTGTGGCAGAAATAAAAAGCAGAACGAAAGTGCACAAAGAGGTACAACTTGCATTTGTATTGAGAAAAGGAATAACTCAAGTTTTAGAATCAAATAATATATAATATTATGGTGCAATACATTCGATGCTTAAAACGTGGCAGAAGTTTGTTTACAGTGTTTTATAATATGAATAAAACATGTTTAATTGAGTAAAATAATTCCTTAGGCCATAAAGAATAGTTCCTCTGGAGCTTTGATGTAAAGGATCATAATTAAAATCATCTGACATATCCAAAGCCTTTTTATAGCCGGTGATTAATTAGGTTACAGACTAAATGTCTGCATATAGTGAAGGATTTGATTTTGACCTTCATTAGAGAGGATTTTGCCTCTTCATTGTACAGTTATGTCTCCTACTAAAGCTGGCAGTCACTGGCTGTTCTGATGTGTTAGATATTACTGTTAGTTCACTTTTAATGAACTTTGTAGGCCCATGCATGGCTAGCATATCAAAGTTGTTTATTAAATGTACAAGTTCCATATTTTAAGTACAATGGAAATCTTGCTTGAATGCGTATTATAGACAGACTATAGACAAGATAGAATAAAATAGACAGTATTGCTACCCATGTATGTGTAAAAATATAGCCTATATTGATAAGCTTACTGAAAGTGGTAAAATATCAGGTTGCAAGAGTTCACATGTTTGTTATTGATATTATTACACATTAATGTTGTTGTGTTAAACATTTTTACAGCACTAGGGTAGACTTTTCTGTATCTAGTTGTGTGTTCAAATAGTCCTGGGCCTGAAAAGAGATGTGTGATATATGTGATTTGTAGAGGTTTGAGTGTGATTTCTTCGTACAATGATTGCAAGGAATCCGTTTAGTGTTTTTTTATTTTATTTTAAAGGCACACTATGTAATTTTTCGCCACTAGAGGTTGTTTATTCAAAACAAAGGCGTAACTTGATGACACCTTGATTTCGCGATATCATGGGAGTTAATGTCTTCACCTCTACAGCCGGTGGAGAATACGACGGGACTCGGGCAGAAATCATATTTATGGATGAACGGTAATGTACTAAAGATTTATTAATGTTACGAAAGCCGTTAGACCGGAATGAGGCCGCTGGAGCGATTTCTAATGAGAGACAAGCACGACACATATTGCGTATGTGGGGTAACACAGCGCTGTTTTATCAAATTAGATACATTTGAGTGTGTTGAAAGTTGTTAAAATGCTACTCTGTGCGTTCGCTTGGCGAATACTATATGAGAAACTTGTTGCACACTGCAGTGAGCTAGATCGATATTAGGCATAGTAAAAATGGTACTCGCGGTAAATCAAGAAAACTAGATTTAAACAAAAGACTAACTGTGTTGAGCTGTATAACAATGATTAGTTTTCTGTCAATGAATGTATCCAATCAGTTGCTCATCTGTCTAATAAAATACGTAATATATTAAAGCGTCTTTGTTGTTTCCTTGGTTTCTACAAAATAAAACGGAAATCGAGGGTAACACGGGTATGATGTCATTGATAGGCTACGCTCGGACACGGTCCGTGTCCTGGTTAAAACTGCTTATTCTTCTAGTCTTCTGTTCTACAAATCAACACAATATATAACATTGCTCTAGGGGTTTTTGGATATTTTAATTTAAAAATCTTACATATTGTGCCTTTAATGTTTTTATTTCATTGGTTTGGTGCGATTTATATTTTTCTCTAACATATGCTATTTTTTTCTCTAAAATACTTGTTTACTGAATAATAAAGGAATGTTATGTATGTTATTTTTGAAAGTACAATACTGTTCAAAAGCTTGGGGTCAGTATGAGTTTTTTTTTAACTATTAACTTTTTTTTTTTTTACTATTTTTTAACTTTTTTAAACTATTTTAACTAAGAAACTATTTGTATTCAGCAAGGATTATTTAAAGGGTTCAAAAGTGACAGTAAAGACATTTATAATGTAAAAAATTTTTTTTAAATTGTAATACTATATAATATATATTTGTGATCAAATTAATGTAGCTTTGGTGAGCATAACAGACTTCTTTCAAAAACTTTACCAACGCCTTAAAATATCTCTGAACACCCTCAATATGTTTCAGTGACAACAAAATTGAAGTCACAATTTTTTGTTATTCCAGTATATTACCCCAGATAACCGCCTGTGTTGCTAACTCTGCATATATTTCTCTCCATCAGGATGGAGACATCTTGGCCTCCAGCTTTCCTGTTGAAACTCAAGTTGCGTACATCCTGAGTTTAGGAGTCGTGAAAGAGTTTCGGAAACATGGAGTAGGTGAGAGGTGACGCTGGTGTGCTGTTGTGTAACATATGCCATGACACATGCTTCCCCTCATAAAACATAAACATAAAACATCCCCTGATAAACTTCATATCTCTTTCTCTCTCTCTCTCTACAGGCTCTTTGTTGCTAGACAGTTTAAAGGAGCACATCTCCACCACGGCACAGGACCATTGTAAAGCCATCTACCTGCATGTGCTCACCACCAATAACACTGCCATTCACTTCTATGAGAACAGAGACTTTAAACAGCACCACTATTTACCGTATTATTACTCTATACGAGGAGTGCTGAAGGATGGCTTCACCTACGTCCTCTATATCAATGGCGGACATCCTCCATGGACTATCTTATATCCTTTTCTTTATCTCACATATTTGTGTTCATGTGTCGCATTTGTCTATGAGTGGGAATAATGAAGGCGATTGATAATTAGAGCTGCATGTTATGTTGGTTTCTGATAACATTTTTATTATTATTAATGATATCGAATCATTTTACCGCCCATGTTTTATTGGTGCATATCTTCTGGCAGTGTAGTAAATACCAGAGCCATAGAGAGAGAGTTGCGACAACGGAAGTTCGAAATGCTCTGTTGTCACGTGATTCACGTTGACTTCAGATAGTTCCAGGAAGTGCTTTGGCTGCCATTTCAAACTGTTAGAGTAGAGTGACAGAACTGCAATTTTTGGTAATTTGTAGTCAATAAATGCATTTATTTTATATATTTATATAACACACCGACATATGTATGTACCAATCCTAGCCTAATCTGTTAGTTATCTGATAACATCCCTTAAATCTACTAATTTAATGAGTAATAATCTACTAGAAGGTTTTAATTGACAAGTTATTGTTATTTAGATGTACTGATAATATACAATCTTATTCTTTAAAAGTCTTACCTTTTAAAAGTGCGTCGCAAACGGTTTGTTCTGGTGCATCTCTACGGCGCGGCATCAGTGTGCTGCTACTTCCTGGAACTATTGAGAGACTCCACAAGCCGCCATTGCTGTAAAAAAAAGCGTTCCATTGGAGTCAAAGGAGTTGTCAGAACTCTCTCTATATGGCTCTGGTAAATTCTATATTTACTACACTACTGTTCAAAATTTTGGGGCCAGTGAAATTCATACATGAAATTAAAATGAAACAGTTATTTTAAATGGTATTGATATACTAGTTTCATGAATTTGAACTGTCCAAACCTGGTAGAAAGTGTTCCTTGACTCTCTCAGCACTGATTATATTCATCATATAGGTTCGGCACTGGCCAGTCTGAGCCCCTGCTCTATTCCTCAGAGGATTTACCGTCAAGCACAGAATCTCCTGCGCAGCTTTCTGCCGTGGTCGGGCATCTCTTCCAAGAGCGGCATTGAGTACAGCAGAACCATGTGAGGATTGTGGGGGGTAAGCCTGACTCATCCACCTCTCATGAGCTCACCTCTTTTTCCACCTGTAAATGTATCGTTCATGCTCTTCTAAGCAATAATGATGTCTTATTTATTAGGTGTAAGAGATGGATTTGTTTGGGTCACATCAGATGCCTGGGCTGCTGAAGACTGATATCGGCTCTCTCTGGTCTGGAGCAGTGTATTATACTTGTACATTTTATACATATACATACTTTATATATGCATTGTCATTAGTAGATTTCCCTTTTAATATAAACTCTCCACTTCATGCCTGTAAATATGCTGCTGTGTAGAGATTTTTAATATAATTTTTTTTAAATTTGTGCCTGTTCTATATAGATGATTTTAGGATTTGACGGTAGAAGTATGCATACTTTTTCATTTAGTCATTTTCATCCATGTCAAGCTCTAGTGTTTTGTTTGTGACACTAAGCATGTATTTCAGCCCGAGTTTTAAGTTTAATATATATTTTTTTTAAAATAACATTTGCACAGAGGCAATGAATGTAGTGTTGCTATGAAGGGAATAAATGCCAGAGTTACAGAAAACCCTCCATCTCACCAGATGTGTATTGTTAATGCCAAATACATATGTGAAAACTCTTTTTAAATTTAGATCATCTTAATTTAGCTAGAATATTACATTGCATGCCATTCCTTGCAATGTACGTGCTCCTTTAAAGGGGAAATGAATGTTGTAGGGGAGAAATGTTTGATTTTCGCTGTGTTGCTGTGAATCGGGGATTTATACACCAAATAAACATATTTGAGAAATATACTCCTGCGTTACACAAATTACAACATCAAAGATGATATTTATCTGTGTTTGACCATCCATTCATGATGTCTTTGTTGAAACATTGATGGTTTGGTGAAGAACGTTCACAGAGCATTTCTGTGAAATTATAAGAGAAACCTTACGGAAACTACTGTATCAGATGTTATTGGTCTTCATGCATTTGAAAAATGTTTCTTCCAATTTTGTGTGTAAATTGTGTGTAAATTACAATTATTCTCCATTAGTCAATTCAACAGTCAGTTTTTAATCTTGCAATGTTGTAAAATTGGTGCATTGTTCTGTTTTACATTTCATTGTATTACATTTTCATTGTGTAGGTATTAAGAATTGAAATGTCTTATACTCTTCTAGTAAAAATGCATTCTAACCCTAAGATGGTCAACGCGTAGGTGAAATGAAATGTTCAAAGCAGTAACGGAATTCTTCCCAATAGTCTCTGAATTGTGTAGCATCCACTAGAGTTCACTGAGATGATTTTTTTTTAAATGTGTACATAACTTAAATTGATTTTATTTGTTGTATTGCGCTTATGCATTTGCATCCCTCCTTTTGTTTATTCTTCATTTATGAATCGATTCATGCATTAAGAGAATTTTGAGATGACCTACAGGCAAGAGCGAAATAAAAAAAGATTGTGCAACCATTTGTTTCAATGTTCTTTTTTGTTTACATTTCAGACTCGGAATATGTGAGGTTTTACGGTAAAGTAATTTTGAATGGCATAGGTTTAGTCACGCCTCGTTGGAGTCTTGGACCCTCATTCACACTCAAGACTCCGAGTAGACCAGCAAACAATAAGCAACAATACTTTCTTTCGTGGCTGGCTCGTTATTCACTTCCTTCAACAGTCTACGGTTGTTTTTTTGGCTTGTGCACATTTGCAAACGGTAAGTAATGCTATGATTCTTTTTGAAAGATTATATCCCAACAAAGTGACTTTTTATGGAAGTGAAAGAAAAGCGACTAATGCGTGCTCGTGAATGATTCGAGAGGTTAATGAATTATAACGAGAGATAGTCATGTTTGAAATCTGTCAGAATCAAACTGATGAATCTGTTTTACTAAGTTTAAACATGGATTGATTTCTCTTAGACGTCTCTTTTAATCTGTTGCATCTTTGCTCAGTCATTGGCACGATTCTACCCACGTTGAATATTTTTTTTCTTTTATTTGGGAATAACTTAATGTATCATATTGAGCTTTTGTAGGAAGTTTGAGTAAGTAAGTGAAATAAAGTGGTTTAATTGATGCATAAAGAGACTAGTTGAGCTGGTGAAGGGAGGGGTCTTAACGCATCTCGTCGAAGTAACGTTACTAGTAAACATGTGCCACAATTCTAGGAAATATACAGCAAACATGCGTGTTACGTGTAATGAAGGTGTTTTGTTGCAAGACTGATTATTATTTTGATACATTTGTCTCGAAAGTCTTTGACTGAAGCTCAGATATTGACACAACATTGCTGAAGTCTTGTTGACATCACATGACAGTGGAAAACAGATCTGCTGTGTTCAGTTTTGTTTTACCAGGACACATAACAATGTAAAACTGCTTTTGATTTAAAACTTCAAATAGAGTGTCTCAGTGTTTGGTGGTTGAATATTGTATATGTTTACTGAGTAATCCACTATTTTGTAGGGAGGGGTCAAAATGGCAATTTTCACCTGAGACGTAAAAATGATTTTAAAAGATGGGAGCATCATTATTTTATTTTTACACAGAGATTGGTAGGTCTATCAGTAAAATATGTTGACTTTAGCAATCTTTGTTTCATTATGTTGTCAGAAAAAATTATGTGGACGTCGAAGATCTCAAAAATGAAGTTTATTATAGCATAGCAGTGGCAAGGTAGGGCCGAAGCACCATGGCGTCAATATGAACCTAGAACACCCAAATCTTAAACCTTTGATCCTGTTCTAGTTTACAACTCTTAATGTAAATGAAGTTGCCCTTGTTGTGACAGCTGGGGTCTGTATGTTAATGAAGTTGAGACACCCCATTGTCTGAGAAGGTTCTCTGTGTCTCACACCCATTCCCATTCTACAATTGACTACCATTTGCTCAGGATGTGATCAACCCAAATGGTGAAGAAACAATATAACTTCACTTCCTTCATCTCTATGATAATCAAGCCATTTTGGGGACAAGCTCATTCTAAAATATATTTTGGAGTTGACTCTGGGTCAGACTACAATTTCTTACAATGTCAATGGTGACGGTTCAAAAATGTGAAGAAAAAAAACAACACTTTGTGTTGTTTTTTGCCTCAAGTTTGGATGCCTGTAACTCTGGAAGTATTAAAGATATCTTAATATCCTTCTAGATTCTGGTTCTTAACAAACTTTTTTTTTTGGTATCTTCATTTTAAAGGCCCTCGATGGTTCAATCCCAGAGACATGGGTATGTTAATATGGCTCCATGAGTAAATTGGTGAATTGCACACATTTTCAGTGGTCAAAAACCAAATGTGGGTCACTTTGCATACAGCTGATACTTTTTTTTATTTTAATAAGGAATATATGAACAACAAACAATAATGTTAAAACTAGAAATGTATCTCTTTTTCTTTTTCTTCTATCAGCTCAATTGCATAGAACATACCTGTCTGAGTGCTATACATATTCTTGTTTTAAAGTTTTCATGCCTGTAACTCTAAAAGTATTCAAGATATCTTAATATCCTTATAGATTCTCATTCTTAATTAACTTTTCTTTTGGAATATTCATTTTTAAGGCCCTATATATTTCAGTCGCATATATATATATATATATATATATATATATATATATATATGGGGATCTCAAAAGCAGATTCATGTTCAAATTGTTGAATGTTACCCATTTTCAATGGTCAAGAACCAAATGTAGGTCACCTTTTAAACAGCTGATAGTTATTGTGTCTAAAGAAGAATGACTGAAGAACAAATAATACTGAAATTAGAAATGTATCTTGTTTCCCTCTATCACAATTTAATACAACACCTCTCTGAGTGCCAAAAACAAACACATTTCTGAAGTTTACATGTCTTTAATTCAAGAAGTGTATATAATGTAATTTTAGATTATTGTTCTTATGAAACTTTTCTTTTGGAATTTTTAACGCCCTATATCTCATAGATATAGGGATGTCAATGCGGTAACGTCGTGTAGTTACTGTGTATTTGAACTCTTGGTAGCTTCAGAAGCTGTTAAAATGAACAAAATCCCATCTTCCAAATATCCCTAAAACTGATTCAAATATAGATTCTTATAAATAGCAAGTTATTGCGGCTCAACTTAACCATTTTCAGTGGATTTTTGGTACTCATACAGTTGTTTTATGCAATTCTTTTGATAGAGGTAAACAAGATACATTTCTAGTTTAAACACTATTTATTCCACTTTAAATGGAATCTGCTGTGTGCAAAGTGAACCACATTTGGTTTTTGATCATCAAAAATTTGAGACTGGGAAGTTTCTGAAATTTGGTTGATTTGACACGGAATGACCCAATTGTAATTCCTCACCATCATTTGATCATACTTTTTTTTTTGTTTTTTTTTTTGTGAAAATCCTACAAGATACATTTTTAATGTATTTGGTTGCTGTTTTCCATGCACTTACCTTGAATGAGGAGTACGTTTGCAAAAGCGAAATGATATCTTGAGGACAAAACTATGCAAAAGCAACATAAGAGTGTCAAAGTGGTGGTTCATACAACTTGTGCACTATTTGTCAATTCTTCTGAATTGTTACAATGACTTGAAATATAGTGCACAAATAAATAAAAAAATATAAAGACACAAATTCCAAATTGAGTCATGCAGGTTTTGGAACGAATGTGAAGTCATGTTGGAAATATTGTAATTACGTGTTGAATGCACAAGGATGGCACCACAAAGTTGCAAATAATCACACAATAAATGCAGAATGTGTATTGATGGTAACGTTTTTTTAAATTAATGATAAAGTATTTTTCATTTGCAATAAAACTAGCTAAGGTTCATGTACAAAAGAAGATAGTATTGTGATCTAACAATACTATCTATAATCTAACAATTCAGTTTATAGCACCTTCATAAATTGAATAAAATTTGTGTCTGTCGGGAGTTAGTACCAATCAGTCACAGGAGACAGGAGTCGCGAACTTCATCCATCTTGTTAGTGTTTACTCTTTACTTCTGTTCTCCACACATTGCATCATCTGATGTTTTCTTCCCAACTCATACAAACTTGAATGCGTTATGCACCATAAATAACATTTGAATTTAATTTTCTGGTGAACTATCATTGAATGTTTTATATGATCTGTCATTGACAGTTGTTTAGTTTATCAATCCTATTTTTAGGTTGCAAAATGATTTACTGTAAACTACAAGGAAAAGGCTGATTACATTGGAGCTTACAATTTCCTGACTTATGTCTACTATTTTTCCATTTTCAGTATTTCTTGTCTTAGAAATGTTGTCTTAACTCCAAGAACACATTGTGTTATTTACTCATTTCAACCTAGACCATTGGGCCATGTTTTCAGTTACGTAACTGATAGTTCTCAGGTTGTAATATTGGATTTTGGGCAGTGACAGCATACCCTGTTGGGACCTTATAAAGACAACTAGAGGTCATGTACTGAGCCTGTTACTGTCTTGGAAAATACTGCATTGTGCTCCTCCCTCACTTGTCAATTACAATGTTATTCAGGCAGAGGTTTTGTTACCAGGGTTTCTGTGTCCATTTGTGTAACCATTTTATGTGTCCTGGTATCTATATTAAACAACGTTAATTAAGGGCATATTTCATTGTATAATCCAACCATCGCGTTAATAGAGAGCGTTATTAGAGTTAAAGAGTTATCCAAAGCTCAGTTTGAATTTAAGGCTGTTGCAGATGGCTATCTGATCATCTGTTTACACAGACTAGCACAATCTGTTGCAGAACAAACTCAAGACTAAGATCATAAAGAAGGAGGTAATGAAATGGCAAATTATGGTAATTGTTTCTAGAGAAAACACCCTGAAGTTTTGATCTGTCAGAAAATACTATTGAGATGTAAATTAGAGTTCAAAGCCTCTTGACACAATAGATTTGACCTTTTCAACTATACTAGTCATATACATTTCTTACAAAGATCATATTTTGCAAGTTCCCCCATGTGTGTGACCACCTTTGCCTTTCATAAATGTTCATATTATGCAACATTACAAACACCCTCAGTCAAGCACCAAGTGGGCTGATAATAACAGTCATCTAGAGTCTATTTACTATGCTACTTTGGTTACTTTATTTACCAGAGAAGTTTATGAAAGCTGTTCTGATCAGATGCTGGTTAAACTGTCATGTACTATTCCCAGATATTTGCTTTTTTTTGCTTTTAATGTTTGCATAAATATTATAATTGTAGAATTGAAGCTGCAAGCAGCATTGAAAGGGCCCTCGCACCCGTGCCACCGCCACCCGGTGGCTTTAGGAAGACAGAGCACGGTGGGCAATGTGCATTTAAGTAGGTAAACATAGGAGGAGTATGTCAAAGTCAATTACAAAAATGTCCTTTATTATGGGGATAATAGCATGCATTATCACTCAGATAAGTGTTGCTAGCATGTTTCTAGCATGTTTAGAACTCAATGGCATATTTACTATGTTGCTAGTACTGCATCACAGTGTAAAACATGTCACTTCCTGTCGACAGCAGATGGCGGTGTTACTTTAACTTAAAATTGTCTTGTAGATGCGTTCAGGGCAGGACTCTTATCAAACGTGTGAAGTTTGGGGCAGGTTAGGGTTAGGCTTAGGGTTACTGCATCACAGTGTAAAACATGTCACTTCCTGTTGACAGTAGGTGGCGCTATTACTATAACAGAAAATTGTCATGTATATGTGTTCAGGCCATGACTCTTATCAAACATGTGAAGTTTGGGGCAGATTGGATATTGCCTTCTTCAGTAACAACAACTTCCTGTTTCATTGCATTAGCATGCTTTAACACTTAGCTAAGAATTGCTAGCATGTTTTAACATGTTTCGAACATGTGTATAACTCAATGGCATATTTACTATGTTGCTAGTACTGCATCACACTGTTAAACATGTCACTTCCTGTTGCCAGTAGGTGGCGCTATTATTTTAACTGAAAATTCTCATGTAGATTTTTTCAGGGCAGGACTCTTAACAAACGTGTGAAGTTTGGGACAGATTGGACATTCAATGCCTGAGTTACAGCAAATTCCTATTTAATTGCAGTAATAACATAATTTAACATTTAGCTAAGTGTTTGCTAGCATGTTTTAGCATGTTTGTAGTATGTTGCTAGCATGTTTAGCACTTGCTGGCACTTTTTTATATATTATTAGGAGTCCACAACAGTGTTAAAAATGTCACTCCCTGTTGCCAGCAGGTGGTGCTATGACTGTAACTGAATTTGAGCATGGACATGTGTTCAGGACAGAACTCTTATCAAACGTGTTAAGTTTGAGGCAGATTGGACATTGCCTTCTTGAGTAACAACAACTTCCTGTTTCATTGTATTAGCATGCTTTAGCACTTAGCTAAGAATTGCTAGCATGTTTTAACATGTTTCTAACATGTTTATAACTCAATGGCATAATTAATATGTTGCTAGTACTGCATCACAGCGATAAACATGTTGTCCTGTTGCCAGTAGGTGGCACTATTACTATAACTGAATATTCTCATGTAGATGTTTTCAGGCCATGATTCTTATCAAACGTGTGAAATTTGGGGCAGATTTGATATTCCATGCTTGAGTTGCAGCAAATTTCTATTTAATTGCAGTAATAACATGCTTTAGCACTTAGCTAAGTGTTTGCTAGCATGTTTTAACATGTTTCTAGTATGTTGCTAGTATGTTTAACACTTGCTGGCACTTTTTTATATATTATTAGGAGTCCACAACAGTGTTAAACATGCCACTTCCTGTTACCAGCAGGTGGCGCTATGACTGTAGCTGAATTTGAGCATGGACATGTGTTCAGGACAGAACTCTTATCAAATGTGTTAAGTTTGAGGCAGATTGGACATTGTTTGCCTGAGTTACAGCAACTTCCTGTTTCATGGCGAAACATCGAAATTTGTCAGGCCGCTGAGGACACGCCCTTCGACGAAAACTCAAGATCTTCACAATTTAACGTCGCAAAGGCCTTAAGATTACACTCACCAAATTTGAAGATGATCAGATTAAAACTGTAGGAGGAGTTCGTTAAAGTACGAGGCCTGAAAATGGCAAAAACTGCACAAAAATCTGAGAGGAAGTTCAAAATGGCCGACTTCCTGTTGTGTTTAGGGCTATGCTCCAAGAGACTTTTTTGTAGGTATTGGGCCATTACATGTATGTACCGAATTGCGTACACGTACGTACACGCTATCGAGCCATTTTGCCCCGCCCAATTCTGAAACGCATATCAGATGTAAATTTTCGCCAGCTCTGACGCGTGTGCAAATTTTCATGAGTTTTCGTGCATGTTTAGGCCCTCAAAAATGCGATTCATTGCGGAGAATAATAATAATAATAATAAATATAGCTGCGAGCAGCGATTGCGGGCCCAAGCCGGTGGCACCGCAACCCCGGTGCCTTTAGGGTTATTGTGCACGACGTGCAAAAACGGACCTCCGCTTTGACTGTTGAAAAGAAGTGTGCTGTAGAGCTTGCATCAGTGTGGGCTCTGCAAAAGTGCACATCGAGGGCACATATCAACCACAAAGTATGCGTGAGCAACCTTCTGAAACCTAAAATGAAAAATGAGACAGCCTATGGTCTCATGGATTTAACGGACACATGAAATAAGTACACAAGACCGAAAATTCATATGAAGTGTGCCATTTGGGGACAGGGCCTATGATCGTGAACCACAATAGCCACATATATGAGATCATTTAAATTTAGAATAATTTTTAGGTCAATATGTTTTGCAGCACTTAAATCTGTAAATCCAGAAGCCCAGTATTTATCTGGAGGTCTTTGTCCTTTGCCTGTCAACCTCGTTTGTCTCTGCCTTTTCTGTTCTGCCCTGTTTGCCATTGTTCACCCTGCCTGTCTTGACCATTCTTAATAAAAAGCTGCAAATGGATTCCCCTGGCCTGACCCTGCCTCGATACAACACATATGCTGCATCTGCTCGCTATCTGCCGAACGGCTCTGGTAGTTCCGCTTCAGCACGGATGATGTTGTAGGAATAGTGCGCTCTGGTTGGTCTGGATTATTCAGGAATTTTTATTTTATACAGAAATAAGTTATTTATAATTCAGATGATATATATATATATAAGACAGAGAATATTACTTGCCTTACCTGATTAGAACAATGAAAAAAAAAAATAGGGAATCACTAAACCGAGAGAATTATTCTATTCTGATTTAATGATACACTCAAAATATTACACAAGCAATCCTTTAAATTTAATGATATTCAGAACAGAACAAGAATAAAAAAAAAACTATAAACAAGAAGTAACCAAAATAATGTAAAGCGAAAGTGAAAGTAAGTGGTGTTGGGCTCACGTAACTCTCTCCTTAGAATCAAACTGTTTCAACATTTGCGATGTATTTGGATGCTAAACTATTCTTTATTATAGGCTTTGTACTTCACTCACGTTCCAATGTGTGTGTGTGTGTGTGTGTGTGTGTGTGTGTGCGTGCGTGAGAGAGAAAGAGAGGCGCGGGCGCGATCGAACTGTGTGTGTGTGTGTGTGAGAGAGAGAGAGAAAGAGAGGCGCGGGCGCGATCGAACTGTGTGTGTGTGAGAGAAAGAGACGCGGGCGCGATCGAACTTCCCTTTTCAAGGCTTGGGCCCTAATAATAATAATAATAATAATAAAGAAGAATAATAAATAATCCTAACGAAAACAATAGGGCCTTCGCCTTTTCAAGACTTGGGCCCTAATAATAATAATAAACAGAGCAATTCCAAGAGGGTCCTCACTCCATCGGTGCTCGGGCCCTAATAAATGTTTCTGAAGGAGTTCTATTCCAAGGACAACAGTAACCTAACTATAGGATCATTCTGTGTCCTCCAAACTAAAATGTATGATTTTGTATATTAAAAAAAAATCGTTTTCACCTTTTTTGGAGCCAAATTACAGGAGGGGGGAAATAACAAAAGAAAGATGGATTTTTTTTTTTTTTTTTTACATTTTTACACAGATTGTTAGGTCTATTTGTAAAATCTAAGGTGCAAAACCATGGGGGTTGGTTTATATCACCCTGAAAACTAAGATTTCCCTGTTTTTCTTCATTTATTCAGGATTTCTAAATAATCAAAATATAGGCCTGTTAACTTGTATCAACTTCTTGGTTTTTGTGGTCTGGTCTGAATATTTTCACAAAGTTCAGCAGTGTCATTTTATCAGAATACGTTTTTATAGGGCAAGTGAATTTGAATGTAAAGAATTTGTATTTAGATTCAAGACCATTAAGGGAATAGTTAAAAATGAAAACTGTTTTCATACCCTCATGTAATTACTAACCTGTATGACTTTTGTAGAAATATTTTCTTTATATCATGGAACAGACAAAAATTAAATTAATTATACATTTTTTGTGTGAAATTGAAGTGAAAATTTGAATTATATTAATTTTTGGTGAACCATTCTTTTAAGCACAGTCAGGGAGTAAAATATATGTTTATTTCAAAGATTATAGCTGGGAAAATGGTCTCTGTAGGCAGTGAGTTGTACTTGATCATTTCAAAAAGTATCATTTGTCTTTTTGTTAAGTGCCTAAACAGTGGAGAAGGTTTTGAGCATGCTGTGCTCTAACTGGTCAAATCCATATGTCTGCTACTGCCGTCATTGAAATGTTAAGGCATTCCTGAATGGCGGAGACAACAAACCATTGATTACTTTTCTGAATATTGGGTGGTATGTCCCCACATTGTGTGCCATATTGTGCTCAAATGTCCTCTCACTTGCCTCTGGAGAAAGTTTTGTGTACTTTCATTCTTGCAGCTTAATGCAGTTGTAGCAGCAGGGGTCTGAGTCAGAGCTGTCCTTGCCCTGTGAAAGTGTGGGCTGAATTCAATAGTGTGCCGTCACTGTGTGTGTAGAAACATATATGAGAATCAATGTAGGCGTCCAGACCTTGCAGAGGTTTTAGTCATTGTCACTCACTGTCATTTTAGGCACATTATTTCATCTGCTGCAGGCTGTGATGCATACAAACTCTTTATTATATTTATCTGTCAGTTTTTATCCATTTAGGATGTTGTCCTCAGTGAAAATATGGACATGAGTGGGCATGTTATTGGGCGAATGCAGCTGAGATTGCTGTGATGTGTTTTTTTTTCTGTGCTGGTGTGATAAACGTTGTTTTATTCCATTAAGTGGTGTAGTTTTGTTAGGTCTGTATCTTTAACACGTGTTTTGTTGGAAATGTTTTCATTGGATTGTTAAAGGCAATAAAAGCTGTGATGCTCACTTCCTGTGTACTTTACAAAATGGGCCTCTTTAGGTGCTCTCTTGAGCGCAAACAAATAGCAAATTGTCACCCACGCAACATTCCCACCTCCAGACTTGTCATGCCATCCTGTTTCACAGACTGTCCCTCTCCCGGACATATCCCGCAGCTGTTCAGTGGCTTAGCAACTCACCATCCAGAAGGAGAGCGTTCCCTTTATCTCTCCATCACTGCTGTATTTATTAGTCACCACATTCACAGAAGCTCCACCCTCCTTACACGGGATCCAGGTGAAGCAAAAGTGGGGGATCTGGTTGATGCAAACCAAGCAAGGTTGCGCTTCCTCATTGAAGAACAAGCAGTGCTTGTACCCGTCCTGAGCACACCGTTGCTGGTGAGTATCCCGGTCACACCAAGAGCAGAGATGAGATTGATTTCAGAGCTGCTTGTTATTACAGTTGCTAGATCAGGTGCAGATTAGTAAATCAGCAGTTAAATACCGTGCATAACTGTCTGCTGGTGGCGTCCACTTGTAATCTGCCTGCAGAGGTTGTTTATCACACTCATCGAGCCTAGAGGGAATATTGTCAAGGCCTCTAATATGCTGTAAATTGAGATTCTGTGTACTTGAAGACAGATTTGTTTACAGAATTGCTTTGTATGCGTCATTTACTTATTATGTTTTGTGTGCTTCATGTAAAGACTGTGCTAAACATTTGGCTGAAATTTGGTTCTAGATAGTGACATGAACGCACACGTAATCTTGTGACCTTACTTTGTTAATCTAGTTATTTGTAGATGTTGTGGGCAGCTTCTTTCATCATTGCTGCCATGGCAAGTTTCCTGTTAGGTGACATCAATGCAAATGTACATCGTTCTGCCCCCCTGCATGTTTTTTCCTTGAAAAAAAAAACCCTGTTTTTCTTTGAGTGCGCAAGGCTTGTGGTTGAAATCTCATTCTCTCAATAAAGACCTGTTCTATACTGCTATTTTGCATACTGCCATGGCGTAGTTTAGGATCTCTGCATGCTCACAATAAAGCTTAGTGGCCTTATTGTGGTTGGTTAGGGCCTTACAGAGTTATTTGCCTACGCTAGCAGACTTTTCAACAGTAAACTCTTGTCAGAGGTGGAGTTGATGGGAAATTCCAGTATATTCCATAGCTGACCTTACTGTGTGCTCATCCTGAGGTCATGTCCTCCCTCTGTTGACCTTTGTCTAATAGTCAAAAGCTGTTGTTTGCTGTTAGACCTCTCTGGAATGGACACATGTTCTACCAACTAGTTCCATACTAAACAAATGCAAATATATAAATAGTTTTAAAGTTTAGCATCAATGTTTTTTTTGTTTTTTTTTGTGTGTGTGTAAAGAAATTAATATTTCTTTTTAAGGCAGTATTAAATTGATAAAAAGTGATTTTAGAATTATATTTAAAATAAATGCTGTTCTTTTGAACTTTCTCTTCATCAAAGAATTCTGAAAAAGATGTCACATTTTCATTGATAATAAGAAATGTTAATTGAGCAGCAAATCAGCATGTTAGAATGATTTCTGACGGATCATGTGGAGTACTACTACTGCTACTACTACTACTACTAATAATAATATAAGTTAATAAATCAAGGCATAGTGCATCAGGACTTGACGTGACATTCTTTACTCAGGAATTAAGAACTTTGTGCAATTATTATTGGAGTGTATATCTCATTTTCATTTTTTATGAGTCTAATGAAGCAAATTTGTGTGTTGTTTCTTCGCTCTTTGGGAATAATAACTCACTCTAGCGGAGCAAGTGGCAAATTTAGGTTTGTGTTCACAGTAAGAATTCTGCTTTTTGCTTGGATCCTTTTATGCATTAAGGAAAATATTAAAATGTATTTTAACTGTAATGAAAGCCCTTGTTTCTCCCTAGCACCTTTATTTTCATTTCAGCTGGGGTGCGAGAGGAACCATCATAGCCTGTGTAGGGGGTTGGTCTTCAAGTATTGTCTTTGGTAATGGGAGACTCACTGGATTTTCAAAGGTTGAGAACCACTACTATAGAGACTGCTCTATATGAATAACTAGAAGCTTCATAATTTCTTACAAAGAAGTAATCTAAAAGTATGGTAATATCTTTCTGTTTTAATATATACATTTAGATACATTATCGCCAAATTCATATGGTATTTACAAGTTACAATTTCAGAATACCATATCCCCCAAAAAATCATGGTTATACTGTGAAAGTTTCTTCCTCCTGTTGTGATGTACTACCTGTGTCATTTCTGCTGATGTGTATGTGGAACGAATGAGAGCTGAAGTGAACATTCACCCATGCATCAGTACCTCGGCAAACAATCAGCGCTGTATAATTGGCCCTGGTTTTCAAACACTCAGTGGCCTCGTTTTCGGTTTATGGGGCATGCTGAGTCTGACAGCAGAAAGCTATAATTGCAATGTAATCCATCTGAAGGTACAAAGGGGCCCATTCTCATCTGGCATCTCTCTCTAGAGAGAGAGAGAGAGAGAGCCGTCGGTACAGTGTTGCCATGGCAGAGCCGCCTGGGAGTGTCCAGAAAGCCAATTTGCTACTTCTTCGGTGCTTAAAATTATTACATAACATGCATTAATGGCTCATAAGGAACATCTTTCGTGGTCATTCCGCTCTTCTCCCTCAATTTTTGTGGGCTGTAATGGGATTATGCATTCGGTGCCATTTCCTTCTGTGATTACTGGATGCTTGACCCTTCACAGGCCGTTTGTGTTAACATGAAGCGCTCTGGTGCTCAGTGCATTAGTTAATAGATCCCATAACCGAGTCCTGCACAAACCTCTGGTGGCCTGGCCAAACGCTCTGCCAGCAGAGCAGGTTTGTAATATATTCCTGGACAGGGGGGATCTGTCAGATAGGGCTAACAAAGGCTGAACGTGGCCTGCAGAAACAACAGTGAACGATCACATTACTGTCGCAAATGGGAGCTGCAGCCTGCGGCCGCTGAGGGTTGTGTTTCAGTGATGGTGATTATCAGGAATACTCAACGATAAAGTCAAAGGGCTTAAAACACAGTTGTTTACAATTTTATATGAATAATTAACATCTATAATTTCTGCACATAATGCCTTGCATTTTAAATGAATACAGGAGTGAGAGACGCAGTGGAGCTTGAATACAGAATATTATAGCTCTATATATTTACATGCAGGAGAAGAAAATTCAGGCTTTATATCTCATGTTTCAATAGTAAAGTAGCCTATATTGCTGATCTGAGTCATTCAGTGTTGGGTTGTCAAGTGGTTCCCTCAGGCTCTTATATCCACTGCTGTGTACACTAGAGACATTTAGTTACCTTAGATCTGTGTCAATATCACAGGCCAACTATCATAGGGAACTGCATTCTTTTTGTAGCAGTGGAAAATTCTCAAAAGGAAGGGTATCGGGTATCTGTTTTGTGATGAATCACACCACATCGTCTTAGTGATAGCTTTATATGGACCTGGTAACACACTGGAGATTAGGGATGCACCCATATGAACATTTTGGTCGATACCGATAATTCTTTATATTTGAAAACCATGGCTGATAAATCTAAATCCAAGTTTTTATATAATTTTTGAGAGCCTGATTACAAAAAAAAGTCTCACCATTAAAATCCATGTCCCAAGCACACAATTATAATGAAGTTCTCATTGTAATTGTATGTCGCCTACAGTATATGACAAGCTTGCGCTGTACATGTTGCTCTTAACTGTATTTTCCTTTTTTGAAATGATTCTAATCATATTTCAATCAATTCAAAACTATCAGTGTGAACATTGCGCATCTGAAGTGTCTCAGCTGAAGGAAATAATCCATTATTTATGCTTTACAAAAAATCGGCCAACTTTTCTTATCAGGCTGATAACGATAACATTAAAAATGAACTTACAGCAGGTGAAATAAGTATTGAAACCGTCACCATTTTTCTCAGTAAATATATTTCCAAAGGAGTTATTGACATGAAACTTTCACCAGATGTTGGTAACAACCCAATCAATCCATACAAACAAAGAAGTTCAGAAATGAAGTTATGTGTAATAATGTGAAATGACACAGGGAAAAAGTATTGAACACGCTTACTGATATTTATTCAATACTTTGTACAAAAGCCTTTGTTGGTAATGACAGCTTCAAGACGCCTCCTGTATGGAGAAACTAGTCGCATGCATTGCTCTGGTTTGATTTTGGCCCATTCTTCCACACAAATAGTCTTCAAATCTTGAAGGTTCCGTGGGCCTCTTCTATGAATCTTGATCTTCAGTTCTTTCCATAGATTATGGCATCCAAACAGTTCAATTTTGCTCTCATCTGACCACACTATATTTTCCCAGTATTTCACTGGCTTCTCCAAATGTTGTGCAGATAACTTTAAAGGAGCTTCAACATGCTTTTTCTTCAGCAATGGAGTCTTGCGTGGTGAGCATGCATACAGGCCATGGCGGTGGAGCGCATTACTTACGGTTTTCTTTGAGACAACAGTACCTGCTAATTGCAGGTCTTTTTGAAGCTCTCCACAAGTGGTCCTTGGCTCTTGAACAACTCTTCTGATTATTCTTTTCACTCCTCTGTCAGAAATTTTGCGAGGAGCACCTGTTCGAAACAAATTTATGGTGAAATGATTGTCTTTCCACTTCTGTATTATGGCCCCAACAGTGCTCACTGGAACATTTAGGAGCTTAGAAATGCGCCTATAACCAATGCCATCATTGTGTTTTGCAACAATTAGGTTGCGAAGGTCTTGAGACAGCTCTTTGCTTTTAACCATCATGGGATGTGTCTTGTGTGACACCTTGGCAAAGAGTCCTTTTTGTAGGCCATCAGTTGAGACTGAACCAGCTGATATTAATTTGTACTGACAAGGGTCTGGATTGCTTTTTAGTTTCTGATAGTTTTCAGCTGTCGTCTTGGCTTTCCATGCCTTTTTGCACCTCCCTTTCTTCATGTGTTCAATACTTTTTCCCTGTGTCATTTCACATTATTACACATAACTTTATTTCTGAACTTCTTTGTTTTGGTTTCTTTGTATGTATGGATTGATTGGGTTGTTACCAACATCTGGTGAAAATTTCATGTCAATAGCTCCTTTGGAAATATGTTTATTGAGAAAAATGGTGACGTGTTCAATACTTATTTCACCCGCTGTATATTGGCTGATACCGATATGGTGGCCGATATATCGCGCATCCCTACTGGAGATTATGGACAAATAGTAATAATGTGACCATTTTGGGTAATTTTATGTTTAGGGCTGCTTGTAATAAAGATCCAATAAGTAATGTTAACTAGATAAAAATTTGTACTGTAGTCACATTTATTTGCTATTTGATATTCTGATTAAATACATTGAATGAGCATGACAAAAAATGCCTTTAAAAGTCAATATGTTTTTTCACTACGCTATTATCATGGCCAAAACAATTTACGATAACTATCCTGTCGCTAAATCTTGGAAAAAATAATGGCATCTATAAAATGTATTTATTACTTTATTATTTCTATTTATTTCTTATTTATGGGCCAATGAATCACACTAAAAATACAAGTGCAGGGATGCAGAGAGAGAGTTTTTGACCAAAGGCGTACTAAAATAA
Organism: Meda fulgida; assembly: GCA_030578275.1. Lineage (NCBI taxonomy): Eukaryota > Metazoa > Chordata > Actinopteri > Cypriniformes > Leuciscidae > Meda > Meda fulgida. The sequence continues at coordinate 20,186,956 of CM060618.1, forward strand.
CTATTGATCGGCACTTCCTGCAGACCGGGGTGTTTATCACCTCGTCTTTGTTACGGAATCCAAAAAACTCCCACAGTGGTGAGTTAACTTTTTTCAGGTGTGGGTAGTATGTTTAGCTTTCATCTCCTCCTTTTGTCACACAATTTTGTGCAGCAGTAATAGCTACACACTGCGTTGTTGGCTTTTTTTTCTTTTTTTTTTTACATTTTATGATGGAGTTAAGATGCAGTGCCACCATGTTGGAGTGTCAACCAGAAAGTTGCTGTCGCTTGATTATTTACGATACTGTATGTGTAGGATTAACATGATGATATTTTTATTTTTTTATATTACGCCATCAATACTTGTATTGCGACACCTCTAGTCATAATATAAGCCTATCCCTGGCCTTACATTTTTCAAGGATGTCACTCTGCCCTCAGTAGACAGAACTTGTGTGCTATTTGCTCTATTTTTGTTTTCGGTTCATGTACACGCAGACAATCGCCATGTTTTTTTTTTTTTTTTTTTTTTTTTTTAAGGAAATACTGCTAGAGAACATATTTCAGTTTTAAAAAGTAAAGCTTCTCGCATTTTCTGCCTTCCCAGTGTCCCATCGTCAGCATGTCCTCAGAAGCGTCATCTCCAGTGAAGTCCACCACCCCTCCTCTGTCCCCGGTGTCGCCGATCTCTCCGGTGTCCCCCAGCTCTCTTCGTCTGCCCGCATGTCGCCACAGAGACCGGTCACCCTCCCCAATGAGGGGCTACCTGATTCCCAGTCCCCTGCCCACCCGCCGCAACCGCACCTGCTCAGCGTGAGTACAGCAGCACATCATCTACAGTCCCATCCACTGTTTTAACCTATTCATTTCATATGTTCATATGTATGTACCTATGCTAGTTTAGTCTAATTCTGCTCCTGGAGGGCCATTGTCCTGCAGAGTTTAGCTCCAACCCCAATTAAACACACCTGAACTAGCTAATTAAGCTCTTACTAGGCATAGAAACGTCCAGGCAGGTGTGTTGAGGCAAGTTGGAGTTAAACTTAACTAACCCTCCAGGACTGAGTTTGGACACCCCTGCTTTATACACACTACAAGTCAAAAGTTTGGGTTAGTAAGAATGTTATTGTTTTTACTTTTTGAAGGGTGTCTCTATTGGTCACAATTAAAAATATATATACATTTCAGTATTACTGTTTTTATTTGAAGTAGTTTCTATTTGAAAAGGTCATTTGTTTCTGTGATTGCAATTACTCCAGTGTCACATGATCCTTCAGAAATCATTCTAATATAGTGATTTGCTTCTCAAGAAACATGTCCATTATTATCAATGTTGAAAATGTGATAGATTTTTTTCAGGATTCTTTGATGAATAGAAATGGTAATTTTTGAATAATCTATTGCATTTTTACTGAATAAGTATAGAGTAATAATTTAGTCCCTTTACCCCGACAGTCAAGCGCGTGCAGCTGAGGGCCCGGTCTTCAGTGGGGTCTGCAAGTGCTTTTCACGTTCCAAAGGACACGGTTTCATCACGCCATCGGACGGAGGCAACGACATCTTTGTGCACATATCGGAGTGAGTTCACTGGGCAAACATCTTCAGCCGAGTCCTACGTCAAAGCCAACACACATTCCCCCACAAACCCAGTTAAATCTGAAATCACATGCATCGACAACACCATGATTATCAGTGACGTAGATACAAACTCAAATCATCATTAATATGCAGCCCAAATTAGAGTTCATAAATGTTAGATCTGTTAGTTTGTAGATGTATTTGAACTGATCATGAGGGAGGGGATTCTGGGAATAGAAACTTGTGGAGTGTGTGAAAGGTTTTGGCGTCAGGTCTAAGTTAAGTACTTGAGTGTGAGAGATAAGAGCGCTTGACTGACTTCTATCAGATAAAATGTGTTTGACCAGTGGAAAAATGGATAGACTTGCCAGCAGCCCGCTGTTCAAACATTCAGTACATCAAATTATTTTATGATTCACAGAATGAGCATTTGCACCCTTTTGTAATTTTCTTATTCTCAAGACTTGTTTGTTTAATGTTCAACTACATAAAATTACATTCTGTCAGTTAACTTAAACAATACAGTGTTTTATAATTATATAAGAATTATCATTTGTAAATTGGGATCCATTTAGTCCAATCTGAAATGCGATGTTTTCCATTTGATGCACTTTTTAAACGGATGTCTTTGTCTAAATCAAGCAAGCGCACACACACACACACGTTTTGCTGATGATCTCCATTCTTCCAACAGCATCGAGGGTGAATATGTGCCTGTGGAAGGAGATGAAGTGAGCTACAAGATCTGCTCTATTCCACCCAAACATGCAAAGATCCAGGCCGTTGAGGTGACCATCACTCATTTAGCACCAGGCACGAAACATGAGACCTGGTCAGGAGCCGTGTTTGAATCATGAGGTCCTTGAGAACAGCAGCTCTCTGAATCTGAACCGTTACATAATGATGTCGAAAAGGGTTCCTGTTTCTTTTCTGAAGGTTTGGGGGAAAGGGAACAGGGCTGGCTGAATGAATCCCTGTAAGTGCTGTGTGTGACATGACGGCAAATCTCCAAGAAAAATATATAAAAAAAAATGCTTCTTTTTTTCTTTTTTTGGGTTCAGGAAGGGAGTTTGTTTGAAATGATCTTGATTGGGTTTGTGTTTAATTATGTGGCATGAACCATAGTCAGTTATACTTGCATTAACCATCTGTGAATTGCTGACTGATTTGATTCCTCTTAAGAACTGATCACACACTCTTAACAGGAAGCCTTAACACATATCTAATATGTAGATTTCCCCTTTTTTTTTTTATTCGCTGAAAAAAAACAAGTTCACTGTGTATGTGTACATTTATTGTGAAAATATATCATTTTCATCATTTCTCATGTGCATGTGTGTTTCTTGGTCATTTTGCTTCAAAGACAGGCAAGAATACTTAATTATTCAAATTGTCAGATTTATTTTTAATCTTCCTCAGACAACATTAAGGTTTTATGTAGAAATTATCTCAATATTTGTATCTAATTTTACTACATATAACAGTGTAAACCATTTTCAGTTTTTTTTTGTTGTAATTGTTAATATGAGTATCAATAATACACATTTCTCAATTAAATACTGACTTTGCAGAGTACAACCAGACACAGCTTTTACATTTCGAGTCACTGCCGCTGCCTGTCTACAACATTAAAAGGAACATTTAAAAGGCATCCAAAACAACATTTCTACATTACAGTGGCATGGGACACAATATCACGAAGGAATAACACTGTGTTAGGGTGTGATTTTATACTTAAGTAAATGTCAGTTAAGTAAGGAACTTGATTCTGATGCAGCTGTAAACAACATGGAAACGTTAGTCTTCACTAATAAAACTTACACAGTGAGCATTGCATAATCTCACTACATTACATATTGGGGTTTAAGTATTTAAAAAGGAAAGGATGATTGAAACACCAAGCTGAAGGGATGTTTACTCTTTCAGCTTGGAACAACTGGAAAAGGAGAATCATCCCAAAGATGATAAACGTATACAGGCTGTGATGGCCATTAAGTGAAGATGACCTTGTGGATGTTATCCATACCTTTTCTTACATAGCTCAGGTGAACATGATCCCTTTATGTTCCTCATCACAGGCCGAGGATGGACGCTAAGCTGAGCAGCCCCAAGCTTGTGCTTTTAAAACATGTTTCCTGATGGATTTCTATTGTTAGATCAGGTAGAAGTTTGGCTGTGAAAATACAAACGCATCTTTCATTGTCAATTATGAAATCCTGTTAATGCTGTAGGAATTTGCAGTTCTGTAGCAAATATGAGCCCTCACATTACCACACCAGGTTGTGCTTTAAATGTTTCGTGCTGGCAACATTTTGTTCATATCTCACTGGGATTCAAATCAGAGGCTTTGCATCACAGTGAAGAAAATGGCTCTTTATGATTGAGGAATTATACAGTAAAGCAGACACCAAAATAAAGGGACTTTCTGATTGCTTGAAGGTTATTGTGGGTCAAGAGGCATCCTTTTAAAATGGGAATAGAGGTTCTACAGTTCTCTGCAGCTTCTCACTTTTTCCAGCTTTCCATCGGCTCTATCCAGCTCCTCCAGACGCAATCAGTCCAACAATGTTTCCACGACTTATCTTTCACACATGCTTTTAATTCAGAGAGGACCAAAATATTCAGGTGCTCTGTGAATTCAATGCAAAAATCATGCAAAATTACAAACTAGACATTTCCAGTGCAACCATTTATTTGTAGATACTAAAATAGTTATATTTTATCTTCATAAAGCCAGTAGCAGCTACTTTCAGGTACTTTTAGTGTCATACATAGTGACTACTCGTCTTTTCATGTTAACTTCCAAATGCTTAGACCTGGACTCTTTTTCTTTGACATAAAAAGGGTTATAAGAAATATTGCGATAAGAAATCCTGTACCATCTCTGAGGTCTCTATATTGCTTTATTTAACTAACTTTCAATGGAAGGACTTTTTGTTTGTGAAACTTTCTGGTCTTGAATGACCCCACAGTTCACAAACTTAAGTTGCGACATCAGCAAGAGAGATTTACTTTAATATATAATTTGAGTGAATGACCCTGAATTGGAGGCATTACTACTGGGATAATTCCTGTATACTGCTTCAGATCTTCAATCTGTCCACCCTTGGTTAAAAAAGAAAAAATAAGATCAGCTAAATAAAAAGAGACAAAAAACTGATTTTTATCCTTCCTAATTAGAAATGACAGGATGAGTGGACGGAAAGAGAGAGAGACGGTGATCAGTTAATTGTGACAGGCTGGTATAAACTCTTGAGTGGGATTGGACCCTATATGTTTTATAATCAAGGCCGACCTGGCAGCCAGAACTCTATTTATGCTCAGTCAGAACGTCATTCAGGATGTTCAGGAGCTGATGGACATGGTACTCCTTGAAGACCAGAGAGGGACGGAAACGGATGGACCTTTCGCCACAGGAACCCAAAAACGCACCTGGTGAGATAAACAGAATTTGTTTTATTTTAGAGAACATAGTATCCCATAAAGCCTCTACATCTTGTGCGAACAGGGTCTAAAATGAACACTATTTGTTGCTACTATTAATATTATTACTATACTACTAATATAATTATTGCAAATTGCATATTACCTGACAATGACCTGAGCTTTGTCACTAGCTACGTTTCCATCCAAAATTGCGAATTTAACTTTTGCACAAAATTGTAAAAATTGCTTAAAACATTTGTGAATAAAGCAGCGTTTCGATCCCATGCGTTCAAGAGAACAAAATCATCACTTCCCGGGAAATTGCAGCTAAATATCTGTAATAAAAATTGAAGTTGCTGCAATTGGGGAAGGAACTGTTGCTTTTTTCCCCTACATTGTAAATGAACTGCATTTCAGAGCACACAGATAACTAATTTATGAATAAATTATAAAATAATCCAATTGTCAAAAGAGCAAAAACATCGATTTTAAACCTTGTGTGTGATGGGTAAGGGGGCCATAGCTTACCTTTGTTCCTGGCCTTCATCATGACACTGTTGCGCGTGGCTTCATCGCAGGCGTCTATGGCACAGAAAGTACCCTGGCCACGGGCTCTACTCAGGATATGAGGGTACTGGGTCTACATGAGGAGAAGCAGCGACACATTAAAACAAATACACAGCTCACGATCTGGACAGTATCATAAATCCACAGCTTCAAAACAAGCACTCATTAAACTGCTAAGTTCGATTACAGGCTCAGGTTTTCTCTCCGGCAGCAGGAGTTATGAGTCCGGCCCTCAGATAAGCAATGAACGTCATGATAGAACCATTAACGGTTTTAAAGCCATTCGTGATGAGCTGTGGCGTCTGTGAGGAATCAGTCATGTAAGGATATAAATGAAGATGACTGTACCTGCAGTGCGTAAAGGCCCTGCAAAAGAGCCTTCCCTGAGCGCGTCACCTCTTCCAGAAGGTTCTCTCTTCTGATCACATTAAGCACCTCTGTTAAGAACAGATTCTTTGAGGGATCTCCCATCCAGGTGTTGAAGATTCTGTAGGGCTGAGGTGCATACAGTCATGTCAGTTTAAATGGTTCTTACACTCAAGTCTTCTTTAAGACTTCATGCAACCAAAAATGAATTTTGAGGGCATTCATAGGCAAATATACTCTAAAAGTTTTTTTTTTCTCCAGGGAAAAAGAACAAAAAAGGCTATTTGAAATTTTAATAGAAGGGATGAATCCTTCAGTATGTCCCGCCTCAAATTCTGGTTTTAATGCGTCAACGCAAGAGATAAATTGTGTCAAGCAATTTTAAGTAGACCAAAAATTAAAACGATTTTTTTTATTTATTATTTTGTAGTAATAATAATACATTTATTAATAAATGTAAGAAATATTTTTCACCATTTAAACTGCACTGTTATAATTATTATTGTGACAACAATTATTATTCAAAATTATTAATACTCTCATATCTCTCCCTATGTGAACTGGTCACTTTAATTTTTTCGGGACAATTTCGGTTTCACATTGCACTGTTTCTGTTTGTACTGTTTTTGCCCTAAATGTCTCTTTGATCCACTGCTCAATGTCTAAAGTTTTTATGTAAAGTATTTATAAAAAGTATATGTTTCTATGGGTTACATAGTTATATGTAAGGTTATATGTTTATATAGGTTATATGTAGATTTATTGACTTTTTTTGTGGCTTAGAATGTGGCTTAGAAAACTGCACCAGGTGACTTTACAGAAAGAAACAGTAGAGGGCATGATTGCTCAGTTTATACAGCTATGAATCTCATCCAAGGATCATTTAGATAAAAAAAGACTGAGAAACTGACAGAACAATCATCTGATACTAAAACACATTATAACTCCATTCATAAACAATGACTTGTAAACAACAACGATAAAGCAGCCAACTGGGAACAATTACTAAGAATGGGATTGACGATTTTGCATGAGAGGACATTTGGGGGAATGTTGACAGCCCTTACTTTGTCTGCTTGCAGTTCATCCTTGTGGTAGTATCCTCCTGTCAGCATCTTCTTGCTGAAGGAAACAATATCAGCAGGATCGTCCAGACCCCAATGCTCATGGGCCCAGAACTTGCCTGTTGCTCCTCCACCTGTCTGCACCTCATCCACGTGGAAAGCACAGCCATGCTGAAATATCCAGACACAGATAAACATCTGTTAGCTCACTCTCTGTCAAAACCTTGTCAAAAATCTTGTCAGCCTGCATAAAACTGCATACAACACCCGCTGGACACAGCCGCTGCGCTTTGCTACGCTTCATTTGAAGAGAACACTTCCTGAGTTTTTCAGGGAGGGCGTGGACTTCATCACAATTACTTAAAGGGCCTCTTTTCTCTGCATAAAGCAGCCTTATTAAATCATTCCCTTTTATGTTCTGCATTATCTCGTTCATAAGGACTCAATTTAGAGCAGATAAAAAGAACTTTGTGCCGTCGTGAGTGCCTTTTTTCTTAGTGTTCAAAGAGTCTCATTTTAGCTATTTATAACTGGAGTGCCTGTCTTAAACGACTTGAAAGCACAGATCCAGTAAGAAAGGATGACTATGGAGGAAAGCTACGCATTTTAGAACAGATAGCTTGGAAAAAATATTTCACCTTGCGTGCAATATTTCGCAATTTGTTGAAGAAGTCAGGTGAGGCGTGGTTGTCCCCTCCCTCGGCCTGGATGGGCTCGATAACAATGCCAGCAACTGGTTTGCCCTTCTGCCTCCACTTCACGATGAGATCCTCAACCTGATACACAGAAAAGTTGAAAACTTATTCAATGCTTTACTTCTTACTTGCATGTCACTTTGCAGTCGGTGCATTGTAAGATAATGATTACCGTTTGTTTTTAGTAAAATGCTGCACTCCAAAATTGTAAGATATTCCTATTGGATATCTAGTGTCAGATAGTTGACAAATTAGTTATTTCTATAATATTCCTGGTTCAACAAGTTAAGTTAAAAGCATTAAGCATCATGTTGATTAAAAAAAAAAAAAAAAAAAAAGATATGTATATATATATATATATATATATTTTTTGTTTTTCCACTCTTCCCTTGCTTTCTTAAAGAAACGGAAAAAGCAAGTTAATGGTGAGACACTAACAATAGAAGTAAATGGGGCCCATTCTTGAAGGATTTAAAAGCAGAAATGTGAAGCTTATAATTTTATAAAATCACATATTACTTAAGTGTCATCACATTTACCATTGCTCTGTGAAATGTTAGTGTGTGAAATACAATTACTTAAATTGCAATCCATTTAATCAGGAATTTCTAGTAATGGCGAAACATTTCACCTCGCAGATTTGACATCGGGTTTAAGCTTTTCACCGTTTTGACAAACAGCAACTTGGTTGAAAGCGACTTCTGTGTGATTGGTGCATTGTGCATTACTACACTATTGGCAGAGACAATGCAGCTTTCTGTTGGTCAACAAGGTGATTTTGCGCGAAAAACTTGGATATCTGCTTTGGATAAATGCTTTGCCTTGTGCAAAATTCCCAGTCGCGTATATATTCCTATTGAAATGACTGAAAATCACCCACGAAATTATGCTGAACCACCCAAACATAAAGCTGTTACAATACTCATTTATACAGTCGTTTTAAGGCTTTAGGGTTTGCAGTGATCTGTTTTCATGCTGACAAACCTGTAAAATGGGATAACTTTACACAACATTAAAATCATGTTAACGTTGTTGTTTGTCTTGTGGTGATACTATTGAAATAGCGAGTATTTTAAAATGTATGGATTTGCCTCAATCACTTCTAATGCACCACTTCTATCGTACCTCAGTGCAACGTATATTTTGGATTTTTTTTTTTTTAAGAAAAGGTGGGAAACCAACAAATGCTGTTGATTGATCTTAAATTTTACTGGACCCAAAATATTATTTTAATTAGTGTGGAATTTTTTTTCTGTGAACACATGAAGGAGAGCTCTCGGACCTCCTCCAGGCAGCGGGCCTCTTCCTGGGCGTTCTCCCGTGCAAACTCCTCCAAAGGGTACTGGAGATTAGGGAAGGGTGCGACAGGCCAGTCAAAGGCCGGTATATCCAACTTGTGAATGGCTTTGGAATGTGTTGTGGCCAGGCAACCTGTAATCCAACACCACACACATTAGGGGATGGATGTCCCAGTTAAAACAAAACAACCAGGCGTCTTTGTTGGTCAAATGAAGTCATATGATACAAATAGCTGCAAAAGCAAATACATGCAGGCCAGGTCAAATCTCTGAATCTGCTCAAAGTGTACTGAACTGAATCAGACACATCTTTCAATTATGTTCTCATAAATCAACATACAATTTTCAAGCACTTACCCATAGTTCTCCCATGGAAAGCTCCCATAAAAGACAAGATGCTCAAATCTGGGCATCCAGGACTCTGAGAGAGGAAAGATGATAGTGTGTGTAAAAAGAACATTAAGATTTCAGGAGCCACAGCCATATGCATAATGTGTCTTTTTCACAGTGTCTATTCTCTAACCTGGTTGATCATGCAAGAGCCGAATTCCTCCGCTGATGGGTTGGTGTCTCCTCTCTCCTTATTCTAGAAACCATAAAAAAAGTATTAGATATCAGATGATTTAAGAGCTGTTCATGTGTAGAGTAGGGCTGCCCACATATGTACGTAGGTACATACATACATACATACATACATACATACATGATGCATACATGAATATATACAAATCGAATATGCATACATGAATCATGATGCATACATGAATATATACAAATCGCAAATCGAAAGATCTTAATGACCTTGGTCTTTATCAATCCCTCCTCTCTCCCTTCTCTGCTAATATCTCTACTGCTAAAATGACTTACTATCACAACAAAATTAACAATTCTTCTGACTCTCGCATGCTTTTCAAAACCTTCTCCTCTCTTCTCAACCCTCCTCCTCCTTCATCAGCGGTTTTGCCACATTCTTCATAAATAAAACAACCACCATCAGCGGCCAATTTACCAAACCACAAACTGACACAAACATTTTACCTGCTAACACACACATTCTACCCTCCTTCTCTCTGCTTTCAGAGGCAGAATTCTCCAAACTCATCCTTTCCAATCGCCCTATCACCTGTCAGCTTGATCCTATTCCCACTAATCTACTTCAAGCCATTTCTTCCACAGTTGTGCCCGCACTCATGCACATCATAAACACCTCTCTTCACACTAGTGCCTTTCCCACAGCATTTAAGCTGGCTCGGGTAACCCCACTGCTTAAAGGGATACTCCACCGTTTTTTCATATTAAACTATGTTATTCCATTAACTAAGACGAGTTGATACATACCTCTCTCGTCTCAGTGCGTGCACTATATCGCTCTGTATTGCCGCAAAACTATGTTAGCACTTAGCTTAGCCCAGTGCATTAAATATGGGCTAAAAAGAGAAGTGACCAAACACTTCATCGTTTTCCCTATTTAAACACAGTTACTCGAGTAGTGTAACTCGACCTAGGCTGGTGACACAAAATAAAACTGTGGCGAACAGGACGGCCGAGGGACGTGAGAGAACGGCGCAGGGCCGGTGGTGCGATTGCTAATGAGCAACACCTGTGAAGCACACCAGTCTCGCATCTCTCACGGAGGAGCGGAAGCATAAAGGAGGAGCGACGACGTTGATGATCGAGAGAGGAACAGGCCTGTGTTTTAGTTTTTGTATTTTATTTTAGCCAGCAGTCGTCCGCGAGGGGCTGCTGGCAGTTCATTATATTTTCGGCAGCCAGCAGTCGTCCGCGAGGGGCTGCTGGCAGTTCGTTATATTTTCGGTAGCCAGCAGTCATCCGCGAGGGGCTGCTGGCGGTATTTTAGTTTGTTTGTTTTGTTTTAATAAAGTTTATTTGATTGTTCGCCGGTTCCCGCCTCCTTCTTCCCTGAACATTGTTACACTGGTGCCGAAACCCGGGATCAGGGAGGAACGCGCTGTCATAGAGTCCTCGCCGATGTGGGGAATCCGCGGTGCCATCGAGCATGGTGCGCGAGTCGCTGCCGCTCGCCGTGGGCCGGATCCTGCTGCCATCCGCCGAACGAGAGGAGGAGCAGGGAGCGGGGGACTCGCGGCCCCGGACGCTCGAGGCGGTGTGCTGGAGTGAGTTGCCGGTGGGACGGTCGAGCTCGCTGCCGGCCGCCTGGGTATTGGAGGGGCGGCTGCCATCCGGGAGGGAGAGGAGGAGTCGCCGCCGCTCGCCGTGGGCCGGAGCCTGATGCCGTCCACCATTGAAGGGGAGGAGCAGGGAGCGGGGGACTCCTGCCGTCTGCCCAAGGCACCAGAGGAGCCGTCGCCGTCCACCGGGCGGCGGAGGAGCGTTGAGCCGTCCACCGAGGGCTACCCAGCGTCGCCGCCAGGCACCGCGGTGGAGATCGCACAGCTGGTGGGGGACCAGATGGCAGCGCGTTGTGGGAACCAGACCAAGTTTTTTTTTTTTCTCTCTCCCCTCTCTCGATCTGTCGCTCCTCATGCTTCCGTCTCCGTTTCCCTCGGTTTGTCTGTCCATAGCCCCCAGGGATCGCCGCCGCCGGGGGGGGGGACTAGGCACAGGCTCGTGGGTACCCCTCGGCCTGTGAGGGGCGACGGGGGTATGTGGCGAACAGGACGGCCAAGGGACGTGAGAGAACGGCGCGAGGCCGGTGGTGCGATTGCTAATGAGCAACACCTGTGAAGCACACCGATCTAGCATCTCTCACGGAGGAGCGGAAGCATAAAGGAGGAGCGACGACGTTGATGATCGAGAGAGGAACAGGCCTGTGTTTTAGTTTTTGTATTTGTATTTTATTTTATTTTCAGCCCCTCGCGGACGACTGCTGGCAGTTCGTTATAGTTTCGGTAGCCAGCAGTCGTCCGCGAGGGGCTGCTGGCGGTATTTTAGTTTGTTTGTTTTGTTTTAATAAAGTTTATTTGATTGTTCGCCGGTTCCCGCCTCTTTCTTCCCTGAACATTGTTACAAAAACGTGTAAAACGTTGTGTTTTTCTAAGCGTTTAAAATTGATGACTATATTGTATGGCGGAATACCATAGCAAGTGCTTTTGAGCAGTTCGACTTTGCGCAATAATATCATCACTCGTGAAAAGTCCTCTTACCGGCTCCCGCTTCCTCTCCCCCTCCCTCTCATTCTTGTTCAAAGCAGCTAACCAAGCTCTCCGCTGTATGTGGTGTGTTGGAATTCAGTGAAAAATGACAGCACTATGTACATTCTCCTTATTTTCACAACCCTTTACGATGCACGTTTTAACCATGATTGTACACAAACTAGCTTCCAACAACCTGTTACTCCGCTCAAACTACTACTGGCGCATGTCACGTTGATTGTATTGACGGAAATGAGAGGGAGGGGGAGAGGAAGCGGGACTCTAAATCCAGCACATCTGGAAAATTACAGACCAGTATACCTTCTTCCATTCGTTGGAAGACACTTGAATGAGTTGTTTTCAACCAGATCTCTTCCTTTCTTACACAGGACAACCTTCTGGACAACAATCAGTCTGGTTTCAAAAGCGGACACTCAACTGAGACTGCTCTGCTCTCGGTAAAAGCTCTGAGACTGGCAAGAGCAGCATCCAAATCCTCAGTTCTCATCCTGCTGGATCTGTCTGCTGCCTTTGACACAGTTAACCACCAGATCCTTTTGTCAATCCTAAAGACGAAGGGCATCTCGGGGACCGCACTACAATGGTTCAAGTCTTACCTCTCAGGTAGGCCCTTTAGGGTGTCGTACAGGGGTGTGGAGTCTAATAATCAACATCTAGCTACTGGGGTGCCTCAGGGCTCAGTGCTTGGGACCACCTTCAACTAAACCTTGCAAAGACAGAGTTACTTGTGGTCCCGGCCAACCCAACACTTCATCACAACTTCACCATTCAGCTAGGTTTGTCATCCATAACTCCATCAAGGACAGTCAGGAACCTTGGGGTTGTAATTGATAATCAATTGAACTTCACAGACCACATTACTAGAACTGCCCAATCAAGTAGATTTGCCTTGCACAACATTAGGAGGATCAGGCCCTTCCTATCAGAGCATGCTACACAACTCCTTGTCCAAGCACTTGTTCTATCAAGACTGGACTATTGTAATGCTCTCCTGGCTGGTCTTCCAGCTTGCTCTGTCAAACCTCTGCAACTGATCCAGAATGATGCAGCTAGAGTGGTCTTTAACGGGCCTCACAATATTGCACTGCTTGCCAGTTGCCGCTCGCATTAAATTCAAGTCCATTTTACCTAAACTCATTACTTCAGACTTATGTGCAATCCAGAAACTTACGCTCTTCAAGCGAATGTCGTCTTGTGGTATCTCAAAGAGGCATAAAATATCTTTCTCTGACCTTTACCATGACTGTTCCCTGCTGGTGGAATGATCTGCCTAACTCAACCAGAGCTGCTGAGTCCGTAGCCACTTTCAAGAAACGGCTGAAGACGCATCTTTTTCGGCAACACTTGATCCAGTAATACTAACACTTTCTCTTCTATTCTATTTTTTATTTAAAAAAAAAAAAGTACTGCGTTAGAATAAACTGAGAGGGGTCATAGCACTTGCATATTGTTGTCCTGCTGTTAGTTTAACTGCTACCATTGTTTCTCATTTGTAAGTCGCTTTGGATAAAAGCATCTGCTAAATGATGTAAATGTAAATATACATTTTTAAGAGCCCAGTTAATATGGAATTTACATAACAATCAGGAATATGTTTTTTTGTGTAATAATATCATATTTTCTTATGATTACCTCACCTGTATCATTTGACAGCCTTAATACGAAGTAATTTGAATTAAATCAGTATCTCTAACAGATTTAAGCTTTCAAGCTTATGTTATACTTTTGCAAGCAACAATACCAAAAATCATTATACTTATTATTATTTAAAAAAAGAAAAGAAAAAAGAATTAGGAAAAAAAAAAAATAGTGATATACAGTGATTCCCCCCCAACAGTTTCAGAAAGACTTCTTCTGGGTATTATTATTGCAAAAATACAACCAATATCACACCTATATAAAGTCGAGCAGGAGCAAACTGAGGAAAGTCCACTCACTCTGTACCAGATAAACATGCTCTTGAAAGCATTCTCATTGGAGCAGGAACCACAGGCCATGGTTTGTACTCGCGTCATTCCGCTGGGGGCAATCTGATGTTGAAGAAAGAGTCATTCACATCACTCCGCACTGGCACCTCTACAATAAACAGCAAGCCACTTCCGGCCAATGTGAAAAAGAGCGCAATCATTTATTAGGTTCATAGTGATATCTGTAAAGGACGTTATCAAAATTAAGAAAATCCCAAAGGGCTTTTTTAAAACTGCTAGAAAACAATCTGTTCTTCAAGTGAAAGGTCTAAACCTCAAAACACAGTCCTTACTCTCTACTTGTGAGCATTGTCAGCAATAATTTCTGAGACATATGCTGTTATTAGCTTTTGTGGAAATTTGTGGGAATATTCATCTTTCTAGAAATGCTTCACTTGTGTTTCTTCAAATCCAACAACACTCACCGTCAGCAGGCTCTCGGTCAGTTTGTCTGGAAAGTTCTCAGGTGGCAGAATACCAAGTGCCGGCCGGTTGACAAATGCACTCTGAAAACAAAGATTCACACAAAATTTGAAAAAGTAAATATTAAGTGTGTATACTATTCATAAGTCTATATAATTTGTGGACACTTGTGAATTGTAGCAAATTTGACAATGAAAATGCAGTTACACCATTACAGGAATAAATCATATTTAAAAATATTAAAATCAAATTCAGTTATTTTAAATTGTAAATATGTTTCACAATATTACTGTTTTTTTTAATAAAAAAAATGCAGCCTTGGTGAACCATGAGACTTCTTTTAAAACTTTACACAAATCCTACAGACCCCAAACCTAATAACAGTAGTGTATCTGCTAAAAGTGAATTATAAAATAAATGAATTTAGTTTTTAATGGGAAAACTTAAGTGAAGCAGTGCTACTGAAAAGCAGCTCTGCATCACACCTGTAAAACTCTCATCTCGTTCCACTCATGCTACACTGTTTGACTGTACAATGGAAATTAGATTTGCAGTGATCTATCTATAAAGACACACACGCGCACATACAGTACGTGCACCCCCACGCACACGCACACACACACACGCACGCGCACGCACGCACGCACGCACACACACACTTCATAGGCTGAAAAGGACTCACCACATTATTTGGATTGGTAATCACTTTCATTAAGGCTGGATGATTGTAACCTAGAAAAAAAGATAAACACAGTCAATCTATTCATTATGCATGCAGTGAGATATCTGAAGATTTGAGACAGTGAAAACACACCAAAACAAACAGCTTGTTTTGACAATTGAATGGTCACGTTTTGTCACAATTGGAGCCGAAGGCAACAAAATGTATGTGAGTTGAGGTGGATAATTGGTATAGTCGCTCTCTATGACTACAGCTGTGGTGTGAACAACTCTCTGATACTTCTACTCTTACACAAAGCACCCAAAAATATTAGGATACTTAAGCCACAATTAAATATGTATGAATTTCATTGCAATACACAAAA